>CP144699.1:32955225-34155225 GCA_036885675.1 Vigna mungo
TAGTATTAGTTTTATTATTATTATTATTATTAGTATATTATTAGTATTATTATTATTATTATTATTATATTATTAGTATTAGTATTATTATTATTATTATATAGTATTTATTATTATTATTATTAGTAGTAGTATTAGTATTATTATTATTAGTATTATTATTATTATTATTAGTATTATTATTATTATTATTATTATTATTAGTATTAGTATTATTATTATTATTATTATTAGTATTATTATTATTATTATTATTATTATTATTATTATTTAGGGTTTAGTATTATTATTATTATTATTATTATTTAGGTTTTAGTATTATTATTATTATTATTATTATTATTATTTTTATTAGTATTAGTATAATTATTATTATTATTAGTATTATTATTATTATTATTATTATTATTATTAGTATTAGTATTATTATTAGTATTATTATTATTATTATTATTATTAGTATTAGTTTTATTATTATTATTATTATTATTAGTATTATTTTTATTATTATTATTATTAGTATTATTATTATTATTATTCTTATTATTATTATTATTATTATTGGTATTAGTATTAGTATTATTATTATTATTATTAGTATTATTATTATTATTATTATTAGTATTATTATTATTATTATTATTAGTGTTATTATTATTATTATTATTAGTATTAGTATTAGTATTATTATTAGTATTTTAATTAGTATTATTATTATTAGTATTATTATTATTATTATTATTATTATTATTAGTATTATTATTATTATTAGTATTAGTATTAGTATTATTATTATTAGTATTAGTATTATTATTATTATTATTAGTATTAGTATTATTATTATAATTAGTATTTGTATTATTATTGTTATTATGAGTATTATTATTATTATTATTATTATTATGATTTTTATTATTATTATTATTATTATTATTATCATTATTATTATTATTATTATAACAAATTTCTCTCTCTCTCTACAACCTCCTCAGATCTTTTATCTTGGTTTCTAAAAGGTTTATCGTTTCATCCAAAACAGATCAATTCTAAAATTTACCAATTTTTAAGTCTAGTCAAAAGAAATAAAATAATAGTTGAGGTATTTTGTAGTTTTGTAATTTTTTTATCACTTGGTAATTGTTGATTGAAAAGTGGAGTAATAATCGACGCTCTAAGAGGTGATTTTTCTCTTGGTTATGATATAATGTTAGTAATCGACGTATTTCAAAAAATTGCAAAATATTTTTGAATTATATATGTTATTTATCTATCCTAAAAATTAATGTTGAGACTTTTCGTTCACAATTATTTTGAATATTTTTAATGGATTTTAAAATTGACACTTTAAATAATATAAAAAGAAATTGAGCCATATGACTTGGGCATATGATTTCTAATGAAAAAAAAATATGGATTTCATATTTTTTTAATTTTTCTAATGGTTCAAGTAACATTGGACGTTATAAATATGGAATAAATCTTTAGGTTAAATATAGTTTGTAGTTTTAGTGATTTATAATTTTTTTAATTGTGTATGAAATGTAACTATGTTATATTATTCTTGATTATCTCGAGTCCAACATAATCAGAAAACAATATTGATATTTATTTAATTTCAGTAGTTGAAGATTTGAATATGTTATGGAAGGAAGGTGTTGATAAATTTGATTGGTGGTATACATGTGATTCTTTCAAATTGCATGTCATGTTATTTTGTATAATCAATGGCTTTCTAGCATACCCTAAATTAAGTGACTATAACACTAAGGGTCTCAAAACATTTTTTATATGTGAAGAGGACACATGTTACCATCAATAACAATAACTTTTTATATTGGAAAGTGAATCTTTTTAGACCCATTGAAACCTTATGGAATCTAAAAAATCTGGATCATACATATAAAATTTTACTTTCTAAGTGAACTTTTTAAACCGATTCCAAATTAGTATAGAAGATGAACTTTTTAAATAATTCTACAATTGGTTTAAAAAGTTCAAATACTTTCTATATCAATTTCAAAATTGGTTTAAAAAGTATTTTTTTTAATTGGTTTAAAAAGACTTTTCTATATTAGTGAAAACAAAATAAAGTATCTTTTTGGGTTAATTAGTAATTTAATTACTATATTTAAATTAAATATTTTATTTATTTTAATATTTATACTTGTTTTTCACTTATTTCAGTCCTTAGTTTTATAAAAATACTTAATATGTTACATTATATACAATTTTTTTTGTGATGATAAATAATTTATTCAAATGATAGTTATTTTATTACCCAGCCAAAATAAATTTAATTTATTTCTATTCCTTATAATTTCATAACGATTACTTATATTTATATTTTTAGTCCTTAAATTTTTTTCAGTGAAATTATTGTTCCTCTCATAAATTTTATACTATTTTTATTTCCACATTTTATGAATGAAGGTACGTACTCGACAATCAATAAATTTTAATTTCTTTTTCCATTAATTATAGGTTTTTATTATTATTGGGTGAAATGATGCTTCAATTAATATTAATTATTTAACGTTGTTAATTGTCGAGGAAATCATATATTTATCGATCGATAAAGTATAAGAATAAACTTGATACAAAGTTTATGGTAAAGATAAAAGTTCAGAAACTTAATCAAAACATTATATAATTTTTTATTCTTATAAAGTTTACTTAGTTTTTTATTTGTTTGTTTTTTTTTTACTTTTTAAAATGAAACAATTTTATTATCAGTAAACATATAATTTAATGACTAACAAAAGAAGTATTGATGCTCATAATACCATGTCTTTTGTCACACCCCATTAATACCCTTTCTTAGTGTCGTCCACCTGTCACCCTTTCAGCTTCCTAGGATAGTAGTGGGAGACAGGAGCTGCAGTTGCATTTAATTCCCCAACCTCGGGAAGCGTCCGGCGACAAGGAGAATGAAGAACTTCTGGTAGTGGAAGCCATGTGGCAGCTAGAGGATGAACCGACCGTCCGGACTGGAGGTCGTATTTAAGGTGGGATTTCAAAATTTTGCCACTTTCTGCATGCAACCACTTCATCTTCAACCTCCAGAAATCTTATTTTCTCCTCCTTCTCTCTAAACCTTCAAACTTCTCTCTAAAATTCTGACCACCTTTCCATCTCCGATCACCTTGCTCCTTTCAGAATATCTCTTCCCGGCGTCAAGACTTTTCAATTGCACCGATCGGTTTTCAACTAGAGCACTTTGGGACTTTTGGAAGGAACCAATAGAAGTACACCCTTAGAAGTTAGCTGGAATAGAGGTAAGGGAAGCTTATAAAGTTTAATTTTGATTTTCTGTATGATTTGAATGTGTGTCTGATTTAATGCATGTTTTCTAAAGTATGTTGCTTGATTTCTTATGAATGGAATATGGTATGTTGTTGTATGAGTTGTATGATAAGTATGAAACTTAGAGAAAATGTGAATATGAGATCGAAGGTCATTAGGACCGTTCGGTTTTCCCCTAAAACGATCGTTCTTGTACTATTGTATCGAAACTTAAACGCCTTGCTTGGTCAGTCATAACGATCTATCCATTACAGAACGCTCGGTCTTATACTGAGTGTTCGGCTTTAACGTATTCGGTCATAGACCGATTACCTAGTCTCATGTTAACTATGTTTATTGTAGTAGCGTTCGTGCACACTGAACGTTCGTTTTTATATTGATAATGTTTATTGAAAGTACTCGGTCATAAATCGAGTGCTCTGCCTGAGAAGTACTCGGTCATAAACTGAGTACTCGGTTTCATATTAATGGTCTTTATTAGATTGACACTTAATTTCTAAAGCATTCAATTTCATATTATTATTATTCATTTTCAGAACGTTCGGTCATAAACCAAGCGTTCGGTTATACGAGTGTTCGGTATTAAATTGACACTTAATTTATGAAATATTCAGTTACATATTATTATTATTACTCACTTTAAGAACGTTCGGTCATACACCAAACGTTCGGTCATACAAGTGTTCAGTATTAGACTGACACTTAACTTATGAAGTGTTCGGTTTCACATTGTTATTATTATTCATCCAGAGGACGTTCGATCATGTAAAGCACTCGGTCATAAATCTAGTGCTCGGTCTTATGAAATGCTTAGTCAGAAACTATTCGGTATTGAGTATCTGGTACTCCTCTCAACACCCTAACAACTTGGAAGTAATAACGAACGTTGGTTGAATTTGACTAAGTAAGAGAATTCCACTGGCGGAATGTCTCATGAATTTGGTAATGATTGGTAAAGTATGAATGTGGGAATGACTCAGGCGTTGTCCTTGATCCTGATATTCCGTGAGGGCGCTACCTCAGGTAGAGGGAGGCCACTCATGCGTGGGAATGGCAGGAGGTCCGCGGTTATATGAATAAATAACCGTTTGAGGACTAACCTCGGGTGACAGCTGATAAGGAAAACAGTTACTACACCACACCGGGTGCTAGGGACGACCGAGCTACACGTTCATACCGTCCGGACAGTGTCTTAGTGGTCGGTCATGAGTAAAGGAATGTGGGATGCATGTATAGAAATTGTATGTTGCATGATTGATTGACTTGTATTGTACGTTTACTTGTTTGATGAATTGATAAATTAAATTTTACATAAGCTTACCCTTATCCTTCGTGTCTTTGTCTATATTGCCGTTCGGTATCTGACCGTTCGGTTATCCTCTTCCTTGCAATGATCATCCTTTTGGGTGTGAGCAGAGGATAGCCTGGAAGATGTTTTGGGGGCTACTCTGGAGGACGCTGTGCAGGCCGAGGAACCCGTGGAGGCCGTGCCCGAACGTTATGCAGGATCGTCCGGTCCTTAGTATAGTTGTTTTCGTTTCCTTGTAATTTGTAGATATTCTGTATAGGAACCTCTTGTTGTTAGCCGTTAGGCCAACGAACCATATTTTAGACCGTTCGGTCTATTTTGTAAACATTGTAATTTATATTTCAATTGTTCGGTTTTAAATTCTAAGTATCTTTCTTGCTTCTGTGCCTATTCTTTACTGTTCTCACTTATTATTCATGTTAACTCCGAGGAATGAAGTGTAACTCATGTTATATATTTATTGGGATGTTACATCTTTATTATCAATGTAATAATTTACATTAATTAGTATATAATACTATTATTACTAATTAGCATGTTACAATTGATCTTTAGCAGTTAAATTTTAAAAAGCTAGAGAATCATACGTTTAACTAAATTTTTATGGCGACTAAAATTGAACATTTGTAAATTATAGGATCAAAATTGAAATTAACATTGAAAATAGAGATATTTATACATAATAACTATTTTTGGAAATTAAGAAAAGTAATCTGTTTTCAATCATAACATTACTTGAAAAAACAACTTAAAAAAAAATCAACATAACTTTGGTTTTAATTTCTTGTGTAGGTAATGATTATTTTTAGAATCTGAAATAAACATCTACAATTTTAATAAATATTTTCTTATTCATGTTTCTTAAAAAAGTTTCAAAAACAATGTTGACATAGACTATGGAACCATGTAGCTAATTGCTTTTATTTAATACACTCGACGTATACCAACTTTTTCTGAAAAGGGAAAACACAGCCTCACACCCACCACAATACTTCGTCGTTCTTTTTCTTTCCTTTTAGATAAAATTATTTATAAGAATTGAGATACTTTTGGATAACAAGTTTAACTGTGATAATTTTACGTTAAAAAGAAGTAATTTTAATTTATTATGGTGAATTTCATTCTTATTAACTTTCTATATATAAAAATAGGGTTAAATATGTTTTTGTCCCTTATCTTTTAGCGAAAATTAGAATTAGTCATTCTTCAAAACTTTGGCCTAATTTAGTTCCCCAACTTTAGAAATGTATGAATTTTGTCTTTTTAACTTATGTTTTTTAGAAATGTATGAATTTTGTTAACTTTATTTGATGTTTCAAACACGTTTCATTATAGTATTTTGGTTGTTTACACTATTTGACACATTTTTGTTTCAATATTATCTAAGAAACGTACTTGAAACATCAAATAAATCTAAAAAACATCAGTTAAAATGACTAAATTCATACATTTCTAAAGTTGGGGGACTAAATTAGGTTAAAGTTTTAAAAAGGGACTAATTCTAATTTTCACTGAAAGTTAAGGGACCAAAAACATATTTAACATAAAAATATATCCACTGATAAGTATAAATAAACATAACTCGTTTATCATAAATTTAAAACAGATCCTATTCTATTTCAACATATACTAGTTATATATTGTTCTTGCATTCCGGAAATCTATTAAACCCTAAAATCTAAATCATTACTTTACTTTTTAAATTATAACGATAAGTTAATTTAGTATTTAAAATAAATATTGCAATGAAAATTGATATTATTAACTATCAACTAATGCGGTTTTCAAATTGAAATACTTAAAACTAAGAAATAACAAAATAATCCTCAAAATTATAAATGAGTAATAATTGTAGTTTCCGTATCAAGTATGAATTATAATCTTTAATTTCTCTTTCTTTATTGTTTTTCATGTCCATATGTTATCTTAAAGTGGAAATGTTGTTTTATTTTATTTGTATGAGTTGAAACATTTTTATTATCTTACTTTTTTTTTTACCAAAAAGTGTAATTTTTTTTTGTTTGATAAAATTCAATAAGAATTTTTGTTTGGTTGTAAGCCTAAACTTTGCCAAAAAAATGTGGACAGATTAATTTGTAAAACGAAGTAGAGGTTATTTGATTTTAGGTTTGGGTGTTTTGGCCATCTCTTTCATTATAAAAAATATAACTAAGCTTGTAGGCTCATATTCATATAGGTTGTTACATCATTGAAAGAAAGTGCATTTACAATGGTCATATTTTTTCATTTATTATTCAACCTACCTCTGAAAAAAAAGTCTCTGCTCTAGTTTACATTAATGTTTTATTCAAACCCACGACTTTTTCTATAACATTAAATTTTGGGAAATACAACCTTTTTTCTTTTCCTTATTCAAACATTTATTTGTTTTAACTTAACTTCCCATCAAAAGTCAAAGGAATCGTTGAAATTCATATAAATAACCCAACAATTTGGAGAAGGTTCAGTTACTTTTCCTTAAAACGCACTGCACAATCAATGACGGGCATATTAAACTAGCTATTTTTTATATACATAATTTTTAATTTCACCCTTCTTTCTTTATTTTATTTTCAAAATTTTATACAGAAAATATTAAAAGCAAGGTTTATCTCCTTCTATTTTTAATACATAGTCTTGTTAATAAAATGAAAATACGTTATAATCATTCATAAATATATTAGTATTATGTCAAATCATTTAAATTCCTCAAATGAAAAACATAGCCACGGAAAAAAATGGCTATTCCTTGACTGGACGAGAAAAATGTATTTTTAACAATTTTTTTAATAATTTTTTTACAATAGTTTATGTAACAGTTTGTGATCGGTCAATTTCAAACTTATAAAAGAATAAAATTATGTTATCAAAAGATTGTCAAAAAAAAATTATTAAAATATTATAGTCGAATGGAAAATTATGTTTTATTTTGTTCCATAGAAAAATATATAATAAAATAGATTAGTTTAATCAGCAAATATTTGCTAAACTTCTCGAAGATAAAATCTTATCCTCTTTGTATTAGATTAATACTTGGTCAACTTTTTTTCGGTAAATATTTTATTAAATAAGAAATGTTTGTTGATTTATTCATGATTAATATCAGAAAATTAGAACTTCTGGAATACTTTTAACGAGTTTACAATTTCAAATACGGTTGTTTTTATCATACGATATTCAATTCCGAAATTTTGCCTAAAAGGTTTTGAAATACATTTCATTGTTATCATGCATCTATATCTTTTGTGTGCGTTAAGTGCTATTCATTAAACATATATATTTAATTACTTCGTTTTTTAAGGACGTTAGCAAAAAGTATACATTTCTGATTCAGAAAACAGCAGGTGAATTTACTTTCCAATTTCAAAATACTGTTTTGTTATTTACCTTTTAATAACTTTCTGAAAAGCAAATAAATATGTATAAAAAAGTCATTTGGGTTTGAGTTTTACAGTTATAAGCACAAGAGAATATTTTGTAAAAGAAAATGGGACTAGGTTCAAGATTAAAACCTATAAAGCTTAGCTTTAACCAAGAAAAAAAAAAAAGCTTATTACTTTTGTTATTGGAAAAAGGTGATTACTAAGTAGGAATTTGTTGTAGTGTATGTATTTGTATCAAAGAACACAACACTATTCTAGATAATGATATTTTAACAATAATTTTTAACAGCAGAACACGTATTACCATTTCATTCGTCAGTTTAAATTTATTTTAAAAATATATTTGAAACGAATCTTATCAAAAACTGTAAAAAAAATTGTTAAAAGAAATTTTTTCCATTCACATTACTACATTGTTTAGATTGATGATGTTGTGTTGGTGGGCCATGTTGATGATCTTCCATTTAGTTTCACTTTTCCACCATATATATTCTCAACAATTCCTTCTATCTTTCTAAATTCCTTCACCTTCTTCTCTCCACCCACCTTCTCTCTCCATTCCCAAGTGTTTTTCAATTCAACCATATCATGAACAATATTGCAAATAATGCCTACAGAGAAGAAAAATCATTCTGCTATTTCCATCCCAGACAACTTCTTCTTGGGGTCTGCCCCTTCTGCTTGAATGAGAGGCTCCTCCTCCTCGCTGCAAAACAAGGCCACCACCGTTCTTCTTCCTCCAAATCTTCCCACAGGCTTCAAACTTCCACAGACAGAAAACCACCCTCTTCCATTCACAAGATCTTTGCTTTGGGCTCTCTCTTCACTCGCCACGAATCCCACCACTGGAAATCTCACAACCATGACTACGACAATGACTATGATGATGTCTCTCCCAGTCCAGAAGGTAATAATTAATTAATACATCCCGATTCACTTTTACCTTCATTATGTTACCAGTGCTTGGAATTGCAATTATAATTATCTCTTAATTATTATTATCTCCTTCTGGGTTAATCGGGTGGTGTGCCGTGATCATAATTGGTAATCAGTCGCAGTGGGGGATATTTTTCCACTTGTAGTGTCTAGTCCATGGGTGAGGGTTGAACGTCGATGAATTGCTTTCATTATTGGTGGAAAATTATGAGTGCATGTTTGCGTGTCTTCATTTGGAAGATTACATTGTGTGATGATTAGGAAATTAAGGTCAAAAAGCGTAGCTACAACGATAAGAGTGCTATAAGACAGAGGGAGAGGAGTTGAAGGCTTTGGGTTGTGTTGTGTTATGTGTAATTCTTTTCCTCTTGGCGTGGCATATGCTGTCAGATGCATACGCCAAGAACATCATGACACTGAAAAATTATTTTCCCAAGATCATGCTCCATTCTCTGGATTTGATGGGGAAGTAGGCCACATAACTAATCCCCCAATATCTCCCATTTTCACTTACGAATAGTGAAAAAATAGCCAGCTGATACCTTTTATATAGAGTTTCGATTCAACCCGTCGGCAGCATAGTACTTGCTTGATTTAGTACAAACAAAAACATTTATAACGAAATTATTATTATTATTATTATTGTCATGAGTTTGGTTAGGTGGAACTGTAGGAGAATACTACTAGCATAGGAGAAACGAAAAAGTAAGGAAAAGCAAAGGTTAGGGTATGAGAGTAAAGTGTATAAAAGAAAAAAAAAAAAAAAGGTTTTCTTTTAGATAATTTTTTTGCTTT
The DNA here is from genome assembly GCA_036885675.1 of Vigna mungo. Lineage (NCBI taxonomy): Eukaryota > Viridiplantae > Streptophyta > Magnoliopsida > Fabales > Fabaceae > Vigna > Vigna mungo. The sequence goes on from CP144699.1 coordinate 32,964,952, forward strand.
ATCTTTTGGTTGTGGAATGAATGACTTTAATAATAAAAAAAAGAAAAAACTTTGCAGAGTCGTTCATCTCAATCAAGTTTGAAGAGAACGGGGTGGCATCGTGGGAAAAGAGCAGAGTGTCGAAGAAGGTGTCCCTAGAGAAGTGCAACAGGGAGAAGAGCGTGATAGAGCACGGGAAGTCACGTGAGGCGTTTAGGTGGCGGAAGCGTATAGGGCACATGTTCCAGCTCATACGGTGGAAGAAGAGTGGCGGTGTGTGCCACGTGGAGGGAGTGAAGGTGAGAAAGGGTAGTTGGATGAGGACTCTGACAAAGAGGAAAACGACCATCGAATAAAGCCTCATAAACAACATCACCATATTTCTTCACTTTGCAGTCAAAATTCCCTTTCTTTGGCTGTAAAAGGGTTTCTTGAAAATGGTTTGGTTTTGAGAGTTAAAAAAATAAGAAGAAGAATTGAGAATTTTCTCCATAAACATGTTAGGTACCCGTAGTGGGAAACAATGAAGCAAAAGGGCCCTTCAACATTGTGTTACAGTACTTGTCTTATAGTTGTCTTAGGGGGAGAATCTTGTTCCCAGTTTTCTAAATAACACTGCAAACATATTATAAAAACTAAGTAGCAAATAATAATGATGAATCTGGGTTACATATATAAATGTTTTTATTTTCATGGTGCATGTGTGCTTGTCCGATTAGGCCCTTATAATTTGCTTAGTGGTGTGATGGGTGCCCTACACAAGACCATTTTGTCCCAAAGTGATCGATGGCATTGGGGGTGGGGTCATCAATTTGCCACATCAGGACCACTACATATTACAATAGGCTCAAGCTCAAACAGAAAAGCTTTATTCCGAGCACAAGAAAATGACAAGACACGATCCAATCCTCACCCAACTAAAAACCAACAAGCTCATTAGATTGGGAAATCCACGAAATGTGGCACCATTTCCATCATACGAAATTATTATATCATTTATAATATTACTCTCTATAATGCATATTGCTTTATCACTACGTTTAGAATCAAATTAGGTATACCTTTTCTTTTAAATCTAATGCTCTTTAATGTTTTTCCATATTGTTCTATCCAATCATCTTTTTTTGACTAATGCTTCAATTAACCACTCCTTTCTTTTTTTTTTTTTTATATATAAATCAAAATCGGTATTACATATAAATGGTCCAATGATAGGCGTATGTGATGAGTATGTTTTTGCCGAGTTAGGCTTAGATTCTTGCCACCAAACAACTAGGCATTTTTGAAACTAAGAAATTTGAGTTTATGTGGTCAACTAAATACACACAATTATATATGTTCTGTAAATTAAATTTGGTTGAGAGAGATTTTTACTATTACTTACTTTTTTTATTTATTTATGAGTATTTTATTTTATCTTAGGATGTGTATGAAATAAATGTGAAAATATGATTGGTGAAAGATGAATAATGAGAAATTGGAGTAGGGACATAGGACACTGTTGACAACCTCCAGTCTGTCCCTATTTATTGGTTTATCTGTTTTGGTTTCACTTCTCACTTTCTTGTCAATTTCGTTTCAAAGTTACAACAATAACACCCCATGTGGAATGCATCCTCTCTTCTAGCCACCTCATTCACCACCCTTCTAACATTCCATATTATTTCTTCCCCAAATCTTATTAATTATATTTTTAATATTGTATTAATTTTATCTCTGATTTATGCAACATTTTCAAAACCTTTAAAAGATCATCTTTATGTAGTTATGTGGGAAGTTATTTTAGTTAACAAAATATTTATTTAAAAAAAAAAAATACGTAACTTTTGGCTGCGTAAGATTGAATTATGATGTAGTATTCCTTTACAGACAAATTAGGATGTCGATTAAGAATATTTACTGCTGAATATATCCTCATTTTTCGAATAAAAAAAGAATAAAGAAAGTAAAGAATATCGATAGAAGGGAATCAAGTTTTGGTTTATTTTACTATATTTTAAGGAATGTTTACATTTGATGATGGATTGAAAAGATGAGGTTACAGCGCTAAAAACTTGGTAACCGAAGGAGGATTTATTGCCTTGAGTACAAAAGGAATTAAAAAAAAAAATAATCATTTATTTGATATTATCTTTTATTATTTTTTACTCTTTCTTTCTCAAAGAAAATACAAAAATTATTTTTTATAATCATTTTATTCTTATAATGTGTTAAATGAATGTAAAATGTATAATTTGTTTCTATTTTTAAAAATGCAAGATATTTTTATTTGTTTATTTGAAAAGTCAACACAATATATTATAAAAAAAAATAATGTATTAAAAAAATATAATTCATAATATTTTGAATTTCACACATTTTTTAGACTTTAGAGGCATCATGTTCAGTTCAAAATGTCCAAGTGTAATAAATATTTTGGTATAACTTATAAATTAGTATAAAATTGAATTTTATATCTTTTAATCAATAATTTGTCTAATACATTTATTTAAAATATATTAAAACAACTGTCATTTTATTACTTTTTTATTATTACTTCATTTCCATAAATTTGGAAAAGATATTTAAAATAAAATAAAAATATTGGTCCATAAAATTTACATTGTATATAAACTTACTATAATACTATATCAATCAGCATAAGTATAACTTAAAGAATATCAAATACAATATAATCTTTATAATTATGGACCAATATTGAATTATCCCATGGCTATAATTTTAAGGAGTAATTTTCCTTTCAATTATTTTAGACACCAATTTTACTTTATTACAATTTAAAAGATTAAATCGATTAACAATACATTTTTAGAATATTCTTATTATTGTCGAGGATTCTTTGATGAATAGGTGCCATTTTAAGAATTAAATTGGTAGCCCATAAAGCCAGCCCACTTTCACTTCATTTTATTGAACGCATCTTTTAGGTCCAAAACATATAAGGGTGTTGCTCCCTCCACCCCTGCCACTTCTCTCTCCACCTCCCCAATTTATTTTGTTTCTAAAATTATATTTCTGTTAAAAAAATTTATTTTTACCTCACTTATTCACTTCTTAGTCTCTCCCCCACACAGCTGCACCCTCCACCCCCACATCTCTTACGGTTCTTACTTCTCTTTCCATTTTCGTTTAAGCTTTTTTTTTTTTCTCTTTCTTTTTCGTCCATCGCCACTGGAAAGAAAGCGTCAACATTGAGTTACGCGAAAAGAGTCGCCACCGGCATGATGCCAAAAACACGGTTAGCGGTTTATAAAGTCTGCTGATGGGCGGGTGCTACGGCTCCAACATCCTCGTCGCGTTCGACACTGCTATGGCTGACGACGTCGACGTGGTGCGCTTGGCGTCGGAGGAGTGGTGGTGTCGTACCACCTCGACGAGATTACGATTAGCGCCTTCGGCGCCACCTCGGCTGGCATGTTTATCTGCTCCTCAGCTGGCAATGGCAGTCCCGGTGGAACTATAGATAGAGATTTTCCGACAAGTCATGAATATTGTTGTCAGTGGCAAGGTTGCTCTTTGCATCCCAAACTTGTGTCATTTATAATATTTAATAATTTTAAGTGAACAAGAAGTTGAACTTGATATTAAGGAATAATATATTGAATTTGAGAAGTTCCCTTTCTTTAGCACCCAATATAATTAAACAAATACCTTCAAACTTCAAAGCACTATAAGGAACTATCAGTTGTTGACACCTAATTGCCCGTTGTATCATTCTTTGTCAGATTATCGGGTTTGACTTATTGTTATTGTTTTCGCCGGGTGGTTTTAATGATTCAGTAAATAGTGAAAATCTTTAACATCTCTAAGATTTTGAATTCGCCATTCACTGGCTAACAGTGACGCTCATTTACTTTGTATTGATTCGTCTGAATTTTGGAGACGAGTTGGTCAATATTATCTTTTGCGCGTTTGAATCTAGACAAGGATGCATTCCAAAGATCATTTATGTTCTAGACTCATTGAATACTTTCGAGAGGAAAACATAACTTGTTAGTATTGTTTGAAATTCTGTGCACTAGGTATGTTAAATAGATGGTACAATTTGGGAAAGACTGTTTAAATAGTTGAAGACAGGTTGATGCAGGAAGTGATATTCTTATATTGTGTTTTTAGATTGAAGAACATTCATATGAACTTCAGGTTCATTTAGCAAGAAATTTTGATGGTGAAATTCATAAAGTCACTAAGGAATAATCTTCCATCTTTATCATGTACAGAAGCTAGAATTATAACATTTTGATGTGTTAGGTTGAAAATTTAGAAACATTTTTAATAAGGAAAATGTTTGTTTGACAACGGGTTTTTGCCAACCATTTGCCAACTACAGGTGGCGTGCTCTGATAGGTTCGTTTTAGTTAATTTTTTAAAAACAAAAATGGTTGTGGGAAGGGCATTTTTGGAACTGAATATGTGAAATACAATTGGGTTCTCGCGCCTACCAAACCTCTGCTCATTTCACTCTGGGTGTCTCGACGAAGGCTATCTCTCTTTCTCTACTCCGGCAAAAAACTCCGTAATCGTTGTTTGAACTCTGGTGAAGAAGATAATGAAGAATCACAGCTTGGAATTCAAGACCCAGACGTTGGTAATGAAGAACACGAAGAAAGAGACCCCTCTCCAACTACACATCAATCCTCTTCTCCCACACTCAGTGAAGTTATCACACAAATACAAGATCTCCGCATGTTCCTAGGCGATAGGTTGGACACAATTGAAGGTCGAGTTGGAATAGTGGAGGAACAACTTACATCCTTCCGCAACGAATTTGATAAACATAGAGCTTCTTAGATTATATGTCATTGTTGGGTGTTATGCAACTTTTCATTTCAAAACTTGTTGTTGCCTTTGGATACTTTTATTAAGTTTATATATTAATGAATGTGGATGTTATTATTGTTCTCATTTAACGCGTTCCATTTACTTCTCAAATCATTGTGATAACGAATACGCAATCTGGGTTAAACAGTACAAAAAATTATGAAAAACACTGTAGTATGCAATGTCAGGGAGTCCCTTTGTAATTTGCAGGGAGCCCTGAAGAGGTTTTGGGACACTGTCTGAAAAATGCGCCTGTAATCGCTTACGGTTTGACGAACTTAGGTTGTGACGAACTTATCAAACACCACACTCTTGGAAGCCATCTCAGGGAGGACCAGGGAGCCACCTTGAGGTTTTGGTACACATTCCCTGGTAAGCGATTACAGCCTCAATGTAATCGCTTACATACTCACATAGGTGGATGGAAGTGCCTAAGAAACCAAGGACATTGACTTTGACCCCTAAAACAACCATTGAAATGAATTTCATAACTTAGGTTCTTACCAACTATTCAAAAACCACACTCTGGGGAGCCCACTCAGGGAGGACCAGGGAGCCACCTTGAGGCTTTGGTACACATTCCCTGGTAAGCGATTACAGCCTCAATGTAATCGCTTACATACTCACATAGGTGGCTGGAAGTGCCTTAGAAACCCACAACATTGACTTTGACCTCTAAAACAACCACTGAAATGAATTTCATAACTTAGGTTGTGACGAACTTATCAAACACCACACTCTGGGGAGCCATCTCAGGGAGGACCAGGGAGCCACCTTGAGGTTTTGGTACACATTTCCTGGTAAGCGATTACAACCTCACTGTAATCGCTTACATACTCACATAGGTGGATGGAAGTGCCTTAGAAACCCACAACATTGACTTTGACCCGTAAAACAACCACTGAAATGAATTTCATAACTTAGGTTGTGACTAACTTATCAAACACCACACTCTGGGGAGCCATCTCAGGAAGGACCAGGGAGCCAGCTTGAGGTTTTGGTACACATTCCCTGGTAAGCGATTACAGCCTCACTGTAATCGCTTACATACTCACATAGATTGACTTTGACCCCTAAAACAACCACTGAAATGAATTTCATAACTTAGGTTCTTACCAACTATTCAAAAACCACACTCTGGGGAGCCTACTCAAGGAGGACCAGGGAGCCACCTTGAGGTTTTGGTACACATTTCCTGGTAAGCGATTACAGCCTCACTGTAATCGATTACACAATACTATAGGTAGATCAAACTGCCCTACAAACCCAGAACCTTTACTTGGTCCTCTTTGAAAATCATTCAAATGTTTACCCACTTACACACACCTCCAAACCATGCCTTTCTGGGTTAACCAGGAGTAGGTCATTATGAAAAAAACACTGCAGTATGCAATGTCAGGGACTCCCTTTCTAATTCGCAGGGAGCCATGAAGAGGTATTGGTTCAATCTTTTTAAATTGAACTTGTAATCACTTATAGTGTCCTTCTAAGCGATTACAGAGTTCTTGTTAAAACTTAAATAATGGAAACATATTCAATAACATAACCACATAACACACTGAATGCACATTGCACAGAAATTCCCAATAAACAATAACTTTAGTAACAATCACAATAATTCCATCACATTTCAGCTATCCATAAGTTTAGAAGTACGAAATACTACACTACTAATACAGTACAAAATTAATTGTCTCCAAAATTGGGACTATATCCAGTATAGGGAGTTCTACAAGCTTTGCTTTTGTATCGCTTTCGACGTTGTCCTCCCTTGTTAACACTTCCATGGCTGTAAATTCCTCCCTCACATGGAAAATCATTGTTGAAATCATTTTCCCTAGTAGGAGTTACATAACCAGATTCATCTTTTTTGTTGTCTTCAACCAGGTCTGCCTTCAATGCATACAACTCCTCTTCAAGTTGTTCAATTACACCATCTTGTTCCTCTAAAACTTGATCTAGATCAGCTAACACTTTTTCTTTTTCCATTTTATTTAACCTTACGCCTTTCTTCGTATCTTGCCCACTTTGATGTAGTGATGCTTTAACAGATGACTCACCCATGTCTTTCCTTGTTGCACCGTAGTCATCAAGCATCTACAAATAACACAAAATAACCTTATAATACAGCTATTCACTCAAACAACATGAACAACAAAATCAACTACATACCAAACCTGTCTCCATTGCATCTTTTATAAACTTGTCACCTACTTACTGTCATCCAATGTAATATTCTAGGGTATTTATGTACAAATGCATTTGAAGGAATGAAACGGTCACAAAACCACACCTGAAATAAAACATATAGGTCATAAATACTAATTTAAATTCACTCCAAAGAAATAATGAATGACAAAAAATTACCTGGAACACGTACACGCAACCATCAACATAGACATTAGTTGCACCTTTTCCACTATTCCAAGATAAGTTCTGTTTGCAGAAACTCCTGACTAGATAATGGAATACTATACGAGCCCAACAAAAAGTTCCCAATTCGTTTACTTTATCAACAATTTCAAATAATATTGGAAATATTGTTCTCCTACGACTAGGTAACAATACCTCATGTATTCCAACAAAAATATACAGCCTGCAAACATCTAAAGCAGGCAATTTTTGGTGCTCTTTCAAAACAAAATCATATATTTTGGCCAATTCATATTTTCCTTTTTGGTTTTCTGTATCAAAGTACTTCCGACAATTACTTTCTAAAAGTTTTCGTTCATTCAAATTAATCTTGTCACCAACCAAGGACAACCCTAAGCTTAATGTTACATTCACTTCCTTAAATTCAACATATTTTTCACCAAATAAAAAAGCACTCCTCTCATCAACCCATTTAGTCAGTAGATCGCCCAAAAGATTCCTACCAATTCTAAGGGTATCCGGCAGTTGTAAAAACCATGAAAATGGAGTCTCCGAAACAATAAACTTCTGCTCCTCAGTCAAAATCTCATTTAAACCAGCAACAAACTTTGTTTTCATAGAGTGACGAACATATAACTGCAAAAGTATACATATTTAATTTAACTTTTCTCCAATCATAAGTCAAAAAACACAACTTTCAGAACTGTACAAACAATTTGGTTCATAAAAAATTTGAACAGCAAATGGTCATATAGTCATAGTTCAAAACCAAAATACCTAACCCAAAATCAAAAGCAAACAAAACCAAAATCACGTCCATCAAAACCATAATTCATAACCTAAATAACAATAAACAACAACGATAATTTCCGCACCTTGTTCGAAGAGTCAATGTCAAGGGAACAAGCCATGACTACAAAAAGCTAACAAATGTCAACGAAATACAAACCGAATAACCTCCTCAAACACAAATGTCAAACCCAACCACGAACGAAACTCCTAACCACTTCGACACCTACAACAAAGTTAACACCGTCAATACAATACCTTCACAACAGAACTAATCTCCAATGGATGGAAAGACCGCTTCGAACAACAAAAAAAAAAACCTCAAACGGAGAGAAAGATAAAGCTTCCAAACCTTTGCCTGCGAGAACGAAAACCTAAAATGCACACACAGAGAACACTTGGAAACCTTTGCCTCTGAGAACGAAAAACAAAAATGAAGACAGATTTCGCTACAAATTTAGAACCTCAAATTTCTAGAGAGTGTTGAAATCGCAAATGCAGAGAAAATAGGCGCTGCCATTTACAAAACCTAATAAAAATGAGGATGGGCAGTTTCGGAATAACACAAACTGCCTTTTTCAAATCCATTTTCTAATTAAAAATAATTCAAATTCAAGGACCAATCAAACGGTGACAACTGGTGTTGGCAAATTGTTGGCAACAAACTGTTGTCAACATATCGCTACCCTTTTAATAAAGACTAAAATTATAACATCCGAAAATTATTGTCTGTTGAAAACAAAAACAGATGATGGTGACATTGGTTGTAAGTCATTTGATTTATTTTTTTCCTTTTCTTTTTGCTATACACAGATCTCTCAACTCTACCATTTCAGTTTGATAAAATTAAGACCAAATTAAAGATTTCAAAACATTGAAACTAGATTTAAAACAAATGTTCAGAAGTATAGAAGCCACAAAGGCTATTTTGGCCAAGCATATCATAATTCAAATAAGAAACTTTTTTTTTTCATAATACAAGTGATAAGCTCTCCTATAAATATTAAGTCTACAATGAAATCTCTAAATTAATTAAAATCTAAGGTCACACGTTTAAGAAATCATACGTTAAATTTAACAAAAAGCATTTCAGGATGTTAAAATGAGCTCTCCTTAGAGACAGAAAAACTAAAGTCCCGTAGAAATCCATTTCACCTTCAAGTTCACCACACACATGTCCTGCTATAGGTAAATAGAAAGAGGCAAATTTGACAGAAAATCAAAATTTCACGTCTTACTTCACAGATAATTCAGTTTCTTTTTGTTGAAGTCATCTATGATTGAAGCATTCCACACACAATCTTTTAACTCATCATGCAACAACACAATTTAAGTTGAGACACCACCACTCCTCCGACGCCAAGCGCACCACGTCGACGTCGTCGGCCACAGCAGCGTCGAACGCGACGAGGATGTTGGAGCCGTAGCACCTGCTCATCAGTAGACTTTATAAACCGCTAACCGTGCTTTTGACATCATGCCAGCGGTGACTCCTTTCGCATAACTCAACGTTGACGCTTTCCTTCCAGCGGCGATGGACGAAAATGAAAGAGAAAAAAAGAAAAAAAACTCAAACGGAAATAGGAAGAGAAGTGAGAACCGTAAGAGATGTGGGGGTGGAGGGTGCAGCTGTGTGGGAGAGAGAATAACGAGTGAATAAGTGAGGTAAAAGTAAAAAATTTTTAACAGAAGTATAATTTTAGAAATAAAATAAATTGGGGAGGTGGAGGGAGAAATGGTAAGGATGGAGAGAGCAACGCCCAACATATAATTTTGGATTCAAATCTATAATTGTCTCACAATAACATAACTCAACCTAAGATATTTGAACATTTCAAATTCACTGAGAAATGCTTATCATCTATGTTTATCACTAACCCATACACAACATGCACACAATGTTCATGAGAAGTTGATTGAAGGGAGAAGAAGGAGCATCACCCAAAATCACTTTGAAAAAAAATATATCATTGTACTTTTTCTTTTCTTTTCAAAATTCATTGTAGTATTTGTCCGTAATCCAAATATAAATGGAAAGTCCCACATTAAATTCATAGTATAGAATATAAAATATAATATAATGGGAGGACCACCAAAGTAGGAATCATGAATTCTTGAAATCTGACAATTCAAAGCTAGAAAATAACTCCTGATTTACCAGGTATCACACCAATAAATGTCATGTCTCAGTTATTTTGCCAATTGAATTTTACATTCCAAAATCCAACAGCTACAACTTTTATGATTATATACAACAACACACTTGAAAAAGGCAAAGACAGAACTTTACCTATATGAATAATGAAGTCACATCTCAAAAAGAAAAAAAGAAACCACAACCTTCTTGTATTCAGTGATCATTACTACTATGTGGGGGTAAGGAATGGAACAATTTTTAGAACGTATTTAAAATGTCAAGCTGACACAGTGATTCCATATTCTTGAGATGAAGGTTGCAAGGCACGAATGCGAATGTCATATTTCATTCGATTTGAGGCTTCGGTGGCAGGTGATGGTTGGGCTCCGTTTGCAAGGAGGGGAAAAGACGATGAAGTGTGATCATTGTAGGCATATCCAACATGGTTGCAACACTTTCGACAGAGAAGCTTGGTTTTTTTGCGGAACAAACCCCACGAGTGCTTCGCAAAAAATGGGGCACATTCAATTTCATCAGCATGGGTGAATCTGCTGTCATCAACGTTGATAAATGATATAATACCTCGCCTTATGGATTTCCCATATTTTGAACCGATGGAGGACATGCTCCGGTTAGAGGAGGATAGGTTCAGCTCATACCCGCAAGTGCCACAGCTGCAAAAACAAGAATTCAAAAGTTCATTCGTATTGGACCATCCCAATCATCACCCACCAAGTATCTGTGAAATGGTCAAAGAAAGAAAGAAAAGTAGAAGAGGAAGATTTGACCATATAGCACACTACTACAACTCAAAGGTAAAATTTTGCGACAGTTTACTAAAAAGTTGGTCTCTTTGCTTTTGAGAAAACAGACCCTTCCATATTGGCTATCTTTCAAATTGGTGAAACACATAATTTACATCAGTTTTTTACGAAGATAATTTAGGGCGTGTTTGATTTTGAAGATGGATTCGGGAAATTGGGAAAAAATGAGAGGTGAATAACCTGGGTAGTCGTGTTCAAATTGTATAGAGATTCCAAATAAACAATTCGACTAACGTGGAAGATAATTATGTTTGTCAAGTTTGTGCATGATCAGGGGTTTAATCTTTGTTGTGTACACGAAGAACATCTATTAAGAAAGTCAACCCTTTTAGATGGTAGTATTTGACTATCCCCGAAAATACTGTGGGCACTCAAAACCATGTTAACAACCAAAAGGTGAATTAGATACCATGTTAGTGTGTTACTGTTTCGTAGCAACAACCCCGAAAAGAGAAACAAATTCAAGCACACTTAAAGGAAAGAATCCGAAAATATATAGGAAAGGAAATGAATCAGGCACTGGTTTTCAGTCTTTGAGACTTGAAAAATGAGCTAGCAGGTATTTATTAGGAAAGAAGCAGATATGATATTGCAATTATTGTGAAAGAAAAAAGAGAAGAAAAAGAAAAGCAAAATGAGATTGAAAAAGAACCTGTAGCGGACATCCCTCTGAGAAGAGCAGGAATAGGTGTAGGAGGAGGAAGTTGGATTGTGATGAACTTGTGATTTTTTGTTAAACACGGAATTCTCCATTTTTGAGATGAATGGAATGAGAGAATGAGAATGAGAAAGAGAAGTTAATAAATTATAAGCAGAAAGGAAGAAGGAAAGAAACTGCGTTGTTGGAAGTTATGGTTGTGCAGGTTCGTGTCCCTCATAGAGTCCACCACCACTTTGACTCTACCCAAACCAATTCACACCCTCCTTCTAAACATTCCTTAAGACTTTTCATTTTTTTTATTACTTATACAATCAAATGCTCATTTTTTACAATTTTACAAATCATATTTAGAATATATTTAACACTTTTTATATTTACAATTAATGCATCAAAGACTAAACCTATATACTATCTTTTACCAATACGCACGTAATTGTGTCCATTATAATTAATTAGGGTCATGAATTACCGACCCTAATTACATATTTGCTTAATCATTGTAGCAACTGACGGGGTTAAGAAAGACCTTTTCTGTCCTATGTTTAAATTAGAAAATTTATGATGTTAATAGACATTTTTACGTTTTATAAATATTCTACTATTTTATCCTTTGCAGAGTACACTTATTCACTTATCTTTATGAACAATATTTCTGACTAGAATAAGACGCGGGACCAATCTCGTTAAGTTATTTCTTATCGTAACACGAGGTTTCTTTTGGTGAGTATATGTTAACGAAGGTGAGAAAATGTATGAAATTTAACATGTTCTTGACATTTTTCGCTTTCTAATCTTCTTTCTGTGTAAATATATTTTCACTCGTCAAACTATTTAGTCACTTCTCTTTAATTGTTTAGTAATAGAATTATTATAGAAATTTTATTTGCTAATGCTACCGACCATGATGCGAGTGATTTTGTTGAATTTATGGACCGCGGACGAGGCGACGAACCAAGCATTATTAATATCTACTAGGTATGCCAAAACAAACAAAACAGATTATTTATGTTTTCTTAGTTTCCGTGTTGCGCCGACACAAGGGTTAATTAATTCCAACACCGGTAAGCTTGTTTGGTGACACGTGTAATATGTGAAGTATGATATAATATGGTAAAGCAGATTAGAAAAAAGTATGATGAGCATTGATGATAGATGAGGAAGGAAGTTTTGTTTAAATAAACAGATATAAAGAAAGAAAAAGAGGTATTCTCTAATCATCCTCCTCATCCGTAACGAATTTGCCAGTTCCAGGATTCAAAGCTGCGACGAAGAAGAAAAGAACGTTGAACAACACAAGGGGTTCGATTTCGTTGATCGGTACTCCAGTCTCGATGTTGAGCTGAGCGAGTGCTCCCTTCCCAGTAATAATCTCTCCAATCAAAGAGAAAACGAATCCCAATTGAGCCAATCTTCCCACAAATAGCTCGTTAGCTTTCGTGAATCCAAACAAAGGACCTGAAAAATAACCCATCTTTTATTATGTAACAAACCCATCTTCTGCAATGTTAAGAACTCCGAAATGGAACAACATTGTTTGTTTCAAAAGTGAGGTACCTGAACCGAGACCAAGTGCTTCTCTGAAGCCTTTTCCTGAAGGAATGACACCTCCGGTGTTGGGTTCGTCATCGACAAATTTCCCACGGTCACCTAAACCTCCAATAGCTCCCAGCAGCGTGAAAAGGATGAAAAACAGAAGAAGGGGCTCTGCTTCATAAATGGGAATTCCAGTTTCCAGATTCAATTGTGAAAGAATTCCTTTCCCAGTTACTGCTTCACCCAACAATGATGCCTGCACAAACCTTTCTTAATGCTTCTGTCTCCAATAATCTTGGAATCACCACGTCCAGTAAAAATCAAACTCGTTTTATAAACCACCTTTTTCATATTGACTTAGTCTCAAAATTCATTTTTAACATAATATAATAAGAATAAGTTTTACAAAATTGAATTAATCTTTTAAGGTCTACCTCTAAACAAACAACACAACCCAATTGATGTTTCTTTCTTCAGCATATACTACATTTTTTTATAAATCTTCCTAACTCAAAATAGAGCATCAATTGTCAAGTGCATTGAAAACAAAAAATATCACACATCATGCGACCGTTTTGGAGTTTATGTTTATTTATTTGACTCACCGCAAAACCAAGCATGGCAACACGACCCACAAAGAGCTCGTTCTGCTTAGTAAAACCAAACCCTCCAGAAGTGCCAAAGATACCATCTTCAACCTTTTGCTTTGGCTTTGCAACCTGAATCAATGAACACACAACGTAAATCTCGTGAAACAAAATTAATTTTTCTGAAAACAAAGTATTAGATTAGACAAGACACAGGTTTGGTTTGAGTACCTTGGCAGGAGGGGCCTTGGTCTTTGATTTGAAGAGAGCAAGAGTTGTGAATGTACGAGGTGAAGAAGAGAAAGAAGTTGATGATGGAAGAGGGTTGAATGAGAGTTGAGAGAATTTAGGCCTCAATTGTTGGAAAAGGTCTTTCTTCAAACCCAGGGAGTGGCTGCTAGAGACACTAGACATGAGCAACATGGTTTGAGCCATTGGTCACAAGTGTTAGCTTGGTGGTTTGGTTTAGAATGTTGATAGTGGTAGTGTTGAATATGTTAAGGAAGAGTTTACCAAAATCATGATAGAATGGGAAAACCATCTATAATTTAACAAGGGAGTGGATGTGGTGTAATAGTTGATGACAGGCAGCAAGAGTGACCACGTCTCCAACACTATTTGTGGTATGGTGATAATGTTTTCATTTGAGGTTTCGCAAAAAATAATATTCATCTCCTTTCGTTTCCTGCCTCAAACTCAGTACACTCACTCACTTTAATTCATTCATTTCGCTCTCGCTATTTTATTTTCTTGGCAAAATAATTGAAGTTGGAGTTTTTGAAAAGCAATGTGTCTAGATTCTTCCAAATTCTAAGTAGTGTTTTATTGCGGTCCAGAATCTGAAGAAAGAAGTTAGTCAGTCGTAGCTAGGAGGATTGGACAAGGAAATCTCAACTCCACAAATCCTCTTTTGACACGTTAACAACCACCGCTAGATATTCCTAGTACACAGATGTTCGTTATCTTACCATAAAAAAGAAAAACACTTCTCTAAAATAACTGTTTAATATTTAACGCACGTGAAAATATATCCACAAGCTTCATTTATAACTTCATACTTTCTAAACTATTTTTTAAAGGAGATTTTATCTTTTTTCTTATCGGACGCATCTCTTAGTAAACAAAAAATAATATTTTTTGTTTTATACAATTAATTTGATTTAGTACTTGTATGATATATGGGTTTCTAAAAGATATAACATGTTTTACATTGTTTTTAGCAAATCTTTTTCATTATTATTCATTTATTTTTAATACAGATAATTTTGTTTATTTCCTTCTCTCCTCACTTCTTCCCTCTTTCTTCTTGTTTTTTTTTTCTCTCGGTTCCTTTCTATCCTTCTAGCAAAGAAAGAATTAGTGAGAAAATTATAAACTTTTTGAAATCACCATGTCCCACTCTTATTTTCTTCAGGCCCAACTTTAGCCTTTTATAATTTTTTAAGACATAAAAGATATGTCTCTTCCTGCACTTCCCTTTTTCTTCCTGCACCTCCTTAATTATGAAATTCTAATTTTACCTCTGAGTAAAAGTCAAAAGCCTAACTTTATTTTTCCATTCCTATCATTTTCATTTGTGCCACACCTCCCCCTCTCATCCATACGTGTTTGCACCTCTAATAGTTCTTTTCTGAGTTCTGCATCTTTAATCTCTTTTCTTTACATCGAGTTTCTGTATTTCCCTCCCTGAATATGTAAGTTGTTACACCTTCCTCTAGAGCACAATGAAGAGGATTTTCTTGGAAGGTGAGAGAGGCGGGAGCCAGCAGCGAAGGTTGAGTCTTTGGTGGTAGAAGTGCTCTAGCGTGTAGTTATGGATGAATGGAATCATCCACTACTGTCACTATTAGAGTCTTTGTTGATGGCGACGACGTTATCGTCCACTGTTGTCACTATTAGAGTTTTAATTTCAACCGATGATCAACCAGTTTTGATCGTCTCGGCCAGATGACCATCATGTTGTCAACGACGACTTCGTTAGAGCTCTTATGCGCTTTCAGCTACTTTTGAAGTTATGGACTGCTCCCTTTTCCATCATGCATGGTGACATGTCTTGTAGTGATTTAGAGTGTCTATGTTGTTTTTTTTCCTCTTTCAGGTTTGTCGTGCGTTATCACACATCTCGTCTCCTCTTAAACAGTTATTCAGAGCATCGAGGTTTTTTTTTTTTCCTTTTTCAGGTGCCTTGATTGAAGAATCTTGGATTTTTAAGGGTTCTCTCTCCTATTCATCCATGGCTTCTTCCGTTCTGACCTTTCTTTTGTCACCATTGCTTTTGAACCGTCCATATATGCTTTTTCTCTTGTGGCAAAATTTTTTTTGTTAGTTTATTTATAATCATGGTGACTCTTGAACAATTACCTCATTATCTATTGAATGTCAACAATGCTTTCATCAATGGTGATTTGTAAGAAGAGATTTACATGAAGCAACCTACTAGATTTGTTGCTCAATAGGAGACTTTTGGATTGATATTTTGTCTTCTATGTCGTATTCATAAATCATTAACAATCTAGTGTCACTCAAGTGCAAAAACAAACATTTTCACTAAGTCTTTATGGATTATATTAGTAAAAAGTTTGGCATATATGATTTGTATCCACTAGTATGAGGAGGAGTGTTAGATATATTATTTTTATTTATTTTTTATTTTTTATCTTTAGTTAGTTGTTAATATTTTTTATTTGTATTTTGGGCTTAACCCATACTTCTTATATGACAAATAAAGGACCTTATCTATATATTTAACAAGAACCAACTTCCATTGATCTTCAAAAATATTATTGAGTTGTAGTCTTTTGAGCCAAGGCAAAAAAGAATCGCATTTTGCTTTGCAGTATTTTTTATTTATTTTTGGATTTAGAAATAGAATTTAGATTTAAAAATATATTTTGGAATACAAAAAAGAAAAAATCCAAAATTGAATGATTTGAAAAGCATTTGTGCATCTGAAAAACCTTCTAGAATGCTCATTTCATAAGTTTTTTTAATCATTCCACTGGTTCTTGGAAATCGCATATTCTTTTGTCTAAATTGGGTTCCTGTTTTTGAAAAATAAAGCAATCAGGTCTTTGTCGTTAGTAACACACTAACACCATTAAAGAGAGTGTTACGTGTTAGTTTGTATTTTTTTAAAACTTTTTTAATTATTTTTATTCTTTTTTTATTTTTTAATTGAAAAATATTTGATTAGTGTCAAACTAGAATTGTGTCACGTGACAATAATAGTATGATGTGATAGTGGTAGTGTCATGTGTCACTATCATGTCATGTATTATCAAGATGTAGACGAAATGTACAAGATGAGGAAGAACTGATACACTTGCAGTACCAACCAATTGATGAGTGAAGCAAGAAAGCCATACCTGAAGAGTGAGCTCCTGCAAACCAACTCTAGCATAGAGAAACCGGAGGATGGAGACAAACTAAGATGTGCACAGTGAAGTAAAAGGCACAAAGAAAAGTAATTGCAAGTACGAGAGAAGAATCCAGAGTGCAAAATATTATTGAAAGTGTGATTATGTTTTACAGTTAGTACAAGTAAGTAAAATCACTAATGTAGAAATGACTTTAGGCGTATGTTATTTTAGGCTTTTAACGTCTGATCTCTATCTGATGTCTATACGGGTGACTTTAATGAGACGTCAGACCCTTTAGGTCAGACGTCTCTATATAGACGTCCAATCCATACAGGTCAGACGTCTCTAAGGTCGCTCTTGACTGATGGTGATTCAAGTTTAACACTTTATATTTTAGTTGAAGAGAATGTATTGTATATTTTTTTTATTGGATGGTTTTAAAAACGTAGTAGAGGGAATTGGAGAGTGCAAAACACAAGAAAGCGCCGCCAAAGAGCGCCGCCCAAGGACACGAGAATAACTGCACCAAAACCCAACGAAAACACATTTTAATTGGTTCAAATGAAAGATAATGCATCAAAGAGTGATGTAATCAGAGTAAAACTAATTTAAAACGGTGCAAAAGTGAGAAAATGAACCTGAAAAACGTAACCCGTAGAGAGAAAACGTGACGAAGATGATGAACAATGAGTGCGCGTAATGCTTGTCTCGCAATCATGGTGTTTTAATGCTAACATTTAGAAGTCGGTTCCCTTATAACAGACGTTTAAAGGGCTTTAGAAGTCAGTTCCCCCCATAATAGACGTCTAAATAGAGTCAAAAAGTGACTTTTTAAATTTCTAGGTTTAGGGTTTAGACGTCGGTTCCCTCAATAACAGACGTCTAAAGGGCTTTAGAAGTCAGAGTGACGGGATCAGACATCTAAATGGAGTCAAAAAGTGACTTTTTAAATTTCTGGGTTTAGGGTTTAGACGTCAGTTCCCCCAATAACAAACGTCTATAATATTTTAGACGTCAGGACTCTCCCAACTGACTTCTATATGTCTGACAGGTAGGTGAATAACCATTAATTTCTGCCATATAGACGTCGAGGCCCCTCCTAACTGACGTCTATATGACTGAAAGAAATGACTTTTCACCCACCTGTCAGACGTATAGACGTCAGTTGGGAGGGGTCCTGACGTCTAAAATATTATAGACGTCAGGATACCTTCTAACTGACGTCTACATAGCCAACTTATTTACGAAAATGTCACTGGTCATCAATATACGTCGTGCTTACCCTTAACCGACATCTAAAGGGTGACGTTAAACAACGTTTTTGCACTAGTGAATAAAGGGAAAAAGTAAGATGGGCTGCAAGCCTAAAGGCCCAATTACTAACATTATCATGTATCATTACATTAGTATCAATTTAGTTTGTATTTTTATTGTCTCAATTTAGCCCTAGTTTTTTAAAAGAAAATTAATCAATTTTGTTCTTTCCAAATTCAAACGACATTTAATTTATATATAAATGTTATATAAATATTTTTATTAAAATTGATATTTCTATTAAATATTTTTAATAAGAATTGGTTTATTTATATTTATATTTATATTTATTTAATTATAAAAATGTTAATTATCTTATGTAAATATACATATAAGAGTTAAAAAAATAGTGACTTGACATACTTGTGTGATTTTTCACGTCATTTGAAAAGTCCACACATATATGTCATGTCACTATTTTTTTAGTTCTTATAAGTATATTTACATAACATAATTAATATTTGTATAATTAACTAAATATTAATATTATAAACTTAATCTTGTTAAAAATGTTGAATAAAAATATCAATTTTAATTAAAATAATTGTAAACATTTATATAAAATTTAAATTTCGTTTGAATTTAGAGAGGAACAAAATTGTTTAATTTAAAAGATAAAAGACTAAATTGAGACAAAATAAAAATAAAGGGATGAAATTAATACAATTACATGTGGCATGATAGTGACACATGATACTACTTCTGTCATGTCACATTGTCATTGCCACGTAGCACAACATCAGTTTGACATGCGTCAACTTTCTATTTTTCTAAAGAAATATTAAAAAAATAAAAATAATTTAAAATATTTAAAAGAATTAAAAAAAACACAAACTGACACGTGAAACCTTTTTAAGTGTGTTAGTGTTATACTAATAGTAAAGACGTAATTGCTTCAATCTTTCAAAAATAAAAACTCAATTGAGACCAACAAATTGAAAGACTGATTATCAAAAATGAAAATCAATGGAATGATTAATATTTTTTTTATATTTCGATTTTGTGTTTTGAAATGTAAAAGAAATTACGAAACAAGTAATCTAGAAGGTAATTCTAGATTCGAAAATATCTTTATTATGGAAATTTCTTTCTTTTGTTTTAGATTGGGTGTTTCAGAAGGTATTTTTCGAATCCAAAACTACTTTTCAAAACTTTCAATAAAAAAAATATTAAAAATAAGGAAGTGTTGAGATTTTTATTATAATTTATTAAGAAATAGTTGGGAAAAACACCATTTTTATGGGATGGAAGAAGAAAAATAGGGAGGTGTAAAAAGAATCACTCCATAAGAAAAAATGAATTATAGAAAGCTAGTATGTACAAAAGTCTCATAAGTAGTGTTTGAAGATGGTCCAAGCTCACTTCAAATGTAATTGATTCATGTTCAAAATAAAGCCAATTTTATTATAGTTTTCTCTTTCAGTAAAAATTAGATAAGCATTAATTATTTTTTACTTACCAAAATTAGATAAGCAGTAATTATTTATTACTTACCAAAACGAATTTATTGCACCCTCTATATTTACTGAATCATGCATCCTCAAGTCTTACGCATTTTTTTCTTCTCTAGTCTCACTTTACATGTATCAGGTTTTGAAATCCAGAAACTCACAAAATTAGATTAAAAACTTATCAAAATTGGAAATCCGGTTAAAAAACTCATTAAATTTCAAATTCAAGTTATAAAACTCATTGAATTTTGAAATCTATCATTTAATGCTTTCAAATTTCGAAATACCATATTTATTTTCTCCCGAAATCCAATATCTATTACTTTTGGATTTCGAAATTTGATATTTATTTTTCCTAAATTTCAAAATATTATATTTATTACTCCAAATTTAAAAATTTAATATTTATTTTTTCTCTAGAAATCATTTATTAATAAAATTTATTAAATTATTTAATTAGTTGAATATAATATTTTAATATAATTTAATATATGTCAATACTTTAATATTGTAGCATATAATTTATTAAAACAAGTAAAGCACATTTTAAAAAAATAAAAACAACAAAATTTTAAAAATAAAATAAAATCAATATTGGATATTGAAATTTGGAACAAGTGTTCACCAGATTTTAGAATTTGGAAGAAATGAATATCAAATTTTGAAATATGAAAGTATTGAATTAACCCAATTTCAAAATCCAATTAAAATTTGAAAATCTAATTAAGAGTAACGTTTGGTTTAGATTAAGAAAGAGTAAGAGCAAAATTGGATAGTCTATGAGGTGGAGTAATTATAATAGAGAATAATAAAAATTTATCCTTATCAAAAGAGTGTTTAGTGGTTAAGAGAAAGTTTAGAAGTGCAAAAAGAATCTTAGAGGTACATGAAGAATAATCGTTGTAGTTGCTTTTGGAATAAGTATTTAATTATATTAATTAAACTGGTACAAATAGAAAATTAATTAACCTAGCATAAATATACTACCAAAATACTCCATTTTTTATATTATTTTCCATATATTTCCAATTTTCTCTTCTCCCTTCATAATTATGACTTCTCATCTCTACTTTTCCTCTTGTGAGCACCACACTTCATACGGTACAAACTTTATTTTCTATTCAATTTTACTTCCCTATCTTGTTTTTTATTAAAAAAAAGAAAATTCTTCCCCTCTTTTTCAAAGTCAAACATAATAAGAATAAATTTATGGGAGAGAAAAATTGAAATGAGAAGACAAGAATAAATTTAAAAGAAAATTACTATAAAAACTAAGTTTATTTTTCATTAAATTTGAGTTACTTTTTCCGTAATAAATATATGTAAATTGATATGGAAAACGTATTTTAGTAATAATTAAGATGTTTCTGACACGCATTATGGAAAAACAGCAAAGTAGCGAATAATTAATTATTTTGATTATATAACATTATACAATATTTAGATGTTGAGATGAATTATTTGTTTGTCTCTTTTAAGCGGCTATGGATTAGACAATTTTTTTTTACAATATTTAAACATCATCTACGTGTTATTTTATAATTGGTCTATAATAGTGTTTATAAATATTATTATTATTATTTATGGAATAATTTTGAACCAATCACACGTAGATGATTTTAAATATTGTCTAAATATCATTGAATCTAATTATGTAGATTATTTATATCATTATACATATTTGGTTTTTATGCAATATACTTTTGTAATTTTGTTATTTTCCCTATTTTAATAAAAGGCACTTTTACTATAGTAACACAAATTAATAAAACTAATTGATTTAATCGATTTTGTAAAATTTTAAAATGATATTATAAATATATCACTTTTTATTATTAATATTTAAAAAACATCCTTATTTATCAATAAAAACAAAAAATAAAAAATTAATGATTCGTTGTTTTGTCCTATCCCGCAATTTCATAACTATTTGATAGAAGGAAGATACAAAACCAACAGGCAAAATAACGAATTGATGAAATAATTTTCAGTGAAACTTCAGAAATTACAACGAAAGTTAAAAGGAAAAAAAAAAAAGCAGAAAATGTAGATGTTAGGGTTTTTGACAGATAATTAAGAAGGAAAGTGGACAGTGACCTGCATTTATGTTCCATTTATAGTCTTCATCCATGGCGGGAATAAGAGAAGTTCATTTCAAATACGAAATTAGATTAAAAAAATTTCCCAAAAGCTGAAAAAAGTGATCGTGGTCTTTCTTGCCATACACACCCTTGACCTTGAATTTCACAACTGGACACGAACAGTCACGTGCCCCTCCAATATTTTATTTCAAGAGAGAAGAAAAGGGTAATCATAAAAACAAAAATTAGAAACTCCCATTGCATGCTTCTTGTTTTGTTTCTCAGTAGCAGTTATCATTTTGTATGTTTCTATGTGGGTACTATTCGCCATTCTACAGATTTTTTTTTTGTCCACAGATTCTGAACTGTCAACTTTGGAACCCATTTTTTGTTTACAATTCCATAATTATTTTTGGGTTCCTGCTACCGTTTAAGCTGGTCATTCACACAGGGAAAGACTCAAAGGTACTTGATCTCTTTTTCCTCAACATTTTTCATTGATGTTTTGAAGTTGGGTTACGAAAGAAGTAATCTTTTTCTCCAATTGTTTGATTTATGGGAATGTTGGAGGCAGTTTGTGTTTTGTGGCAGAAAAACTATCTCATTGCCCATCATATCATTTACTGTTTCATTACCTTCAATCTGTAGATTTGAGGCCAAATGCTATGAAATATATGTGAATACGAATCTCAACAACGCTCCAAGAACCGCGTCTTTAAATTAAGTAAAGGTTCATTCTTTAGTCATATTCCTCGTGAATTTATTGTCGGTGTGTTATGGATTCTACACAAAGATGGTCAGAAGAAAGAAATGTTAAGGCAGCTAATCTTGTTTTCTGTATAAATAATTTAGATTGTTGAAGAATAAAATGTTATTTTTAGTTTGACTTTCCACCTTCTCATGTATAACTGAAGAGTCTGTTCTCTAACAAGGTGAAACGTTAGCGAAGTTTGTTTATAAATCCCTTCATTATAATCTTGATCATGGAGAATGTTTTTGGTGCTTCGTTTTGGGCGAGCTTCTAACATCTGGGTTTTGTCCGCAGATGAAATGCTTGCAGTTTTCAAGTTAATCTCAGGCTATTAGTTAGAGGGGACGATGGGGGAAAATAGAGGGTCATTGGAGAGAAAATCTTCTGGTGAAACTGAAAATTCAGAGTCTGCATCATTCGTTTCTGAGAACCGACTGGGTGAAGCGGTAAGCTGTTTAATACTGTCATTATAGCTAACTGAAACAAAAGAAAAACCTCCAGAAGCCTGCCACATTTGCTGTTTCCGAAATCATTCTACTAAGCTGGGTTGACATTGATACCATACATGTTCAGTCTTTATTTCTTCTTAAAATCTGGGGTCTTATCGATAACATACTTAACATTCACGAGTCAGAAGTTTTAAATTATAATTTGATTACTGTTCTATACTAAACTCAGAATTCCTCACTTATTGGATGAATTTTACCATTCAATTACTGCTATTAAGATGGCCTTCACTTCTTTTACTCCCCCGGTTATCTTTCTTTTTTCTGTAATTAAATGTCATTACTTAAGATAAATATACACAAATGTCATAATGCTTGTAACACGAGTAAACTTCCTGGAACATTGAAAGAGTTGTCAAAATTACCGGTTCATCCAATTGAGCCAGGTTTCACAGATTGCTGATATTGGTCCCTTAAATTCTTTGGAGAGGTAATCACTGTCTTGATATTGCTGATACTTTCAGAGTCTGTCTCCAAAACGAAAAAGGACAACTTTGTCTCCTGTTAGATTGATAGCAATAGTTTGAACAAATGAACTAAGACAAGGCTAACTATGACTCATGCATGTCTTTTCGGATGTATCAGTTCTCTGGTACTTGCAATTATAACTTACCACTTTCTTTTCTTGTGAGTAGACCTAGACATGGATGTATGTAAGTTCAGTACAATGATGTATATATTACCAGCTTCACTGTCAAACATTAATGTAAATGAAGCATAATTATCATATTTTTTTGGGCTGTTCATCCACTGGAGGTTGATATTTTATCCCGTTACTTTCTTCTACTTTATGCTAAGTATATTTTTCTTGTTTATGCAGCTTGAGGCATTGAATGAATATCCTATTGAGCATAACCAGTCACCCGAAGTCGCCTCAAAAGTTGTGGTCATACC
This sequence comes from Vigna mungo, assembly GCA_036885675.1. Lineage (NCBI taxonomy): Eukaryota > Viridiplantae > Streptophyta > Magnoliopsida > Fabales > Fabaceae > Vigna > Vigna mungo. Next base: position 32,989,012 of record CP144699.1, read on the forward strand.
TGAAGATATTAATATGTCATTTTTCTATTCACAATCACCTGAAGTCACCTCACATGCAACAGACAGCGTAAACGATGATTTAACAGATGAAGATGTAAATGGAGCAATGATAAGTATATTAAAGGATAGAGATGAACCTGATGGATTGAGGAATATGTCAGAAAAGTTGTCTGCAGCGCTCGTGAATGTAAGTGCCAAAGAAGATTTGGTTAAGCAACATGCCAAAGTCGCTGAAGAAGCTATTTCAGGTGCATTTATTTTTAATGATCAGTACTTACCTTACCTCTCTATTCTTACTTGGATATGCTTGCTGTAGAGGAACTTGTGTCTAAGCAATTAATCCGTTAAACAAGCAAACAATCAAGAAATTTTGCCATCAAGGAGAGGGTTTAAGAGAAACTGCATGTGTTGTTTTTTTCTTTCGAGAAAAAGATATGTATGTGTGTGTATATATATAAACGAGGACATTATCTTCACATAATCATACCCGGCAGTAAACCCATCGGATAAAAGGCATACTCTTTGTGGGCTTTAGCCTGTTGATCCAAGACCAACACAAGAATTTAACCATCTGCATCACTGTCACAGTCAAACACTCCTTACTGAAAAGTACATCTATTTCGTTCTCACCACAAACACCACGCAATAGCAAATCAAAGGATTTCCCACTTATTTTTCTGGAAAACTCCCACACCCAATTTGTGTAGTGAAGTATACCTGTATGTTACAAGGCAATGGGGTTCTAAGGTTCACCCAGCTATAGCATTTGATCCACACTGTATAAGACCTTGGACATGTTAAGAGGACATGCTCAGTTGATTTTTCATCCACGAGGCATAGAGGGGATACCAAATCAGTTTGCTCAAACAAAATACTTCTTTTTCTTAGGTTTTCTCTAGTAGGTAAAACACTTTCCAACTGGCCCCTACATTTTTGTGCAGTAAATTTTGTTGTACCTGACTTAGCATACTTTACAGGAGAGACTTAGTTCTCACCATATTATCATACCACTCGTTTTGGCTGTCTTTCACTTTTCCTCCTCACATTTACTTTCCCCCACTCTCCTAATGTTCCTCCATTCCTTTCTAGTCCATAACTTTTTACTTATTTTAAAGCATTCATCTCCGTTTTCCCACAACTGCAACAGTATTTTTGGTATCAATAGCTTAGATTTGATCAGCATGAATGCTAATGTTAAATGATGGCTGAATATATATTTCTTTTCTTCTGCTTCACATTGTCTCTTAACTGGATAATTTCCATGAACTTATAGGCTGGGAAAAGGCTGAAAATGAAGTGACAAGTTTAAAGAAACAAGTCGAAGCACTGACCCTCAGAAATTCAACATTGGAAGATCGAGTCACACATCTAGACAGTGCACTTAGGGAGTGTGTTAGGCAGCTTAGACAAACAAGGGAAGAGCAGGAGCAAAGCATTCATGATGCTGTACTAAAGAAAACACGTGAGCTAGAATCTTCCAAAGCTACACTAGAGAAGCAGCTCATGGAGGTGCAGAGCAAATCAGATTTTTCGAATGCTAGCTCTCCATCATCAATTGATTTTGATAAGTACCAGAAGGTCGAATATTTGGAGAAAGAGAACGCGGTTCTCAAACATGAGCTCCAAGCTCTATCTGAAAAACTAGAACTCAGGACAATAGAGTGGAATTTAAGTACTCAAACAGCCGAGATGGCTAGCAAGCAACATTTAGAAAGCATCAGTAAAGTTGCCAAGCTCGAGGCTGAGTGCCGGAGACTGACAAACATGGCCTCTAGAGCTTCCACTACATCATCCTCTTGTGTTGAATCTCTCAACGATGGCCAATCCAACAGTGGAGAGAGGACAAGAGCTGTGGAGATTGATACAACGAAGAAGAGTGGCTCAGAACCAGACATAGATGAATTAAGTGGTTCTGATTCATGGGCATCTGCGCTAATTGCCGAGCTTGATCAGTTCAAGAATGAAAAGTACAAACAAATTTCATCCGGTTCTGTTAACATTGATCTCATGGATGATTTTCTTGAAATGGAACGACTCGCAGCACTCCCAGATACTAAGAGTGAGAGCTTTATCAAAGAATCACTTGTTGCCAATGATTGCATTCACGAAGAAAGCTCCATCAGAGATGAGTTTGACGCTACCAATCGGCAAATTGATGAACTAAAAGAGAAGCTAGAGAAGGTCAAAGCTGAGAAAGAGGAAGTGAAGACATGTTTAATGAAAAGTGAGAGTGTCATTGAGACATCACAGCTTAAAATGAGGGAGGCAGAAAGAAAATTGGAGGAGTTGCAAAGAGAGCTAGAGAACGCCTATAAATCAAAGCAATTGTTAGAAAATGAACTAACGAGCATGCAGTCCGAGGCTAAATCAATAACTGCAAAAGTTCACTTACTAGAAGCAGAAGTTGATAAGGAAAAGGCCATATCAGTAGAAATTGAAAAAAGGTATAAGGAATTAGAGGAAGAACTAGAAAGAAAGAAGCAGGAAGAGAAATTCGGTTCAATAACCTCTTACAGTGAAATGAAGCTAAAGCAGGTTGGTATCATGTAACATCTATATTAAATTTTCCTAACATGAAAACTCTTTTAATGTTTTTTACATGTTCTACGCCAGGAGGACCTAGCATTAGCTGCAGGAAAGCTTGCTGAGTGCCAGAAAACAATAGCGTCTTTGGGGAATCAATTAAGTTCACTAGCAACACTGGAAGATTTCCTGATTGACACTACCTGCATTCCAGAACTTTCTGTAACTCCATCATTCATTGCTAGAGACAGTGCAGTCACGTTGAAGTCGCATTCAAATGGCACATACTCAACTGAAAGAGATTCCGATTCTTCAAGTAAAAATGAAGAAAGCTCACTACCATCCTCATCAACCAACTTGCCAAAGCATGATTCTGAGAAGAGTATAAATGGTTTTGTAAATATTTTCTCTCAAACCGAGAGTGGACTCCAACTAGAAATTTAGTGGGGACTAAAAACTATGATGATGGAACTCCTTCATTTAGTGCTACCTATCATATATAATAATGACTATCCATTTTTTCGAATGCTTGTGTTGATCCATGGATTATATTTTTTATGGTTTTGTTACATATAAATATTTCAGTGTTCCGTTGATAAATGTATCAACCGTAACAAAAAAAACTAAAAATAATCATAGCAAAAAACTTATAACAATCATATATCAAAAACATTACAAAATGGGGTGAGAGAGGCTCGAACTCTCGACCTCAGGATAACTCAGAAGCTATGAGACCTACGCGCTAGCCAACTGCGCCACCACCCCTTTGAGAGAAGCTTCTAATTTTAATTATATGGACTATATAGAAAGACAATTTTTCTCATGCAAACCATGTCAACTTACCTCTGCCTAAATATAAATTTTAATCAAGATGGTGGTTCATTGTAATAAAATTATAAAATCATGTTTTTTTAGAGTTATATAATATTATTATTTTTGTTGTTAATGATAGTCAGATTGAATTATTTAATCCCAGTTCCCTCTTTAATTGTTTTCACCTGTTCTTTTTTGCATGTCATAGTTGTAGTTATTTAAGGAACGGAATAATAATTGTCATTCTATGCTTAAAAAAAAAGCACGCAACCGAATATTAAGGTGATGCCTATATGGTAAAACAAAGTATTTAAATTAAAAGGCTAGGAGGAAAGTACTCAAATTTTTTTTATGAATTTACAATTTAAAAGAGTTTATTGGTTTTTCTGATTAAATTATTTAAATTCGTCCCGAATTTAGTCAATGAATCATTAAGTTTAAACTCAAATGTAATTCTTTTCAAACATTATTCAATAATGATAATATTTTATTAAACTTCAATTACTTGACAAAATTAACTAGGTTTTTAGATTGTTCCTCCAAAAGTTATGTTTTTATGAATTTATATATAATTATATCATGTATTTTTTTTCAACTTATTTTGCACTAGTAGTGCATTATTACATCTTATTATTGTGATTTGCTAGTTTTTTTTTTTTTTTTCGGAAACATTGAACTATTACTGTATTAAAGTTATTATGTTATGCATACACATCATTAATCCAATTTTAATATTTATTTTTATATTAGATATTTTTACTGGTTAAATCTGAGTCGAGTTTATGATATGATGATTGCTTTCAAAAAAGCTAAATACTACTTTTAAAAAGTATCGGTATGGTATTTATTCGTTTTAATACATTAAGTTTTCAAAGTCTCAATTTGACATGCTATATTTTTTAAGAGAATTTATTTTGGTCATTTTAAACAAAAATGTTAATAAGCTAATCGAACCAGTCGACGTGTTCAAAATTTGAATGATCTTAAAGATGGGAAGCAGAAACAAATCACTTTTAAAAACATAAACCATCGTATTAAACTTTTAGAAAATTATATTTACGGATACGTCAACTATCATATTAAGATTTTTAAAATTAAATGTACTAAAACACCAAAACAAACTGGACAAAAATAACATTAGAAGCATTAGAAAAAAATTAATACTATGCTAAACTCGTGTGTCTAAATCCAAGTTATTTCAACCCGAAACGTTGCGATTGGAAGCATTTAAAATTCTCATATTCTCATACATGCTTGGTGCTTCAAAATAATTTTTAGAGAAAATTACAAATAATCTATTTGTGTTGTATTTAAAAAACTAAGGGCATGCTGCACCTTTTCCCTCCGTCTTTTCACTTCAGCTGAAGATTAAAGATTGTTGTACATACACCAAAAAGAGTACTGTATTGTACTTTTTCTCTTCTGTCATTCACGGTGGTCATGAAGATTTCGCTGCTGGGACTTCCTTTCTCTCTTAAAGGCTTTGAGAAGATCCATACCAAGACCAATGTTGAGCAAATTCATCCCAGCCATGCCCAACAGAGCCAGTGGTAGCTCTACACCCTTTTGAAATTTATGAGCATCCTTCATGAGCTTGGCTGTGATGAGAATGTGAGGTACAGATCTTGCCGCACAGAAGGTGACCCAATTCAGAAACCATTCTAACTTAACATGAATGCTCTTTGCATCCCGATCACCGGCCATTCGTCTCACTTTTCTCACATGCAGAAAGATGGAATGCAGCTGAGCCATACATCACAAATAAGTATTCCTTAGTTTGTACAGTCACCGGTGAGTAGTATGTAGTCAGGGCTTGACAACACACACTCATACAAATAAGAAATTATAACATGATTTGAGGTGAGCTAGTCTCGGTTCAAACTAATCTTTACACAATATGTAATTATGTGTTACTAATTCTTACTTACTAAAATGCTCAACTATGTCTCATAAAAATTAATGGGGATCATGTGATTCACAACAATCTAACAATTTTTCTCATGGACACTGTGCTTTACCACTAGCAATATCTTTCTACGAACATCACATAGACACAACTTAGGAAAGGGGGAAAACCTTAGTCCCAAAATTCTACTCTTTTGAAGAAAAAAAAAACATTAGATATAAACAAGTACACACAAAAAGGAAGAGTTTCAAAGGAAATGTGGCTTACCTCACAGATAAGAGTGAGAATAAGGTAGTTGATGGTAACATTTCGATACAAAGCAAGAGTGAAGCAAATAAGGAGAACCAGATGATGCACAAGGATAGAGGGGATCCAACCATTATACAAGCGATAATGAAGCATATCCCACTGATCATACGCAAAGTAACCACATGAGAAGCTCAATGCTTCAAAAGCCCAAGGCCAAGTATGTTCAACCAACTGTGAGTGGTCAAACATTCCACTTGGCCCAGTACCTAACAACTCTCTGAACAAGATGAAGATCACTGCAAAAGAAAAGGAAATAACACCAAGAACCCGATGAGAAGAGAAAGGAGAAAAGGTATTAAAAACCACAATATCTATACGGAATATTCATCGATCCAACAGAAATAATTTTACCAAAGAACCACCCACAGAAATCCAGGAAAGTAGCTTTAGGTCTTGTTTGGTAAGAAAAATCGAAATAAGATAACTTCATAAACATAACGTAGGCTACGCATAACTTAAAATCCGCTTTCAGAAGAAACAAAAATAATTTTTCTCCTGTAAATGCTTCTACGGACAAACTCATTCAAACATGACCTAAATGAAAAACGAGGATTTTGGAGATTCACGGTCAATTAGAAAAGTAGACTGGTAGAACGCTTGACTAATGGATATTATCGAAACACTCTCCCTCAACCTAGTTTCAATTCAAGCAAAGGTTTGCTGAAGCTGCTAGCGCTCAGCCGTAATTCATATAATTATTACTTCTCTTTTACAAAAGATAAGTTCAATATCCCTGGAACTCTGCTCTCTGGTTATGGAAATTGGGTGGCCCGAAAAGCATCGAAAGAAAGTGACAATAAAAAAAGAGGCGAAGTTATAAGAAAATGACCTGAAGCGGAAGTGAGGAGAGAGTGGAGAAGAGAGACGGAAGTGTTAACGAAGAGAGGATCTTTATCTGCGGAGAAGAAGAATCGGATGATGCTATTAGATGTCTGATAGAAGATTGAACCTGCTATGACGGAGAGAAGCTCCCACCGCTGATTCAACAAAATCTGAAAACAAACGGAGCCTAACCAGAGAAGTAGAGTCGCAAAGAAGAACTTCTCCACCGCATTCCGCTTCCCTTCATCCATTGCCATGGCTGCTTTTGCTTCTTCTTCTTCTTCTTCTTCTTATTCCATCCAACCAAACAAGGCGCTACTTTTATTTGGTCCTCTTCCCTGATCTTCAGTCCAATAAATTTGTCTTAATTGCTTGAATCCAAGGGAATGGTATCGTACCTACGCAAATTTAATTTTACCTTATTCTCTCTTACATACTCTCACACCTAACTTTCAAATAATATCTCAATATATGAATAGTTATATATATTATTTAACAGATTATATGATTTCTTAAATATTTATCATATGCATGTACTTTATTATAAAAGAATTAAAAGCTATTTCATAAAAACAAATTAAGATATTTTAATATTTTTTTTTTAAGTATAGATACTTTGAGAGAGAAGAGTATTAGAAGAGTAAAATATTGCAACAACTAGTATGGTGAGAAAACACTTAAAAATATGATTTTAAAAACTGGACACAAAAATAATAAATAATAATTGTCTTTTAATTTCAAGAAATGTTTAAAGATAAAGTTTCAATTCACACATAACAAATGGTAGATTTTTTTTTTGTTTAACAGTCCTGATGGTCCTTATTTTCGTCAAGTGCATTTACTTTGGTCCTTATGTTTTTTTTTTATTCAATGTTGTCCTAAAGAGTATAAATTTTGTTCAATTTGGTCCTTTTTGCTAACGCTGTTTAAATCGTTAATGGTCAACTGTCCAGTTGTACAATCAATGACATATCACCCTTGACACGTCATCATCATCTCCTACCTCCAGAAATCCTAATTTCCCCTTACACAAAAACCCTAGCCACCACCTAACCCTAACCACCGCCACCACGGTCACGACCAATCACCATCTTCTCACCTCCATCATTTTCTCTGTCCAACAACCACCCAAAAACACCACCCATGGCCACCTAGCAACACCTTCATTGGTTCACCCGTGCATCCAACAACAACCACCACGAAATCCATTATAGTGAATCAAATGAACCCAAAACGAAAAACCCCAAGTTCAGAAACCCTAACATTCCCAATTTGAACCCCCATCCCCCATTTCGCAAAACCCATACCTGCAGGGAAGAACAAAATCCCTAACCACTCACAAAACAGAGAAGAACCAAGAATTCCCCAAATCAATTTTGAAACGAAAATCATACATTCCAATTTACAAAAACCAGATAACACAACAAAAACCCCCAAATCGAAACCCTCAATCGCTATGGTGGCAGCGCGAACTGGGAAGAAGATGACGGTGAAGGCACGCGATGAAGATGGTGGCGCGTGGAGGTGGTCGCAGCGGCGTCATGGTAATGGTCTTCTGGGTTTCGTTTGCAGGTATGTGGTGATTGCGGTGGTGGCCTGAGGGTTTATGTGTGGCGGCGCTAGGGTTAGATTTTTAGAAAGAAAGTAGGGTTTCTGTTTTTGGTTGGGCTGAAGGTTGAAGAAGATATATGGCTCTATGTTTTGTAATGAATGAAGGTTGTTCAATCTAGTCCTCATTTTTGTTAATTATTTCCGAATGTGGTCCCTAGGATGATGATTGATCTAGTCCACGTCAGAGCATAAATGACAGTTCACTCTCTAATTGCACATGTGGAGATATGGCTGTTAACTATTTAAGCGGCGTTAGTAAAAAGGACCAAATTGAACAAAATTTACACTCTTTAAGACAACATTAAACAGAAAAAAAACATAGAGACCAAAGTGAATGCACTTGACGAAAATAGGGACCATCAGGGGTATTAAGCCCATTTTTTTCTAAATGAATTGTATTGTGATTCATTTTACAAAGAAAAGGGTAATTTCATTTTTAGAATGATCCGTGAAATCTTTGCTCTTTTAACATTTAACTTAATCGTCTGGACTTTCATGATGTGATTCAGTTTACAATGAAAAGAGTAATTTGATAAACTAAAGAGAAATTATAAAAACTAAATGGTTTAATTGCTTCTTTTGTCCCCAGTTTGGTTGAAGTGTGTCAAATTCGTCCCCCTTTTAGAAAAATGTTAATTTCGTCCCCATATAGAAAAAATTTGTGTCAATCAAGTCATTTCTGTTAAAAATCATTGCTTTCAAAACTCACTTTATCCACTACAATATCAGGGATCAGACCCATGAAGTGGTTATTATTCAAAACTCACTTTAAGTTTTTAACACCATTAATTTGTATTTAACGAAAATGACTTGATTGACACAAATTTTTTCTATATGGGGACAAAATTGACATTTTTCTAAAAGAGGGACGAATTTGACACACTTCAAACAAAGATGAGGACAAAAGAAGCAATTAAACCAAACTAAATTCAAAGAGCAATATCTATATTAATATTTGTTAACTATGGATCTACACCTTTCAACTGTCAATATATCCAACGTTCAAATAACAGTATGGCCTCTCGGTCTTGATTTTAATACTTTGAAATGTACAATGAAGTTGCAAATACTTATTACTTGAGGTTTTAAATTTCATTTAAAATATTTATTTTATTACAATGAAGTTATAAATGTGGGAAAGTTATACCATGACTTGAATGAAAGAAAAGTCATATAAACTAAAGATAACTTTAGGTAATGGTAATTGTTATGGCTTAATGTATCTCGAATGATTTTCTAATGAAAGGTTTCTTTTTCACCTTTTCCTTGGTACTAGTCTTCTATAAAGGGACAGATGTATGTTTATAAAAAATACTTTAACACTCAAGTTACAAGTAACGTCAAATAATTATCAATATAAATGTCTTTCATTTATCTTTACGAGTAAACTATTTATAAAATAATCATGGATTTGTAGGCTCTCACTTATGTATGGATATAAAACGGTCATAACTTATTTATCTTACGAGTCAATTATCTAATTTAAAAAGTGTTAAATTAAAAATAGTTTAAGGTGATTTTTTTTGCTAACAAAAACAAAAACAATATAATGTCCACTTTTGCCAATAATGAAAGACTACAAGTTGTCACATCACCATATTTTTTCAAGTCATTACCCTCTTCCACCAGAAACCCTAATTTTCCTTGTCTTCCCCTTCCACTATCACCTACCATCGTCGCTGCCCACCACCTTTGCCACTGTCGGTCTTGCACCACCAACATCCAACCTCGCACCAGTAACCTCATGCCATCACCTCCATGGTAGGGACTCAACTTCTTCACCCGTTAGTCGCTAGTCTTCGTTCAATTTCAAACCATTACCAGTCTCTTCGTTAGTCATTATTTCCACCATGACCATGACCTTTGTGTTCAGCAAGCACCATGGTCTCACGTCTTCTTTTCCTTGAGTCGCCACCACCAATCTTCTCCCACAGCCATAAAAAACCCAGAAATCATCATCATTCCTTTCATCGTGAGCTTCATCACAAAACATCCATGACCACAACTTGCAAAACAGAAACACAACACTATCCAAAACACCACCGTAGACGACCTTCGTCCAAGTTGAGAAATTCCTTCTTGCGCTCCTTCGTCAGACCAAACCTCCACATCAAATCCCTAAAACCACAAAGAAACAGAAATCTCCAATTCGTTCAAAACCCTAATCGCTAAGAACCCCTAAAATCACGAGACCAAAATTGTGACTTCATTTTCTCCTTTTACAAAAAACCACTAAAATCTGACATTGTCACGTAATTTACTTGAGCTTGTCACTTAATGAATAACTCCATAAGTCATTTAATATTAACTAAGATAGACATTATGCCAACATTTTTAACACGAAAGAACAATTTTTATAAAACATAGATTCACTCTAAACAACTCAACAATAAAAGAACCACATGACCATTCATATTACATACGTGAAGGAATATGCTTTATTTTATAGAATAATCCTTATATCACGTTCTTACATTTTTTCCCCTTATTAATACATTTAAAACATGACTGCAATTTTAATTTTTAAATAGCAGTGTTATTTTTATTTACAAATTTTCTGGCATTTAAATATATGTATTCTCAATTTTCAATATCAATGTGATTTCTTTCTCCTTAATGTATTTGTGTCATATTTAATAATTTTATCTTGTTTAAAATTAGAGAACAATTTAAACATATATTCTTATTTAACTTTCAAAAAAGAATTTTAATGAAAACCGTAATAAAGTTTAAAATAGATAACATATACTAGTTAAAAAATATTTCTTTTTAAATAAAAGTAAAAAAATGTTTTTTTTTCATTTTTTTAATGTATTTAACAAAACATATATGAAAATAATATTTATAATTAAGAATTAAAGATTTTTAACCCAGTACATAATGATAATAAATTAAAGAATTAAAATATCATATTAGTTTATTTCTTAATTTTTATAAATTATAAAATTTAACATTACTTATAACCTTTGGTTCACAAGTTTGAAGCTTTTTATATTATATGTAATGAATTAAATAATTACAACTTTAATTTAGTAAATGCTTGTAATTATGTTTTTTCTAATGTGTTGGTATGTTATTCTAAATGAGTTGTTGTAAGTAGATTGTGTCCAACTTTTTTTTATCTGTTATAAAAATATTTTATTTCTAGCTAAACTTAATTTCATGAATTTCTTTTTATTATGCTTTACTCTCTTTTTCACTATGTTTTATTTCTTTTTTCAATTTTTTTAACATCAGCGTCAATCATTATGAAATTAAAATATCATTAAATATTAAATACAAAGAATGTATATAAATTATACGATTTTATTATATCTCATTGTATAAATATCATAAAAACGAATATTAAAATTGATAAGTTTTATTATATCTCATTGTATAAATATGATAAAAACGAATATTAAAATTGATAAGTGTTTTAAATTAATGAGACCATATTATTTTAATTTTAAAATATTCGATAATATAAATAAAATTTTATAAACGCGTTTCATTATCTAAAACACATACTATCTTTCTAAAACCTTTTCTTTATATTTCCTTTCCCTTTTCTCTTAGATTTTTAGCTTTTGAGTTATCTCTTTGATAATTAGGAAGTGTCTAGATGATCATGACAATGAGGTCTACAACTTCACCATATCAGATTTCTTTACAAAGTAAGTTAATTTCTACTCCTTTTTGTTTGATTTGGTGTTAAAGATACATCTAAGTAATCTTATCACACGTGTCATCTAACTTCCATTTCTAGTTCCTTGTCGATCAGTGGTCATAAGGACCTACCTTGATCATAATTTTGTGATCTATAGGTACCACTAAAGCTATCTGAGTTGAGGTAGAGGTTTTTGAGTTAGTATAACTATTTAAGCTTTCCATAAGGTAAATGAAGGTAATAATTGTTTTGGTTTTATGTTAAGAAGTATGTAATTATGTTTGATAGAGTGTGAATTATATACTTAGTTGAATATGTTACAATTTCAGTGAAATGTGTATCTTAACGAGTGAATATTTGCCTATTGGTGAATATAATGGTGTATGATTGTGAAAGGATGCTTGATTTAATATATGATGTTGGGTCGGTGCCGATTTGAATTGAGGTTTTGGTAGGTGAATTTTCTATAAGAGTGATTTTGAAACTATAATTGATGTTGAGGATGTGTTTTAGATCATTACAAACTTGTTTATTTAGTAAACCATAAATGTGATGTTGGATTGGTAATTAGCTAGTAGGTTTAGTTTTGGTTGTTTTTGGTCCATTTTAAGGGTTTTAATATATGAAAATCTAAAGGAGTAAGTTTGTGATAAAACTGAAAGCTTGGGGTATGTTTTTGAGTCAATTGTTCCTTGCTTAGAGCCTTAGTTTGTTAAATTTTGGTTATAATGTCTAGAGTTGGTTATAGGTGTTTTTAAGTGGTTGAGTTGATATAGGGCATCTTCTTTCTAACCAAATAAGCAAAGAGGTACTCAATTTCATCAATAAACATGTTTTTGCATTTAAATCAGAAGAACATCTCGTTGTCATCTAGTATGGCGCTGAGCGCTCCATTTTGGTGTTGAGCGACATTTTTACAGTGGGTTTTGGGCGAGTTAATAGTAATGGATGATTGTATGTTTCAGAGGTGGGCAAGAGTTCTTGTTGGGCTTGGAGAACTCTCTGTTTGCATTCTCATTGGGCGTCGAGTGAGCTCGTTGAGCGAGTAGGGTCTAGCAATGAGTGTTAGGATTCTATCGCTGGACACCCTGTATCCAGGTTAGGATTTTGCTTCCATCTCTTTTATTTCTTATGGATAAGAGATGTATTGATACTTTGAAGCTTGTTTAGTAATGTATATTGAATTATATGATGATTTATGCATGAGGCTATGTATATGGTTAAGTGTGGTTTGGAAAGAGTTCCAAGGAAAAATTCTTGATATTTGTTTCAAGTAGTGTATGTATTATTGTAGGAGCGCAGTCTTTGAAGTTATTCTCACACTCTAATGGTCATATATTCTCAAGTAGAGATGAGTGAGACATGTGGTGAGAGTAACATAAGGTTTTAGTCTGGGGGCTTTACCTTGACCTTATACATTTAACAAACTAACCTTGTGTGCGGTACGGTGAAACTCATTGACAATGACTTTGCAGAACAGTAGATGCTACCACAAGTAAACAATCCGTCGGAGTTCAACAATAATACACGTATATGGATGTTTAAGTATGGTGTTATGATATGTTTAGGTGTTGTGCTTAGTTTGAAAGTGAAAATATTATATGCTACTTTTTGAATTCCATGTGTTTATTCTATTTAGCTTATCTTTTTTGTGTAATTTGTTTACTTGTGTTTGTTGTATAATTTTAAAAGTATCACGTAATGGATCTGAGCAGAAGAAGATGATCTATCAGTGTAGTTAATGTTCTTTTTGAGTTATAATGTAAAACGTCTTTTATAAAATAATAAATAAGTTTTAGAATAGAGTTATGTATATAAAATTGACTTATAATTATGTTATGGATAACAATATACATATTTTTATATACTTTTTTTTTCTAACTGTTGTTAGTTTATTGAACATGTATATTTCTTTAATATATTTAAACTATTTAAATAGATTTATATATATATATATATATATATATATATATATATATATAATATAAACTTGAATATATAAAAAATATGTTTATACCAAATTCTTTAAATTATACACAAGCAAAATGTATCGATTATATTTAATTTAAAATAAATTTATGATATATATATATATATATATATATATATATATATATATATATATATATATATATATATATATAATTTTAAATAAATGCTAAAATGAAGAATTATACTTAGAAGATTAGAAATTATGTGACAATGTTGTACATAACGAAGAATCGTATAAACTAGTCCTCAATATTAATAAATTATATTAGTATGGACATATTTATATATTTATATATTTATTAAATTTAGCACCACGTTAGGGCTTAGTTCCAAACACTACAGATTTTAGCGAATACCCGTGTAAGTGACGAAGTCAGAAAATTGGTTGATCAGCAGCGAAAGATGTCGATCTTCGAGTACAACGGGAGTGCCCTAGTGGCCATGGTGGGGAAGAACTGCTTCGCCATTGCCAGCGATCGGAGACTCGGGGTTCAGCTCCAGACTATCGCCACCGATTTCCAGAGGATTTCCAAGATCCACGACAAGCTTTTCATCGGTCTCTCGGGCCTCGCCACCGACGCTCAGACGCTCTACCAGCGCCTCGTTTTCCGCCACAAGTTGTATCAGCTGCGTGAAGAGAGGGATATGAAGCCCGAAACCTTCGCTAGCCTAGTCTCTGCCATTCTCTACGAGAAAAGGTGTGTCTCTCCGTCTTAATTTTATCAATTATTCTTAGGATTAGGGCACTTATGCACTTTTATCGATAACGTTGCCTGTTTGCTTTATCTGAGAGTGAAAAAAAATAAAAAATCCCATGATAAATAAAGATGCTGTTACCAAACACGGTGAATTCTGAATCCTTCCATTCCATTATTGTAACGGTGTAGTAGCTCCAGACCGTGTTCTAGGCCTCGTGGTCAACCGCAGGATGCCGTGCTCGGTCGTGTGTTTAACTGAAATCTTTTGTTTGGTTTTAGATGTTAAATTTGCATAGTCGATTTGTAGGTAAATTCTGTTTTGGTGGCGTTATCCAGATGTTTTGTTTATATATTGAACCCCGTCGCTGTGTATTTTATTTTGGAATTGACTTTGTTGGATGTTCCGTTTCTTATTCTAAAACCCGATGGTTTAATTCTATCTTTCATAAAAGAAACGAATATATAAGGTTGGGGGTAAGGAAGAGAAGATGGGAAATAGAATTAGTATTGTTAAGGTAATTCTCGGGGGAGGAAGGGAGACTTGGTATTATTGAAAGAATTATGTTCTCATCAGCAAAACATAATAGTGATGATGTTGCTATTAATATGAGATACAAAAACAAAAATTATGGCTAAGACATATTCCTACCTCAGCATGTCTCCTGTCAACAAACTGAAAGTTGCATCGTTAAAGATGTAATATCTCGTTCGAATATGCTACTTCAAGTGTTAGACTAATGGTGTATATTCAAGTTGACTCGGAATATTTCTAACTGAACATGCAGAGTAATATAAGACTCTTGTATTTTGTGAACATAAAATTGTTGTAACTCAATAAAACATTTGTGGAACTGCTCTTGTTTTGTCCGTGGCCATGCAATCTAAATGTGCTTTATTTTCCTTTGTGAGGTGTGGGAATGTGTTAATGAACATTGGTGAAAGTCCCACATTGACTAGAGATAAATCTAATTTAGAGTATATATTCGTGTACAAATCTTACATTACAGGCCGGTTTTGTGGGATCGAGTTAGCTTTAAAGTCTACATCGTAATATGGTATCAGAGCCATGAGTTAGAACTTATCCTAGGTTGATTTGTGTTTGTTGGACATATCATTCCACCTATTATTGGACCGCTATCGGACCATCCATTACTGTCTAGTCCCACACTCAAGATGTATATACTTCGGAAGTTCTACATCAACTAAGTGATAAGGCCAATTTATAGTATATAAGTAGGTGCAAACCTCATCTTATAAGCTGGTTTATTGAGATTGAGTTAAGCTTAAAGTTTATTTTTTAATATGGTATTAGAGTTATGGTTTAGAGCTTATTTTGATGAAATTTGTTATTTGTTAGACATACTGTTCTCCCGATATTGGGCTGCTATCAGACCACCCATTAATATCTAGTCTCATACATGAGAAGTATATACCTTGGCGTGAGGGAGTGTGTTGGAAGTCTCGTATCGATTAGAGATAAAATCAATTTAGATTATATATGCGAGTGCAAACCTCACCTTACAAATTGGTTTTGTGAGATTGAGTTAGATTTAAAGTCCACTACTTAATAAACATGATGTTTAGAGAGAATGAAGATCCAGTTTTCTATACTTTAAATAACTATCAATTGACTGACTATCGAAAAAAAAGGAAGAGACATATTTTTTGAAGCAAATGAATGCTCCATTTTTTCAATGATGTGGATATGTTTGTGAAATATTTGTGCACAATTTAAATCATATGCATAATTCTATTTTGTTTGTGGAAGTTGTCACCTCACTTAATTACTCTAAAAGAAAAATATGTTCTTTTGCATTTCAGGTTTGGTCCATACTTTTGCCAACCTGTAATTGCTGGACTAGGAGATGAAGATAAACCTTTCATTTGCACCATGGATGCGATTGGAGCAAAGTAAGTTGAAGTATTGTATAATCTATGCCCTTATTTACGGTTGAGTGTTTAGCAAGGTTAGCGTCTTAATGACAGGATATTATCATGCATTTATATGGAGACTGGTGAATAACAGCATCTGCAAATATGAATAATTTTGTTGAACTATATCATTTCTAGCTATTTTTGCTACTGTAGAATCAGATATCAGAGGGCGTTTCTGAATACTTTCGTCTTTTTAAATTTTTATGACCTAATAGTCATTTCTGCTGAGAGAAACAAAGTGGCACAACTGTCATAGTCAGACGTTGGTTTCTGCAGCTAAATACTTAGTGTGGACGTTTTATTTATTTTCAAACTACTAATTTGTTGGAAAAAAATGTTTCTAAATTTTATTGAGATTTAAGGTACCCCTGCCCTGTGCCCTGAAGTGTTGTTGAATGAACTCTATGCACATAACTTTGACAATGAAGCAATAAATAACTGATTTTATTTTCTCAATTGGATGCACACCACGCTAAGTGGTTCTTTAATCTTTTTTTTTAGATTTCTTCTGTTTTGAAAATCTAAGCAACTTTTTTTCCCTTTAGTTATTAGAACAATCTTTTTATTTTTCATTGAAGCCATAAGTGTGTGATGGTAATGGGTAATGACTTTTTTTTTATGCTTTTTGCTTTGACAGGGAACTTGCAAAAGATTTTGTTGTAGCTGGTACTGCATCCGAGTCTCTTTATGGTGCTTGCGAGTCAATGTTTAAGCCTGACATGGTTTGTCTCGATATTTAATTTGTTGCTTTTTACATCACTCTTTTTTTTTTCTTTTTTATAAAATTGCCAATTCTTGCAATCATGTTTATACTTGTGTTTTAATACTAAATTATGAAATAAGTATATGCAAATGGACATGTTGACATGTTGCTGAATCTTAATTGGAATAGCTGCTTGCATATCTTGAGAATATTATTCATGTACAATACATGGGATAACATGATGTATCTCCTGGGAGCCAAGGATAGCCTAGAAATTGGAAGAATTTAATTATCCTATTTTTATCCATATCTAGAAAAAATGAAATAAGTTAGCTTTCTTTTTTTATTTATCTTTTGGAAGAAGTTAGTTATCCTTTTTTATCTTTATCTATATATGTATATGTGTATGAATATAGATGCATATGCATGTATGTTACCCCTGCCTTTAGGAAAACAGGGGAGAGTAACCTCTATGTGTTAGGGAGTTGGCAGAACTTAAGGAGATTGGGTATTCTGGTTTTTTTTAGAAAAATCAGTAAGGAGTATTTTAGTAATCCATCTTTTAAAGATGAATTCCTTTGGGAGGGCAGTGTCGTTGTATACAAAGAACTCCATTAGGAGTCTGTTCTTTGTACTTTTATCCTTTTATCTCATAAAATAAATAAACATTTTATATTCTTGCATTAATTGGTAGATATTTAATGGGATACCAATTGGTAGGTACTTGGGAAACCCACCTTCAAAAGCTATATACTAAGGGGAGAAAGCCGAACAGTTAAATACTTCACTTAGTATCTCACTTTTTGACGTGGGATTTAGCCATCCCATAATACATAAGTCCTTATCAAAACTGTTTAAGTATCATTGCTGTTCTTCTACCACAGAGCTTGTTACGTGTGGCTATCATATGCCGGCTCGAATTAGAAGTAGATGTGATGTATTGGAGTTGCTTAAGTGATAAGACTTGTATTTGGAACACTGCTTTATAATAAAATATTTTGTCGATAGTAACACTAGGAAACTCCATTTTGCATTTCCAGTGAAGACATCTCATCATTCTATCACACTACACACAAATCAGCAAGTAATTTATTTTCATTTTTTAATGTTGGTATTAGAAATGGCGTACGTACAAATAAGAAAGTGTTATTTCATGTGCATGTCTACCTGATGTTGAAGGTTCTTTTAATACAGATTATAACAACTGCAAAATGCAAATCAGGTGTAATATACCTAAATGTTGGGCAAATTTGTTGTATGAAATAAGATGTTCTGCAAACTAAAGTTGCTACGAATAGAGGTTCAAATTTTCAGTTGATTTCCCATGTTCTCACGGGTTATCAACTTATCATGCTTATGATATATTCTTAAAACTTCAAAGATGCTTAATTTCTTTTTCATAATCTTTGACGAGAAGAAGATTATTCATGTTCCCTTGCTTTCTTAATTGTGACTCAGGAACCAGAGGAATTGTTCGAGACAATCTCCCAAGCGCTTCTATCATCTGTCGATCGAGATTGTTTAAGTGGCTGGGGTGGACATGTTTATGTTGTGTAAGTTTATGATTTCTCCATTTCTTATCATAGTTGACCACAAGTTTTTGGCACACTGCTGTTACCATTTTGGAATTAGGCACTAGGCATCCATACTTTATACTTTATGTAGTTGATGATACTTTTGCCATATTCTAGACAAAACAGTAATAGCATAATGAAAACAAACCCTGATCTACTTCCAAAGATGCTGTTTTGGTGCATGTTACTCTTTAAATTTCTGTGGGTCACGATTAATTTTCCTTGTTATGATAGAACAGACACAGTTAAATATTTCAGGTTTAGGTAAAACGAGAGTCACTGCGGTACCACATGGATGACATAGCAATGCCGACAATATACACAGGCTAAGTGATTGATAAAGTAGCCCCGGAGGGGAGAGGGGGTAGGATGAAATCGGATTCCTGTAATGATTTGAAAGAAAATCTTGTAGCCTTTTCACCATTATCACTTATTTTTCTTTCTTAGTCATTTTTTTTTTAAATTTTCTTCTCCTAAACTGGGACGTTTGCATTTAGATGTTTATTCTTAATTTAATTTTTGTTAATAATTTCATTCGTATATTGTAATTTTTATGGCTTACTAGTCTTTTGGTTTATTTGCTGCAGCACCCCAACTGAAGTAAAGGAGACGATATTGAAAGGAAGAATGGATTAACTTTTAAGAGTGCTTGTTTAGAGACGTACTACTTTCCGAGGTTCCCGAGCGTGAAAGGGGAACTTTATTGGATAGACGTTCAATCATTTCAAATGAAAAAAAAAAAAAAAAAACATGCTATAAGTCAACCAAGTCACCCATTTCTTATTATTTTGTAACTTAGCTTGAATTTAAATGAAGATCGTTTACCATCATTTGTGCAGGATACCTTGTGATTGTGGCATTTTAACCACATGCACCTTGAAAAGCATTTCGCACAGTTTTTAGTCCAGCGTTTAGATTATCAGTGAAAAGTCACACTATTCGAATCAGCCTTGTGCGAATTAAGTTATAATTTTTGGAAAAATCACCTTCTCTTTCAAAGGAAAGAAAACAAGCGAGAATTTTTTTTTTTCTCTCAATCAAACATATCTACAGTTAGAAGGACCGGCTGCAAACTAGGTATGATAATAGACCAGGCTTTGCGCCTATTTTCATTGTTTGTGCTTGGTCTAAGGCTAAGTGTATAGGCTAAATAAGTGAAGCACTAGTTAAACACCAGATTTGTTGAATCGTGTGAAAAGCAATAGAAGTTTATCAAATAAAATTTTGTTATTTGTATTACATGTTTTTACAATTACGGTTTTACGTTAACTTAAATCTATTCACGTAAAAATTAAAGTTTATTAATATATTTTGAAGTAGGGTTTGTTGTCTTTTTAAAGTGGCAACATTCAGACCTCAAGCTAAGGACATAGGCTAACTTATGGTAATGACTGGACCTAGTTTTATTCTTAATGGAATAGGAAGAAAGGGTATGAATAGAATGATTAGAAAAGAAATACGAGATAAACTTTTATCCTTGTTGGACAAAAATACCGAAAATGTGAAATAAAAGGCAAAACTTAAATCATAATGTTGCCCATCACCATTCAAAATTAAGATTTGTCACCGTTCTGCACGAGCCTTACCTTCCTTACTATGGGCTATTGCATTATTATAAGATTGCCGGAAAGCACGTTATAATATCCTTCCAAGCTAAAAAAGGGGTTAAGTAACTTCTCACTGAGTTAAACAACTACACTGCAATCAGCTTGTCCAGGTTCTTAAATATATAAATGTCATGTAGAAAAATTTTACAAAAATAAACATAGAAAATAACAATAAAGAAAATA
The DNA here is from genome assembly GCA_036885675.1 of Vigna mungo. NCBI lineage: Eukaryota > Viridiplantae > Streptophyta > Magnoliopsida > Fabales > Fabaceae > Vigna > Vigna mungo. The sequence continues at coordinate 33,009,337 of CP144699.1, forward strand.
CTTTCACTATATAATAGTAGCAGATATATAAAATTAGTATGCTTAAATCTGAAATTAGATTTCTAAAGTAATTAATTAATAGTAAAAAAAAAAACTAAATACAAAAACAGTCAACGGTAACGTGATAAATTGAAACATTTAAATCTAAAATCCAAAATCATTATCAAAATTGAAAACAAACTACGGTACAGAAAGAAACCTCAAGGCCTTTCATGAAACAATAGCACTCACAAAATGACAACGTTATAATAAAACTTAACTATCTATTTGACAACGTAAACAAAACTTATTAAACATCACAAAAATTCGTATATTTTAGTTTTATTTAACGTAAGAATTTTTAATTATAATTTTATAAAATTTAATTGATAATAGTATGTTAGCAAATGTATCAACACTTTTCTTTTAAATCGAGGTTCTAAACATGTGAGTTTGATTAGTATAACATTTCTAACAAAAATGGGTTGTCTGTGAATAGGATTCATTAAGCCCAATTGAATGCAATGCAATGCAAAAAAAAATAAAAAATAAAAAATACAAAAATGCAGCAAGCTCTCATAAGGTGCAAGAAATGGAGCAATTACTGGTCAGTAGAAGTTTAATTCTGATATGCAACATAAATACATCTTCATAAATAGTATTCAAAGATTGCACCAGTTATTTATTGGAGATGACAACAAAATAACTAACAAGCCAACAAGAAAAATTTGGCCTAAAAAACAAATGTAGTTTCTAAATGTCAACAACTGAATTAGAAGCAATATCAGTTCCAAAACACAAAATAGCATTATGAGTCAATCAAGCTCCAACCACTTCAGTGGCTCCCTCAACCACTGTTTCGTCAGCAGGCCTATCCATTTTTGTACCAATATCTTCTGAGTAATCTCCATGAATCTAAAAGGATTGCAAGCATAAAGTGTTAGTAAAATAATGGAGGGAAAAATGAATCCTCAGCGTATACAAAAACTTCGGTTCAAACCAGCAACAATACACTCAATAATGTAATGATCGATCCCACAATGATTGACAAATTTCATTCAGGTACAAGAATCATTATCTCATTAACATATAAGAACAGAGGAGTATGAAATTTTTAATGAAAAGGGCGTACCTCCATCAGTTTCCCTAGATCAAACTTCGGAGCTTTCAGGATTTTGACTTTACGAATGAACACATTCTGCAGAGGATAGACACTGGAAGTTGCCTTCTCAATCTCTTTTCCAATCATCTCAGGGATGAACTTACGGACCAGTTCTTTCAAATCGCAGGATGTTGCTTGGTTGATCATTATCTCCCTCATCTTCCTTCGAATCTGAAAAAATAAAGGTGTGTTTTATGCAATTAAATATACAAAATCACCCTTCAATTGAAAAAATAGAGAAAACATGTAATGATATAAGATAACAAGAGGCAAAACCCAATCTCCAATTCTCAAGATCAGAAAGAGAATCTCGGAACTGCAACATTATAACAAACAGGTAATGATATAACTTAAGCTCACATCCTTCAAATTTCTGATATTCTCTTAGGTACTTTCGATATTGAGAGAGAGATTCAATTAAAAAGCATGTTCAAACAAGTTAACCCAATGAAGGCTGGAATATATTCCAATCTCATTATATTTGAAAAACAGATTGAAAAGAAAGCAACATTGCATATCAGAAGCAAGAAAGTGGATGTGATTATACCTGCCTAACTTGGCTCGATTGTGCATAACAGGTCCTCTTCACCTGGTTACTTCGCCTCTTAGTAAACCCAATACAGAACATCCTCAAAGTATAATTATCAGTGGTTTTCACATCGACATGAGCCTCAATTAAAGTTTGCCATTTTCGCACCAATGACCTCAACTTGTCGTTTGTGAAATCCATTCCCTACATATTTACAGAGATACAATCTTACCTATGATTAACATCATGCAAGTCAATTACAGTGACCAAAAGGAGGTTCAGCAACTATCATATTCATACCCAGAAGTTGGTCAGAACATTTTTCCCTTGAACATCCTCAGCCCTCAAACGAATCTTCTTGAACGCATGGTCCTCGTCACCTTGAAGATCAGCCAGCGAAACCTCAAACACTCGATGTTTGAGTCCATCCGAAGCAATCTGCAGTTTAAAATAGCCATCACGTCACCATCTATATAAGCCTACATCAAGCTCAGTAATTTAAATTGCATGTAACCTTAATCACTCGTAGCAAAATTTATTATAAACGTTTGTAATCGGACTTTTAAGCGTCGAGCGATGTCGTTTTGGTTCTTAAATACTATTATCAACATTATTTCATCTAAATCCCTAAATTAATCAATTTCGTTTTGGTTCTTAAACATATACTACTATTATCATTTAAATCACACGTTGCATGTGACCTGCTGGATTAACTCGAATAATAAATTCCACTTTTAGGGTTTTATTTTTTAGTTTTATTAGTTTCAGGGATCCATACACAAAATTTTAGTATACGATAGTGAAAAAAGATAAAGATAGGCGAATGATGATTGAAACGTATATGCAAAAAGAAAAGTGTTATACCTTGGTGCCCTGAGTGCGAGTGACGAGAGTCTTGCCAACATTCTTGACCTGAAACACAGAAGGAGCCTTGATGTCGTACCAATCCTTCTTGGTAAAAGGATCAGCGCTGAAGAAGAAGAAGAAAACAAAAAGAGAGTTACAGAAAAAAGAAACAAGAAAAAGATTAAAGTTAAGAGGTGAAGGTAATGGCCACTAACGCCTTCTTCTTGCCACCCTTTTTCCCTTTCGATATCCTCTTGTTCTTTCCCACTGCCATTACGTCTTTGCTTCCTCTCACCAAATCAAATAGGTTTTCAGAATATAAACATGGAAAAACTATGTATATATATCATCTTTTTTTTTTTTTTATGCACCAGATATTTATCACTTCAAAACAGGAATTTAAGGAAAAGTGTTGAACGCTTTATACGGAGTTATTATCACTTCTAATTTTTATTAAAACTAATAAATCATTTACATATATTCTTTTTTTGTGTTAAATATTTCTTTTACATTTTCAATAAAATATTTTTCTCTTAAAAGAATAAATATCCTTCTTTTTATTCGAAGAATTAGATTTGTTGCCGTTTTTTGTATTTCAAAAAATAATTCCCATATGAAGAAAACACAGTTCCAAGCATCATTCTGAACATTTAGAAGCTTTGCATTCTTCTCTTCAAGATTCAGCAACGGTGTAGTTACTCTTTCGCGCCAATGTAAATTACAGTTAATTTGGTTCTTGAATTTGTTAGGAAGAATCCTTTAATTTCCATTTCTGTACAAGTTACCGTCAGTTGTAAAAAAAAATAGTAACAATTCTTTTTGAACATCACCCACAGCCCTATGATTCTTGAATATGGGCAACGTCATTAAATCGTTCGCTTCTGGCAAACTATTTAATTCTCCAATTGAAAATTTATTTCAGGGAAGTCTTGCAGGTAAGACCATGCATGGTTATTATACTCTCACTGTGATTGATGTATGCATTTCTTCACTTTTCACTTCATGCGCTTCATGTATTTTTCTTTGGATACGTTTCAGCTCAGTGTGTGGATGGTATTTATGCTATCGTACATTGGTGAGTTCAACTGCTTGGTAGATGTGCTATCGTATTTGGTCTGTTGTAGTACTTTACATGAACCATGAACTATTTAGTTTGACATTTGAAATTTGGTCTGTCTCTGTTGTTTACTTGCAGTTCTGTTGTTCTTATATCTGGTACATATATTGGGCATATGCGGATGTCTTTGCCGTTCTTCTTGCAAAATGATATGGACATGTTTCTCTTCTTGTTTCCACGTCTGGGAATATTCCTGCACTTTCTTGTGTATTAAGCTGCATAATATCAGGAAAACTAGAAGAATAAGAAGACGGGTCAGAATGGACATGAATAAAAATTTCTACATTAAAACTGGAGAAGAAGATTACAGTGATGAAAGCATGACATCAGCAAAAATGAGCAGATTTTCGCGTAGGAGAGATTATAAAGCTTTCCACCTAGGAGACATCATGCTAGAGTTGAAATTACGAGAGATCTTAGATATAAAATTAAAAGGAATCATGGTCTTGGAGTACCTAGCCACACAAGCAATGCCATTAGACATGACAATCACATAGGAACAGTCAATGACATCAAGGTATCCCATACATCTAAGTTTGCAAGAAAAGGTATAACTAGAAGGAAAAGAGTTGCCAAGAGAAGGTAGAATCATTTAGTTTGTTCCCCCCCAAGAGAAGGTAGAACCATGATAAAGGGTTACCATTACTTTACATTGAAGTTTGTTCACCCCCAAAAGAAATCTCAAAGTGTACATTCTATGTTCTTCCACTCAAATACCCCAGTCGCATTAATTTGTTATCAACCCACCAACTTCATTGGAACACCCTTTTTTTTCTCCTTCAATGGAAGGTGATGAGGGAAAACAGTGCTCCCAAAACCCTTACGTTGAACTAGAAGAAGTTGAGTTCGATTTTATTCTAGCATTGAGCATGCAGGAACACGAGAGAGAGTTCACAATGCTTTCAACCATTGAAAGCGAAAGTGATGAATATCTGAGTGACTCCTCTATTGATAATGATGATGATGATGGTGATCCTGACTTCGTAGAGAGTCATGAGTTTGACTCTGATCTTCAGTTTCTTGAAGATGAAGAAAGCAATGATAACGATGATGATGATGATGATGATGATGAAGAAGAAGAAGAAATGGAAGTGGAAGAAGATGAGATTGATCCAGACGAATTATCTTATGAAGAGTTAATGGAGTTGGGAGAGTTTATAGGAGAAGAAACGAGAGGATTATCCGAAAATGAAATCTCTATGTGCTTGAACCCTTATACTTGGCAACATGGTGAAAGAAAAAGTGGAATCGATCGCTGTGTGATTTGTCAGGTTGAATATGAAGATGATGAAGCATTGGTGGCACTTCAATGTGAGCACCCTTATCATGCAGATTGCATAAGCAAGTGGCTTCAAATTAAGAAGGTTTGTCCCATTTGTAGCAATGAAGTTTCAACTCCAAACATGGCTTCCAACACTTAATTCTTTAATCAACATGTTTGTATAAATTATGCACATAGTAATCTGGATTTGCATGAAACTGAAGTTGAGAAAATAAACAAAGCATGGAAACCTTAGATCTTTAGAACTAATTACACAAAATTAAATTTCTCCTTGTTATTAATCTTTCTATTTTATGTTGCATTCCTTAAACAAAATTTATTTTTTATTTGAAAGCTTACAAATGCCCAGACATGTTTGCAGTTGTAAAAATCCATTTAAACAATATATCCTAAATTCCAACGTAAAGTATTAGTGCGTATTCTGTAACTACTTACAAATATATATAATTTAGTCTCCAATAGTTCATATATAATCTAAACATGATCATTAAGTGAATCATGTTTTAATTACTCGTCAATTTGACTTATGATTTGTAGGAACTAATTTTAGTTAGTTAATAGTTTTAGCCATAACTAAATTAATATAACTACTTTTTTTTAAGACTAATAATTATGTGCAGAAAATAGAAGAAAGGTGACTCAATTTTTGGTCTTTTACTATTATTTAAGAACCAAATTTTACCCATATTATGTTGTGATCCTTCTTATGCTTTTTTTGTTATTTTTGCTCATATGTTACCATTTGCTATTTTTGCTGCCGTGCTTTATCTTTAGGTTTTTTTGTTTGCTCTTCATTTTGCTCTTTGGATCTGTTCTACAAACTTCTACGTAAACTCTTTAAAAAATAAAATAGAATAAAAAATAATTTTAAAAAGATGAAACTAGTTTATGCACGAATTAAAGATATTATATAATTTTTTTAAAATTAACTTACAAATTAATTTTAACTTTTTAATACGTTTATTTATTTTTCTATCGAACAAATTCTCAGGAGAAAACTTGTTCAACAAACCCTTTGTAAAAGTGCTTGTATCATTCTGTGAAATTCTACTTTTATGGTTAATTTTTTTTTATAATATTGATTGATTATAAGTGCACTCATTGTATGTGCATCAAGAATGACAGCAATGGATAGACTCAAGTATTTTGATTTCCGAATTGGGTTGGCCTACAGAAATTTGCTGGGCTTGATTTGGCCCATCTAGATTGAATTGAATTGTAAAGCGCCGAGTTAGCCCAAGGCCTGGTTATATATATATATATATATATATATATATATATATATATATATATATATATATATATATATATATATATATATATATATATATATATATATATATATATATATAATTAAAAATAATAAATTAAATAATATTGCACTGTTAATGATAAATTAAATACTATGTACGACGTAAATCTCTATCCTAAAGTCAATATGATTTATTCATTGAATGTTATTTTCAATTGGTCATAAGTGATAAATTGAATACTATTTGCATTATAAAATTTTATCCTAAGGTCAACAACATTCTTTATTCATTGAGTGCTATTTGTTATTGGTAAAATTACAGGTTATCAATTAAAGACTATTTGTGTTGTAAAGTTTTATCACAAGATCAATATTCTTTATACATTAAGTGTTATTTTCAATTGGCGAAATTATAAATCATAAATTAAATACTATTTGTGAAATAGATTTATTTTTTACGGTTAATATTCTTTATGGGACATCCCAAAATATCATATACACATATAATATAATAACATTTAGCTATTATAATATGTGAAAGCAATTAGGAGATGGAGATAACAATATTACCTATATACAGTCATCTAAAAGATAGATGGAATTAAAATCTAATTAAAATCTTAAGAGTTCTCCAAAATACATAATCGAATGAAGGTTTAGGAATATGATAATTACATTAAGTATTTTAAATAAGGAGCTAACTAATATGGATCTAATGGGAGTCCTAAGTACTAGGAGTTTGGTCTTCTGCAGTCTCCAAGGCTAGCTCCTGAGGCACATCATCACCTACTGCTCACATCCAAAGGATTGGATGATCATCGCAAGGGGGAAGGCAAACACATACAACACAAACAATGCAAGGGTGAGCTAGGTATAAAAAACATGTTATCAATCAAGTATTTCAAGCATGCAAGGACCATAAGCAATACAGACTATGACCAAATATATTTTATTGATACAAATGACCGACCACATGATTTGACCATCCGGACTAGTATGAAATGTCGAGTTCCAAGGGTTTGTGCACTTGTTGTGGCCCTACTGCTTTACAAAGCCATTGCCAAGGGGTTTCACCCGACCACACACAAGGTTAGTCCGTTACCGCGGTATAGGCCTACAGTGAAAGCGCCTATCCTGGGACCTCCTACTATTCTCATCACATGATTCATCACTCTTTACTTGAGCTTGGATGATCATTAGAATGTCAGGATAAACCCCATCGGGAACTCCGACCATTCATACGGTCAATTACTACAAAGTACAAGACACCACCATGTAACCTCCCTTGAGGATAATGGAATTACATCTAATAACCATACCTTTCACTTTTACATTCAATCCGACCACTTCAAATCACATGATATTCCTCTTGAATCAATAATATACCTCCAACATCATATCAAGTCATATACACATCATACAACATCAACCATACTTACTTTGCAATAAAATCATTACACCCTTAATTTCACCAAAAGCGATTAACTAGAAAGTTTAAACTAAACATCTTAAGCTTGGGCCGACAACTGGAAATAGGCTGAGTGTCAGTGCATATACGAGCACCCTTTGATAGATCGAACGGTCATGAACTAGCATGACTCAGAGGGATGAATTCACTTATGACCGAGAGCAGTACAAGACCGAAAGCATCCAACACTGAGAGTAACAAGACCAAACAGTTCTAGACTGGCAAGGCTCAAGAGGAATCAACCACCTTTGACCGAGAACACACAAGACTAAGAGCAACGCAAGGTCGAGAGCAATACAAGGCCGAGAACAATATAAGACTAAATGGCTCTATACTGGCAAGGCTCAAGTGAGACAAACCCATCTATGACCGAGAGCCTTCACAAGACCGAACGACCATGAGAAGGACCCATTCCTCTCTGACCAAGAGTACAAGACCGAACAGCCATGAGAAGAACCCATTCTTCTTTGACCAATAGTACAAGACCGAACGACCATGAGAAGAACCAACTATTCTCTGATCGAGAACACACAATACCGAACGGTCATATGAAGAACCAACTCTTCTCTGACCGAGAACACACAAGACCGAACGGTCATGAGAAGAACCAATTCTTCTCTTACCGAGACCCACCAGATCGAGAGCAATACTGGACCGGGGACAATACTAGACCGAGAACAAAAATAAGGCCAAGAGCATCTGAGAACGAGAACCCTACATGGCCGAGAGCAGTACAAGGTCAAACGGTCACGAAAATGACCAAATCCTTCTCTGACCAATCCTTACAAGACCGAACGGTCATGAGAAGGAACAATCCTTCTCTGACCGAGACCCATAAGACCGAACGGTCAAATTATGCAAAATTCTGCAAAATCTGGATAGCACCCCTGTGACCATTTCTAACGAGTTTTACCAACTTCTAACACCTTTAATTCTTGTTTTAGATATAATTAAACCTATCTCAATGATTCTAAGCCTTTCTATTACCTTTCTAAAGTGATTTACACTCCATTCTAACTCTAAAACACCAATTTTCCAAACTTAGGGACCCAAAACCTAATCTTACCACTTTTGCACCTATTTTGGCCAATTTAGTGACTTAAACAAGTCACAATACAGTAGATAAAACTGCCCCAACAGTCCAAAAACGCTGCAGACCTTATTTGCTCAAAATCACTATCTCACTTCCTCTAAAATAACCTAAAATTGGCCCTAAAGACACTTGATTTCCTATCTAACAGCACTACCCCAGAAATTTCATATAAAACAGTTCCAACATACATAATTCTAGCATTCCAAATCATTCCAAACATGTTCATAGTCATTAATCTCCAAATTCACATATTAAACACCTCCATACATGAATTTCAAGTCACTAAAACCAATTTCATGCTTCCAATAGCATACCACTTCAAAATTATCATGCATTCACATCACACAACCAACATGACAAGTAAAACTAGCTCCCCTTACTTCTAGTGTGAATGGCCAAGCTCAAAATAGAACCCTAGTCCACTTGCTTGCAACCCCAAAGTGTGAGAATCACCTATAAATCATCAATTAATGATGGAAAACGAATTTTAGAACCAAATAGAAACAAGATAATGGAAGAAAATGAAATGGGTTGCATGCAACAAGGAATCGCATGCTTACAACCCTAGGGCAAACGAGAAAAGGGGGTTTTCTTACCGGTTGGGAGAAACAGAGATTCAATCGGTAGAAACGCTCTTTTTGAAGTCCTGAATGCTTAGGTAGCTTCAATTCGAGAAACCAACGGTTAGATTTTGAGTTGAGATGGATGGAAAGTGGAGCAATGAAGGAAAGAAGAAGAGGAATTGTGCTTTGATGAACTAACGCGAAAGAGGAATGGATGAAACTTTTCAAGATAAGATTTTACTAAAGTCTTATTCTTTTTGCTATTAAAAATTGGCCCAATGATTAACTGTCACGTGTGCTCCACTTAAGTGATATTTTTACAAGACCTTACATATACTAAGAGCTATTTTTAACTGTTGAAATTACAAATGAAAAATTAAATATTATGTCGGTTGTAATTTTCTATCTTAAGGTCAACATTTTTGTAGAAATTAAGTTTTGTTTATACTTTCTCATATTTTTATATATTTTATTTCTAACGATAGGTATTATATTCTACTATTTATAGTATAAATGTCAATCTATATTTACATTTTAATATATAATCATTAAAAAAACTTTATTAAAAGTATAATTTAAAAATTATTTGGATTTGATATCTTTTATTATTTTATATATTTAAAAAATAAGTATCTATTGGGCCACAAGTCAATCCCTCGTTGAATTTAGTTAGTCCAACCTAATCCAAAAATTTATTAGATAAAAACAATGGAAAAATCCAAATGGATTAGAAGATAATGAATAGATGACACATTTAATTTATTACAGGTTTAATTTGTTGAAAGCTTACCAAGAGTAGCAAAATTTTAACTTCTATTTAAATTGATTCAATTTAACCTAATCTGATAATGTGCTGATATAGTCTAAAAACCAAAATAATACAAATTGACACCACTAATTTGTCATAGATTTAATTCTTTCCACTCCTGACTGGTATATTTGTAATGTTCAAAGGTTTGATATTCATAAACTTGACTCGTAACTATTTAACCTTTTCAATTTAGATATATTTTTATTTTAATTCTCTTGACTTTGTTTTTATTTTTAGGTTACTTAATTTTCTTCTTTTTGTAGTTTATATGATAAGCTCTCCATTACACATATATGTGACTTTATTTATTATTTTTTGGTTATTTTTCTCGTAATAGCTTATAATAAAGGATTGGATGATTGTTGTGACTATGTTGATATTCATTTATCTTTTTCTCATATAAAACCAGAAAATAGTGAAGTGCATGCATGCACAATAATATCACACTAAAATTTACACCATTAATAAAAATAAACTGGATGAAAACTATAATATTTTATAAGCTTAAAATTTTATTTGATACATTATTAATTCGTTCCCTTTGTTCATAGAGTGATTGCAGCAGTTCGTGATGTATAATAATCAGCATCGATTTAGATTCAAATAAAATATGAGTTTCTTCTTTGACACCGAAAACGACAAATACAACCATCAAAGTTATTAAAAAAACATAATGAATTTTTATCCAAAACGTTATTTTTTAGTATTTTTCATGAAAGATTTAAACTAAAATCTTTTTTATCTTTCGTTTTAAATTCATCAAACTAACTTATACTTGTCATTTTTTAAGTATTAGTAGAAAAATGAATATATAAAATGCTTGTTTGACAGAACATGTCGGAGGACGTGTTCTCTGTTCCTTTGGAGTCTGTCGACCCTGCATCTAGCAAAAGGCTACTTAGATATCATGCTGTGTGTTACTCAGTGCATTCTAGCTGTTAGCCACAGAACAATCAACTTCAAATGTGTAAAAGAGATAAGATAAGGTATAAAATTCACAGCACAACAAATAAAGAAAGAAGTTGACAAATAGATAAAATTAATGTTATACTAGTTGGAAGTAACTATATATTTCCTTAGTTTAAAACTGTAAAATAGAAAACACAATATTGCTTCAAAGTTTATCTTAATAGGAAAATTGTAATAGTGCATATGTTTACCTACGGATTCATTTTCCCTCTAATATCACGTCCAAAAATTAAAAAACATATATATATATATATATATATATATATATATATATATATATATATATATATATATATATATATATATATATATATATATATATATATATATATTAATTATTTATTGTTGTGACTTTCAACCTAAAGATTAGATAGTATAAAATAATTGAATTTAATCCACAGAAGTAAATTATGAATTAACAAAGTTATCTTGTGAGTTGAATAAGTGGAAGCAGTGATTATTCTGTAAATGTCTTCAACGAATTGTCTTTTTCTAATCAGAACACATTATGTAAAGTGAAAAACTCAGCTTAATCATTTAACCTGCACCTAAATGCACTGCTCCAAGCTTAATCATTTAACACTGATTACACAGTTTTGTTTTTATTTGTATTCTTATCACATCATATAACCTATAATTTGACCATTTTTATTATTTTTCTAAGTGTATATTAGATAATAATATGTTATCAAGATAAATCAATATTCTATATTTTCAATAACCAAAAATGTACATATGAATATTATATACTGCAAACAAAAAATTTAAAAATAAAGCAGAGTGTTTTATTCTTTTAAAATTTTAAACATATTTAAAATTACATAAACTTAATTGTTTCAGTTTATAGTGCTATATGTTTAAAATTGAATTGAACATGTAATAAGAAAAAATATTGTAACCTTAATTCATTTGAAAGTTTAAAAACATCAAAATGGGGATCCGATAGCCAACTTTCTATCTATTATATAAAAGATTAAATCTTATCTAGTATAGGATTGTTTTAATAATGATGGGTATAAACAGTGGAAAAATGTGATGTGAAGAAAAAGGTTTAATAAGTAAAAAGAAACGATTAAATAATAATTGGAAATTATGTGGGCGAAAACACATGAAATTTGTAAAAAGTGATTAAATAAGAAAAAATTGTAAGTAGAGTCGATAGTGACGGAAGAAAAAGAGTAGACTAAAAGAAGTGTGAGAAAAATGAGGATTTTAATGACGGCTGGCACATATAATGTGATAGCATATTTGATAGAAGTTTGCGTTGTTTTATGAAGATAATGTGAGTTCAAAATAAAAGTCAAAAATTTGGCCGCCCAACAATTTCCTCATTAAATATGAAAGAAGAAATAAAATGTGTTCATTTCATGTAGACCATACCTGTTACTATTTTACTAAACATCTTTCTCATCAGGCCCAACCTGTTTCACGGCTACTTTTTTTCAGGGAAAATAAAAACTTTTACTATTAAATATAAACAAGAGTAATGGTTTGGTGATACACTTTTATCTATGTCATACATAATAAATTTTGTATTTCTTTTTAAAATAAAAATAAAAATAATGTAAAATATGAATGTAAAAAAATTGCTTGTATCAAAATATCATTTTTTATTTTAAATAATAGTAGGATGAATTATATTTACATAATGAAAAGATAACATATATTGATATTCATTTTACATGCATTGTATAAATAGAATAACTATAATTTATTTTTTTACTTTTGAAAAGTATTAAATAAATATAAATAGTTGTGTATGTCAAAAAGTATCATCCATCCTTACCATTATTGTTTTTTAAGAATATAAAGTAAATAAAATGACAGGCCTAAAGGGAAATAAGGACCTCTACTTTGAAAGGTCAAGCCAACCCACAATGTACATTCAACGTGATTCTCTTGCCTCTTCTAATAAAGTTCAAATATACACATTATAAATGTAAAAAATATTAGGAAGGAATTTTTCAATCAAATAACAGACTTGCATCTAAAAGTTATTCAATGTACCAAATATTTACATAGATAATATGTTTTTCTTTCAAGTTAAAATTCGGTTTTTAAAGCTGAACTGTTATTTTTTTTATTTTTTTGTTTGAATTTTTTAAAATAAAAGAAAATTACAAGTCTAATTTAAAATTTGTTTTATCTGTCTAAATTTGGACTTGTTTTTTAACTAATTTCTTTTTCATCACAGTTCAAAATTTAGTTTTCTAAACCGGATTCTGAGTGACTTTTCAACTAGTTTCTTTATAATCATAATTTAGAATTCAGCTTTTCAAAAATTGAATTCAACATGAAAAAAAAAATGTTTTTTATATAAATATTTGGTGCAATGTGCTATTCATATAATATTTTAGTTCGTGTGTACGTTATTTTGGATGAAAAATTCAAAAGTTGATTATTTTACATGAAAGATGATGAAAGCGAATATAACTACAAATTTATTTATTATGATTAAATTAATCCTTAGTCTAAGATGAGATTATATTTAATTGTGTTTTGCTTGATGAAATGCACAGTGGCTAATTTAATTTAATAATAATGTTGAGATGAGGTTTATTCTTAGAACACAAAAAGTGGTTAAATATGTTCCCCACTAATTGTGAATTAGAGGAAAATAGAAAATTAAGTTTGGCATAAACCTTTTGCTTCCACAGAAGTAGAAGTGAATTACTGATTCCAAATCCCACCTAGCTTTTTCTGTTTTGTTTTTTTAATGTTGATTAAGATTGTCGGTTTCATGAATTGTTTATTTGCGTTGAAATCTTGTGAGGAATGAGTCCGAGACTTAAATGGCGATCACGACTTACTCATCCAATATCACGTTTTTCTTAAACTAAAGAGTAGTACGAGAGTTGAATATTAAAAGAATTCCGATTCAAATTATAGAATGAAAAATAAAATGAAAATTGATTTTGAGCATATATATTAACAAATGACAAGATCTTAGTTGTTGTTCGAGTGTTTTTCATGATTGAAATTGAAGAAGAGATTCACTTATAAAACACTCTATTTTAATCTTTATAAATGTATAGGTGAGTAATAGTGACTATCCACTAGGTATTCTTTAGAAATAATGATCATATTTTTTATTTTTGAAATAATACTTATTTTAAATATATAGTAACAAAATAATTAATAATAATAAAGTTTTAAAAAATAATAATGTGTCTTGTTAAATCGTATTTTTTAATATATTTATTGAGGCTGATAGTAATAACAACAAAATGAAAGGATACATTGCTAAAAATCATTTAGTGGAAATAGTTTAAAATGGTTGGGAGAAAATTTGTTTAGGTAGGAATTAGCCCAGTGGTTGGTAATGAGGTTAACCTGATATCAGACTTTTATTGTTTGTGTCATTACTGTCTTACTATGGATTCTTGTTTGCACGTTTTCAGGGAGGTTAATTACTCATCATGCAATATAAAAATTAGATTAGCTTCGTGATGTACAAATGATTCTTTCTAGGCTTAATCCCTCAACCGGTTCTCATGTTAGTGTGCAAATCTCAGTTTGGTCCTCAAATTTTGAACTCTCAATTAGATCATAATTTTTGTAAAAATGCACACATTTTATCACAACCGTTAACTGGTCTCAGACGGTGTTAATTGATGTTGAGATGTATTTTTTATTTTAGGCTTAATTCATCCTTTGGTCCTTATGTTTGTGTGAAAATCTCAGTTTGGTCCTCAAGTTTTTCCTCAAGTCCTTATGAAATGCAAACATTTTACAACATTTTACCCCAACCGTTAAGTGTATTGAGACGGCGTTAACTTTGAACTGAGCTGTAATTTTTTTTTTATGTTTTAAAATCATTAAATCCACGTCGCTATGGTCTTTCTTTTTCCTTCCAATCACTGATCACATTTCACTCATTCCTCCACCCTCAAACCCCCCGACTCACACCTTTTCTCCCTCTCAAACTAAAAAATGTCGCCGTTGTCGACAGTTCAAAATTTATGACCCAATTGAGACAGTTCAAAACATGAGGACCGAACTAAGATTTTCACACAAACATAAGGACCAAGAGAGGAATTAAGCCTAAAATAAAAAATACATATCAGCATCAATTAACGCCGTTTGAGATAACTTAACGGTTAGGGTAAAATGTGTGCAAATTATGACCTAATTGAGACAGTTCGAAACTTAAGGATCGAACTGAAATTTGCACACAAATACGAGAACCAAGGAATGAATTAAGCCTTCTTTCTATAAACTTTCTTCCTCTCATAAAACTAAGTAAAAGTATTTTTATATATAAAAAAACATATATTTGCAATTTTCTAGTAAATTAGCATACGTACACTACTAAGTATAAAGATTCCAGTAGTGATGTTTGTAAATCTACGTTGATAAAAGAATTTCATTAGTAAAAAATGAATTTTGACGTTGGTCTTTTTTACCATTAACATCATATCAAAAAGATGTTATTTGATGAAAAAAAAATAAAAAAGACATCATTTGACGTAAAAAAAAATAATGAATTTCAATGTTTTACAATATTGAACGAACTCTCTTCTCATTTAAGAGAGGTCTATGGAGTGTTTTTTATAATGTGAAAGTACTTTTTAATGTCACTTTCTCTACATAGGCCCTCCTCGGTGAATGTTTGTGTATGAAATAATACTATAAGGTTTTAGACATTGAAAAATATATTTTTTAACGTCAATTAACATAAAAAATGACTTAATGTTGAAACTATTTTTTTTATGCTAGTGTTTGAATCTTTTATAAATACTAGTGGTTTCGGATGTAGGTCCCGAATAGAACTCGAATCAACACACCAAACCGATCGATCCTCCTTCACGTTTGAACGGGTGCGACCTGCACGTTTTCTAACGATCAAGTCAGCAAGGTCACTATATTATTCAAGGTGAAAGTAATCAGATCAAAAGTAAAGTACCTCGCTAATTACTCCTGTATTTATAGGCTTAAATCATAACTATGGACTGCGAACTTTCCGGAACCGTCGACCCATAATCCCGGATATTTCGCCCACTAAATGTAACTGCCCTACGTGTCTCCGAGATTATCGCCCCCCCACTTAGCCTGTTGCTACATATTGTGCGGCTTATGGCTTACCGTTAGGTATCCCTCATCTTCCGATCGGCCTCTCTCTCTACCCGATCAACCTCGGTCTCTATCCTACCAGTCTCTCTTTCTACCCGACCAGTTTCTCTCTCTACCCGATCAATCTTTCTCTCTACCCGACCAGTTTCTGTCTCTACCCGATCAGTCTCTCTCTCTACCCGATCATCCCTTCTGCCCCACCGATCCCCATACACTACATAAGCCCCCTAAGCCCCAAGCCATAAAAATGGCGAAGGGGTTTAAGTAAAACTGAGAAAAGACACATGACCTCTCGTAAGCCTTACGATCAACTGTGTAATTGACGGTTATGATGTGTGCAACACAAAATCTAAAAAGACCATTAACACCAGCCTTCAGATAGGGAAAGAAGTGACGGTGGAGATTGCACCTTGAAACCGTTTTTTGTGGCTATAAATAGGAGTGAGCCCCCTCCTCATTCGCAACTGTTGGGCAATTAGGGCATTCATTAACCGATCATCCACTCCTGCAACCCGATCTTCACTTACCAGGTAATGTCTCATTCTCCTAACTCCTCTGTTGGGTCTAGGGAAGAGGGTAGAGGGTACGATGACGATGGGGTAGCATCGCCATCCTCGTCCCGTACCCCACCTGTTATTTCGTCCTCCTCTTCCGGCATAGCGTTTAACTATGATAACTCGCGTGCCTGGTCGGCTATGGCTCCCCCCGTTGTGCAGGGATATAATTGGGCTCCTCACGAGGTTAAAAATTACAGTTCTTACTTTACTTCTACTGCCACCATTAGGCATCTGCTAGAAAAAGTGAGAATTTTGGCTGATCTTGACGAAGTTGATGATTACACATTCGTAGTATGTTGTCCCAATGAACGGGCCTGTCATGGTCGGGAGGGATATGAAGCGGATTTCTTTTATGTATATACCACCTTATTTCGCGATTTAGGTGTTAGACTTCCCTTCTCTGAATTCCAAATGGGGGTCCTTAGAAAACTGAATATTTGTCCAGCCCAATTACACCCGAACGAGTGGGCGTACATGCAAGCCTTTAACGTGCTCTGTATGGGCTTACAGCTGACCGCTACTCCCGCGGCCTTTCTGTACTTCTTTCGTGCCTTGCCCCATCCAAACCGGTCCTGGATTTCCCTAATCCCCGTGAAAGACAAACAGCTGTTTACATCCTTCAACTCCTCCTATAAGGAATTTAAATCTAACTTTTGCAAAGTAGCTATAAGACCTCCCGGACGGCCAAAATATTTTTTTGATGATGGCCGTCAAAATTTCCATTATACTGGACCGAACACCCGAACCGAGTGGACTCGTGGCCCGAAGCTGAAATGACCAACAACGAGTTAGATGCAGTGGCTCAGATTGAGCAATTGCCTTGAAAGACACCGTCCCGCCAGTTGATTGACCTGCTCGGGACTGACACTCTTAGAGAAAGAGTGTTGGGTAAGTACCACTTTTCTCAATACATTGTTTGATCAATATTGACCCTTCTAAATTTTCTCTTGTGTTGCAGAATATTTCGGAGGTATGGAAAAGCATCAGGCTTTCCTAAAAATGATGGCGCGGAAGAAAAATCTTAACAAAGGCGATGGGGTTGGGTCATCTGCTGCCCATCTGACCAGTGGATCGGGTGGAACTCTGGCTCACACCGTAAATCCTGCCTTGAAATTGACTGACACAACCGTTCCTACCACCGACACCAAAGCTAAAGGGGTAGATACGGTGAAGGGGAAGACAAAAAGAAAATCTGCCCAGGAAAAAACCCTTCACCGCCCAAGAAGAGAAAAAAGAACTCTTCGGTGCTGACTAGCGTGTTAGATCCGAACGTCCAAGTTTCGAAACGCCTTCAATTCAACCTGAACGCTGAAGAGAAAAAACCTTTCAAAGGGATGACTCCTGTTGAATCGGTGAATATGGCTTATGAGCTGATTGCTCGGGCGAGCGTTTGCCTGAACTATACTGTTGGCACCACGATGCCTTTGGTGTATGTCAAGCTGGAGAATGCTCATAAAGAACTTGAAGAAACGAAGGAGAAGAACACCACCCTGACCACTCGTGTTGAGGAACTTACCAAGACGACGGAGGATGATCGGGTGGAAGCTGCCAACAAACTGAACGAAGCCCGGAGCAAAATATCTTCCCTTCAGCAATCAATAGACAATTTGCAACTTGACCTGCTGAAGATGACATCAAAACGTGACAAAGCGACTAAAGAAAGAGATGCGCTGGAGATCGAACGGGATAAGCTGGCCACCGAGAACACCTCGTTGGGAGATGAGATCTGCTTAGAGCGCCAGCTAGGCTTCGAACAGGGAATTGCTCAATGTCACCACTTCTTCAAAACACCCCTCACCCATCCTGACTTTGATATTATGAAAGTTTTTGTGGATGGGAAGCTGGTGGATCTCTCCAGTCAACTTGCTCCTGCTGCCGACACTCCGGAAAACGCCATCGGTGTTGAAGAAAGTTTGATCGATGCGCCAACCGAACCCCGTCCTGCTTCCAAGGATCCTTCCCCTGGCCACCCCCGGCATGAAGTGTTAAATTGTGTCGTTTTAAATTGTACAAACTCTGGTTTTACTTTCCGCATTCCTTTCATTTCGGGCAATGTAAAAACTTTTAAAATTCTTGTGCCTTTGCTAGCTAGACGTTCGTGTTTATCTACCGAACGACTGTGTTGTGGTTAATGGTATGACCATACTTTTATGATCCTTATCTGCTTATCGACTGTATATTTATGATTAACTGTAGAATCGCTCTTTTATGATCTTTACCTGCATTGCTTGTTGGTTAATAGGGTTTCACCCTTATGCGTCGTTCGGTAGTCAATCATTTGATTGCCCCTTGAGTCACTTATATGACCTATACCACCCTTATGCAGCGTTCGGTATTCAATCATTAGACTGCCACCTTTGAGTCAATTACATGACTTAGACCACCCTTATGCACTGTTCGGAATTCAATCATTAGACTGCCACCTTTGAGTCAATTATATGACTTAGACCACCCTTATGCACCGTTCGGAATTCAGTCATTAGACTGCTACCTTTGAGTCAATTATATGACCTAGACCACCCTTATGCACCGTTCGGTATTTAGTCATTAGACTGCCACCTTTGAGTCAATTATATGACTTTAGCCACCCTTATGCATCGTTCGGTAGTCAGTCATCGGGCTACTCCGTTTGAGTCAATTATATGACTTTAGCCACCCTTATGCATCGTTCGGTAGTCAGTCATCAGACTGCTCCATTCGAGTCAATTATATGACTTTAGCCACCCTTATGCATCGTTTGATGGAAATGTAATTACACAAGCCGAAAGGATTTATTTATGAATCACGCAAACATGGAAAATTTATACAACGTTCAACTAAAATAAAACATTAAATGCGAGATATTCCAAGTGTTGGGCATGATATTCCCGTCCAGAGATTCAAGACGATATGCTCCGTTGTGTAAATTTTCCTTGATTTTGAACGGTCCCTCCCAGTTAGCGGCAAACTTTCCATGAGTAGTGTTCTTGCGTGCCTCGGCCGTTCGTCGCCACACCAAGTCTACCTCCAGAAATTGTCTTGTTAACCTTAGTGTTGTGTCTCCTGGCTATTAACCTTTTCTGTGCTTCCACCCGAACGACAGCCATCTCCCTTCTTTCAGACAGAACATCCAGGTCACTTCTTAATGACTCCTCATTCTGGTACATGTCGTCGATTTGTCTCCTTAGTGCATCGCTACCTATTTCCACAAGTAACATGGCATCTGTTCCATACGTGAGGTTGAACGGTGATTCCCCTGTTGCGCTGTATGGAGAACATCGATATCCCCACAACACCTGCTGAAGTTCGTCAACCCACGCTCCCTTTGCTTCACCTAACTTTTTCTTAAGTTCCTGAAGTATGATCTTGTTCATGGCTTCGGCCTGCCCGTTCGTCTGAGGGTGCTCGACTGAACTTGTCAATGGGGTGATCCCTAACTCTTTGTAAAACGCGACGAGTTTCTTATCTATGAATTGTCGTCCATTGTTTGTGATGATGAACTTAGGAATGCCAAACCTACAAATTAATTTCCATACGAACTTCTGAACTTGTGTTGTAGTTATCCGAGCTAAAGGTTCGACTTCCACGCACTTAGTGAAATAATCAACAGCCACCAAAAGGAACTTCAGCTGCACGCGGCCGGTCGGGAATGGTCCTACAATGTCCATTCCCCACTGAGCGAACGGTCAAGGGGACACTATCCCAGATAGCTCCGTGGCCGGTTCGTGAATAATGTTGCCGAACTTCTGACAGGCCAAGCATTTCTGAACAAAATTCTGACAGTCCTTCTCCATCGTCGTCCAATAGAACCCAGCCCTTAGCGCTCGGGCTCTAAGCGACCGACCGCCCCCATGCCTACCACATATCCCCTCATGCAGTTCTCTCATAACATACTCTGATTCCTCCTTTGACAAGCACTTTAACATCGGTGTCACATATCCTCTACGGTACAATTTTTTCCCTATCACGACATATCGGGCGATTTGTTTGGCTTCGTCAGGGTGGAGAGCAGTGCCTTCATCTTGTTTTTCAATAAGGAGCATAATCTCCCTTCTCCAATAATCTCGTTCGGCCATGCAGCTAACATGTAGACATTCAATGGCTGGCTTAAATAAAACCTGTCGGATTATTAAAGTCAACTGCCCCTTCTCCTTGCTGGTCGCCAATTTGGACAATCTGTCCGCCTTGACATTTTCTCCTCTCGGGATGTACTTCAGCTCCGCAAACTTAAACCGAACCATTAACTGTGCCACCTTGTGATAATACAATAGTAACTGGTCATCCTTAACCTGAAATGTTCCATTCATGTGTCCCTCTACCAGCTGTGAATCCGTTCTACACTTCAGGGATTTTATCCCCAAATCTATTGCCAACTCCAACCCGGCTATCAGAGCTTCATATTCTACTTGATTTTTGCTAACTTTGAACCGGAAAATTAAAGCTTGCTCCACCATTACGCCGTTCAGTCCTTCCAGGACGACCCCTACTCCTCCACCCTGTCGACCAGACGATCCGTCCACAAATAGCGTCCACTGTTGATGCTCCTGATCCTCTTGGAGCAATTCTGCAACAAAGTCCGCCAGGTGTTGGCCCTTGACCGACCCTCTGGGCTCGTATTTCAATCCAAATCCAGAAAGCTCAACTGACCACCCGATCATTCTTCCCGCTAGGTCGGGTTTCCTCAGTATCTTTGAGATGGGAAAATCCGTTCGGACTGTTACCTGGTGTCCTTGTAAATAGGGTCTTAATCTTCGCGTGGCGTTGAGTAAAGCCAATACTACTTTCTCCAAACGTTGATACCTCGTTTCTGCCTCCTTCAAACTTCGGCTGACAAAGTATATTGGTCTAAATTCGGGGGTCTCCTACATTAAATCCGCGCTAATGGCTTCTTCACCGACCGCCAAGAACAGTTGCAATTCATATCCATAATCTGGGCGTCTCATTACTGGTGGGTTTGACAAGATATCTTCACTTCCGTAAACGCTGCCTCGCACTGTTCATTCCAACCGCTCTGTACTCCTTTTCTCATAACTGCCAAGATCGGCTTGATGCGTTCGGCTAACTTGGGTATGAACCGGGACAAAGATGTTAACCGCCCTACCAGCCTTTGTACCTCCTTCAAACTGCTCGGACTTCTCATCTTGAGGATCGCCTTACACTTATCAGGGTTAGCTTCAATCCCTCGTGAAGTCAGCATGAACCCTAAGAACTTTCCCGCTGACACGCCAAAGGTACATCTCAGGGGGTTGAGTCTCATGCCAAATTTTCTCACCTGTCCAAGGACCTCCTCTAAGTTCTCGATGTGTTCCTCCACCGTTTGGCTGCGTATTACCATGTCATCTACATATACTTCCATGCACCGCCCGATCTGTTCCTAGAACACTTTATCCATTAATCGTTGATAAGTTGCTCTTGCGTTCTTCAGACCAAAAGGCATTACATCGTAACAGTAGTTAGATCGTTCGGTGATGAACGTTGTTTTTTCACTGTCTGGCTGGTACATCGGGATTTGGTTATACCCCGAGTATGCATTCAGAAAGCTTAATATCTCATACCCTGACACCCCATCTACCAGGTCGTCTATGCTTGGGAGAGGATACGTGTCTTTCGGACACGCTTTGTTCAGTTCGGTAAAGTCTGTGCACATTCTCCATTTCCCATTCGATTTCTTCAT
Organism: Vigna mungo; assembly: GCA_036885675.1. Classification (NCBI taxonomy): domain Eukaryota; kingdom Viridiplantae; phylum Streptophyta; class Magnoliopsida; order Fabales; family Fabaceae; genus Vigna; species Vigna mungo. The sequence goes on from CP144699.1 coordinate 33,031,691, forward strand.
CATTACCACATTAGACAACCACGTGGTGTATTTTACCTCCCGAATAAAACCTGCTTCCAATAGCTTCCCAACCTCTTCGTCCACTGCTATTCTCTTTTCTTCACCTAATCTTCTCTTCTTTTGGGTGACCGGTCGAGCATCCGGGAACAATGAAAGCTTATGAGATATGACGTCCGGATGAATGCCTGGCATATCTATCGCCGTCCATGCAAATAAATCCTTATTCTTCAGTAAAACGTCCCCTATGGCTTCAGCTTGGTCCTTAGTCAAATGGCTGCCCAACATGGTGGACTGACCTTCTCCTTCTCCAATGTCGAATGCCTGCACCCCTCCCATCGGTTCTACTCGTTCCTCCAAAGGGGACCTTAGGTCCAACTCCATTATAGCCACCTCGGATTTACTACGTAACATCTCTGATGCCCTCGGCTTCAACCTTAGTCCTACCGCGTAGCATTCTCGGGCCATCTTTTGGTTTGCCCGAACAGTATGCACTTCGCCATCATCCGTTGGGTATTTCAACGTTACGTGAGGGGTTCAGACAATGGCTCCGAAGGCATTTAAGCATGGCTTCCTAAAAGAACGTTGTAGGAAGTTTCCGCTTCTACCAACAAAAAACGAACTTTAATCTCCCTGGCCCCTCTGTCTGTTCCCATACTTGTTCTCAGATCTACATACCCCCTTGTGTCCACCCTTTCGCCTGCAAACCCCACAATTTGCTCGTTAAAAGGCATGATGGCGTCCTCTGAAATCTCCATGCGTTTAAATGTCTTCCAACATAATATATTGGCCGAACTTCCCTGATCTATTAGGACCTTTCCCACTTGATACCGAGAGATCATAGTCGTTATGACCATCGGATCGTCTTGGTCTAAATCCGGTGCATGGAAGTCTTTATCAAAAAAAGTGATTGCGGGCATAGTCCTTTTTGGCTCCCTTGTTCGGCTAACACTATGCAAACTTCTCAAATGCCTTTTCCGGGCGGCCGAGGTTGAGCCACCCCCCGCGAATCCTCTCGAAATGGTGTTGATAACGCCCCTTACCGTTCGATCGGGGCTTCTGCTCCTGCTCCGGTCGCGCCTTGGACGGTGATTTCCCCTTGGTGGATCGTTCTTTGAGCTGGGTCCTCCTGCCTTACTCGAAGATGGCTCCCTTTGTCGCCGTACGAATCTTTGTAGATGTCCCGCCTGGACGAGAGTTTACAGCTTGTCCTTTAGCGTGACACAATCTTCTGTTGTATGCCCTTTGTTTTGATGATACCGACAGTACTTGTTTTCGTCAGCGCCGGACGGGGTCGATGCTTGGGCTACAGTTATCAAGTCAACTCTTAGAGCTTCCTCCAACACTCGAGCTCGAGGTGCGTTTAAAGGTGTGTGGTGCACGTATTGCTGCATCCTGGGTTGGTCTCCCCTCCTCCGTTCTATCCTCCGATCACCCTTCCCGAACGTCTGTCAGGTACTTCGATCTCTGCTCGTTCTCATTTGTGGTTCTCCCTCCTCTCTTCCTCTTTGGTGAGCTCGTCCTTCCTCAACCCGAATAAAGCTTGCCAGCCTGTCCTGTAACTCCTCCATACTCTGAGGCTCTTCAGCATTTAAATAATCGAAAAATGGTCCCGGACGTAATGCCGCTGTCAATGCACCTACTATCAATCTCTGATCTATATTTCTCACTTGCTTGGCGTGCGGTTGAACCGATCCATAAAGGTTCTGAGAGGTTCATCTCTTCCTTGCCTCATTCTAACTAGAGCAGTATACGTCACACCCGGGGTCTGGTTTGAAGCATATTACTGACTGAACATCTGCCGCAATGTAGTAAAACTATCAATGGTTGTCGGTGTAGTGAATGGAACCAGTCTAAGGCTTCCTCTTTTAGTGATAAAGAAAAAACCCAACACCACACTAACTCATCCGCCGAATACACAGCCATGACGTCCACGAACGAGCGAAGATGCTTAATTGGGTCAGACGAACCCCCATACTTGTCCAATGGGGGTAACATCTTGTGTTCTGGCATAACTGCCCTCATAACTTGGGGTGTAAAAGGATGAAGTCCTTCGGCTTGGTCGTAATTTTGCGTTCCTGCTTGTTCTCTCTCTCTCTCTATCATTATGAGCCACCTCCCGCTTGTTTTGTCTTTCCCCGTCATTATGGAGCACTTCCTCAAAGTTTTCCAACTCCCCTCGCCTTCCTCGGCCTCGTCCCCTCTCCCCTCGCCCTCTTCCTCTACCGTTTGCTCTGCCCCCTCTTCTATCGGCTAAAGGATTCCGATCTCCTCCCTCCCCCACCCCCTGTATGGGTGGGGGATCCCCTGCATCGCTTTCCGAATTTATCGTCTCAACGTTCACTGATTGAATGGAAAGTCCAGCCTCCACGTTGGCTCGTGCTACTCGTTCGGCTCTCATGGCCGCCATCTCTGCCCGCATCTCCTGTATCTGTCGCTGCATTTCCTGTATCAGCTGCAAAGGTACCTCTCCTGCCATTGTGATCGTGTTCGAGTTACAATTGTCTCTTCGGGCCCCACGGTGGGCGCCAAAATGTTTCGGATGTAGGTCCCGAATAGAACTCGAACCAACAGACCAAACTGATCGATCCTCCTTCACGCCTGAACGGGTGCGACCTGCACGTTAACACTCCGACGATCAAGTCAGCAAGGTCACTATATTATTCAAGGTGAAAGTAATCAGATCAAAAGTAAAGTACCTGGCCAATTACTCCTATATTTATAGGCTTAAATCATAACTATGGACTGCGAACTTTTCGGAACCGTCGGCCCATAATCCCGGATATTTCGCCCACTAAATGTAACTGCCCTACGTGTCTCCGAGATTATCGCCCCCCCACTTAGCCTGTTGCTACATACTGTGCGGCTTATGGCTTACCCGTTAGGTATCTCTCATCTTCCGATCGGCCTCTCTCTCTACCCAATCAACCTCGGTCTCTATCCTACCAGTCTCTCTTTCTATCCGACCAGTTTCTCTCTCTACCCGATCAGTCTCTCTCTCTACCCGACCAGTTTCTCTTTCTACCTGATCAGTCTCTATCTCTACCTGATCAGTCTCTCTCTCTACCCGACCAATTTCTCTTTCTACCCGATCAGTCTTTGTCTCTACCCGATCAGTCTCTCTCTACCTGATCATTCCTTCTGCCCCACCGATCCCCATACACTACACTAGTGATTATGGGTAATTATTGAATAAATATTTATTGGAGAATCACATAATGAATTTAAGTTATCGTAGGAATAGTATTTATATCAATTATATAATACAAAATAGTTAATAATAATATAATAATATTCTATCATAAATAAGAACCATAATATCAAAATGTAATATTATATTAATTATGATATGGAAATATTATTTCATTAACCTAGTAGAATACTTATTAAACCGGGTAGAAACAACTCTATTTTATATTTACTCGAAATAAAACATACGGTTGGTTTGAATTTTTTTATGGAAAGAAACAAACTCAAATTATCTTCTGTTAACTATACCGTAAATTTTATTTTGAGAATAATATTATTTAATTATTTACTGTATAATTTATATACAAGTGAACAATCCTCTGATTGAGAATAACATAAGACGAAGACCAAGAAGAAAATAGTAAAAAACAAACATTAATTCTTTTTATTAGTAGTGAAAAGATATTGAGTGTGTGAATATTTTGTATTATCCATCACGAAATGGATATTCTGCATTTTGGAACAAAACTACATCATATTCACTCATAAAGTTCATACAAGTTTATCTCCTTTCTATATTAAAATTATTTATAATCATTATTAAATATTCAAATTAGTTCATAAAAAATTAAGATGTACCATTATTATAATCTTTGAATTATTTTATTTTGTACATTTGTTATTAGAACACGTTAATTTTCAATAACTATATATTAATCCTAACATCGGTGAAGGTTAATAATAAAAGTCTATTTCTTTAACTAATTATATATTATGGCATCATAACATTAGGTAATAGACGTCTGAAAAAACTATTCTTTAATATTTAAATTTCTTCATCAAAACATTAATTTCCACTTCAACAACCTGTCATGTTGTGATAGACTTTCTTTTGGTCTCTGAAAAGTTTTTCATTTTAATTTTTTTCTCGTAAAAAAAATATTTTTTGTAATCTTCTTTGTCAATTTATATCAAATATTTGCATATTTTGGTTCATATACAATCATTTAAGTCAAACATGAACCATAGATTTAACACGAGTCTCTTAAAAGAATTTCTAGCACATATTCTTCATCACTTTATTTGGACTCTTGATTACACCTTTCCTCAAAGATAAAAAGCCAATAATTACTATAAATATTTCATTTCCTTTGCTTAACAATCTTTACATAATTTTATTATATGAAACAACTTAATGAAAATAATATGATAAATACATATCTTTTACCACATATCTTATAATAAAGTATGACTTAAGATGTAACTAACACAACTTCATAGAGTTTGACTCCCAATTATAATGTATATTTAGTGAATAAATTAAATGTGTGTATATATATGAAAATATAAATGTATTGTATAAAATTTTGAAATATATAAATATAATTTACATCGCATAATATTTGGAAATAGATAATGTTCAAAATAAAAATTTCAATAAAAATAAAGTAAAGAAAAGATAAGAAATTTTTTTTCTATTTAATTTAATTTATTTATTTTCAAAACATCTAAGTGTAATTTCCCAAAAAATAATATTTTGAAAGAGTTTTAAAGTGAAATGTAAATATTAGTTATTTATATTTATTTATTTTTTTAATGATTAGTACTAATGTAATTATAGTAGAATGTTTTGTATTTATTTTAAAGATTTGATAAGAGATATTTAAGAATTATAATCTTATACATATATAATGACTAATTAACATGATCGTGTTTATAAAACGGTAAAAAATTTCGATAAATTGTTTTATTATATTTGGTTTAGTATGAAAGAAATCTAAATTATATAGCAATGGAAAAACACATTCCATATGTTTGATTGAAAACGTCATTGAAGTGTCAGCTACTTCTTCAGATAAGGATAAATTAAATTCCCTGGACCAGAAGGAGAATCACAAATTCAAAATAAACTGCGGACAGCTGTGAAAAATAGAAATTTATTTTTCTTTGTTAAGGTTACAATTTTCACCAGTAATATATTTTGAGTTCTTGAAGAATGGATAAGAGTGTACAGTGAGAAGTCGATAAATCGAAAGGTTAACTAGTCACTCAATCAAACTCAAACGTTATTTTAACTAAAATTCGAATGGTAAAGACTAAAGGGCTTGAGATGAAAAATATTATGATTTAGTCTTTAATTAATTTTAATGAAGTTGGTCATATCGACTTTAATTAAAAGTTTTTTAAAAAAATTATAAATAAAGAGTAAATAAAATAGTAAATTACAGATTCATTATTGTTTCGGGTTGTCACGCTACTTTACATAATAATATTTAATAGGATGAGTAATGAATACTCATAATTAGTTAGATGATTTTCTGTTAAATATATATTTATAAATATTAAAATTAGTTTATTATTAGGATAATGATATTTAAATAATATTTTTTTATAATATTTGAACATTGATTATGTATCATCCTGTGATTGATCAAAAATATTCTACAATAATGTTTATAATTATTATTATTAATTGTGGAGTAATTTTTTATCACATATTGACACATAATCAATATTCAAATGTTGTCAAAAAAAATTTATCTAAATATCATTATCTTTATTCTTAAGTTTGATTTATTACCAATGGTTAATATTATCGGACTGTCAATTAATTATTATTGATTATCATGTAACTATTTTAACTACTATATTTACGGATGAGTTACTGTGTTATTAACTGTTTGTAACTATTTGTCAGTGAGTATCTATACAGTACAATTATTATCCTTACATATTTATTATATTTATATTTGAATTAAACTAATTTTAATATTTAATACAGATACTCTTGTTAACGAATATGAAATAGTTTGGAATAACAAGTTTTGAAGAATACTCGTTTGAAACTAAGTGAAATATTTTTAAGCTGCATTTGGATAATGTATTTTTAAATCTAATAATTTATATGATGCATTGTTTCATATATTTTTTTGTTAAAATGTATACTGGTTTTAGATATGTTTAAACTAAACGTGAGGTTATGTTTAGTTGATGGTTTTCATCCAATCTTAGGAAAAAAAAAAGTAAAAATAAATTATACATGATTCGAAAATATAGCTCTAGAGGGTACTGTAGAGTTCAAACTTTTTGTTTAATACAGTAAAGGTATTATACTAGTATAGTATATAGTTAATATTAAGCATAATTATACTTGAAAGCGATAATCTATTTTGGAACTAGTCTATATTAATGGCTTAATACTCTTGATGGTCCCTATTTTCGTAAGGTTTATTCGATTTGGTTCTCAAGTTTTTTTTTTATGTTCAATGTTGTCTTAAAGAATGTAATTTATGTTTAATTTAGTCCTTTTTGCAGACACCGTCTAAATAGTTAACGGCAGATAGTCCAGATGTGCAATAAGTGACACGTCATTATCATCTCTTACCTCCAGAAACCCTAATTTCCCCTAACCCTAACTGCCGCCGCCATGGTCATTGCTATCCATCATCTTCGCACCTCCATAATCAAACATTTCTAAACCCTAACCAGATGGTTGTGCCACCACCACTACTTTTCATCTTCTCCATCCAGCAACCACCCAAAAACACCACCATGACCATCTTCCCCTTCCTTCACCGTGAATCGCCATCAACATTTTTTCGCGACAACCATGACCACCGCAACAAGACAGCGAGCCATGCGCGAGCTCATCTTCTCCATCAAGTCTTCAACCTACAAAGGAAAATACAAAGAATGAAAAAGCCAATTAGAGCAGAATCGTAGTCGCAAAAGCACCATTCTCCATCAATCTTCATCTTCTCCAACCATCGCGAAGCTACTCTTCAAACTGTTAGCAAAATGATGAAGATGAAGTTTTGATGATGTCCAAATCAAGTCAAGACCAATCAAGAAAAATGAAGAAACTTGTTGAAGACTTGTATCATAGCTTAAAGCTTTTGTAATAATTAGTATTTGATGTCTAGAACTTAGGAAAACTTAGTGTATTTGATTTTGTATAAGTTAGAAGTGTAAAAATACATTCAGAGTCAAAAATACACTGAGTTAATCGATTAACCCAGGCTGTTAATCGATTAATCCAGAGACGAATTGAAGAAGACATGCATCAGTGAGTTAATCGATTAACCAGGGGTGTTAATCGATTAACGTTAATCGATTAACTTGGGTAGTTAATCGATTAACCTAGTTTCCGTTGGAGAAACTAACCGTTTTTCGAGCCGTTGGACTATCCGTTGGTTTGTCCTTTAGTGGTTAATCGATTACCACTTAAGTTAATCGATTAACACAGGTCAAAATGGCTGAAAACGAAAATGGAAGAGCCTTTGGCTTGAGTCTATAAATAGACTCTCATTTGCCTTCAACAAGGAATCCAATCTCTTCCCTTGTGCTCAAACTCTCTGTAAAGTTGTGAGAATTGTGTACTCTTGCTCGGCTTGTGAAACTCGTGTCTGTAGAACTGGTGAAGTGCTGCTACGGTGACAGAGGAAATAGCCGGTTCATCCTTGGTGTATCTGAGGAGGTGTCAGGAAGAGGATCATCCTTTGTGAAGATTCAAAGGAGGTGTTCATCCTTCGTGAAGTATTCGAAGGAAGTGTGGTTTCATCTCTTGTGGCATCAAGAGAGGTGTTTTCTAAACTTTTGCAAATATTTTCTCTGTGATTGTTATTTGTAATAGTTTTGTGATAGTGAAAGTTAATCTTGTTTTAGATTAACAACTGGACGTAGGATTGGTAAGATCCGAACCAGTATAAAATCATCTGTGCAAATTCTTCTCTACCTTACTCTCTTTACTTGTTATTATTATCTGCTAAGTAAGTCTAATTGAGAAGAAATTTTTAAAAGGCACACGTTTTTGTTAAGAACCAATTCACCCCCCTCTTTGTTTGTTATACCACGCTAACTATTCCGCTGCAGCCGCTCTAACAATTAATATCAGAGCTTGCTTTCATAGTTATTCAAATGGCGGGATCTCATCAAACCTTTGCAGAGGGTGCTTCAATCAATAGACCACCACTATTCACAGGTGAAAACTATGCATTCTGGAAGGTTAGAATGCAAATTTTTATGGAATCTATTGATGTAGATATTTGGGATGCTGTTACATTTGGTCCTTTTGTTCCAACTAACCATCTGCGGGAACCAAAGCCCAGAGACCAATGGACTGCTGAAGATAAGAAAAAATTTGGTAATGATGTAAAAGCTCGAAATATTATTTCGTCTGCCTTAACTGTTGATGAGTTTTACAGGATCTCTATTTGTAAGACTGCACAAGAAATGTGGGAAGTACTTAGAGTAACCCACGAAGGTACAGATGACGTAAAAAGAGCAAGGAAGAATACCTTGATCCAAGAATACGAAATGTTCAGGATGAAGCAAGGAGAAACAATTGTAGATGTTCAAAAACGCTTCACCAACATCGTAAATCATCTCATCGGACTAGGTAAATCTTTCGATAATGACGAGCTTAACATTAAAATTTTGAAATCTTTAGACAGGACATGGCAACCTAAAGTGACTGCAATTTCTGAGTCACAAAATCTCAACACAATGACCATGGCGTCATTATTTGGAAAGTTGAGAGAGCATGAACTTGACCTCGGAAGACTAGATGAAGAAGAGGCAAAAACAAAGAAAAAGACTCTAGCCTTCAAAACTGAAGCGGGAAGGAGCAAAAATAAAATTGAAGATGAAAATTCGGAGGATGATGAAAATATGGTCCTCTTGATGAAAAACTTCAAACGCTTCATGAAGTCAAGAAGCAAAGGGAGATTCAAAACTGAAAAGAAAGACAATGAAGGATCTTCCTCAAACTTCAGATGCTATGGTTGCGGAGAAAAAGGGCATCTAAAAGTGGACTGCCCAAATCAAAAGAAGGGTGAAGAAAAAGAAAGAGAAGAAATTCTCCAAGAAGAAGAAAGCATACATCGCGTGGGACGATGACAACGAAACAATTTCCGACATGAGCGACTCAGATGAAGAAGCCAACATTTGTCTGATGGCAGACGACGACAGCCAAGTAAGTACATCTGACGAATCTGATAATGATAGTCATTATAGTGAGAGTGAAATGTTTGAAACCTATAATGCCTTGATTTTAGAAACTGAAAAATTAGATAAAGCTCATAAGAAATTGAAACTAGATTTTAAAGAATTAAAATTGAATTTTGAAAATATTCTTGAAGAAAACAAAAATTTGAATACAAATTTTGAAAATATTACAAATGAAAATAAAGATTTGAAAAATAAAATTTTATTTTATGAAAAAGGTAAATCTGTTGCTAGTAGTAATGAATGTGCATCTTGTATAAATAATAAGAAACTACTAGATAAAACAACCTTAGGAGAATGTAGTAAAAATAAAAATAATAAGGTTGGTAAAAATATGCATGTTCCTAAAACTAAATATAATTATAGAACCCGTAGAACATGGGTAGAAAAAGGAACAACATATAGGAACCCAAATGTAGTATCATGCTTTTACTGTATGAAAAAGGGTCATACATCAAATAAATGTAAAATTAAGCATTATGGTGTTCCTAGTGGTAGATATGTTTGGGTTGTAAAATGAACTTCTTCAATCTAACCCAAAGGACCCATACAAAGTAGTTGGGTACCTAAATAGCTTGTTCTTTTTATTTTGCAGAAATTATCAAAGCCAAGGAAGTTAATGTGGTGTCTCGATAGTGGATGTTCAAAACACATGACCGGAGACAAAAAGAAATTTACAAACTTCCGGAAAAAGGAGCAAGGCTTTGTCACATATGGTGACAACAACAAAGGAAAAATTATTGGAATAGGAGATATTGGAAATGAAGATACCTTGATTATCAAAGATGTGTTATATGTGGAAGGATTAAGGCACAACTTGATTAGCATTAGCCAACTATGCGACAAAGGACTCAAGGTAACCTTTGAACAAAATTCTTGCACCATTTATAAGAATGATTCGTGTGAAATTGCTTTGAAAGGAATTAGGCATAATAATATTTATTTGATTGATTTAGAAAATGCATCAAATAGGAATATTTCATGCTTAGTAGTGAAAGAAGAAAATCCATGGTTGTGGCATAAAAGAGCTGCACATATTCATATGCAACAATTGAATAAACTCATTTCTAAAGATTTAGTAATTGGTCTACCAAAACTTAAATATGTGAAAGATAAATTGTGTGATGCATGTCAAAAGGGAAAACAAGTGAAATCATCTTTTCATTCGAAAAATTTTATTTCTAGTTTAAAACCCTTAGAACTATTGCACATGGATTTATTTGGTCCTTAAGTTTTGGAGGTAATTATTATGCTTTAGTCATTGTTGATGATTATTCAAGATATACCTGGACTTTCTTTCTTACTCTTAAAAGTGAAGCTTTCAAAGAATTTAAAAAGTTTGCGAAATTAGTTCAAAATGAAAAAGATTTGAAAATAAAATCTATTAGAAGTGATCATGGAGGAGAATTTCAAAATGAATCTTTTGAAAATTTTTGTGAAGAATATGGATTTCTCATAATTTTTCTGCACCTAGAACTCCTCAACAATATGGTGTTGTAGAAAGGAAAAATAGATCCTTAGAGGAACTTGCTAGAACTATGTTAAATGAATATAGAGTTCCTAAACAATTTTGGGCCGATGCTGTGAGTACTGCATGTTATGTATTGAATAGAATGCTTATTAGGCCTATTTTAAAATGTACTCCATATGAATTGTTTAAAGGTAGAAAACCAAATATTTCCCATTTAAGAATTTTTGGATGCAAATGTTTTATTTTAAATAATGGAAAACAAAATTTAGGAAAATTTGATTCTAAAGCCGATGAAGGAATTTTTCTTGGATATTCGTTAACTAGTCAAGCTTATAGAGTTTTTAATAAGAAAACTCTTGAAATAGAAGAATCTGTGCATTTTTTCTTTGATGAAATTGTGGACCTTGAGGCAAAACCTCTTGAGTCGGATGATTCAGATGCAGGTGAAAATGAAGACTTGCAGGAGACAATTAAAGATCCAAAGAATGATGAAAATCCTCAAGAAGACGGAGATCTAACCAAGCTATGGCAACAACCTAGAGGATTATCATTGGACAACATCATTGCCGACATATCAAAAAGGGTAAACACTAGACGAAATCTAGTAAATTTTTGTATGAATGTTGCTTATGTGTCGCAGATAGAACCGAAGAATGTCAAAGAAGCTCTTCAAGAGGAACAATGGTGTATAGTAATGCAAGAAGAACTCAACCAGTTTGAAAGAAATCAAGTTTGGGAATTGATTCCTAGGGAAGACACTCATCAAGTAATTGGCACAAAATGGGTGTTCAAAAACAAATTGGATGAAGAGGGAAACATCACCAAGAATAAAACTAGGCTTGTGGCTCAAGGATACAGTCAAGAAGAAGGTATAGACTACGATGAAACGTACGCTCCGGTTGCCAGGTTAGAGGCAATACGCCTACTTCTTGCTTATGCATCTATAATGAAGTTTAAGTTATTTCAAATGGATGTTAAAAGTGCATTTTTAAATGGTTTTATAAAAGAAGATGTGTATGTTGAACAACCACCAGGTTTTGAAGATTTTCAATTTCCAAATCACATCTATAAATTAAAGAAAGCACTTTATGGTTTAAAACAAGCACCTAGATCTTGGTATGAAAGACTTAACAACTTTCTTTTAGAGAATAATTTCAATAGAGGAAAAGTTGATTCAACTTTGTTTATTAAAAGAGTCGGAAAACATATTTTGATAACTCAAGTATATGTTGATGATATTATTTTTGGATCAACTAATAAATCTCTTTGTGAGGAATTTGCTAAGACTATGCAGGGTGAATTTGAAATGTCCATGATGGGAGAATTAACATTCTTCCTAGGTCTTCAAATTAAGCAATTAAAAGAAGGTACGTTCATTTCTCAAACTAAATATTGTAGAGAAATTATTAAGAAATTTGAAATGGACAAAGCAAAGGAAGCATCTACTCCAATGGGAACCTCTTGCTATCTTGATAAAGATGAATCAAGTATAGAGGTAAATCAAACTAAATATAGATGTATGATAGGTTCCTTGCTATATCTTACTGCTAGTAGACCGGACATTATGCAAAGCGTTTGTGTGTGTGCTAGGTATCAATCTAGTCCTAGAGAGTCTCACTTAACTGCAGTAAAACGAATATTGAAATATCTTAAGGGAACTGCATCCTTTGGTTTATGGTATCCCTCAGGAACAGAACCTAGACTTGTAGGTTTTTCAGATGCCGATTATGGAGGTTGTAAGATAGATAGAAAAAGCACTAGTGGAACATGTCATCTTCTAGGTAGTTCCTTAGTATCTTGGCATTCTAAGAAACAAGCCTGTGTAGCCTTATCTACTACTGAGGCCGAATACATTGCTGCTGGAAATTGTTGTGCACAAATTTTATGGATGAAACAGCAATTAGAAGATTATGACATTTATTTAGATCATATACCACTTAAGTGTGATAATACAAGTGCAATCAATCTTACCAAAAATCCCATAATGCACTCTAGAACCAAACATATTGAGATTAGGCATCACTTCCTTAGAGACCATGTCCAAAAAGGAGATTGTGAGATGGAATATATTGATACAACACATCAATTAGCTGATATATTCACCAAAGCATTGCCTAAGGATAGATTTTATGAGCTTAGAAGAGAATTAGGCATTTTAGAAACCAATTAAAATTGAAAAATCAAATTTTCGTAAAACAGCGTAAGTTAATCGATTAACACACCCTGTTAATCGATTAACGTTAATCGATTAACGTTAATCGATTAACCCACCCAGTTAATCGATTAACTCAGTCCAGTTTTCAGAATTTTGAAAAACTAGCCGTTTGCAACGGCTATAAACGGCTCTTTGCCCGTTTTTGACCGTTTGGAGGTGTTTTTACAGCCTATTTAACCCCATTCCATCCTCCTTCAACCCCATTCCATCATTCCAACTCATATTATCTTCAAATCTCTCATTCTTTTCACTCTACAAATCATCCTTTTGCCATCCAAACCTCTATTCTCACTTTCTCAAATGGCTGAATCTGTGAGGAGAACCAGATGAAGAAGAAGCTATGGTTCGGAATCCACTCCAGCCGTTCGTGGTCCCAACATTCATGGATGGATATCCGATGAAGACCTTCATCCAACATATCTTCAACGATGGAAAGAACGTCGCGTCCTTAGGCACAAATTTGCTACAATCAATTGGCTCCAAGCAAGTGGCTTTCAAATCTCCACCATGCTTATGGAGCAAGGAATTCAACACCTCTTGGAACTACAAGGGAGGTATTATCCCGATTTGGTAAGAGTCTTCTACTACAATCTCAAAACCAAAGATGGTGTTGCCTACTCTAAAGTTAAAGGTGTGGACATTGCCTTGGACTACAACATTTGGACAAATGTTGCTCATCTTCCCATCTTTGATGATGCTCTTCATGTGCCCAATGATTTTGGACACTTCAATCGGATCCTCACCTATCGCTCTTTTCTTCGCGATCCGGCACAAGACTTGCCCAATAGGAAGCATTTGCTTGTTGGCCCACTTAAGATGGAGGAACGTCTTCTCCACTATCTCCTTGTCTGAATTCTTTGTCCCAGAGGTACAAATCTTGCCCAATGCTCTGAGTTAGATTTAATGATTACGTCTGCAATTACTCAGAATCGCAAGATCAACTGGCCCAGTCTCATATCTGACACCATTGTGAGGGCCGTAAGATATGATCGTGCCTCCCTCCCCTATCCTCTCTTAATTTCCAAAATTCTAGAGTATAGAGGAGTTGATGTTACGGGTGAAGAATGCTTGCATGTCCTCCCATCTAATAAAATTGGAGAATCTACACTAAGGCAAATGGGAATCATACTTCAAGGAGATCACTATGTCTTTGCAGAAGAAGTTGGTGCCCCAGTCAATGAAGATGTAGATGAAGATGATCAAGAAGCTCCAATGCAAGACCCAACCAATGTCGCTGGATCATCCCAACCTCCTCCACAATATAGTCTAGAAAGTATCTCTAGACAAATTGAGATGATGGCCACCATGCAACAAACTAGGATGGATGAAATGATGGCCTTCCATAATCGTCGCTATGACGAAATTAATTCTCATCTTCATGAGATTGATTCAAAATTAGCAAAAATGTATATCCCAGATAGTGAAGATGAATCTTAGGCTTCATAGTTATTTCTATTTTATAATTTTTAATCTTGTATGAGTGCTTTTTTTTTATTATTCAATAAAATGTCTTTTTCATTATGCATACATGCTTTTATTTAGGGGGAGCATAAATTCTAATAAATTTAGGGGGAGAAATTTTAAACACAACTTTTTAATTATGATCAAAAAGGGGGAGAAAAATCTTTAAAGCTTAGCTTATTTCTAAGTTTTCACTAACAAAATTTTCTTCCTAGTTGTGTTTTGTAATTACAGATTATTACCAAAAGCTTTAAATCAAAGGAATTTTTTATCATCATCAAAAAGGGGGAGATTGTTAGCAAAATGATGAAGATGAAGTTTTGATGATGTCCAAATCAAGTCAAGACCAATCAAGAAAAATGGAGAAACTTGTTGAAGACTTGTATCATAGCTTAAAGCTTTTGTAATAATTAGTATTTGGTGTCTAGAACTTAGGAAAACTTAGTGTATTTGATTTTGTATAAGTTAGAAGTGTAAAAATACATTCAGAGTCAAAAATACACTGAGTTAATCGATTAACCCAGGCTGTTAATCGATTAATCCAGAGACGAATTGAAGAAGACATGCATCAATGAGTTAATCGATTAACCAGGGGTGTTAGTCGATTAACGTTAATCGATTAACTTGGGTAGTTAATCGATTAACCTAGTTTCCGTTGGAGAAACTAACCGTTTTTCGAGCCGTTGGACTATCCATTGGTTTGTCCTTTAGTGGTTAATCGATTACCACTTAAGTTAATCGATTAACACATGTCAGAATGGCTGAAAACGAAAATGGAAGAGCCTTTGGCTTGAGTCTATAAATAGACTCTCATTTGCCTTCAACAAGGAATCCAATCTCTTCCCTTGTGCTCAAACTCTCTGTAAACTTGTGAGAATTGTGTACTCTTGCTCGGCTTGTGAAACTCGTGTCTGTAGAGCTGGTGAAGTGCTGCTACGGTGACAGAGGAAATAGCCGGTTCATCCTTGGTGTATCTGAGGAGGTGTCAGGAAGAGGATCATCCTTTGTGAAGATTCAAAGGAGGTGTTCATCCTTCGTGAAGTATTCGAAGGAAGTGTGGTTTCACCTCTTGTGGCATCAAGAGAGGTGTTTTCTAAACTTTTGCAAATATTTTCTTTGTGATTGTTATTTGTAATAGTTTTGTGATAGTGAAAGTTAATCTTGTTTTAGATTAACAACTAGACGTAGGATTGGCAAGATCCGAACCAGTATAAAATCATCTGTGCAAATTCTTCTTTACCTTACTCTCTTTACTTGTTATTATTATCTGCTAAGTAAGTTTAATTGAGAAGAAATTTTTAAAAGGCACACGTTTTTGTTAAGAACCAATTCACCCCCCTCTTGGTTTGTTATACCACGCTAACCATTCCGCTGCAGCCGCTCTGACACAAACCTGCAAGTAGAAAAAAAACCAAATTGCAAACAAGCAACCACGAGCCAGATTTGCATCGCCACGCTCCTGCATTTCGAAACCCATTCAACTTTCCTCTCGCGGCGGCGTAGGCGTAGGGAAGCCTCCTCCCTTACATTCAGAAACCCTAATTTTTTAGGTGGGGAAGGGACTATCACGTGGCAGTCTTTCATTGGTTGTGTCATGTTTCAATGAAGGCAGGTCAGCACTGATATTCATACCTGGACCGTCTGTCGTTAACTATTTAGACGGCGTTTGTAAAAAGGACTAAATTGAACATAAATTGCATTCTTTAGGACAACATTGAACATAAAAAAAAAACTTGAGGACCAAATCGAACAAACCTTACGAAAATAGGGACCATCAGGGGTATTAAACCTATATTAATAGACTAAGAGTACTAAATTAGTATTGTATAATATATATCATTAATTAATATTAAGATATTTTTTTTATATCACTCCTCTTAGTATCATTCGTTTATCTTTTCTAATGTCTTTATGAGATCTTTTTTTTTAAGTTTTAAATTTGAGTATGTGAGTAACACTTTAACGCTGAAGTCAGTTTTTAATTATACTGATAGGTTGTAATAATTAATTCTTAAATATTTAAGAAATGCAACATTACTACATCTATATTTATATGTTTCTAAATGAGTTTTTGATTAAAATTGCTCAATCATAATCCAATGTCTCATAAACATGTTTTGACCTTCTTAATCAAGTTGCAGCATTTTCAATGTATAAAATACTTAAGTTGCCAATTTTATGATAACCGATTAACATTGTTTTAGGAGTCATAAGAGTTGATGTTCTAAGCAGTTGACCGATCATTCAACACAATCCAATTGATCTATATACGGTATATAGTCATTAAACTTCAAAACAAATAATCTATTTTTGAGGTACTTTACATTATATATTAAGATAATGATATATAATAGCAATATTTTTTAAAATTGTTTCTCAAAAGTTCTAAAGTTTAAGTTTGAGGAAACTTGTACCATCCAATAAATTGTAAAATTTAAATATGGACATACTTGAAATATTCACCTAACTCTAAAATTAACAATTCTTACTTATTAAGTATTACCAATGTCCAACATTAAAAATTGTTATAGTACAAGCCGAATATTAGTGAAGTCAATATACATTTGGTCATTTTAAAAACAATTATTATAATTGTATTTTCTGTTAATAGAAACATCTCAGTCTTAATCTTATAAAAAAATAATAATAATTTCAATTCAAGCGTGCAATTTATGACATTGACTATTAAGATATAGACTATGACTTTCACATTATACAGTCTAACATTCTAATTGACAGGGGTATTCATATTTTTTGTTTATATTCAATATGATTAAGATTATTATGACATTGTTTTCTATTATACTATTATTTTATTGTTGTTGAGGATACAGTATATTATAAAAGTAGAATACTATATTGTTGTTGTAGGTGTGTAGAAAATGAGTGAAATGTGAAGCTCGAGTATGTGGACCATGAAAATATTGGAAGCATTGGATTTGTGAAGGGCAGAATGGTAAAATATAAAGCACCGAACACCGAAAGTGAAGGAAACGGCATGACATTCACCTACATCCACTCATCCACCTATGTATCCTAAGCCTCACATACCATCCATGCTTATCATCTTTCTTTTCTCTATTTTTCAACTTTCAACAAAAAAATATATAAAATAATTAATTAGGCAAAAAAATAAAACACAAAATATAATAGTCTTCCTAGGGTATTTGCTAGGTAACTTCCACTTTATAATTTGACCATTACACACGTGTAATCAACTCTCTGCATTCAATGTTCGAAATTCAAATCAAACCTGCATCTCTGAGCATTTAATGCTACTTAAATTTACCATTCACACATGTGGAAAAGACCACATATGACTCATCAATCATGGAGATTTCATTCAACTTTACATAATTATCTCTCTTCATAAAAATAACTCATAATTGCTTTAAATCAATTTACTTTACATAATTATCTCTGATATTGTTGGCTTTTATTGTGACTTTCTTTTGCATATCATTTACGATTATTGGTGTTCTTAGATAAATATAGATAATGACTTTTGGATACGTGGTAAAATGTAATTGGATGGTTGAATCTTAACTTGAAAAATAGTGATATATATATATATATATATGAAAGAGACGTTTAAGTAAGAGAATAAAAAATTTTATGCATAGAATAATAAAATATGAATTTTAAAATCTTTTTATGTGATTTAAATAATAATATCATGTTAAAAACATGTTAATTAAAAGATATTAATGATTAATAGAAATTATAATAAAATTAGATATTTAGTAATAGATCATTGTTAAACTATATCATTTAGTATATTTGAACCAGATATATACAATAAAAATAAATAATTAATATATTATTATTTAATAAACATGGGATATTATTTAAGTACAAATTTATAATAAAAACTTCAAAAGTAAACAAATGTCTCAACTCAAGCATTTTATTGATTCAAAAATATTATTTTAACAAATTTCACGTTAAAAGATTTAAGTCTCACCAAGGAGTGCAAATAGCATATGTATTTCATACAATTCACAAATAAAACATGATGGAAATTGACTGCGACTTTTTTATGTTTCTCCAATCTAATAGTAATTTGACCTTTTTAAGAACTTTCACTCATTCACTTTATCTTTATCTTATTAATGATAAACACAGTAGTCAATATCCTCAACCTTCAATATCTCTTTATTAAGTAATAAATTTCTAATTAGCAATATTTTAGGAGAGTAACATTCAAAAAACAACTTTGAAAAAACAATAGTTTATATATTTTTCCAAAACATTCACATGTGATCTACATGTTAATTAACTTTTAATTGCTCATTAAAAATTAAGATTTGGTAGCCATTTGACATAGTGATTTAATTTACCACCTTCAAATAACAATTCATTTCAAAGTAAATTTCATGTACTCCTTATTGAAATTATCAAAATCAATAGAGGGCCACACCCTTATCTTACAAATGCATTAAATTGACATAGTGATTTTATGAAATTAAATTAAATTTAAAGTTCAATTATTAATATTTATTTTTCTATTTTATTTATTATAAAATGTTATTTAATGTAAGATCTTTAATACTATTTAACCTACCTAGAAAGCCCTTTCTAAAAGCTACATGTCTAATAGTTGGCATAAAGTCATTCTTATGCGAATGAACCTTAACATCATAAAGTGACCTTGTATTTTTACATAGCAAAACAGTCTTATCCATGGTCATTCTGATATCTTGCATGACTTGTTAAATTCCTTCTACAAAGATTAAGACGAATCCAAAAACCTTGATTTAAAGCCTGTCATATTATGTACACCAAATTATGACTTAAACAAAGAAAAATCCAATTATGATTTGAAGGATGACAACATATCTTCTGCCCATTAAAACATGTATTAGAATACAAAAAATTATGATTATGCACAACTTTCAAAAAATTATCAAACATGTATCATATACATCCTAAAATGTCGTATTAGAAAGCAACATAAATAAATTATTTGAATAAACTAACGTGTTCAGTAACCTCGTATCTCATAAGAATTCTTCTTAAATAATAAATTTTTCACTTCATCGATAAATTTTATTAGGATAAACTTCGTTAATAAAATGATTAAAATGGGTTAAGTATAGACGAGTATATAAATTATTTAATGAACCGAAAAAAACTTTGTATAAGTTATTTGAACATTTCATAAAAAATGATGTATAAATTAATACCTCAGCACACAGTATAGTAATAAATATTTTCTAAAAAGGTAATAAATGTTGTTTTTGTTAACTGTTTACTACGCCTTCTAATAGTATTTGATTGAATATAAATATATATAGTAAATTTAAAATAGATGTGGTAAGATTTGGGTGATATTTTTTGAAAAAGAAGGTAAAAGTTGGAGGAGGTGAAAACTGAAAGATAAAGGAGGGAAAAATAAGAAAAGAAAAAGGAATGTGGAAGAGGTGGTAGAGATTACGCGGTGAGGTGGGGCCTTATGTCGTAGAAGAAAAGCTACAAAGCTACAAATCATAAATCACGCGAGATGATGATCCAACGCAAATGAACATATGCGCCACACGTGTACCCTTCATCCACTGTCCAATTTCTGCAGCAAAAGTCAAATTAACGCGCCGATTCCATGCAACACCATCGACGCCGTGGGCCCCAACCGACTAGCCCACGCTTCGCTCCAAAACCAGTGTCGTAAGCAGTGACAAAATCACCTCGTGTGGGCTCTCGACACGCGCGCACCACAGTTGAGAACACGACACGTGTCCGCTTACCCATCACCCACCTTCTTTTTTTTTTTATTTTTTATTTTTAAAAAACTCCCACTGAAATAGACCTTCAATAAAGGCATAAAAAGAACACCGGAAAATAAAAGGAGATGTAAAAGGAATCAGAACACAATACAAAATAAAAGGAAATACACATATCACAACTTTTAAAAAATATAAACAGATAATGACGGCCATTTTCACCTTAACCTTGCTGTTAACTTATATAATAATACTAGTATTTAAATTTTAAAATCGTCACCTAACCTAATGTCGGACCATTATTAATTTGAAAATAGATTAAATAAATAATGCTATGTATTAAAAATTAAATGTTTTATCTTCCTCAGCTCTGCGCCACGAGGAATACACGTAACGCATATGGTAAGAAATAAAAATAAAAACTAAATAGGACAAATGTCATATGTAATAATAGAATAGAATAAAAATAAAAATAAAAAAGTAGAAAAACAAAGTAGATGGAAAATCAAAGGCCCACTGCCTAAACGTTATCGCCCATGTGTATTCTAGAAACTGCTGGCTCCTGACGCCACGTGTTCCCAAATCGCCTATAAATAAACGTCTCTCCCTTATGTAATAAGTTTCAAGCGCCGCCACCATAGTTGGTCTTAGTCTTGAAGTAGAGAGGGATATTGGGAGAACCAATATTCATTAGTTTCAGAAATTAATCAGAGATCTCTCAGAGGAGAAATAATCTTCTTTCAGAAAAGATGGCATCGGAGCTTCAATTGCCTCCAGGCTTCAGATTCCATCCAACGGATGAGGAGCTCGTCATGCACTATCTCTGCCGCAAATGCGCCTCGCAGCCCATCGCCGTTCCCATCATCGCCGAAATCGACCTCTACAAATACGACCCTTGGGACCTTCCTGGTAATTAATGCAATCTTCTCCGTTTCAATCCAGTTTTTTTTTTTTTTTTTTTTTGTTTAATTTTCAAGTGAACTGATTATATAATTTCAAATGCAACTTTTCTATTGTCAGGATTGGCTTCTTATGGGGAGAAAGAGTGGTACTTCTTTTCACCACGGGACCGGAAGTACCCAAACGGTTCGAGGCCGAACCGGGCGGCGGGAAGCGGTTACTGGAAGGCAACCGGAGCGGATAAGCCCATTGGTCACCCGAAAGCGGTTGGGATCAAGAAAGCTTTGGTGTTTTACGCTGGGAAAGCTCCGAAAGGGGACAAAAGCAATTGGATCATGCACGAGTATCGTCTGGCTGATGTAGATCGCTCCGTTCGCAAAAAGAACAGCCTAAGGGTATATGCACCGCACTTACATAATCCCTTCCCAGTTCAAGAGTAATTGTATTAAATTACGAGTTTATCCCCTGGACGGTCCCACTGGCTTTTCATGAAGCTGAGGATGATAATGATAATAATAATTCCCAAGGATAAGTCCAGGATTTTGGTGGAAAGCATGCAAAAATCTATGGTCCTGATATGTTATCCCCCACCTTTATCATGTGATGACAACCACGCGGAACCTTCACTAGTTGAAGACTTACCCGCATGTGGTCTGGGCTGATTTATTTGGGCCCAAAACTTCACATCACATCCAAAACCCTCAAAAAAAAAAAAAAATCTTCCGCCAATCCCAATTATCACTTTCCCTTTATGGAAATTATCCCTTCTAATCTCTCTCACCTGCATCATAAATTAAATTTACATTTATTTTAATAAATAAAATAATGAAAACTAATCTCACGGTTCTGATTCTGCAGTTGGATGATTGGGTGCTGTGCCGTATCTACAACAAGAAGGGCACGATCGAGAAATTACAACCGAGCAGTGATCCAGTTATGACCCGGAGAATCGAATCCCCGGAGATCGAAGAGAAGAAGCCGGAGATTCTGAAAAGCGGAGGAGTTCTTCCACCGGCGCCGGCGATGACGGACTACATGTACTTCGATCCGTCGGATTCAATCCCGAAGCTGCACACGGACTCGAGCTGTTCAGAGCAGGTGGTTTCGCCGGAATTCGCGAGCGAGGTGCAGAGCGAGCCGAAGTGGAACGAGTGGGAGAAGAGCCTGGAGTTTCCATTCTACATGGATACCACTCTGAGCAACGGCTTCAACCAATTCGCGAGCAATAACAATAACACAAATAATAATAATAATAATCAGATGTCACCGCTGCAGGACATGTTCATGTACTGGCCGAAGCCCTTTTGATTTTCACACCCCTCACAATATTCCTTCGACGGCCACGGCCACGGTCACAGACAGCAGCACGCATTGGCATTGCACGGCAGCACGAGACTGAAGGTCCATGAGTGTGCCTGTGCGAGGTCGCAGACGATAATTGATGAGTTGAGGCTTGGGCAGAGAAAGATCTAAAAAAGTTAGGAGGTGGAAGGTAACGCATGTGTATGTTGGTATGCGATGAAGACAATCGAACGGCGCATGATGGAGCTGTCTCTAGTAGTAGCATGTGTACAGCTATTGTAGAACGTAGATAGGTACACTACAGGTTGTTGTCATGTGATAGAACCTCTCTCTCTCTCTCTCTCTCTCACCAAAAAAACAAATGTGATAGAAGGTCAATTTGGTCCTTCTAATTTATATATGTTATTATTAGTATTAGTATATGTGTTAAATCTAATTAAGTAGTACCTAGCTAGGCGTGTCTTTTTAAATTCAGTGCAGTGATATCACTCTGTTTACTTCTCAATATTATTATGTTTCAATGTACTAATGTAATTAATTAATAGTCTAAAAGGAGTTTAGTTATGGTTGATCAAATATACTAATACACTTTCTCCTGCTCCATTACATTATTCCTTCTACTTAATTTTTGCTTGCAGGATGAGGTAATCCATGTGTGGGAGTTATAGTTTTTTTTTTATGAGAAAAATGAACCTTGTATTAATTTAAGGTCGAAAGGTTATCCTTACCAACCACAAGTGTTGAACTCATCAAAATCATTTCTTTCAATTTTTAAATCAACAAACTTAGATATGCGGTAAAAGTGCAACGTCAATTTTAATTAACAAATTTTATGTAAGGTTGGCCCAAAACTTAAATAAAATTGGGCTCTTAAGCCCATTGTTTCCAATTCTGTGGACTGTAATTTGAATTCAAACTAACCTTGGCCGAACACAGTATGGGATATGATATGACTGTGGTAAAAGGGATTGAGTGTATTGATTTAATATTTATCATATAAATACTTTTATACAAGTTGTTTCTATAATTATAGAGAAAATTAAATTATGCAAGTTATATGTTGTTTTCACAGCAATCAAGCAAAAATAAGCGGAAAAATAATTTATAAATTCTTTGAAAGACCTAAACAGTGTGAAACAATTAGATAATTCCAAATAAGTTCTCCCAACTTGGACTATATAAAAGATGAATGTGAACCGACATAATTTTTGAAGAAGTGAATGAATATTTGAGAGTGTTAGATAGAAGAAATTATAGAGTGAACTGAATGTAAAAAGAGCGACTGAATTATGATTGAAAAAGACATGTTATAATTCATTTGAGCTGTGTTATTCACGTTGTATTACGCTGTTAAATTAAATTATAAGAAACAAAAATGTATATATCAACCGCCACAATTACTGAGCACGTCGTCTGCGTATTTGATTGAATTAATAATCTTTTCACACTTGGAAGTGTTTCATAGACAGTAATGTCAACGTGCGTATTTCAATCAGAATTTATTGTGGTATGCAAAACTAATAATGAGCATTTTCAGAGTCAGAATTGATTGCTTCGTTTCTTAACCCATAGTTTTGGTTTTTAATTCTTATCCATTTAAAGCTCTTAGCAATAGTCAATTATCTGACAATAAATAAATAAATAAATCGTTATTAAAGCTAGTGGAAATTGACCAACCCTTTAAACAAATCGAAGAATACGAGTGATGGAGAAGGAAGCAATCTTATATTAAAATCAAAAATTCGGTGGAGAAATGATAACAAGATATATATTTAGGACAACAGAAGTGTTTTTGTTAGGTATCTTACTACCCCACGAGACAACCTTTATACTAAGGTTTGTGTTCTGAATTATATGTTATATATTAATATTTTGTATCGTGTTAACATCTAATTCAATTTTATAAAATTAATTTATAAAATAAGATTTATATTTATTTATATATTTTTAGTTAGTTTTATTTTTAATTTACGTGAAACTTTCACTCTATAACGAAGGAAACGTCCTTTTTCTTTTCTCCCTCCAAATTCAGTTATTTAATTACTTCTTCGTGATTATAGTATTAGAGTGAACTCTTTATACGTATTCAACATTTGTATTTGCAGTCTCAAATGCTATGCTGAATTTTATTTCGTTGGATGGACACTTTAATTCATTAAACCCCTTTATTTCACTTAAGAAATGTAAATCATTACATTACTATTATGAAGGTTGGTAATTATACATAATCGCAACTTACTAATAATAGACTTAAAATAAAAGAATAGATAATTGATTATATATAATATATAATTATACTTGATAATATAATAAATATTTATAATCATCAATTTATCCGATTAAAGTTGAAGAAAATAGTAAAAATAATGATCTTTGTAAATTTACAAGTTATATGATGTTTAATACTACATTACTGAAAGTGATTGGTGTTAAAAGTAAAGTGAATGATAAATTTATTGTTACAGAAAAATACGGTTCTCTGAATTGAAATATCAAAATATTCGAATAACTATTATAGCCAAATAACTTTCATTCTAAATAAGATATTATTTTGAGTACACCTAATACCTAGGCACAATGTGTTGTTTGAGAGACTTCTTAGGAACAAGAGAATTATCAAGTAAAACACAAAAAAAAAACAATGATTGATTTCCTAGTATCTAAAAAGATGTTCCACTTTTGAATTTAGCTAAGAAAAAGAGACCTTAACCCATAAAGGACTTTAAGTACTGTAATAATTGATAGACTGCAAGTAAATGTGTGGTAAAACAATATTTTTAATCTTCTATATACATAGGAGCATAAATAGATTCACCATAAGTGAAGGTAAGTTTTAAACTAGTATCTATAAATAGTTTAACCAATTTGCAATCTAATAAATCAATATCATTAAAGTATATTTTATCTTACGCAAGGAAATCGTTGTTGGTTTTATCAATTTCCAAGTTTTAGTATTGGAAAGAACCAAATATCTTTAATTTGTACAATAACAAATAACTCAACTGTGTTAATATAAGGATTAGGATATGCTAAAAAGACGTTATACGCATGAGCTAACAAAACAATCAATGAAGAACCAAAACCATTTGTACACAGATAATAATTATTTGTTTAGATTGTATAAAATAATGTTGTAATAATACTAAACACTTGTAAAATCACCGTCTATAGACTTTTCTAAGTTCATATATAAACTTAGTTAAGTTTCAACTTAATCATGTTGTTATTGTTTTTTAGCTTAGAAAATAATTATGTATATTTTCTCAAATAACTTACCATTTAAGAATGTCTGAAAACCCTCCTATACCACAAAACAGTGCAAACGTCTCCGAAGGTGGAAGAGGGTGGAAGCGAGGAGTGCAAGCTTGGCTACGAAGCGTTCTTGGAAAAAGAAGTAAAGAGTATGATGGGTATTTCAAAGGCTTTGGAGTGCCCCAATAAAACATGGGGTGCAGGAAGCAATGGCCTCCTCAGCTATGTTAGGTTTTAAATTCATCATTTTATAGGTTAGTCAACTCAGTATAAATAGGTTGAAAATAAGAATTTTCCCTGCAAAAGCACCAGTTGCAAACCATTGCAAGTGAAAATCAAAGATGAAAACACATCATTAGAGATCCTACGACAACGAAAAATATCAATACGAAAGGAATTTAAAACCAGAGCTGAAGATAATGAAATGAACACAATGGAACACTACAATAATGCAGATGAAACTTTCTTTCTCAATATATTTCGAAAGTGTAAAAACATTTCAAATTTTCAAATCCATTTCAAATTATATATAATCCAAAATTGTTCTAATTAGGTGTTTGCATTAGATTCTACATTTCAAAAATTGTTAATTAGTCTTTTTATAACATAGAATATCTAACTACAATAAAACTCATTACTATTCTAGATTAGATTGCTTATTTCAAAATACTTTAAAATTGTACATATGAAACTCAAATTAATAATGAAGATAGCTTATTCTGAAAGACTTCAAAATTACAGAATTAAAATAAATCATGAACTGGTGTCTGACACCTCCATTATCATGGTCAATACAAAACAAAAGGGGCAAATTCATTATTTTGAATTTACGGGGTTGAAAGAAACAATACCCGCAGAAATAATGGGTTGTATTCGACTTCTGGGTCCTGTTCTATAGTACTTTTCACCAATAAACACAAAGATATGCCAACTTCTATTTTGTAGGAACATCCACCCACAGAAAAAGGTACATAAACCCTCCAGTTTCACACCAAAATTTAATACATTCCAAGGGTTTTCATTGTATTGATGTCAAAATAGCTAATTTATCTAATCTTTCAATCCTAATGGAGTCGCCTAAAATAGTAGTATGACGAAAGTAAGATTTAAAACAGACTAGATGTCCTACGATGAATAATTTCTTCACATAAATTAAGATAATCCCATTCTCAAATGGTGAACAATGCTACGGAAATCAAACAAGCCAAATAATAGTTTGTAAAAGCAATTTCACCCAGTGGACCGGATTCGGAAGTAGGCTATGTGGCAGCAGCTACCAGTGCAGATCTAGCACGTGTAAAAGAAGCAATGACCGATCCAAGCTGAAGCTTATCGTTGCACCCAAAACTTAATCTGTACCTGGAAGAGATGAAATTTCATTCCCGTTATCATGAGAGCTAATATAATTTCAAAAACACCAGAAGGAAGATACAAGCTCATTTTCCTTTATTCCATTATTGTTAATTGAAACTTTCATATTACATTTGTATCGAACCATAATGCAATGATGTCAACTCTAATACGTAATGATTAATCAGATAAACAAAATTCCTGGGTATAGACAATTTTTAGGTAACCACAATCACTGGAAAGTGAGGATATTGCAAAAATACCATGAAAGGAAATAGAATAAAATGGGTAGGGAGAGGGCGGGGGTCAGGGATAGAAGGGGCGATAGCTCTATTAAAAGCATTGAATTTCAGCCAATAAATGAGACTGTGCAGAAATAAAAATGTATAAGTAGTGCTCCTCTTTCCATAAATTATTAGAGATCCATAATATATTGATCTACTGCCATCGAACAAGAACCAAGCAGCACGAAGATGACAAAAGCATTTTGGATTGATCATCAATCAGGGAAACCAATATCTTAGATGTACAAAATATATAACGCATAGAGGGTACAAATACTAGAAGCTCTTATTTTCTTCAATTCTAAGATGTGCGTAATATAATAAGACTACAAGCAACACAATTTTTACTATTTAACACTCCTCACATATAAAGTCTGGACTGGGTAAATCTGCTTAGGTTATGTTAAATATTATAAGAGATCTAATATCCAAGTTCCCACGATATGGGAAAAAAGAGATAGAAAAATTCTGATCTTTTATCCACGTTAAATTTAGCCTAATTATTTTTTCTCCTTTCATTACTATGCTTATTCGCAACCCCATGTGTAATTGGAGATGGAAATGGTTACACTTAAAAATAAACCAATTCCTTCTCGCAAAATGTTGGCCTGTAGACTGACTTGTTACCTATTATAGGGATTTTAAAACATAGCATATCCTGGCCTAAATCGTATTAAAGCCTTTCAAATAGTTGTACATACATTTTTTACAACGTTAGAGAACTGTTTAATGTAACTAACATCTGTTCATTATGCAAGGCACAAGGAGAATAGCATGTTAGTAGAGAAGAAATACATACTCTATGTCTGCCAAATCATTCATCAATTGTACTCGAACAGCTGAAGGCATCTTAATCTTAAAAACAAACCTGTAACCAATAATAAAGTGAAAATACTATGGAAAAAAATGTTGCCAGGATGTTGGACAGTCAGTATGGTGCATAAGACTCACATGATCACTTCTCTGATAATATCAACCAGGGCCAACCCTTTCCTGGTCTTCATTTCATCTATTCCTGTTTAAAATTATCACCAAACAAAAAAATCATAAATGGCTTACAAATATTAAACACAATAATGAAGGGTGGTACTTTTAAAGCTATCTGCAAATTGTTCGTTTAGAAGCCAATAAGATATTTGCTCAATATCTTTGGGCAATGGATTTCCAGTGCACAGGTAAACATCTTCTTCTGTTATCTGGTGAGTAGCCATATGTGTTGACTGCACAAATATTAGAAACAGAATGTCATTTGCAATTCATTGTTAAAAAACACTAAAGATCATAACACTAATCAAAAACTGGTACTTGTCCTTGACACTTTGATACAAGATGAATGAAGGAAAATCATGTGAGCAAAATTTAAGAATGCTAACCACCATTTGGATCTAAAAAAGAAAATGAGAATAATAATTGAGAAAATTACTTTTCTACATACACATTCAGTACAGACCCTATTACATTATATGTTTCCTTCCTTTTCTTTCCACACTACAAGTTCATAAATAAGCAAAACATCTATCACATACAAAGAAATTACATACTATATTAGTTTCCACAGCTATGATAGGAAAATCTCATAACATCCAGTACAAGCCATGCTTTACCAAAAAAGGAATTATCATTTTCATAAATTTAGTTGACACTGGCAGAAACACAACTTACATGGTAACACATGCACAAACAATCAGTACATCGCATGTACATACATATTTGTGGAAAATTATAGACTAACGGGATCAGTTAAGCACATGTTTACATGGCCCTTATATGCCAAGAATTCCACAACAAAAGCTATTTATCTTCTAAAGGGATTGATAGAAAGGTACCAAAACAAATCAAGAAACTTACATGTTGTTTTTATTAACTTGATTAAAAGAAGTAACGTATGATGTGATAATTACTAGTGTGAAAACTCATATAGGCGAGACAAACTTCTCTATAAGGATGATTTTATACCAAACCTCAATCTCAGGGATTTGCTCATGTAATCTAGTACCTGATGTGCTACGCTACTAAGGACATGCAAAAAGATTATCCCCAAATGCATTCCTTTTGCAGATAATATGATTCTAATTGAGGAATCAAGTGATGAGGTTAGTTCTCACCCTATACTTTGGAATCAAAGGGCTTTTTCTTGAATAAGGGCAAGATAACATACATTAGTAAACATATTGCAATTTCAGCAAGAAATAAGAACAAAACTTTAAGGAAAAATTAGGAGGCCTCATGCCCTAAATGTCCACAAAGTTTAAGTATTTGGGATCAGTATTAAAAATCGGTAAGAAAATTAATGAATACACCACAAATATTCTCAAAAAGCAAACTTTAAATCAAACTCAATCTCATAAAACCATCTTAAAAAGTGAAGCTCGATTTCACTTACATATTATAATTTGATCATATTTATAGTCAATGTGGAATTACAACAAACCTACTCACACCAAGGATTGAACATTGTGAACATGGGACTAAATATTTATGGATGACCTAATAATGGTTGAGAAAATAAATCCAACAAATGTTGTCAGAATAGGCTATGATACCATTTTAGAAAGTGAATTTTCAACTTAACTTCACAAAATTGACTTGTAAGGTAAGGTTTCACTCATTTATATACTATAACTTAACCAAACATTTAGTTAGAGTGAGATTTACAATGCATGATAGAGGTTGGGTGGTTAAAATCCATAATAACATCGAGTTACTTGTGACAATAAAATACCTACCAAGCTCAGAGGAGAGTTTATCTTACAAATGTATAACCACTCTATTGTAGTAAATATTGGGCTTTAAAGAGACAAGGAAGAAAAGTAAGTATCAGAAATGAGAATGTTGACATAGATGTGCTAACATGAGAACGCACATGATACAAATTATTGCATGTAATACAAGGAGATATTGTGAGCCCCTAATCAAGGAGAAGTCAAAGTTTTTGGTAGGAAGACTTAAATACACACAAAGAATGTTACTAATGTTAAGAAATAATCTTTAAGCCGAACTTAATCTTTAAAAACGGCTTGTAAGGTGAGGTTTTCACTCATTTTATATTATAAATTGACTTTATCTCTAATCGATATGAGACTTCCAACACAGTCCCTCACTCCGAGACATATAATCTCAAGCATGAAACTAGACATTAATGAGTGGACTGATAGCGAGTGGAACGATAGATCTAAAAAATAACAAACTTCGTTAGGACAGATGGTTGATACCATGTTACAAAATAGACTTTAAGTCTAACTCAACCTTGCAAAACCGGTTTGTAAAATAATGTTTACACCCACTTATATACTATAAATTGATTTCATCTCTAGTCGATGTGAAACTTCCAACAACTAGTAACAACAAGTTCTTTTATCAGCACTAATACAAGAGTAGGTTCCAGTGTCTAGACCTATGAAATGGGTAGAGGGAAACCAACAAACACTGAGAAAAATTATCGAAAGGTATGCCGTAGGAAAAATACCCTTGAACATTTTATTTTTGACCTAGCCCAATGGTGTTGTGTAATATAGTATTGATCTCACCCAATGCAATAAGGCTATTGTTGTTGTAATGTATATTGCCAGATATTAAAGATGGAAATTTTCGAGCAAGAATCCACACTTCAAGAGTTTTAATTTTCAGATCATGTTGCATGAGTAGACATTAGCTAAGCTAACATGCCAAAATTAATACTATGCCAACACTTCACCATTTATGGCCCTAACCTCCCCCTTCTTTCTTTTGCTATATGAATCCATGTAAGCATTCGTGAATATAAGTGTGTACTTCTACACACATCTCAATATGTACAACACTGAAAGCAGTTGAAGGGAAGAACAGAAACCGTATAAACTCATTTAAAAAATGGAGTTTGATTCTATGTAATCAATACAATTAATCCTTAACTTGAACAAGAATAAACATCAAAATAAAAGGACTAGCAGAGCTAGATTTGTATGTATGAAATACTAAAAGAGATGAGGGGAAATCTCCCTTATGTGTCTTTGCATACACATAGGGTAATGTATTTATAATAATAAGAGTGTGGGCTAAGCCCAAATACAAATGAACATGTAAATGAAATAAACACAATATCTAACACTCCCCCTCAAGCTGGAGCATATAAATTGTTGTAATCTGGGATAATATCTGTAGAATCTTCCTAATTAGAGGAAATAGATACATAATATTTTATTTTATTTTATTTTTTCCTAGGTTTCCTAGTTTCCCTATTTCCCTTTTTAGGAGAACTAGATTATTACAAATAGAAGGTTTGAGAATGTATTTTTCATGATTTGAATAATAAATCAGTCTTATTTTCCACATGGTATCAGAGCTTGTCTGATCCGTTTCCGCTGTCTTCGTTGTCTACCGGCAGCCGACCGCCATGGTCGCCGGCAGGGCCCCCTAAAATTCTCTTCTTTGCCTTTGTGCTTTATTGGGCTGTAATTGCCCAGCTAAGGTTTTAGACTTCTATCTTTCTTATAACAGCCGCATAGAGTTGTGCTTCCATAATCTGGAATGGGATTCGAACCCATTCTCTTTCATACCAGTAGCTGAAACTGGTATTTTAAGCAATGCCCTCGTTCTCATTGGCTCCCGTGTGTAATGTGTTTCCACCAACAACAAGCTTGTTCTGACCACCGCCGTCACCGCTACTCTCCACTGTCAACCATCACCGACCACCGTCCGCCGCCGGCAACCACCGTCCACCGCCGGCCACCATCGCAGTTTCGACCGGTGACCAGCGGATCTGGATCGTCTCTTCGAACGACGGCCAACCGCGCCGGTTTCGACTGCTACTTCTCCATCACGCGCCGCCACGAGCACCAAAACAGTCCGAGTTGCACCGCCGCCGCTGTCCGACCACCGCTGTCGCCGGTTGGGGTCTTCGATAGGGCAGAAAGGTGCGCCCAGAACCGGCGTTCACAGAGCCGGAAGTCGCTCCGTCAACGGAGCCTCCACGCGCCGCCACGCGCCGCCATCGTCGCCGGCGCGTGTATCCCACGCGCCTACCTCCGGCGAGACCCACTCGCCGCCGACGACGCAGACAGGGTCGCCGGAGCCTCCTGAGCCCATTCCTAGGGTCGGTGACAAGTCATTTTGGCTATATTTTAGTAGATCTGAGTTTTAGTCTCTGCTCCTTGGTGTGACCCACTCACCGGACCGCCTTCGCAAGAGTGGATTCCGTTCCTGACTTGGTCTCTGATTCAGATTCTTTTTTGAAATCAGATTATGCGGATTCGGGATGAGGGTTCATGAGAGTGAGTGAAAGGTTGGTTTTGGTGATGGGTGGTGGAAGATCGTCATCTTCTGCCTCTTCCCCGGAGGATTCTTCATCCTTACTCCCGACGAAAGTTTCAGCTCTCGTTTCCACTTCGGAGCATTCCCTCTTCGTTACTTTGATGCCACTGATGCCATAGTCGGTGTCCTCTTCGTTTTCCAGTTTTGGTTTCTCGAGCACAGTGGTTCGATCATCCGCCGCTTGTGCCACCGCTACAGTCAGTCCTACCTTTTTCACTTATGCTATGTTCTTCTCCTGTTTCAGTTTGACCTCCATCTTCGATGTTTCCTTTCTTCTGAGACCGGAGTCGCTCCACTTTTTGAGCTACTGTCCAACAAAGAACTTCGGACCTCCAACCTGTTTTTGGCCTTTTGATGCCACAGTGTTTTTTTGGTTTCTACCAATGCTTTGTTATAACAACTCGTGAGTTGTTTTTTGAGACTGATCGCTGAATTGAATATTTCAAAGTTATGGGATTTAGAGTTGTCCCTCGTACGGATCGATTCTCACCAGTTCTTCCACCTTCACGTTTTGCTGTTCAGTCGTGGGGAGGAGAAAGTTCCAGCCACTGCAGGGTAGTGTAGTCTCTACAGGTTTGTTGTTGTTTGCCTCTGTCAGGACAGATGTTTCCTGAAGGCTTGCTGTTGTTTAGGGTGGTTAAGTCCCTACAGGTTTATGGCTGTTAGCCTTTTAATTTCAGCCGCTGCAGGGTAGTGTAGTACCTGCAGGTATGTTGCTGTTTGCCTTTGTCAGGACAGATGTTTCTGAAGGCTTGTCGTTGTTTAGGACAGTTAAGTCCCTTGAAGTTTTGTTGTTGTTTGCCACTATTGATGGCAATCCAATCCCTGCAGTTTGTTGCTATTTGCAACTGCAGGCCCTTCATTTGTTCTTGAAGTTTGTTGTTGTTTGATGCTGCAAGTCATCATCCATTTTTTTTATGGAAATCTCTCTCGTCCATTGCTGTCCAAGTTGAAGTTTCATGGTGCTAGTTCGCCCTCATCCATTGCTATCCAAGTTGAAGTTTCATGGTGCCAGTTCGCCCTCGTCCATTGCTGTCCAAGTTGAAGTTTCATTGTGCTAGTTCGCTTTCGTCCGTTGCTGTCCAAGTTGATTTATTGGGTTTATTGACACTCTCTACAATTGAGTTTGTCTATTCCAAGCTTGGTTCATACAATCTTGTATGATCCAGCTTGAGGGGGAGTGTTGTAATCTGGGATAATATCTGTAGAATCTTCCTAATTAGAGGAAATAGATACATAATATTTTATTTTATTTTATTTTTTCCTAGGTTTCCTAGTTTCCCTATTTCCCTTTTTAGGAGAACTAGATTATTACAAATAGAAGGTTTGAGAATGTATTTTTCATGATTTGAATAATTAATTAGTCTTATTTTCCACATAAATCATATGTTCCAAGCTTGTTACAAAGATAGTCAATTCTAGGTCCTCGCAAGGACTTAGTGAATATGTCCGCCAACTGGTTGCTTGAGTTAACAAACTCAGTCTTGATATATCCAGATATGATTTTTTCTCTAATAAAATGGCAATCAACTTCAATGTGCTTGGTTCTCTCATGGAAGACAGGATTAGAGCTAATATGAAGAGCAGCTTGATTATCACATATAAGTGTCATGTGAGTGATATCTCCAAATTTCAATTCACTAAGTAATTGTTTAAGCCACACAAGCTCACAAGTAGCTGATGCCATAACTCTATATTCTGCTTCTGCACTGGACCTAGCCACAACACTTTGCTTCTTACTTTTCCAAGATATCAGGTTGCCACCAATAGAGACACAATATCCAGAAGTAGACCTCCTATAGGAAGGGAACCAGCCCAATCAGCATCTGAATAGCACACGATTTTTGTATCGTTGTTAGGACCATATAGCAAACCTTTTCCAGGTGATCCTTTAATATACTTCAGTATGCGAACCACTGCATCCCAATGGTCTTCACATGGGGAGTTAAGGAATTGGCTCACCACACTAACTGCGAAGGAAATGTTAGGACGCGTAACAGTAAGATAGTTTAATTTACCAACTAATCTTCTGTAACGTTCAGGATCTGAGAAAGGCTCCCCCTGATTTGGTAGGAGCTTGATGTTAGGATCCATAGGTGTCTCAACAGACTTACAGTTCATTAACCCTGTTTCCTCCAAGATGTCTAACGCATACTTCCTCTGAGATATGACAATACCATCATTGGATTGTGCTACTTCAATACCCAAAAAATACCGTAGTTTGCCAAGATCTTTGGTTTGAAAATGGTGACAAAGGTGTTGTTTCATCTGAGAGATGCCAAGGTAGTCGCTTCCTGTGAGAATAATGTCATCGACATACACTATTAAGTAGATACATCCAGCACTTGAGTGGCGATAGAACACTGAATGATCTGCTTCACTGCGAGACATACCAAATTGTTGAACAACACTGCTGAATTTACCAAACCAGGCCCGAGGAGACTGTTTTAGGCCATATAGGGATTTGCGAAGACAACATACCAATCCAGATGACTCCCCCTGAGCAACAAAGGCAGGCGGTTGCTCCATGTAAATTTCTTCCTGCAAATCACCATTAAGAAAAGCATTTTTGACATCAAGTTGGTAAAGAGGCCATTGGCGAAGAGCGGCCATGGCAATGAAAAGGCGAACAGAGGTCATTTTCGCCACTGGAGAAAAAGTATCACCATAATCCAAACCAAAAATTTGTGTGTATCCTTTGGCAACCAGTCGAGCCTTCAAACGATCAATTGTACCATCAGGGCCAACCTTGATAGCATACACCCACCTGCAACCAACAACAGACTTTCCAGATGGTAATTGGACAAGCTCCCAAGTTCCACTTTTCTGTAAAGCACTTAATTCATCCAGCATGGCTTGACGCCAACCAGGATGAGTTAAGGCATCACCCACAGACTTGGGAATGGACACAGAAGAAATGGATGAGAGACATGTTTAAAAAGATGGAGATAATCTGTGGTAACTAAGAACAATATAATGGGGAGAAGGGTTACGAGTAGAGCGTATACCTTTACGGAGGGCAATAGGCAGGTCAGACTCATTTGCTGGAGCCGGAGGAGACACAGGAGGCGGCACAGGAGGGGAGTCATGAGGGAGACGATTGCGGCGACTATAAACTTGAAGGGGTGGAGTTGAAGGACGATCCTGTGGGGAATGAGAGTCTAAAGGATCACAGACAATAGGAATATCAACAGTAGGAGGTGGAGGTACAGAACTAGGAGATATATGAGAAAAATAAAACGAAGATTCATCAAAGGTGACATTAGCGGAGATGAAATGACGATTGAGGGAAGGGGAAAAACACTTATAACCCTTTTGTGACCGTGGAAATCCTAAGAAGACACATTTGTGAGATCTAGGAGATAACTTATCAAGACCAGGACTAAAATCATGAACAAAACATGTAGACCCAAAAACTCTAAGAGGTAATGGATGTAAAGGGTCTTGAGGGAATAAGACGGAATAAGGGATTTTGTTATCTAGGACAGAAGACGGCATGCGGTTTATGAGATAACATGCAGTGAGAACTGCATCACCCCAAAAATGCGAGGGTACTTGGCCATGGATTAGAAGTGTACGAGTTGTTTCAATAAGGTGTCTTTTCTTGCGCTCAGCCACCCCATTTTGTTGAGGAGTATAAGCACATGAGGTCTGGTGAAGAATGCCATGAGAAGCCATAAAATGTTTAAATGGTGAAGAAAGGTATTCACGGTCATTATCACTGCGTAAAGTTCGAATAGAAACCCCAAACTGTGTTTTTATTTCATTGAAAACTGATTGGAAAATAGAAAACAACTCAGAACGATTCTTCATTAAAAAAAACCAAGTACATCTTGAATAGTCATCAATAAAAGTAACAAAATACTGAAAGCCTAAAGTGGACTTAACACGACTAGGACCCCAAATATCAGAATGGACTAATGAAAAAGGAGACGATGCTCTTTGTGACACACTACGAGGAAAGGAACTTCGAGTATGCTTTCCTAACTGACAAGACTCACACGACAAACTTGATAACTTCGACAAACTCGGAACAAGTTGTTGTAGTTTGGCAAGGCTGGGATGACCTAACTGAGCATGAAGAAGGGATGGTGACTCCATGATTATGCCAGCATGTGGAGAAGGGCGTAGAAGATAGAGGCCATGAAACTCACATCTTGTGCCAATCATGTGTTTCGAACTCCGGTCCTGCAAATAAACAGAATCTTTGGTAAATGAAATAACACAATTAAGGAAATGAGTTAGACGACTTATGGACAATAAATTGAAAGGAGATCCAGGGACATAGAGTACATGATCAATGGATATGGACGGAAAAATATGAACAGTACCAATATCATGAGATGAGACTATAGACCCATCAGCCATTGTTACCGAGGGTAAATTATTCGGACATGACAAGGAAGAAAACAAGGACTTGTTACCAGTTATATGATCGGTGGCGCCTGAGTCAAGGACCCAAGATCCGAAGAAAACAGAGGCAGATGTAGTGGAACTAGATTGCTGACGATCCTCATACCATTTGAGAAATTCGTTGAAGACTGCAGGGTTGTCTACAGAATTTGATGAAGTAGGATGGTCTGCAGACGGGGGTTGAGGGGGTGGACCAGAATTCACCATTGCTGCAGATCGAGGAGGACGTCCATGAAGTGCATAACATCTATCAATTCTGTGGCCTAGTTTGCCACAGTGGTCACATTTTGGTCGTCCTCTACCTGGCTTGCGAGTCCGACTTCGATCATCCCGTTGGGCAGCCATAGCCGAGGAATCATCAATATGAAGTGTCTCAACGACTGGTTTGCTCGGAATACGCAAAAGAGCAGAACAAGTAGAAGTAAAGTTGGGTATGACAGGAGAACCCAAAATCTGATCACGGACATGAGAGGAATCATCAGAGAGTCCGTATAAAGCCAACAACATGAAGAACTTTGATCATTGTTCTAGTTCTTCAGCAGGAGTGGAAGCAGGAGGTAATAGCTCATTAAAGTCATGCAGGAGGGCATGAACTTTACCCAAATACTCTGCCATGGGACCAGGACTACGCGGACCAATAACAGTGAATAGGTCCTGACAGACACCATAAAGACGTTGGGTGTCATTTGTATATAATAACTTTGCTTGTGCCCATACTTCTAAACATGTTTCATAAGATCGAAACATTTGTTTCAAAGAGGAGTGAATGGTGGACTTCATGACGATGCATAATTAGGCATCAATTTTCATCCAACGGGAAGCGTCATCTGTGGGAACACTAGTCACATTATTAGTGAAGTGATCTACACACCCCTGACTCTTCAACCAAAGTTTGATGTCGGATGCCCATGTTGCATAATTGGTTCCATCTAACTTGTCAATGGACAAGTGTACATTCACAAAATTAGTATATATTGGGGAATCAGACGAGGAGGCACCAGCAGAGGAGGTGGTTGTTGACGAAGAAGACGCCATGGAGAGGGAGAAACCCTAAAAACCCAAAGTGCTCCGATTGATGCAACGACAACAGATCCGGAAAGAGGGCGAGGAGGCGATCACGGCGGTGTTGGTCGGCGGCGAAACCCTCCGGCGACGCGCCGGCACGCGCGATGGGAAGTGACGGATCTGCGAACCTTGCGGCGGCGCGTGAGAGCTCCGATCACCGCGATCTTTGGACCACGGTGGTCGCTCGGCCGAGACGATCCACGTGGAGTGGTCGCCGGTCGATTCTGAAACTCCGGCGACGGTGGCGGCGACGGCGACGGCGGAGACGGCGGCTACGGCGGCGGTTGCGTCAGTGATGAGTACCGGAGACGACTGGAATAAAACCTAAGCTCTAGATACTATATGAAATACTAAAAGAGATGAGGGGAAATCTCCCTTATGTGTCTTTGCATACACATAGGGTAATGTATTTATAATAATAAGAGTGTGGGCTAAGCCCAAATACGAATGAACATGTAAATGAAATAAACACAATATCTAACAGTATGTAAAAAAATTGAAGGCTATTTACCTGAAGAATATTTAAAGCCTTTCTCATATCACCATTGCTAAGCCGAACAAGGGCTGCTAAGCCATCGTCTTCAACATCAAGCCTAGTCAAATTACAAAATGCCAAACATCATATTTTAAGTTATTAAGTCAAAAACTGAATCACAAAATTACAAATGTGTATAATTAAATTATATATACAATGAACCAATAACAAGGGCACATATGTGAGATGCATCAGTGGAGATTAGCATGTACAACCAAGTTTCACAAAAATTAGCACCTTATAATTCCGTTTACTGCATTTACAGCTTAATTTTTCTTACAAAAACTTACCTACAACCTCCTAAACAACTTAAAAATCTAAATTGAAGCATAGTTTGCGTTAAACAATTTGACCATGCTAACTAACTAAAACAATTGAAGTGATTCAAGAATCCGAACCCTTGCAGTTGAACTGTACAAACAGTTACAGAGAGATGCACACACGAGTAACTCATTAAGTTTAAAACAGTAGGACTTGTATGTGCTCTTTATTTCTCTTGACCGCCCGTATGATCCAACTATCAGCACTCACTAGAGTGTATAATATTACTTTTGATGGAGTATTTCATTATATACAAATGAATCTAAGCATCAAAGCTAACATTAACACATACAATACAACCACCATGTTTTATATGACATAAAATTTCTAGCTAAATTTCACTATGTATTGCGTTTAGTATTACAAATTTCTGTTTGAAACATTCAGACCTTTTACCTAAAACACTGAAGAGAAAAAAAGATACAACTGTCTTAGAGAAGAAACTGTTTCAAATAGGGTAATCGCTAACAGTCAAATAAAAACATATTACTATAACCATCTATAATGAAATGAATGCAAATGGATGTATAGAAGGGGTAGCGCATTTTCTCCCCTTCCAGCCCCTTCCCTCTAAACAAACTGATATTCAAAAGAAGCTGAGTTCTGCTTAGCACATGAAATACTATCAATCACCCGCTTTCAAAAGATAAATTATTGAATAATATTAAAATATGAAGAAAATAAACCCAAGTTCCCAAGATAAGCAATGAAAGCATCATCTGCTTCATTGATGATCATTACGTTGGCACTCACATGCACAAGTGTCCAGAATACATCATCCAACTACATTCGAGAATA
This sequence comes from Vigna mungo, assembly GCA_036885675.1. NCBI lineage: Eukaryota > Viridiplantae > Streptophyta > Magnoliopsida > Fabales > Fabaceae > Vigna > Vigna mungo. The sequence continues at coordinate 33,071,259 of CP144699.1, forward strand.
TAATTATATAATTCAACAGAAATTTTTATAAAAATATTCCAGATGATGTCAGAAGATAAAATGAAGAGTTCATGACTCCAGCTACTGCAGGCAGACTAGATAATATAGAACAGGAAGCATACCCTTCAGCCTTAATAACGTGTTTCAGTCTTTCAGTGACATGGACGGCGTCAAGAGGGGCAAATCGAAACCGAGTGCATCTAGATTGAAGTGCAGGAATAATCTTGTTTACATGATTACAGATAAGAGCAAACCTGGTGCTTTTTGTATATTTCTCGATCACTGCATGAAAAGGAGATAAGGACACCATAACTCATGAAATCACTTGATGCTGCAATAGAGTATAAAAATGAGCACACACCTCTACGTAATGCAAATTGGGCATCCTTTGTCATGGCATCTGCTTCATCCAACAATACGAGCTTTACAGAGGACTTAACACTGAACAGAGAGTTTTAAATAGTAAGTTAAGGCAAACTTGCAGTTTCGGTACAACTCCAGCACAATAAGGAAAAAAAATGTTCAACTCTGGTTACACTTTTTTGTCCATCATTCTAGCTTCCAAATCAAATGCCACATCAGCATAAGCAAGCAACAGAAAAGAAAAGGAAAGAAAATAAAACACAGTAGCAAAGGTCTTTGAACATCAGAACCATTACAACTGAAAATTAAAATGAACAAAGAATTATATAAATGTCCTTGTATTGTCTATAATGTTTTATGTGGTAATATATGCATCGGGAATAGAAATTTTATGCAATATAACAACCCTGGTTATCCCTACAAAGTGAGGGATTTTAGCAGCACCTTGCAGAATAGAAAATAATAATGAGAAGAATGGGAGCAATTTTAGCACCTAAACTACGACTTTTAGAGAAATAAATCTGCAGGAGATATATGACCGGACAACCAACTAAAACAAAGGAGAACACCAAAACCTCTGAATTGACCAATAGACTAGTATAGGAAGTAGAAGTCCGCAATGCAGAACCCTGAAAATGAGTAACAAGGAACAGGAAACACGGGGAGCATAATCAAACCATAAATTCTGAAGCTTTCTAACAAGAAGTTCAACTACAGTGAACTACATTTCTAACTAAAGCTGCAAAATCGAAAAGAATATCAACTCAAAAAGCAAAAAGACAACCAACAACACAAACTACAGAAAACAATTTTTGTAGTCATAAGACACCAAACAAATGTATATAATAAGTGTACATGTACGAGATAAAGGAGAGAGAAGACAACCCAAATGATAAGCTCTGAGTGCTAGCAAAATCTTGAATCTGCTGTCTCACGACCTCAATTCCTCTGTCATCTGATGCATTGAGCTCCAAAATCATATTTTGGAAGCGTGGACCATATAGTTTGCGTGCCACAGCGAGAATGGTTGATGTTTTGCCCGTTCCAGGAGGGCCATACAATAAAAGATGCGGCAATCTGTTCTCTGTAGTTAGCCTATCAACTACACAGCAAATTATCAAAGAAAGAACAATGAGCAATGAATCCAAGAAAATATATTATAAGATGTACAATTACGTGCTTCTTTTAATTTTCACTAAACCAAAATAAAAATGGAAAATAAAAAAGATAAAAACAATATCTGACGTTCCCTCGCTAACCAAGTTGTACAATCCAACTACTACAATTCCACCACTTCCATATTCCTAAAACCCTAACATGAGGACAAGTAGGGAAAAAACTCAAATCAAAATAAGAAAATTAACCTAAACTGCAACGGTGAAAATTCCAATATTGAGCTTCTGACGAACAGCTTGAATCATAAACCCTAGAGATAAAAAAAGGTAGACAGGGAGAGAGAGAGAGAGAGAGAGAGAGAGAGAGAGAGAGAGAGTCTTACTGGTATCAACAATGTCACGGTGAGCGGCGACGTCGTCGAGAGACTGGGGGCGGTATTTTTCAACCCACGGAATGGCCTTGCCGAGGGCAGTAAGGTCTGCGGCAAGTGTATCATTTTCCCCGGCGGAGTTTGTCTGGTCATCGCTTTCGCTGTCGATTTCCATGGGATGGGTCGTCATTGATAGGTCACTCCTCTAACACTCTGCCTCCCAAGTAACAATAGTGAGTACTGCTTTATGGCGCCAAATACATACATATTCATTCATACCAGGGGATTAGGTATTTTTTTCTTTTCTTACTTTTAATTTTAATATATTATATTGGTATTTTATTGAAGTAATTTAAAAATTTAAAACAACCTTCGACAAACAATAAATTAATAATGTACATTTTAAACAATTCACAATCTCGATAATTTAAAGCTAAACAAAGTTTTTTGTTTTTTATCAAAAATTTAATTAGATATCTAATTTTATTTAGTTTAATATAGTTTTGTAATTTTTAAAGATGTTATTTTGTGAATTATTATGAAGTATATATTTCTTAGAAAATACTACTTATTTATTTATAAGATCAATATGAACATCGACTCATGTTTTTAATACAATTAATTGAATTTCTTAGCTCATCGATATTTGTGTGGTTGTTTGTCGATGCATGTACATGTACAATAATTGTATAACTATGTTATATGGAATCTCAAATAGGAACACATGCATTGCCGGAGTAATAAAAGTGACGAGAGAAATTTGAGGATAGAAGTTTATTTAAAGTTTATCAATTTTATGTAAAGGATCGTATTAAACTTTTTTTCACGTTGGTGATTGATTTGGATAATTTTTATATATAAATTGTAAAAGTTTTATTTCTTTGGAAAATTTATAAGAGATATGTATATTTACGGTATGATTTTGAATCATTTTGTAATCTATTTTCATGTTTAATCTCTGAGTTGTAAATATTGAATAACCATGATGAGGATATGAAGAAAATTTACTTTATAGATCTTAATCGATTAAAATAAAATGATTTTATTAATGTGAAAATTTTAAATTTTTACATGTTTTTATGAAATACAAATTAAGGGTGTTACGGTATGCATAGATTGATTGCACTTCTTCCTCATTAATTAGTGTACTCACAAGTGTTTATAATCATTCTTTTTTGAATGTGATTATCCCTTTTTTCTCTTCATCTCATTGTAGGAACTTTAAGCGTATGTTCATTTGGAGTGATTCGGGAAGATGATTTGGGGGAGAGTTATTAAGTGGATTTGAGATTATTTGAGGGTAATTTTTTGTGTTTACTTGAGTAGATTTGGAGATAGTTGAGAGTGAATTTAGAGGTAAAGTTTGTCAGAATTAGTATAGGATTTGATTGATGTGAGAGTTTTAAAAAATTTGTTTAATTGGTATAAATTAAATAATACCAAAATACCTCTAGGTATTAAAGTAATAAAAATGATATTTGTTAATGTTATGTTTAATTATAAAAATGTTTATTAAGAGTACAAAATTTAAAATAATTTTTCAAAATAATTAAATTATAATTACTTTTCGTATTTAAAAAAAAAAAAGAAGAAGGTGCAAGGAAGAAGAGATTTTGTTTTTTTGGGTGTTGCTCCCTCCACCTCCCCAAGTGGTCTCCACTATTTTAATTTATTTCAAATATATTCTACACATCCCCACTGTTTTCTTTTATTCCAAAAATACCCTACACATTCCCACTATCCTTAACAATTTTCTCTTTCTCTCTCTGCATTAATGGAGCATCTACATGGCTCATTAATGGAGCATTTACATGACTCAAATTTTTTCTCAAATTTGAACTTCTGCTATATTTTCTTAAATAAGTTTGATTCAATCATATTTTCGTTGTTGAATATATTTTTTTTTCTTTTCAAATTACTCAATAAATAGTAAAATTTTGTTCTAAATTTCTAAAAAAATGTTTTTATATATATATATATATATATATATATGTGCGTTTTATTTTTTACATATAATATCTATAATTTTTAACATTATATTATGTTTTAACTTACCGACATGTTTGACTCAAATAACTTTAATAAAATATTTAATTTATTAGATAAATAATATAAAAATATTATTAAATACTTAAAATATTAAAAAAAATTATTTATTAAAGATTTAGAATTTATTTAGTTCTTTCGTCATTATAAAGTTAATATATAATAATAATAATATATCATTATTTACTATTAATATTTATGTTTATTATTTTATATTTGCATCTAACTTTTAATTTTATAAAATGGAAATGGTCAAAGTACTAATATCGAAGTTTCTTCTAAATTTTATATTTTGTAATATATCACAAATTCAATGTAAATGCTTCATTAATGTAGAGAGAAAGATAAAGATTGTTAAGGATAATGGGGAGTTGTAGGGTATTTTTGGAATAAAAGAAAACAGTGGGGAAGTGTAGAATATTTTTTAAATAAATTAAAATAGTGGAGAGGTGCAGGACCCACTTGGGGAGGCGGAGGGAGCAACACCTTTTTTTTTTCAAAAAAAAAATGGCCAGAAGCCCAAAGTGCCTTCTAACCTATAAACCTAGTGGGTGTTTTGCCAACTTCCCCTCATTCTACACTCTTTTAGCTTTCCAGAGACCTAGGATCTCTTTCGAAAATGGCAATCTGGGAGGGGTCTGTCTCTGCTGCACATGCGCCACCTCTGCCACTCACGCATTCACTTTGCCACAGCCTCCATCCAACTGGACCAGCCATCGGCGTCCAGCTCCTCCCCTGCTCACCTCTGCATAGGCAAGAGGGAAACGCTCTCGCTGTGTACTTGTGATGACTCTCAGCTTTGTAGTAAGGGCAAAAAAGTAATTTCACTATAATTTATTGCAAATCTTCGCAAAAGTGCGAGTGATGAAAAAATGTGATATCCTGCAATTATCTTCAACTACTTCCTCGCTGATCAGCTTTGTGCAATTCATGGCTTCCCCATCTGCGTGAATAGTAAGTAGTTTACCTCCAAGTGAATACACTCTGAGACTATTAACAAACGATGATTGGTTCATTTCATTTATCGATGAATTGGGTAAATTATTTTTCTCACCAATATTATTAATTTGTATGATAAAAGGGAAATTTACTGGAGTTATCAAATATTCTCATTCAAATTTGATTATTTGGGATTAAATTGTTGGTGAGAGTAAGACCTTTATAATTATTAATCACTCTTCAAAAAAATATTTATTTAATATAATAAGGTGAAACCATAAAAAAATTAACTTTTAAACAATATTTTAAAGCTCACATAAATAAAAATATAAAAACAATAACAAGAACAGGGATAATGAATAAATAAATATTTATATGTTAATATATATATATATATATATATGCTATAATTTTTATTATACTGAGAGAAATAAAACAGTCATTTATAAATTTGAAACCCTTGTTTGTATTTCTTTTTAACTTGTATAGTTAGATCTACCAATATAAATTACAGAAATCAACAAATGCCATAAGATTCTCATATTGAATTAATAAAAAAAATAAAATTCAAGATATTGTTCCAAAATTAAAAATAATCATTGTTTTTAAAGAACCTAAAAATATAATCTAGCATAGTAATTAAGGAGGTGTGTTTGGCAATTTGAAAATTCCTTTATCGGGCCCAATTCAGGCGACCAAAATTTCCCCCAATTTCCCTCTGCATCTTCTTCTTCTTCTTCTGGCTTTGTACTTCTCCGTTCCGAGTGGTGCTTCCAGGTCTTTGTAACCAACGCACCCACACTCACCACTCCCAATCTCTCTCTCGTCTTCTCAAAAGAAACCACGCTCACTTCCGGCCAGGAGATACCAAAACGATGCCGTCGCGGTCTCTACCGCGGTCGAAACTATCAACCAAGCTCCTCAACATAAGCATATCCTCGCTGTGCAAAGCGAAGCAAATATCCAAAGCCGAATCCGTAATAACCGACGGCATAAGAATCGGCGTGCTCCCTGACGCGGTCACATACAACACCCTAATTGATGCCTACTGTCGTTTCGCCTCAATCGATGTCGCTTACTCCGTCCTTGGGCGAATGCGCGAAGCAGGGATTCCCCCCGACGTCGTTTCGTACAATTCGTTAATGTCCGGCGCCGTCAGGAAGTGTATGCTCTTCGAGTCCCTCGACCTGTTCGAAGAAATGCAGGCGCGTGGCGTAACCCCCGACGCGTGGAGCCACAACATCCAAATGCACTGTCTGTTCAAGCTCGGAAAGCCCTACGAGGCCAATGGCGTTTTCAAAAAAGCCGTTCTCTGCGGCGAGGTTCACGCCACCACTTACAACATCATGATTAACGGTCTCTGCAAGAACGGTTACGTCTCCCACGCATTGAGCCTATTCAGGAACTTACAGAGGCACGGTTTCGTGCCTCAGGTTTTGACCTACAACGCGCTTATCAACGGGCTCTACAAGGCCAAGCGGTGGAAGGACGCGCAGATGGTGCTCAAGGAGTTTGGGGAGTCCGATTACGAACCGAACGCGATTACCTACACCACCGTCATGAAGTGGAGCTTCCGGCGCGGTTTTTTCGAGCAAGGGTTAGAGATTTTGTCGGAGATGAGGAATTTAGGGTTCACGTTTGACGGATTCGCATACTGCACGGTGATTGCGGCGATGATCAAGACTGGCCGGATGCGCGAGGCGGAGGAGATAATTGATATCATGGTGAGTACCGGCATCCGGCCAGATCTCGTGTCATATAACACTTTGATTAACCTTTATTGCAGGCAGGGGAGGGTGGATGATGCATTGAAGTTGTTGGATGAGATTGGGGAGGAGGGGTTGGAGTGTGATCAATACACGCATACTATTATTGTTGATGGATTGTGTAAAGCTGGTAATTTTGATGGTGCTCAGAGGCATTTGTATTATATGAATACATTAGGGTTTGGATATAATTTGGTTGCGTATAATTGTATGATTGATGGCTTGGGGAAGGCTGGGCATATCGATCATGCTGTGAAGTTGTTTGAGGAGATGGAGGTAAAGGATTCGTTTACTTATACTATATTGGTGCACAATCTTTGCAGGGCGAGGAGGTTCCTTTGTGCCTCGAAGGTGCTGGTTTCGTGTTTGAAAGGTGGATACCAGGTGTTGAGGGCCACTCAGCGGGCGGTTCTTGATGGCCTCCTCGATATTGGGTTTACTAATGAAGCGAGGAAGCTTCGGTCGAGGATCAGATTGGCACGGCTTATGTCTTGATTGTGTGTGGTGATTATTTTGGAGGGACCTATGTTGGAGTGAAGTCAGGCAACAAAAGAACGGTACTTTGACATGTGGGTCACACATTTAGTAGTATATTGTTGCAAAGATTATGACTGTATATTGTTGCAAAGATTATGACTGTATACAGTGACAAAACAGGTGGCTAGTATAATCTTTCAAATCCAACACAGGTTATTCCTGAGTTAAAAAAATCGGAACCACACTTTAAACAAATGGTGGGTCAAAATGAAGAAGAAACGAGATGAGGTGTTTGGTGGCGTTAAAGTGAAAGTAGAGATAGTGAGATATCAGAACCATTATCGAGGCCTCAGTTCCTGTGTTTGATTGAAGGTTCTGCATGCCACCAAGGTACTTTTCTTCTTCTCATTCTACTTATATTTTTCTTTCTAAGATTTTGATTCATCACTTAAGATCTCAAAGCCATTTTTGTGATGCATGCTGGAACCATATTTTTAAATTATACTAATTGCTATTTTAAAGTGAGGATTTCTAAGTATAACAAGATTTATGACCAATCTTATGCAGTCATTTATTGGACTAATATTTTAACGAATAAATTTTGTAGGGAATTCAAACCACAAAAAAGTAAATGTTACAAAACTTTTAGAATTTCTTCACTAATAAAATAGGTAATGCTTATTCAAGGACACTTAACCAAATGTATTGAAAATCTGTTGCAATGCTGCGTTCTGAAACTAACGTTGATTACTTTAGTGTGTTTCCCAAATGCAAATTGCAACTACTCAATGTCTCCACTGACATCTTTAGATATTTTTGTGACCGAAATGTATTCAAGTGATCAATGGATTCTATTGTATGTTTTGTTACCTTTAGAATATCTATTTTCTTTTGGACCTCTTCTGTAGCTTTTGTAGCCAAAGAATTTGAACTCTTGAATGCCCTTTGAATTTATTTGAGCTGTTCTTGTCGTGTTTTTGTATACCTACTTTTGTATTATAAATTTGACTTCTCAGTTTTGAAGGACAATGCATTTAGGAACTATTTTCAATTTCCTTCCCCATATTAATCCACATGTTTTTTCGACATTGAGTATCTGATCTATTTTCTTATCATAATTTTTATTTCTATTAAGCACTATTTCTTAAGATTAATTTCAAGTACTTGACAGAAGCTTATATAATTGTCACTGCGAGAGCACCTTTCAAGGCTATGTATGTAGGTGTTAGGGTATAAGGTGGGAGAATATTTAGTATAAGTTAAATAAATATAATATAAGTTAATTAGAGTAAATAAATATATATTCCAGGAAAATATTCATTATAAGATATTTATAATTAAGTATATATGCTAAGATAATATAAGGGAGATATTTATATTAAATATAGGGATATTTATATTAAATGCAAATATATTCTAGGGAAATATTTTATTTAGAGTAATATTTTAGAGAAAGATTTAGCACAGTATGGACGAAAAATAATTAGTATAAATAAAAGAAAAGTCTAGGGTTAAAGTATGCTTTTGATTTGTGAGTTTTGTAAAGGAGGTTATGCTCCAGGATAATTGACGGAGGTTATGCTCCCAATTATTGTTTACTTTTGTTTATCCAAATATCACCATCAATAAAAGAGATTCATTCGTTCAATTCCATTCTTTCATTATTCTTTTGCTTGATTTGAGTGTGTGAGATATTGTTCTAGTTAGGATCCATACTCGGATACGTAACAATTGGTCCGACCGACCGGATAGTCAGAGAAGAGAAAAGGGGTGAGGAAGGAAACTGCCAGATTGATAAAGAGGAGTGAGAGGCCAGCCGGATACTGATTGAGGCAAAAAAAAGAGATCATGGAGGAAAGAATGAACCCAGTCGAAGGGAAACTGGAAAGCATGGGACTGAAACTGGAGCACATGGAGCGGTCCATGCAGGCGGAGACGGCGGCAATCCGAAAAGAATTACAGAAACTGATGAGGATAATGGGAGGACATCTAGATGGAAATTCAGATGGAAGCTAGGGATTTGTCAATGAGAAGGATGGTGGACCGAATGGTAGTAGAGTGACGGATTCAAACGCGAGAGGACTGCCAGAACCGAACGGTAGCAGACTGTTGGATCCGAACAAGAGTGAACAGGCGGAACCTAAAGTAAGAGGACTTACCAAGCTGAATGGTAAGGGACTGTTGGAACCGATCGGTAGCGGACTGACGGATTTGAACGTGAGAGGACTGTCAGAACCGAACGGGAGAAAACTACCGAAACCGAACGTGCTAGTACTGGAAGGAAGAATGAATGTTTTGGAAGGACGGGGAGATGGAAGAATCAATGCCCTGGAGAGAACAATGAATTATGTGAAGAGGTGGGCCATCGAAAAGAATAAGGGGCTTGGAGTTTTTGATACACCAATAGAAGGGGAAGAGCAACGTGAAGTACTAAAAGACATCGAAGGCCATTTCCTCAAGGCTTACGATTCGGGAAAAGTGGTGACCAGAATGCTAGACGAAGAATGGAAGCCATTTGAGGAGGTGTTACCACCACCCAAACCTCTAGACCTCAATTGGAGGGCAACAACCATTGAGTACCCTTCATATGATAACACAATGATGAAAAGAAGCTAGGAGATGAAGTTTCACAGTTCCAACCTTGAGGACAAGGTTGTTTTGCAGCGGGGTGTAATGTTAGGGTATAAGGTGGGAGAATATTCCGTATAAGTTAATTAGAGTAAATAAATATAATATAAGTTAATTAGAGTAAATAAATATATATTCCAGGGAGATATTCATTATAAGATATTTTTAATTAAGTATATATGCTAAGATAATATAAGGGGAGATATTTATATTAAATATAGGGATATTTATATTAAATGCAGATATATTCTAGGGAAATATTTTACTTAGAGTAATATTTTAGAGAAAGATTTAGCACACTATGGACGGGAAATAATTAGTATAAATAAAGGAAGAGTCTAGGGTTAGAGTATGTTTTTGATTTGTGAGTTTTGTAAAGGAGGTTATGTTTCAGGATAATTGACAGAGGTTATGCTTCCAATTACAATTATTGGATAATTGATGAAGGTTATGCTCCCAATTATTGTTTACTTTTGTTTATCCAAATATTACCATCAATAAAAGAGATTCATTCGTTCAATTTCATTCTTTCATTATTCTTTTGCTTGATTTGAGTGTGCGAGATATTGCTCTAGTTACGTTTCATACTCGGATACTCGAATACGTAATAGTAGGACTGGGTAGAAATAACTTAGCTTACTAAATTATAGATAACAGTATTATGTTATACTTAAAAAAACTAATCTATTTTTACTAAAACTAATTATTTTATTTTTTAGTTCAGTTTGAAAAAACTAAATCTATTATATTTTCAGTACAGTTAACTCGTGATAACTGTATCTTTATGTTTCTAAGTTTCTTTAGTATCTTTCTGCGATTCTCCATTTCCAGATTGTCCAAAGGATAGCTCCAACAAAAACCCTCACCTTCTGCTTGCAAACTGACCAATGGCTGATCGGGAAGTGCCTTGCACAGTGTACCGGTGTGGTGTTGAGCATAGTAACGGGGTTGCTTGGTGCTTGTAATCCCATGACTGGAGCTAGGATCATTGCTTTGGTTGGTGGTCCCTGCACTGAAGGACCTGGTTTGGTAAATGGATTTATGTTCTTCGCTATACTGCCTTCAAATGGGGTCAAAGGAATTTGTGTTTTTGTGAGGGACTATGAAGTGTGCTCATTTTCATCTTCTCCTGTTTGATTGACATTATTGTTTAGAAATTTGAATCTATAGGTTGGAGTAGTAGAAATCAAAGTTGCAGTTGAAAAAACTGGTGGCCTTGTTGTCCTGTTTGAAATTTTTGGTCATTCGGTCTTCAAGGACTCTTTTAAGCGTGTTTTTGAGGATGGGGAGTAATCTCTTGGTCTTTGTTTCAAGTGGGTGTCTTCATTTCAATCTTTTGTTCAATACTTCAATTTTAAATTCAATTCACCCGGAGGAAGTTATTTATTTTGGTTTGTTTATATTCTCATCCACATTAATTTTGTATAAACTTATTGCTCCTCTGTCTTACCATTTCAGTACGAATCATAGTTGATGCTGGGAATTTTTTGTTGGGAGATTTTGAATTGCTATGCTTTTACTTCTTTATTCTTTAGAATAAAATCTATATGTACTGGTGTTTTAGTACTTACTGGTCAAGGGGTTATTTATTATTTTATTAGAATCTTTTGACATTATTCCAACATGTGTTGATCCTAGAGGAACTTGTTGAAATCCCTTAATTATGTGGCTTAGTTTGGTGTCTCTATTATGAGCCGTACTAAAGAAGAGAACTACAATTTTTCTATAGCTGTACTAAATAAGAATTTATTTGATTATATTGTTGATTATGCAATGAGTCATTACCCGTGGGCATGATTGAGGAACAGTTTGAGTTTGGAGAGATTTCTAAAAGACTTGGAGTTTTGGACCATAAATCGGATTGAAACCATTACTATCACGCCCTAATTCTTCTAATAAGTCTCAAAATAACTAAGCTAGATAACTTAATAGAATGCATTATATTAGTTGATAAATGCATCATTGCTTTCTTCAATTAGTCATCTCATTATTTTTAATTTAAGGATTAAGTAGTATATTGTTGCAAAGATTATGACTGTATACAGTGACAAAACAGGTGGCTAGTATAATCTTTCAAATCCAACACAGGTTATTCCTGAGTTAAAAAAATCGGAACCACACTTTAAACAAATGGTGGGTCAAAATGAAGAAGAAACGAGACGAGGTGTTTGGTGGCGTTAAAGTGAAAGTAGAGATAGTGAGATATCAGAACCATTATTGAGGCCTCAGTTCCTGTGTTTGATTGAAGGTTGTGCATGCCACCAAGGTACTTTTCTTCTTCTCATTCTACTTATATTTTTCTTTCTAAGAGATTTTGATTCATCACTTAAGATCTTAAAGCCATTTTTGTGATGCATGCTGGAACCGTATTTTTAAATTATACTAATTGCTATTTTAATGTGAGGATTTCTAAGTATAACAAGATTTAATTTCTATTATCAGATGGATTTTACATTGCTAGAAATCATAGAAACTCTCACACTAGAGACTTCTGGAATTGATCCTTTACCTCATTGTATTGCGACATCGTCAACGGAGAATAGGAAAGGTCAGTCATATGTGTGGGGACATTTTACTAAACAAAAGTCTTATTTTGAGAAGAAGGCTAAATAGAATTGTTGCGGTGATTTGATTAAATATTTGGCTGGAACTAGTGAGATGATGAATCATTTGATGAGATGAAAAGAAAATCCTAATAGAGAAGCATTTAGAAGGCAAAAAATTTCATTGTCAACTACAGAAGTTAGTGTTGGCCCTTCACCAATTATTCTAAATTTGACCGAAATGCATCTTGAAAGAAGTTGGTGAAAATGTTTGTGAAGTCCGAGTTTCTTTTTCGATTTGTGGAAAACGAGGATTTTCGTGACTTTGTATGGTCCTTGCAACCACAATTTGAAGTTCCATCCCGCACTATGGTGAGGCGTGAAATCTTGGAACTCTATGGAGAGGAAAAAACAAAGTTCGAATTTTTTCTATCAAAGGAGTGCGAGAGGGTTTGCTTAAGTACAAACCCGTGTACTTCAATCCAAAACTTAAACTACATGTGTTTAACAGTTTACTTTATTGATAATGATTGGAAACTTCAAAAAGAAAAGTTTGAATTTTTCTCAAACAACGGACATTCAGGGGAGCTCATTGTTAAACATGTTGAGATTTGTTTGAATAATTGGGAGTTGAAGCTCATTGTTAAACATGTTGAGATTTGTTTGAATAATTGGGAGTTGAATATCATTATGGATAATGTTATAACAAATGATGTTGGGGTCGAGTATCTCAAAAGAAGGATGTTATCGGGGTGTTGAGTGAGAGAGAATTTCTTATAAAGATATGGTATCTTGAGGTTGAAACCAAGTGGAATTCAACTTACTTAATGTTTAGAGGCAAGTTTGAAGTACAAATATACTTTTGTTTTGCTAGATATGCAAGATAAAAGATTTGGCCTTGAAGTGGCCAAGCTAACGGTGGTGTGGCATTAGAAGAGGATTAGGAAATTGCGACCTGCTCACTTTGAAAATCATTACTGTCTTGGTTAAAACAGCAAGGTTTGTTTGTGCAAAGTTTAGCTTCTCAAATGAACTTCATAAGAAGGAAAGGTGAAGTTTGTTGTTAATCGATTCTGTTCTAAATTGCATAAAAATAAAAAAACATTGACATGACACATGATGCTCTCTCTGCTAAGGATATTCTCACTGTGAACTGTGACTACTCCTGTTATCTGCATTCCACATTGGTTTCTTATTTATTTTCTTATTCCATATTGGAGTTTTTTCTGTTTTACAAATGTGTGTCTTCTCTTGTTACAAGTAAATGGAAATGAACTTGCAGATTTGCATAGTGTGAAATGATAAAGGCTAAACTTCTTCTGGAATTCATTGAAGAAGAATTTTAACTTCTTTTCTTAGATTTTTATCATCAATATGGTTGAAAGTAAAATTTGACTCTTTGTTCATTTATGGTTTCCAGTGTATGGTGATTACTGTTACAACTTTTGTTATTATGAGTTCATCTTGAATCCTATAACTTCATGTTGCAACAACTCTTTGGGTTTTCATTCTATTCAAGCATTAATCTGGTCTATTATGATTTTGTAAGATACAAGAACAATGACAAATGTATTGCATTGATATTGATTAAGTAATTAGTATAAAATAGAATGAGTGAAAATCCACAAGGCAAGATAAAAATGGTGATACTGATTAAGTAATTAGTATAAAATAGAATGAGTGAAAATCCACAAGCCAAGATAAAAATGGTGGATGTCAAATTATAGAATATAACAACAAACTTTCATCAATCATTATAAATCCGAAGGCTTCAAAAATATTATCATTTATTATTATTATTATTATTATTATTATATATCTTTTATCAATTAATTAATCTTTTTTTTCATTTTTTTATTTCTAAACTGTAAGGCTTTACCTAAGGAGCTTTCAACTTAAAATATATGTTTGGAAATGCAATGTAGGAACGAGTAGTTTATAAAATTTAGTTAGGCTAAAATCTTTATTATTATGCCATAATTTTTATCATTGTGACAGTAACAAATAATTTGATTGAAAGAAAATTTTTTCTTTGTTGTTATAATAATTATAAATAGGAAGAATTTGGTCTAAGCTTTTCAGTTTAGTTTAAAATTAGTGCAATTTAATTTAAAATTATTAAAATTAATAGTTTAGTATAGTTCAATTTAATATTAATATAGTTTAATTCAAAATTAGTATAGTTAATATTCACTTAAATGCAGTTTAATAAAATAAAATAATTCAGTTTAATTTTAATGAATTATTTTTAATTTAATTCCTTTAAACTATTTTTTAATTTAATTTAAACAAATTAACTTTTAATTCAGATTTAAACAAATTAACTTCAATTCAATTTGTTCATCCGTAGGTATAATGAGTCTATGATGTAAATGTTTACTCCTCTCCATCTCTCATTCTCTTTAATGAAAGGAATAGAAGAATTTGTCTAATATCTGACATGCTGCCCTGTTCCAGAAACATGGTAATGTCTGCTTCAGGATTTTAGACGGCTTGAAATACGATAGGATTGGAGGTGAGAAATATTAAATTCAAAAATATTAAATATAAGGAAATCTTGTTTTTTATTTCTGACTTTAGTTTTATTGTAATGCATTTTCTTTTGCTCTTAAGATTTTTTTTTTTTTGTTGAGATGGAGCTTTTCTTCAACTCATACAGATGTTTATTTCTGTTTGCTCTGCATGACATTGCATGACACTCAGATACGAGAATGAATACACACAAAATAATGTCTAAGGATATTCATAAAATGGTAAACTCTAATATATATTGTAAAAATTGGTCG
The DNA here is from genome assembly GCA_036885675.1 of Vigna mungo. Lineage (NCBI taxonomy): Eukaryota > Viridiplantae > Streptophyta > Magnoliopsida > Fabales > Fabaceae > Vigna > Vigna mungo. Next base: position 33,086,293 of record CP144699.1, read on the forward strand.
GAAAAACAAAATTATTAAACAAATGAATATAAAATATTATTAATTTGAATGAATCGAATTTTTAGATTCTAATACAATCCAATGTATAACTAAAACTTGTCATACATAAATTTATTTGTGAAATTAAAGTGTGTATTTTTATATATAAATATAAATATTTTTAAGATACAACTAATTTAAAATCTTAGAATTGCCATTTTCTTACAATTTGTCAAATAAATTGTGAATGAAAAGAAGTATTTTTTATAAAAAAATTTAAAATACCTTTTTTTTATAAAGTATGTTGTTTGGATAAGAAATAACAAAAGAGATTGAAATTTTATAATTTTACGAGAATAAATAGAATTAATGTTTGAAATTAAAGAATTTTAAAATTTAATAATAGTTTGAAAATCTTTTTATACATATATTCTTTTTTTCTTGAATTTTTTTCATAGTTCAATTTTAGTTAGCATATCATGATATATGATTTATAACATGCCATTTAATAGTGTAAAATTATTAAATAAAAGTTATATATAAGTGATAATACAAACATATAACTACTATATTATATTAATCCATAAAACATGTATTAATTAAGTATAGAAAGTTATATATACACATTAACACAATTTATTTTTTTAAAAAGATTATACACAACATAACATGTTACTAGTACTAAAAATCACGTACAACGTCGAATATTTTGGACTTTTAACAGTGAATTCGCGAATGAGATCATATCAGGAGACGTTAAATTAACGTCAAATTTTTTAAAATTCGAAGTTAAATTAACATCGAATTTTGTCAATATACGACATTAACTTTATGTCGAATTTTTTCAATATTCGACGTTAATACTTTTTTTTAATTAATTGTGATCTTTTTTAACAACTCTACGAGATCTGAAAAGTAGAAAAACAACAAATTTCAGTTTTTGGTATTTTATAAAGCATGAACTTTGATCAACAACAAACACCAATAACCAACAACAAACAAGTTCAATCAAACAACAACAAACAAGTTCAACCAAACAACAACGACAAACAAGTTCAACCAAACAACAACCATAAACAAGTTAAAAAAAAACAACAAACAAGTTCAACAAATAAGTTCTTTAAAACGAAAAGGAAAATTAACCTTCAAAAGGTGGGTTCATCGGAATAAAGTGTCGTCACCCGTGAGAGAGAAAGCATAATGCGTCTATGAAGTACAAGAACACGAAAATAATCGGTCAAAACAAACGAAAATCATACATAAAGTAGTTAATTGACATGCATTTGTATCAAATGAAAGAAAGATTACTTGTGATGGTCGTTAAACTTCGTTCGAGAAAAGTTTAAGAAGAGAATGGGTCTTATGCGGCAAGATAAAGTGAATGAATTTTCAATTTCCCGCTCAAATTTTTATTGAATTCCCTAACCTTTTAACGTCTAACGTTGGGACATTCGACGTTTTATATCCTTTTATGTCGAATTACAATTATAAACGATGTTTGATAATTGCATTTATTTACAAAAATGCCACCGGTCATTTTTAACGTTGGCTATTAGTGATTCGACGTTGAGCGTGTGACGTTATACATTGTTTTTGTATTAGTGTGTCCTAACTATGCTGCTACATCTCCTTCATTTTGGATTAGATTAACTAGAACATCTTTATCTGCTCACAGTGATCATTGCAAACAAGAAGAACAAATAGAAAAATAAACAAAAAAGAAAGGGTAAACTAATGTAGAAAAAAAGTAATCATACAACATTTATAGATATATTAACACAAATAACATTTATATCAACAAATCCTAAGGCATGCAATTGTTCATGCTAGACTTGACTATACATGTATTGATATCAGACTCTACGAGTTATGCACTTGTAATGGTGAAACAACTCGTCCATCTAAGCTATCATACACAAGGTCTGTCCATCAATCATCTTTGGCTAAGGTAAAACTTCTAGACTACGACCTCCTGCTTCTCTCACCAGATAGCCCACTCTTCTCTACTCGAGATTGAATGATTATTAGAGTGTAAGGAAAACTTCCAATATGAAATCCATATATCAATACACACATTACTTTAACAACCACCAATCTTCCTTGGATTAGTACCAGTCATTCATAGATCATATTAGAAACCCACCATTATTTTAACATTCATATAATCACACAATTAAACACATCCTAAGAGATATATGAAAATTTAGTTAAAATTATGATATTTTCGCTCAACCACCAAATTTGCTTGTTCAACGAGTAGTGTCTAACAACACTCTTGTTCATCCACCAGATCTGCTTGCTTAACGAGTAGTGTCTAACAACACACTCACCCAACGACCAGATGGCTCTCTCAATGAGAATATCACTGAAACTTACAAACTTAAATTTTTTTTAAAAGTTGTCCAATGAGTATATTCTCATCCACAACTGTCAAGTCAATGATCTCTTTGAGTTTGGGCTCGCCCAACGAGATTATTCTCTCATAGCGACTACCAAGTCAATAACTCTTTGACTTTGACTTCACCTAACGAGTATATGCTCGCTCAGCGAGTTTGCATAATTATGCAAAATAGAAGTTTATAGATTTATGTCATTCCAGTCCTGCAAAATTAGTCTAACACTAACCATAAATGTCAAAACAACCAACAATTAGATTATACATAATTCAATGACTCAATTAACCTCAAAGACAATCTTAACCATACAACATATCAAAATTTTAGCACGTAATCACCAAAGACGATTCAAAACCTGTAACTCATTCAACATACTGTATTTCATCAAAGAACTCAATTGCATAAATCAATTATCATACAACCATACAATCAAGTATTATAAGTTGTTCATTAGTTAAAATTAATGCAATTAGCTTCCTTACCTAATAGATGATCAAACAACTTGATAAACCTAAGAATACCTCCAAATGCATAGGAGGCTCTATCTACCTATGAACAACAATACGATCATGACACGTCATCAGGACACTCTTAGAGAAGATTCAGACACCACATGCATACTAAAACAATCCACATGCACAAAAGAATGCAACAAACTAAGAAAAGAAAAAAAAGAGAAGAAAACTAACTTATTCTTTTGCATAAACTAAACGAATAAAATTGAGATTTCGCCTCAATGGTTACTTTGACGATTTCCAATCTTCAAATAGATGAATGAATGATTAGAAAGTTTAGAAAGAAGATAAAAATCTTTAAAAAGAAAAAAAATTTAAATAAATGGAACGATATAAAATAATAAAATTTATTTATAAAAACTCTATTTATATTTTAAATTTTTATTATTAAAATAATTGATTCTCGCTATTCTATAAATATTATCAATTCTAAAACATTATTTATTATACTCTTACATTATTGATATTGAGCTTTTGTTAACTTGATTGAAGTTTGTGAGATAATGTTAATGTTGTTTATTGTTAAATATTTGCAAAGGTTTCTCTATATTACAATTGACTGTACTTCTTTTATATTAAAATTGATTATATTTATTTTTTATATGATAATAACTAAGTTTTTATTAGTAATCTAGATAAAGTTATTAGCATGTATTTTTAATTTGTTAATTTTAATTCATTTTAATTGATTTTTTAACCATTATAAACTTAGTTATGTTTTAGAGAATGAAAATTGGGATTATTTCTCAGTTTTTTTACTTTTAATAAAATTTATATTTATATTTGTATTGTTGAGATTATTATTATTATTAGTAGTATAAACTACTATTATTTATTGCTTGATTTTGTCAATTTTTTTAATTAATGTCGTTAATATTATTTTTTAGTGAATGCGTATTATATTTCTTCTGTTCGTATTTTTTTTATTATTCTTTAATTGTATTTTTTCATTAATGACACTTTGTTATTTTTTACTTTTTTATTAATAGATTGTTTGATTTTTTTTTTTAAAATATTGATGGGGAAAACTTTCGATAATAATGACTAGGATTTTTTTTTATGTTATTTAGGGTAAATTTTCTATCTAAATTGATGGAAAAGTTAATAAAAGGGTTTATTATGTTTTTCTTCATAAACTATAACATGGTTTTAGTTTTAGTTACTTTTCTAAAATTTGATCCTAGGTCTCTATACTTAAAAAATATATGGATTCAATCCTTTAATTTTTAATGTCAGTTGATTTTTATATGTAACAAAGTCACTCTTTCTTTATTGGACATGTGTCTAGTTTTTAATTACATTTGTGAATTGAGGAATAGAAGATAAGTTTAGAATTTAAAGAATTGAAATTTTCGTTCTACCGCTTTTATAGGAAATCTAATTTTCGAAAAGATATGCATTGAAATTGAATTAAAGAAAAAGAACATTAAAAAAAAGGAAAATTGTGCGTTGAACAAAAGTTGAAGGACACGAAAGTAAGGGTTTTCATTAACAAAGGTCGCAAAATTGGAGAAGGGGAAATCACATGTGTTGGCTTCGCAAGTCAAGTTAGTTTGTACTTGTTTGCATTGTTGCATTGTTTGGTCCTTGCATTTAGGTTTTACAATGTAATTTGGGGTTATGATTGTTGGTTTAAATTGTAAGGTTTAATGAGTTTATATATAGCTTTTTATCATATGGGGAAATTTGTAAAGAAGAGGGGTTACATTACTTTGGTGGGGAAAAATATGTGGTTAAAAAAGTTGATCCTGATGTATAGTCATATTTTAAAGCATTGAGTATAGGAAGAGATTTCAAATGTGATGGTGATGTTAAACTTTGGTGGAAGCTGGAAAAAAAGAAGAAACTTGGATAAGAATTTGAAACTACTGGGTGTGGATAGTGGTGCAATAGAGTTAGCTAACTATGCATAGGCTAATAAAGAGGAAATTGAAATATATGTTAAGCATATTCCTAACAAACATGAAATAATTCATTTTGTTGTAGGTCAGGGTAAGAATGCATTAGAAGAAAATATATGGAAGAAGTAAGGTGAGAATAGTTAGAACCGAAAAATGTTAGGGAAGAACAATTTGGAGAAGAAAATCTTAGGTAGAAGAGGTAATGGATGAAGACTTAAGAGAAAAAGAGTTAAAAGAAGAAGTCAATGAAGTTGTACAAGAGGAAATGGAGGGTATAAATGACAAGGAGGATGGTGTTGGTGGTATGAAGGATGAAAAGGAAGATAATGTTATTGATGATGGGTCAAATAGAGATGTACTTGATGAGAGTGAAGAAGAAATGGTTGCAAATGATGACAATGTGTTTGATATGGAAGATCTATCATGTAGAAATATCTAACATGTACTTAATAGGTGGAAAAAATTAGTTGACAAATTCAACAGACTGGAGAGTAAAAGAAATGTGGGTGGGTTGCTCCTTTGTAACAAACCAAAATGCTCGAGATCATGAAACAGGTGAAGAGCACAACAATGATAAATTGCTTATTGATGTGGACAATGAAAAGAATGATAATCATTGTTGGCATAAATTTCCAAAGTTTAAATCTTGAGATATGAACAATAATTTCAAGTTTAGATTGAGCGTGAAATTTTATTCTTTTAAGGAGTTCAAACAGACACTTATGAAGCATTCTATTTTAAACAGTAAAGAAGTGTAGTTTGTTGAGAATGATCGCCTAAGAGTGAGGATTGTTTGTAAAAACAAGTGTTGGTGTGTCATTTTAGTCAACAAAGTTGGAGACACTAATACATTTTAAGTTAAGAAGTTGGTTGATAGTCATAGATATGAGAGGGTGTTTGGGAACAAAAACGCTAATAAAGATTGGGTGGCACAAGTTTTAATGGACAAGTTAGTAGATATGAAGAAGATTTCAATGAACCAAATCATTAATAAGGTGAAGAAGACATAACATAGGGATTACACCTTGTAGGACTGTCGCAACCGAAAAAATCGCGACGGGACGACGACTATCCAAAAAAGGAACGAGTTTTGAAAAAAGAGATTTTTGGAGTCGCCACCATGGTTTATTCTGGAAAACCATGGAAAAAAACCATGAAAAAGATAAGGCTTGGTCAATTGGAAAACCAGACTCAAGGCCCGGGAGTCGGTTACGTGTAGGGAAGGTGTTAGCACCCTACACGCCTGCCCGAAGGCAGTACCTTTAATTAAATACGCGAATTTGAAGTGTGGTTTGCAAAATGTTTAATTTCCTCCTAAAAATAAAATAAAACTCTTAAAGAAAACAAAATATTTTTTTTTTTGTATTTTTGTGCCCGACAAGGACTGGCCTTGCTCCTACGTATTCTCAGTTAGACTGAGAAATCATGGTTACGTAGTTCTTTAAATTGTTTGAAAAGTTTGGAAACTTGGGTGTATTTTTTTGTTTTTTGTGTTTGAAGAAATTTTTGTTTTTTATTATTATTTTTTTTTTATAAGGAAAGAAAGAGGTTTATTAGCACAAGGCCGCCGCGAACGGGCACACGTGTGCTTAACCTTAAAACATATTTTTGGTACTTTTTAGAAGAAGGAGAAGAAAAAGGTTTTTCAGCACAAGGACGCCGCGAACGGGCACACGTGTACTTAAACCTTTTGAAACTATTTTTCATTGATTTTTGTAAAGAAAGGAAAAAGGTTTTTAACACAAGGACGCCGCGAACGGGCACACGTGTGTTTAAACCTTTTGAAACTATTTTTCATTGATTTTTGTAAAGAAAGGAAAAAGGTTTTTAACACAAGGACGCCGCGAACGGGCACACGTGTGTTTAAACCTTTTGAAACTATTTTTCATTGATTTTTGTAAAGAAAGAAAAAAAAATTTTTAACACAAAGGACGCCGCGAACGGGCACACGTGTGTTTAAACCTTAAAACAAATTTTTAATTAAATTTGTTTTAAAAGAAAAAAGGAACGGTTTTCAACACAAGGACGCCGCGAACGGGCACACGTGTGTTTAAACCTTAAAACAAATTTTTATTAATTATTATTTTTTTTTTTTAAAAAAAAAAAAAAAAAAAGAAAGAAAGAGGAAAGGGTCTTCAACACAAGGACGCCGCGAACGGGCACACGTGTGTTTAAACCTTAAAACAAATTTGTTTATTTTTAAATATATACTTAAGGGTAGATAAAATAAATAGGTAAATTACTAAATAAAGGATAAAGGGTAGAGAATAAGATAAATGGATATGCTACTAAGTAAGAAAGCTTAATTGATAAAAATAAGAGGTGTGGTAGAAATGAAAAAAAAAAAAAAAAGAAAAAAAAAAAAAAAGAAAAAAAAAAGGGGTGTACAAACTAATCTTAGAAAACTGATTGGGCCTAAGCCCAAGTGGCCAGGGGTGTGGAAATGAAAAATAGGGTGCAAACCAAATTAGTTCTAATGACAGATTTGGGCCCAGGTCCAAAATGAACCGGGGTGCTACACAGCAAAAATTGGGGGTGCAGAAAACGGATGGGCTCAAACCCATTATACAGGTGGCGCCAATTAGTAGCTATGGGGGTGCAGAGGTGAACTCTCGGCTTTCGGGCTAGGCCTAAGGGCCCAAAGCCCTCCCCAATTCAGAAAAAAAGGGGTCTGACCTAGCTCCATCATTTCCCCCTCACTCAGCCTCCCCCACCAAGCTAGGGCTCTCTCATTCTCCCTCTGCCGACAAAACTCAAAGCCACCGTCTCCGCCCAGTAACGGCGTCGCCGGCGATGGTAGATGCCACCGGAACCACGGTCGGCCACGGCGCCACCGTCCAATCTCTTCCCTCATCCCCTTTCGTGCGCGAGAAGGATGTACGCTTGCCCCTTATATGTGAGCCGCCACCGCTTCCCACCACCAACCAGCCGGCTCGAACCGCGGCCTCGGGCGTCGCGCTCCGCTACTCGCCGCCGCTCACCGCCGGTGGACATCAACAGCCACAACGTCGAGATCTCCTCTTCCGCCATTTTTGTGAGTCGCCCGGCCACCACACAGCTTTGCCGGAATCATTTACCACACCGGCGCCACAGGCACCACTCCTCTTCCTCTCTACCCGAGGGTTTCCTACCACTTTTATCCTCTGTGTTTCCCATTTTGGTTGGATTCGAATGGAGGATTGAGTTTCGGTTGGAAACGGGAAGCAAAGTTGAGTTTTATTTGGCTGGTTCCCCTCCTGTTGATTGGTTGAGCTTGGTATCCTGGTGTTGATTTCGTTTTCTGTTGCAGGTGATGGTGGAAAGGGTCCAAGGAAATTGGGTGGTCGAATGGGTTGGAGTCAACGCTGGAAGCGTGGGGTTATCAAGCAACGACAACGTGCCACTCGAATTGAACCTCTTTTCAAGAGTTTTGTCGAGGGAAACACAGTCGTCGGGGTATTTTGGAGAGTGATTTTGGTGAAGATGATGATATTGGTTTTGTGATTGGCTTGGCTTTTCATGGTTTTGTATAATGCAGGTTGAGGGGTGATCCAGGCCATACTATACTATGCTTTTGTTCATTTCTAACTTTCGTTAGAGTTTGATACCTGGGTTTTGTATATCAAGTCCCTGTTTCGGCCATGTCTGCTGAGATATACTTTCTGTTGGACAACTTAGATAGGCTGGGTTGGTTCTTTCGTTTATTTGTTAGCTCCATTGGATACAGGGAAAAGGAACGGAGCACAGAATAATGGGGATAGTGATGAAGATCGAGAGAGGTTCATACACGATTATAGTAGGAAAATATACAACAATGTAACAAGCAGCAAATGCAACAGTAATATGTTCAAGAGCAAGCAACTGATTTCACTAAAACATGGAGTGCAAGGAGGCGTTACTTACCTCTTGAAGATTTAGATGCTAATGTTGACCTTGCGACTCCAGTGACCGACCTTGCTCTTTCTTCCAAGTTGCTCGTGAACGGGAATTGCTGCCTTTCCCCTGCTTCTCCTTGCCGATGCAACGAAGACGTTCGCTTCACCGAATCGATCCCCTTGTCTAGGTAGCCAAGAATGAATAAAACCCCCCCTCCTCTCTTAGGTTGCTATCTTTTTTCTTATGGCCAATCCCCCTCTGTGCTTTTTTTGCAGCCAGTTTGTAACGATTCCGTATGTTCCAAAATCGCCTCTGTCAACTTCCCAAACGCCTCGTCCTTTCCTGCCAAAATGATCCTCTGCGTCTTCCCCTCCAATTCGTACCTGTTGCCCCTTCCAACCCAACATTCCTTCTCTTTCCCTTACTTTTTATTATTTTTAGTTTTCTTTTTTTTTGTTATTTTTTTCTTTTTACTATACGACAAAAGAAAAAATTACACGTATCATTATATTTTTTAATTTTAAAACCTTATAATTAATAACAATTTTATTATATATTTTTAATAGCTATATTATATTAAAACGTAAGAAAGAAAGGAAAAACAAAAATAAAATAAATAAAAAATAAAAAGCGGAAATTAAAAAAGTTGTTTTTTTTTAATTATTTTTTTTTATTTTCTTTTATTATTTTTGTATTATTATTATTATTATTTTTAAATATAAAGATAGAAGCAAATAAAAACAAATAAATAGTAAAAATGAAAAGAAGTAAAATATTGACAATAAATAAAAAACGATATCGTAAGAAAACGATCCGGACGAAATTCGGTATTGACAGCTGCCCCTCTTTACATAAATTTTACTAGATAATATGACAATGTGATGTGTTCATATTATATAGTAAAAGATAAGTAAAGATAGAAATACTAATTTCGTCTGGATTTCTAAGGAAGTGAAATGAGGTAAAATGAATACGAAACAAGTTAAACAAATCGCTGAAGAATGTGAGATTGCAACATAAACGACCGTTGCCAAGCAGAGGGCCCAAAATCACAGAAAAAACTAGCGGCGCTAGACAAGATTGGGCTTGAAACACTGGACCAAACTGTGCCCGAGAGGAAAGAGGTGTACCAACCCTACGGATGAATGATATGAGGTGTACTAACCTCGTGGAGGGTGTACAAACCCTATGATGTGAGGTGTACTAACCTCGTGGAGGGTGTACAAACCCTATGATATGAATGATGTGAGGTGTACAAACCTCGTGGAGGGTGTACAAACCCTATGGAATGAATGTTATGAGGTGTACTAACCTCGTGGAGGGTGTACAAACCCTATGATATGAAGTGTACTAACCTCGTGGAGGGTGTACAAACCCTAAGGATGAATGATGTGAGGTGTACAACCTCGTGGAAAGGGTGTACCAACCCTGTGAATGAATGATATGAGGTGTACTAACCTCGCGAAAAGGGTGTACTAACCCTGTGAATGAATGATATGAGGTGTACTAACCTCGCGGAAAGGGTGTACTAACCCTGTGAATGAATGATATGAGGTGTACTAACCTCGTGGAGGGTGTACCAACCCTATGAATGAATGATATGAGGTGTACTAACCTCGCGGAAAGGGTGTACTAACCCTGTGAATGAATGATATGAGGTGTACTAACCTCGCGGAAAGGGTGTACTAACCCTGTGAATGAATAAAATGATCATTAGTTGCCATAGAAGAAAAACTTGGATAAATAAAAAAAAATTTGAAGCGACGTTGGTAAACACTGAGCAGAACATTGAGATTTTTGAACAATTTCCTTGCTTTTTTGAGAGGTATAATGTAATGTCATGATAATGCGTGTACACATGAGACGTTTGCTTCATTCACTCTTTTTGTCGTTTTTCATTCCTTTCATTTTTTCACTCATTTTTTTTATTTTTTTTATTTTTTTTGAAATTCCATGTTTGAAACTTGTTGTCAATATCGTCGTTAGACTCGATGTACATTCGAAATGCATTTTCTTGAAAAAAATGCAATGAGTCTTTTGAAAAGGAAAAGAACGACACCAGGATTCAAATTCCCTTTAACGCCTTTTGCAAACCAAACTAGCTTGAACCCGAGAAGGTGTAGAAAATGGGTACGAAAAGTAGATGGCTGGGTGATTATCTGTGGGCAACATTGGCATTTGAAATTTCCTCACTTGGGGAGGTCTCGTTAATATCTAAACATGCATGGCTCGCAAGGATTGCCCCAATTTTGTCGCACATGGGAATGTGATTTGGAGAGGTGGAAAGGTTTCGGTAGGAAGGATTGCCCCAGTTCAGCGATTCTCGTTTGACGGGGAGACTTCTCATCTTTTTGTCTTTTCTTCTTCTTCTTCTCTTTTCCTTTTGTTTTTGTCTGTTTTTTTTCAAGTGATTGCGTCATTCGCCACATCATTTTGTTCCAGAGTTAAGTTCGTGAGAAAGATCGAGTCAAACATTCTTCAGTCGGGTGGACTTTAATAAGCTTGTACCGTGGCTGAAAGGCAAAAGGTTATGAAAGAAACGGATAATGAAGGCCCAAATAAGTGTTTGAAGGTTAAATTAGTTTAACAAGAATCATCTGCAAGGTGTCAAGTCAACTGTCTCTAAGGATTTGAAAATTCGAGCACCCTTTTGTTTTTTCTATTTTTTCGTTTTTTTTTCTTTTTTTTTCTTTTTTTTTTATTATTTTTTTTTCATTTAGTTTATTCGATTTACTGCCCCTGTTGTGGTCCTTCATGATACTTTTTTTCATTTTTGTTTTTTCTTCTTTTCAGAAATTTTCTTCTTGATTTCGGATGCCCTTGATGTACCCTTTTAGGTTGACATCGATATGCCAATGATTCTTGTTTAGGGTGATGAAAACAATTATGACTTTTGGCTCAAAGAGGGTGCAATTGGAAATTTTTTTTTATCATTTGGGTGAAAGAAACAAAATGGCCACGCGTCACTCTGAAGTTTGCTTGCCTTACTTTCCCCGACCTTAAACCTGAAACAAAACTATGTAGCGATTGACACATCAGCTTCATTATCTTTTTTATCTCCCCGATCAACCGATCATTGGGCACACGAATCATGATGAAAACTGCCCCAGTATTTGCATACGTAGCAATCCTTTGTCTTGAGGGGACATGAAAGGGTTATGGATTCAAGTAGTATGAATGCAAATGCTTTTCCAGGAAAAGAACATCGGTTACCCCAAAACCTTGAATCAGAAAAGGGCTCAACACCGGTGTTTTTCAAAACTTTTTTTTTTTTTTTTGCTTTTTTTTTTTGCTTTTTGAAAGTAACATACCCTTGACGACTTTATTGACAACGAAATCAACATATGCCTTTCCTCTCTTTTTTTTCGCTTCTTCTGTTTTTTCCTTTTGTTTTCCACGACATCCACCAGGACTGAGCTAGCCGACCGAATATACCCGTGATGCTTTTATTGACATTCGTTCAATTATTTTTATTTTCACTTTCCTATACTTACCTAACAGCTCAGCGTGACGTGCAATATTTCAAAAAGTAAGAACGAAATTATGAATGAGAACTTGTGATATTTATTGAATGAAATAACACAGATTACAACAATTTTAAAGACAATGTCAATATTTGCTAACAGCAACTCCTATCACGGAATCATCATACATAAAACTTTTTGACCGCATCGGAATTGACCGGTAACGGTAATTCCTCCCCATCCATCCTTGTGAGAATCAGTGCCCCACCAGAGAACGCTTTCTTCACCACAAATGGCCCTTCATAGTTTGGGGTCCACTTGCCTCTATGATCCTTTTGAATGGGCAAGATCTTCTTCAACACTAACTCCCCTTCGTGAAACTCCCTCGGGTGCACCCTTTTGACAAACGCCTTTTTCATTCTTCTTTGATACAGTTGCCCATGACACACAGCTGTTAACCTTTTCTCTTCGATGAGATTGAGTTGGTCGAATCGGGCTTGAACCCACTCAGCTTCCTCTAATTGGGTTTCCATTAACACCCGTAAGGATGGAATTTCTACCTCAAATGGAAGTACTGCTTCCATCCCATACACGAGCGAGAAAGGTGTTGCCCCAGTCGATGTTCGTACCGACGTACGATATCCATGCAAAGCAAAAGGAAGCATTTCGTGCCAATCTTTATAGGTGACCACCATTTTCTGTACAATCTTCTTGATATTCTTGTTAGCAGCCTCTACTGCCCCATTCATCTTCGGACGGTAATGAGAAGAATTTAGATGATGAATTTTGAAATCCTTACATAACTCCGTCATCATCTGATTGTTCAGGTTGGTGGCATTATCAGTGATAATCTTGTTGGGGAGCCCGTATCTGCAGATCAACTCCTTTTTTATGAACCTCGTAACCACTTTTCTAGTCACATTGGCATAGGAAGCAGCTTCAACCCATTTGGTGAAGTAATCGATTGCAACTAGTATGAAACGGTGTCCATTGGACGCCTTTGGCTCTATAGCACCGATGACATCTATTCCCCACATCGAAAATGGCCATGGCGCAGTCAATACGTTTAGGGTTGTGGGTGGCGCATTGATATTGTCTGCGTACATCTGACATTTCTCACACTTTCTCACGTGTGTGCAGCAATCGTGTTCCATGGTCAACCAGAAATACCCAACTCTCAGTATCTTCCTGGCCATTGAGTGCCCATTCATGTGTGCGCCAAATATACCTTCGTGCACTTCCTTCAATATCAGCTCGGCCTCCTTTGCATCCACGCATCTGAGGAGAACCATATCGTGATTTCTCTTGTATAAGATATCCCCACTCAAGATGAAGCTACCAGCCAACCTCCTTAACGACCTTTTATCGTTCTCCGACGCCTTGTTAGGATATTCTCGGGTTTTAAGATAGTGTTTGATATCGAAATACCAAGGTTTCCCATCTACTTCCTCTTCGATGAAATGGCAATATGCTGGCTCTGCATGGCTCTTCATTTCAATCCTTGGTAAGTCTGTGTCCTGGTCAACTTCGAACATTGATGACAAAGTAGTCAATGCGTCTGCTAATTGATTATCTTCTCGCGGTATGTGGTTGAATGTGATGGCATCGAAATACTCTATTAACCCCTTGATGTAAGCTTGATAGGGAATTAATTTCGTATCCCTAGTTTCCCATTCTCCTTTCAACTGATGGATGACCAAAGCTGAATCTCCATATACATTCAAAATTTTTGTTTTAGATTCGATTGCAGCTCGAATACCCATAGCACAGGCCTCATATTCCGCGATATTATTTGTGCAGTTGAAACACAACCTTGCTGTCATTGGTGTGTGTTGACGCTCTGGAGAGATAAGCACTGCCCCTATTCCGTGCCCCATCGCATTCGAGGCTCCATCGAATAATACTGTCCATGCTTCTTCATCTCGGTCTTCCTTCTTCTCTTCGAAAAGAGCCATGATATCTTCATCAGGAAATTCAGGTTGCATCGGCTGATAATCACTGATGGGTTGATGAGCCAGGTATTCTGCTAGAGCACTACCCTTGACGGACTTCTGAGTGACATATACGATGTCGTATTCTGACAATAGCATCTGCCATCGAGCTATCCTTCCAGTAAGAGCAGGCTTTTCAAAAATATACTTGATAGGATCCATCTTGGATATCAACCAAGTGGAATGACTCAACATGTATTGCCTTAAACGATGAGCAGCCCAGGCCAATGCGCAACAAGTCCGCTCTAACGATGAATACCGTTGCTCGCAGTCTGTGAATTTCTTGCTCAAGTAATATATAGCGTGCTCTCTTTTGCCATCTTCATCGTGTTGACCCAATACACAACCCATTGACTTGTCCAATACCGTCAAATACAAAATGAGTGGTCTTCCTGGTTCTGGTGGACGCAATACAGGGGGGTCCTGTAAGTATTGTTTGACTCTCTCAAAAGCGGCCTGACAATCCTCATTCCACACCACAGCCTGATTCTTCCGTAACAACTTGAACAATGGCTCACAAGTAGCGGTTAATTGGGAGATGAATCTAGCAATGTAGTTCAATCTACCCAAAAACCCCCGAACTTCTTTTTCCGTTTTAGGTGCAGGCATTTCCATTATCGCTCGCACTTTGTCAGGATCCACCTCTATCCCTTTCTGGCTGACAATAAAACCCAACAATTTCCCGGATTTCACTCCAAATGTACATTTGGTGGGATTCAACCTGAGCTTATACTTTCTCAATCTCTCGAATAACTTTCTCAAGTTAAGGATGTGTTCTTCTTCTGATTCGGACTTTGCAATCATGTCGTCCACATAAACTTCAATCTCCTTGTGCATCATATCATGAAAAAGTGCCACCATCGCCCTTTGATATGTTGCCCCAGCATTCTTGAGTCCAAAACACATCACCTTATAACAAAATGTGCCCCACAATGTAATAAAAGTCGTTTTTTCCATGTCTTCCGGCGCCATCTTGATCTGATTATACCCCGAGAAACCGTCCATGAACGAAAACAGCGAATACTTGGCTGTATTATCGACTAGAGTGTCGATGTGTGGTAGAGGGAAATTATCTTTTGGGCTTGCACGGTTCAAATCGCGATAATCGACACACATTCGAACTTTACCATCCTTCTTAGGCACCGGTACAATATTTGCTACCCATTGTGGGTATCTCGCAACAGCCAGGAATCCTGCATCGAATTGTTTCTGTACTTCCTCTTTGATTTTCAGGGACATTTCCGGTTTCATTCGTCTTAGCTTTTGCTTGACTGGGATGCATTCCGGCTTAAGTGGGAGTTTGTGTTGTACAATATCAGTATCTAGGCCTGGCATGTCATTATAAGACCAAGCGAACACATCTCTAAATTCCTTCAGTAGTACCTGCAACTTTTCTTTCACTTCCGCTTTCATGGTTGTACCGATCTTCACTTCCTTCACCTCATCCTCATCTCCCAAATTGAGTACTTCGACATCTTCCTGGTGAGGTTTTATTTCCTTAGACTCTTGTTCCACTAATCTCAACAGTTCAGGAGGGGGTTCCGGGTCATCATCACAATCATCTTCCGTATTATTGATGGGGTGCTCAAAGTCAGGAATATTGACATAATTATTTTCAAAATATTCATTGTCATATCTGCATTATTTAAGTTTACGAAAAAGAAATAAATAAACGGAAAAACGATGAAGAATGCAAAACGATGATAAAAACAAACACACTTTGATTATCGCGCTGAGCATAAAAACTAAAAACGTCAACCCGTAAGTCAAGAATCCTAAAGCCCCGGGTAAAGCTATAGGATTAATTAAAATTATTACATCTCATTCAAATTAAGCATCACGGGTAAATCCAGCATTTCCCAATTGTCGAGTTGTGCATCTGGGGAGCAGGCCCACACGAAACTCGAGCCTTCTGATCCATCTTCATCCTCCACGACTGCTATCTGGCCAGTGTTAACCCAACCAGCGCTGCGAAAGCTCTCATTGAGGTCACATATACGAATTCCTCCCACCTTGGGCTCCCGTCTTTCCACCCGAGCCAGACTGCGCTCTCTCCTTTCTTCTATCAGCCTTTTCCTGTCCTCCTTGGTGGGCTTGTATCCCAAGCCATACCTATTCTTGTTCTCGACGACCTCCAGAGGGAATGCTCGCCCCTGTCCATACTTGCCCAAACCTTTCCCATGCATATAACCTTCCTTCAGCATCACCTTGGCCATCATGATAGAAGCACGCGACAGATGCGGGTTTACTAGGAATGGCTCCACATAGGCATTTCCCACGATCTCCAGAGATTGGAAAGCTGTCTCGAGAGCTTCCTCAGCTGCTTCAATATAACGGGTGGATGATGGTCCACTCACTAGCAGATCCTCCTCTCCTGCCACTATCACCAATTTATCTCCCGTAACATACTTAAGCTTCTGGTGCAGTGTGGAAGGCACAACTCCCGCAGAATGGATCCATGGACGACCCAATAGACAACTATAGGCCGGGAGTATGTCCATAACCTGGAATGTTACTTGGAAAACGCACGGGCCGACTTGAACCGGCAACTCCACCTCTCCCATTACTTCTCTTTTGGTACCATCAAACGCCCTTACAATCATAGAGCTCGACTTCATTAACATTCCTTCACAAGGTAGCTTTTCCAATGTCGTCTTCGGCATGACATTCAAAGAGGAGCCATTATCCACCAATACGCGCGCTATAACATGATCCAGGTATTTCACAGATACATGAAGGGCTTTGTTTTGGCCTCTCCCTTCCACAGGTATTTCCTCATATGTGAAAGTGAGGTAATTATTAGCAACGATGTTGCCAACAATTCCCTCAAACTTATTCAGCGAAATCCCTTGCTCCACATGAGCTTCGCTAAGTATTTTCATTAACAACTTTCTGTGTGATGCCGAATGCATAAGCAGATCTAACAGGGATATCCGAGCAGGCATGCGGTTCAGTTGCTCCACTATCTTGTACTCACTCTGCTGTATGAATTTTAGGAATTCACCAGCTTCTTCCTCGGATATTTCCCTCTTTTCCTCCTTGTCAGGGGTCCCTTCAGCCTGCAGACTCTTCCCTTTCAAGAACTCCTTTGCTTTTGCAGTCATTGTTACTTCCTTGTCATTGGCTCTTTCCCTTGCCAACTCTGGTGGTGTAAAGATCCGACCACTTCTGGTCATTCCACCAATGCCTGATATGTTTTCAACTGTCGGATTTGCATCCTTTCCCTCATCTAATGCAATTGCCCCATACCTCCATGGGACGGCTTTTTCGTTCTTATAAGGAAAAGGAGTTGGCACCCGGATGACAACAGACGGATTTCCTTCAGTTACCAGTGCAGGGGTGGTCCTAGTGAAATGGATCACCAAGGGTTCGGGCATAGCTACATTAGATTCTTCGCCAGTTTGCATAAACACTTCTTCCTCTCTGACCTTATGGCATACCTGCATCAGATTTCTGTCAAGCAGGTCTTGTAAAATATTCTCGAATTCTACACATTCCTCAATAGAATGCCCGGCCTCCGGATGGAGTGCACATGCTATACCCTCATTATACTCGCCCTTCACTAAGCCCACCTTCAACAAAGCTTCAAAAATGAACCTCCTAGAGCTCTTGATCATGCCCACATCTCTTATCAGATCATGTTTTTCAACCTCGATGGCATTCGTCGAGGAACTCCCGTGTCCGGATAAAGGATTGGTCTCAACACTGGGCTTGTCTTCTTGAAATTTTAACCAACCCGAGTCGATCAAAGCCTGAACTTTGTACTTGAAAGCCATACATCCTTCGGTCGAGTGACCAACACCTCCCCCATGGTAACTACATCTGGCATTTGCGTCATAACCCCTAGGGTATGGAGGCTGTACAGGCCTCATCGGGCAAATGGCGACCAGCCCCTTTTTAACCAGGTTTGGTAACAATTCGGTGTAGGTCATAGGGATCGGAGTGAAATTAACAAATTGACTTCTTCTTGGGTTGCTATTTTGACCCACATTCAGATTCGGGCCCACGTTTGCCCCAGGTCTCCAAGCTTCAGTTGGGATTCGTTGCGGCGGATAATACGTTTGTTGTTGCTGAGGCCTAGCTTGATGAGCAAACGAGGCATTAGCAGCATAAGGAGGTGGGCTTAAGTATGGTCGATAATTAGGATTAGGAGCTCGTCTTCTCCACACCGGCATTACCGTCGCTGCGTGTACCTCCCCCTCCTTCTTCTTCCCCTGACTGAAGCTCGGCTTTTTATAGTTTGTAGCTGTAGGCGGGCCATAGGCTATCTTCCCGTTTTTCAAACCAATTTCTATTCTCTCACCAATGAGGATGGTGTCGGCAAAATTGACAGACACATTCCCAACCATATGCTCATAAAACGGCGGCTGGAGTGTGTTTACGAACATCGACACCATCTCTTTATCAAACAGCGGTGGCTCAACTTGCGCAGCCAACTCCCTCCATCGCTGGGCATACTCTTTGAAGGTTTCCTTATCCTTCTTTGTCATGTTCTGCAGCTGCAGACGGTCCGGAGCAACATGAGTGTTGTATACGTATTGCTTCACGAAGGCGTCAGCTAGATCCGCCCAGCAACGGATTCGGGATGGCTCCAGATGGGTATACCAGTTCAACGCTACCCCAGCCAAACTTTCCTGGAAAACGTGGATGAGTAATGGCTCATCATGAGCATACGCAGCCATCTTTCTGCAGTACATAGCCACATGGCTTTTAGGGCAAGTATTACCCTTATACTTCTCAAACTCCGGCGCCTTGAACTTAGGTGGTATCCTCAGGCCCGGAACCAAACTCAATTTAGCCGCATCTCCAAATCCATAACTTTCGACCCCCTCAACGGCTCTCATCCTCGCCTCCAGACTTTCCAACCTACCCGTAGCTCCAACGAGGCTACCAAATCCCCCAACCCCCGTAGCGTGCGGCGCAGCTCCGGCTGAAAAATCCTCCTTAGCAACCACATATGGTACTGGGGTCACTCGTATTCCATCAGTTGTATTGGTCTCATTCATTCCTATACTCACCAGGGGGGCCGACACCAAGACAGGTCCCTGAGTGTCGATTGGTGGTATATTAGCAGTCGTGGGAAATGAGAAAGAAGCGTGCTCCGCCTCCGAGTACTCTCCTACGGGAGGAGTATAACCCGGGGGTAACCCATACAATGGGAAAGGAATCGATTGGCCCGCAGCGTTGAACATCGGGTGATAAAGGTGGGCATTCCCCTCAACATGTGCAGATGAAGACTCTCCAGTAGTCTTCATGGATTCAAGAGCCGCTAAGATCTGGCCGATCTGGTCCTTCAGCTGGCTAACATCCGCTTTGAGGGATTCCTGTGACTCCTCCAAGCTTGCCATGGCCCTTGAATGAGCTCGGGTCCGGTAGGGATGTCGTGGAAATTTGATCGTCGTTTTTTCTCACTCGTGCTGTTTTATTGTTTTAATTAATTAGAGGAAAAAAATGAAACATGCTAAAGAAAACATGATGCATGCTAGTGATAGGGGAAATCACAGAACCACAATGACATAACTGATGGAAATTAGCGCAAGCAGATGCCAAGCAAACATCCCGCATCTTTCATTTAAAGGAAAACAGGTTCATTACATTTCTTAAAGGAAACAAAACATAAAGATCTCTAAATACATCAATTCCTAGCCCGAGCGATGAAGGATTTCATCTCGCCTATCAACCATTTACAGTGATTAATAAAACGCTCTATTTCTACTGGTGGGCTATAAAAGTGGGTACTCGCTTCAGCTTCCAACACCATTCTGGGGATGTCTTCAATTGCCCCGTTTGCCAAAGCAGCCAATTGAGAGAAGCTTTCTTTCCAATGCTTTACATCCGTTTCTTGCTCTGCGATGTGCTCTTTCATTCGCTTTATCAAGGCCTAATGCCCTTCTTCAAATTCCATCGACCTCCATCGCTCCTCCTGCTCCTCGATGTAATCCTCCATCTGCTTTAACATGGCTCGATACTCCTCTTCAGCCTCTGCCCTCTTCCAGCGCTCTTGATTCAACTCCGCTTCAAAGGATGTAGCCATTTCCTTCATTTGATGCCCTGCTTCTTGTACTTGGACTTGTGCTTCTCTTAGTCTTTTTAGGGTTTCCCTTTTATCTCTCTTGGCTTCTTCATAGAGTTGTTTCCACTGTCTGCCTTCTTCTAAAGCCATATTCTTCATGGATAATTCTTTACTTGCGGCCGCAAGATCCTGCTTCACTCGGAATGTATAATCCCTCTCAGCCTTCTGGCTTTTGACAATGTTTTCATAAGGCCGTGACTTTTCTTCATTATCATTCCTCACATCCACAAAATCATTGCGTGCCCTCTGTAATTCCTTTTCCAAACTGGCATTCTTCACCCTCAATTTCTCCATCTCAGCCTTTAACTGTTTCACCTCTTCACTTTCTGGGGCCTGAGATGGCCCTTCACTAGCCGGTTGATCATTGATTGGCTTGAAAGGCAACTTGATTTCTTTTACCCTTTCCAGAATCCAAGTGTGATAACTAACCCTGCTATCCATCACTCCACTCCTCAAGTCCTTCTCTGCTCGCACCACATTTCCCCAGGCACTTCTGACTCTCCTCAACATTTCGGTACAATGTCCGTCCTCATAGTAGATGAAGAAGGCTGTGAGATAATCTGGTGAAGGCGCCCCCTTCATAGGATATCCGAACTGTCTTTGGACCAAAACAGGGTTGTAGTTAATACAACACCTAGAACCTATGAGAGGTACGTTAGGGAAGTTGCCACAATGTTGGATAGATGGTTTCATCTCTAGCCAAGGAAGACGCCACTTTACCTTTCCTTCATTCAAACCAGCAAAGAAATGGGCCCACTCATTTCCTCCTTTGTCTTTAAGCCCCTGGTGAGATGGATCCTCTGATGGGCACCTGATGTCGACCACTCCCCTAAACGTGCGTGCAGTCATCCACACATATAACGCCGGCAAGCAACATAGGACCTTCTTCCCTTTCCTCTCGTGGCACAAACTCATGGTCCCATACACATCCGCGAGGACTGCTGTCACGGGGTTTTCTGCTCTCGTCTTTCTCGCCACGAAGGCGTCAATAGCTGCATAATCAACAAAGTCCTCCATCTTGGGAAACAAAACGATACCATAAATAGTGACGGCTAGCACATCCATGAAAGTGTCCCAATCTTCCCTGTCAGCCAGATGCTGCAAATACTGTTCCAAATATCCCTGTGTCAATCCACGCGCCTGATTTCTCATCAACATCCGGTCTTCCAATTCTTTGGGATGCAGTTTCATAATGGCAGCAATGGTAGGGATGGAAGCATGATGCTCTAGGTGTTGATATGGAATGGTACCCTCAAGTGGTAAGCCCAGGATGTACTCAAATTCTTCTATAGTTGGTGCCAACTGAAAGTCTGAAAAGGTAAAACATCTCAGCGGAGGGTCGTAATACTGGGCCAAAGCTGTGATGGCAGGCACTTGTACTTCTATTTCCATTAGACTCAGTAGATTCCCATACTTCTTCTTAAAAGCTTCTCTCTTTATAGTCTTGAGCCTTCTGCCTAGATTTATTAACCCTGTAAGATTTCCCCCATGAGTCTTTAGGCGAGGCTTCTTCCTTAAAATGGCAGAATCGGTCTGTTGCTTAGCACCTGATCTTGCATCACCCTCCATCTTGTATACAGTCAAGTAAGTACCTGTGATTCCCCCTAAAACCAGCATGTTATCAAATGATGTATAAACATGATGCATGGCAACATAATGACATAAAGAATGTTATGACTAACAAAAATGCATGCATAGTATGAAGACGCAAAGGACATTATCATTACTATTTTGCGTGAAAACAACAGCGCGGGGGTTATAGGAATACACATGTCTCCCTTTGTGCCCTAAAAAGAGGTTCAACGCTTCAGATTGAGAGTCAAGTATATGCAACCTCACAAGGGTGGCTTCCTGAACCTAAAGGTCAACGGTCACTAGAGCCATGGCCCCCGTCATAGCATCTCCACAACAGTCGAGTAATCAACTAGGTGTGAAGACACACATGAAGAGAACAAACTCTAGCTGGGGTTCTCACGATAACCAAACAGGCAGTATGGCCCAAGTGGTACCGCTACACAACCCCCCTATTTCTGAACTACACTCGGACCCGGGTATAGGGCCCCACTCATGATATGCATAAAGTGTGTGTGTGAAGGGAGAAATCAATGCATACCCCCAATCCCCCACCTGCAAAACAGCTAGAAAATTTTCCCAGGCAGATATAAACATGTTTTTCTACCCTAGGGTTCAATATCCAACAATTATTGCAGTTATTTCAAACATCAACATAAATAAGGAAAGAGCAAGAAAGGAAAAAAAAACACAAAACAAAACCATACCAAATTCGCGTATTGAATTAAATGGCTTGACTCTCTAGATGCTCCCCAGTGGAGTCGCCATCTGTCGCAACCGGAAAAAAAAATTGCGACGGGACGACGACTGTCCAAAAAGAGAAACGTGTTTTGAAAAAAGAGATTTTTGGAGTCGCCACCATGGTTTATTCTGGAAAACCATGGAAAAAAACCATGAAAAAGATAAGGCTTGGTCAATTGGAAAACCAGACTCAACGCCCGGGAGTCGGTTACGTGTAGGGAAGGTGTTAGCACCCTACACGCCTGCCCGAAGGCAGTACCTTTAATTAAATACGCGAATTTGAAGTGTGGTTTGCAAAATGTTTAATTTCCTCCTAAAAATAAAATAAAACTCTTAAAGAAAACAAAATATTTTTTTTTTTGTATTTTTGTGCCCGACAAGGACTGGCCTTGCTCCTACGTATTCTCAGTTAGACTGAGAAATCAGGGTTACGTAGTTCTTTAAATTGTTTGAAAAGTTTGGAAACTTAGGTGTATTTTTTTGTTTTTTGTGTTTGAAGAAATTTTTGTTTTTTATTATTATTTTTTTTATAAGGAAAGAAAGAGGTTTATTAGCACAAGGCCGCCGCGAACGGGCACACGTGTGCTTAACCTTAAAACATATTTTTGGTACTTTTTAGAAGAAGGAGAAGAAAAAGGTTTTTCAGCACAAGGACGCCGCGAACGGGCACACGTGTACTTAAACCTTTTGAAACTATTTTTCATTGATTTTTGTAAAGAAAGGAAAAAGGTTTTTAACACAAGGACGCCGCGAACGGGCACAGGTGTGTTTAAACCTTTTGAAACTATTTTTCATTGATTTTTGTAAAGAAAGAAAAAAAAAATTTTAACACAAGGACGCCGCGAACGGGCACACGTGTGTTTAAACCTTAAAACAAATTTTTAATTAAATTTGTTTTAAAAGAAAAAAGGAACGGTTTTCAACACAAGGACGCCGCGAACGGGCACACGTGTGTTTAAACCTTAAAACAAATTTTTATTAATTAATTTTTTTTTTTTTAAAAAAAAAAAAAAAAAAAAAAGAAAGAAAGAGGAAAGGGTCTTCAACACAAGGACGCCGCGAACGGGCACACGTGTGTTTAAACCTTAAAACAAATTTGTTTATTTTTAAATATATACTTAAGGGTAGATAAAATAAATAGGTAAATTACTAAATAAAGGATAAAGGGTAGAGAATAAGATAAATGGATATGCTACTAAGTAAGAAAGCTTAATTGATAAAAATAAGAGGTGTGGTAGAAATGAAAAAAAAAAAAAAGAAAAAAAAAAAAAAGAAAAAAAAAAAAGGGGTGTACAAACTAATCTTAGAAAACTGATTGGGCCTAAGCCCAAGTGGCCAGGGGTGTGGAAATGAAAAATAGGGTGCAAACCAAATTAGTTCTAATGACAGATTTGGGCCCAGGTCCAAAATGAACCGGGGTGCTACACAGCAAAAATTGGGGGTGCAGAAAACGGATGGGCTCAAACCCATTATACAGGTGGCGCCAATTAGTAGCTATGGGGGTGCAGAGGTGAACTCTCGGCTTTCGGGCTAGGCCTAAGGGCCCAAAGCCCTCCCCAATTCAGAAAACAAAGGGGTCTGACCTAGCTCCATCATTTCCCCCTCACTCAGCCTCCCCCACCAAGCTAGGGCTCTCTCATTCTCCCTCTGCCGACAAAACTCAAAGCCACCGTCTCCGCCCAGTAACGGCGTCGCCGGCGATGGTAGATACCACCGGAACCACGGTCGGCCACGGCGCCACCGTCCAATCTCTTCCCTCATCCCCTTTCGTGCGCGAGAAGGATGTACGCTTGCCCCTTATATGTGAGCCGCCACCGCTTCCCACCACCAACCGGCCGGCTCGAACCGCGGCCTCGGGCGTCGCGCTCCGCTACTCGCCGCCGCTCACCGCCGGTGGACATCAACAGCCACAACGTCGAGATCTCCTCTTCTGCCATTTTTGTGAGTCGCCCGGCCACCACACAGCTTTGCCGGAATCATTTACCACACCGGCGCCACAGGCACCACTCCTCTTCCTCTCCACCCGAGGGTTTCCTACCACTTTTATCCTCTGTGTTTCCCATTTTGGTTGGATTCGAATGGAGGATTGAGTTTCGGTTGGAAACGGGAAGCAAAGTTGAGTTTGATTTGGCTGGTTCCCCTCCTGTTGATTGGTTGAGCTTGGTATCCTGGTGTTGATTTTGTTTTCTGTTGCAGGTGATGGTGGAAAGGGTCCAAGGAAATTGGGTGGTCGAATGGGTTGGAGTCAACGCTGGAAGCGTGGGGTTATCAAGCAACGGCAACGTGCCACTCGAATTGAACCTCTTTTCAAGAGTTTTGTCGAGGGAAACACAGTCGTCGGGGTATTTTGGAGAGTGATTTTGGTGAAGATGATGATATTGGTTTTGTGATTGGCTTGGCTTTTCATGGTTTTGTATAATGCAGGTTGAGGGGTGATCCAGGCCATACTATACTATGCTTTTGTTCATTTCTAACTTTCGTTAGAGTTTGATACCTGGGTTTTGTATATCAAGTCCCTGTTTCGGCCATGTCTGTTGAGATATACTTTCTGTTGGACAACTTAGATAGGCTGGGTTGGTTCTTTCGTTTATTTGTTAGCTCCATTGGATACAGGGAAAAGGAACGGAGCACAGAATAATGGGGATAGTGATGAAGATCGAGAGAGGTTCATACACGATTATAGTAGGAAAATATACAACAATGTAACAAGCAGCAAATGCAACAGTAATATGTTCAAGAGCAAGCAACTGATTTCACTAAAACATGGAGTGCAAGGAGGCGTTACTTACCTCTTGAAGATTTAGATGCTAATGTTGACCTTGCGACTCCAGTGACCGACCTTGCTCTTTCTTCCAAGTTGCTCGTGAACGGGAATTGCTGCCTTTCCCCTGCTTCTCCTTGCCGATGCAACGAAGACGTTCGCTTCACCGAATCGATCCCCTTGTCTAGGTAGCCAAGAATGAATAAAACCCCCCCTCCTCTCTTAGGTTGCTATCTTTTTTCTTATGGCCAATCCCCCTCTGTGCTTTTTTTGCAGCCAGTTTGTAACGATTCTGTATGTTCCAAAATCGTCTCTGTCAACTTCCCAAACGCCTCGTCCTTTCCTGCCAAAACGATCCTCTGCGTCTTCCCCTCTAATTCGTACCTGTTGCCCCTTCCAACCCAACATTCCTTCTCTTTCCCTTACTTTTTATTATTTTTAGTTTTCTTTTTTTTTTTTGTTTTTTTTTTCTTTTTACTATACGACAAAAGAAAAAATTACACGTATCATTATATTTTTTAATTTTAAAACCTTATAATTAATAACAATTTTATTATATATTTTTAATAGCTATATTATATTAAAACGTAAGAAAGAAAGGAAAAACAAAAATAAAATAAATAAAAAATAAAAAGCGGAAATTAAAAAAGTTGTTTTTTTTTTTAATTATTATTTTTTTTATTTTCTTTTATTATTTTTGTATTATTATTATTATTTTTAAATATAAAGATAGAAGCAAATAAAAATAAATAAATAGTAAAAATGAAAAGAAGTAAAATATTGACAATAAATAAAAAACGATATCGTAAGAAAACGATCCGGACGAAATTCGGTATTGACAAGGACTTCTAAAGCAAAGCAAATAGCCATGGCATGTATGATGGGGCACAAACAACAACAATATAGTCTTCTCTATGATTATGTTGTTGGATTAACAAGAGCGGGGGTTGAAATGTTTAAGATTAAGGTGAATAAACCCAACCTACTTTAAAAGCAAGGTTTGATAGTTTTTACATGTATTTAGATGGTTGTAAGAAAGGGTTCTTGGTTGGTTGCATACTTCATTGGTGTTGATGGTTGTCACCTAAAGACCACTTGTGATGGCTAGTTGGTGGTTATAGTTGGTAGAGATCCCAATGATCAATAGTTTCCATTATTTTTTGTTGTTGTGGAAAATGAATGCAAAGAGACTTGGAGATGGTTCATGACATTGTTATTTAGTGATATTGTGGGTATTCAAACCCATGGTTGGGTTTTTCATATCATATCAACAAAAGGTATACTATATTTTCAATTAACACTAAAGATTTCATATTACATGTGTACTACCACATACTAACTTCTTTTATATTGTATGTAGGGACTTATGACAATGTTTGATGGAATTTTGGAGGGGTAGAACATAGGTTATGTCTCAGACACCTACATAGTAATTATAAAAAAAAAAATTGGTGGAAAGACAGTCACAATAAACCTTATGATGGACACTACAAAAGCAACATACTTCTGGGGGTGGGAAAGAAAAATGGATGAGTTGAAGAAAATAAATTCTGAAGCTTATGATTGATTAATTGCAATTCCTTGAAAATCATGGTGTAAACATGCATTTAGTTGTTATCCTAGGTGTGATATGCTAATGAATAACTTGTGTAAATCATTTAATAGTTCAATTTTATTAACTAGAGACAAAATAATAATAAATATAATGGACTGAATTAGGTCACATTTAATGAGTAAGTTTTCAACTCAGGAAAAAGTTGAGTAAATATCCTTGGAATGTGATGCCTAAACCTCTAAAAGGGCTAGATAAGGAGGTAGAAAAAAGTGGGAATTAGATGATTGTATGGATTGGGGATGCTTAGTTTGAAGTAATTTAGGGGTTACCATACAAATTTTTGTTCTTGATCTGAATAACCATAGTTGAACATGTTATTTTTGGGACTCAGTGGGTATACCTTATAGACATTCTATTGATGCTATTCATTATAGGTTAGAACAACATATGGTTTATGTTCACATGTTTTACAAGAGAGAGACATATGATCCTTGTTATGGACCAAAAATTAGCCCAATTAATGGGCAACAACTCTGGCCCAAAACAAATTCTCTATAAACACTCTCCCCATATATAGAACATGTGTAGGCATGCCAAAGAAATTAAAAAAAAAAGGGGGAAAAACATGTTAGCCCTGCAATATTGTCAAACCAAAACATTGTCATGAGATGTAGCAAATGACATTAATATGGACATAACATTAGAAGAAGATATATGGAGAGTATTTTAGATTAATTGAAGGGATTTAAACCTTAGTATTTCAAAATTTAGTCATCTTAAACATCACAAAAACTCATCCTAAGGAATTAAACCCACAAATAATTTAGACAATACTCACTTCTTAATTGTCATGTCATAATTGATTCATATTAAAATATTTACATGTATATAAAACATACTTTTTAATAAAGGTTCATGCAATGCATTTATGAAAGCTTAATGGTGTGGTTAAAGCTGATGTAACAAATTTTCCTACCATTTATTGGTAAGGCTCATTAGAGCGGTTCACAAGAACCCGTGCTTTGCCTGATATATTTTTAATTGAATGCCCTAACAATAGGGATGAACAAAATAAATTGTATTAAACTAAACTATTAAAAAGTATTGTAAATTAAAAAGTAGTTTATTGAAATCTATTTCAGAAGAATTGAACCGAACTAAATTTTATTCTATCAAACTATCTATACTTAGTTCCATAAATTGTGTTGAATTTTTTAAAAAACCTTGAAAGAAAGAGAAAAATTAGCACCTAATGGTCAAATTCAGTTGACTTGAATGAATTTGGTCGGATTTTTGCCAAGGCTGGTTGGGTCAAATTTAGTTGAATTTTGGTCAGGCCGATTTAGTTAAATTCTTTCGATTTTGGTTGACTTGGCTAAATTTTGGTTGGGGCAAACTCAAAGGAATTTGATCAGGGTGGACTCGACTGAATTAAACCAAATTTTGGTCTTGGCCGATTGAGTCTAATTTGGCTAAATTTTGATTATGGCAAACTCGACTGAATTCGGTCAGGACCGACTCGTCCAGATTTGAACAAATTCTAGTCATAGCTTACCTGGTGGAATTCAGGCAAATTCTGGTTAGGGTCGACTTGGTCAATTTCGACTAAATTCGACCAAATTTTGATTGCGGCTAAATTCAACTAAATTTTGATTGTGGCTCGACCTGACCCGTTTTAACCTTTGGCTTAGCTTGATTTATCTAAACCTTCAGCCAGGGTTGATTTGTCACGACCTTTGACTCAGATCGACAATTCTCAACCTTTAACCTACGTGTCTTTGTACTATTATGCATCTCATCAACAAAACCGTTTTAAGTTAATGAACTGTTGGAACTTTAAAGATTTAGTTTTTTAAACGGTATTCTAAAATGGTTCAGTTCAATTTTCACAATAAATATTTAATATTTTAGTATAATATGATGTATTTATTTCACTATTTAGTGTAATTTGATTAATTTTGTTCATTCTTACCTAGTAATTAGTGAAATAATAACCATACCTCATGTTCGATCTCTTCAACCTCAACGTACGCACGTAGGTTTAGTTTTCTAATCAAAACGTATAAAAAAAAATCATTTTCCATGACAATTCATCAAAGAATTATATGAAAGGGGATGATAGGAAATAATATATTTGATTATAGTTTACCTTATTTAGTTTATGCATAATTGATTCTGTCTTGAATATTATAGTTTACCTTATTTAGTTTCTGCATAATTGATTCTGTCTTGAATAATTGATATATTCTTTCCTTAATTATAGAATCTAGGTATTTTTTATATTTTATATATTGTGCGCTGGTTACTCTTTCCAAATCAATAAAACACATTTGTTACGATCCTTACATGGTATCAGCCTAATTTCAATCCTTCCTTACCCTTTCTTCTTTTCTTTTCTTCCCTATGGCTAATACAGAGATCAACTGTTGCACCTTACAAAAGGCTCATCCACTGTTAGGGAGTTTTCCAAAACATTTCGAGGCTTATGTGATCAACTCAGCCTTATAGGTAGACCAGTGGATGATTTAGATAAATTACACTAGTTTTTACGGGGGTTAGGTCCCACTTTCACTAGCTTTGGTGCATCTCAATTAGCCATATGACCACTGCCTGTTTTTCGTGATCTTCTTTCTGCTGCCAAGAGTTTTGAAATGTATTTACATGCCGTTGAATCTACTCCCTCTCAAGTTGCTTTTAATACCACTACTCAACGTTCCTCTCAATCATCCAATACACGTTTTTAATCTGGGTTGCGTTCTTTCTCAAATGGAAAAACAGGTCGTGGTTACCAATACTCAGGTCGTGGTGGTCGCGGCAGAGGACGTCGTCCTATCCATTGCCAAATCTGCCGAAGAGAAGGTCATTATGCCACATCTTTCCATCAACGTTATGAAGGTGGCCCACCTCAATCTGCCAATCTTGCTGAATCATTTGCGAATTCTTGCACTCTATCAAATTCAAACCAGTCTGATTGGTACCTCAATACTGGAGCTTCAGCACACATGACATCAAACTCATCTGATTTAGACTCAATTGAGCCTTATTCTGGTAATCACACAGTTACTGTTGGAAATGGTAATGCTCTCCCTATTTCCCATATTGAATCTCATCGTTTGACAAATACTTTAAACCTTCTTGATATTCTTGTTGTGTCTGGACTCCAAAAGAATCTCATTTCAATTAGTAAACTTACACGTGACTTTTCTGTGGATGCTATATTTACTGACACATCTTTTCTGCTTCAACAAAGGGTACAAAGGAAATTCTAGCAAAAGGGAGGCATGAGCGCAACTTATATGTATTGGAGCATGGTCAAAATGCTTTTGTTTCTGTTTTAAATTCCAATAAGCTACGAGGATCATTTGAATTGTGGCATTATCGTTTGGGTCATGTTCACTTTGATACTATTTCCCATTTAAGAAAAAGAGGTCTTTTGTCTTTATCTTCTATTTTACCAACTCCTTCCATTTAATGCTCTTGTGAATTAGCTAAAAGCAAAAGACTACCTTATTCCCTTAATGAGAAACTCGCATCGCATGTCCTGGATTTAATTCATTGTGATTTATGGGGACCTGCTCCCATTTGTTCAAAATTTGGTTTTCGATATTATGTGATTTTTATTGATGACTATTCTAGATTCACTTGATTATATCCAATGCGCCTGAAATCTGATTTTTATGATGTATTTGTCCAATTCAAGAAATTTGTGGAAAATCAGTTTCATACAACTATAAAAACATTCTAAAGTGATGGTGGCACCGAATTCAACAATAACAAAGTCAAGACCTTGCTAAATGAAACTGGAATTCTTCATCTTATGTCTTGCCCTCATACACCAGCCCAAAATGGTAGAGCTGAACGCAAACATCGTCACATCACTGAAACGGGCCTTGCAATGCTTTTTCATTCATATTTCCTTGCTCATTATTGGCTTCATGCTTTTTGTTGTGCTGTTTATGTCATAAATCGGTTACCGACCACTCTTCTAAATGGTGTTTCTCCATTTGAGACCTTATATAATACTCCTCCTAATTATGCACACTTTCATCCTTTTGGCTGTCGGGTTTATTCTTGTCTTCGTGACTATGCCACTAACAAATTGTCTCCTCGCAGTGCACCTTGTATTTTTCTTGGATACAACAGCAACCATAAAGGATTTCAATGTTTGGATCCTTCAACCTCCCGGTTATACGTAACAAGACATGCCAAGTTTGATGAACTTCATTTTCCGTGTTCAAAAACATGAACTATATCTCCAATTTCCGGATTAGGTTTTTCTTCATTTGCCGAACCAGCCTCAACACCTGAAATTCCTGCTCTAGCTCCTGCACTAGCTTCTTCTTTGCCACTATCCAAGGAAACTGTGCACTCACCAACCATACCTTGTGGTCTATGTCCTGCTGAAGATACTCCTTCAACTACTGTTTCCATGCCTGATACTCAACCACAAATACACCGTAGTGTCCAGTCTACTCATCCTATGGTCACACGCGCTAAATCAGGTATTTTAGGCCTCGTCATTTTGCTGACATTACCACCTACCAACCATCTTCTCTTCTTTATGCTTTGCTCACCACTTCTACACCCAAAGGGTTCAAATCCGCTGTCAAACATCCTGGTTGGTTGGATGCTATGCATAAAGAACTCCTGGCGCTACACTCCAACAATACTTGGGATCTTGTCCCACGCCCATCCAACACCAACATTGTAGGATCCAAATGGGTGTTTCGCACCAAATATCTTTCAGATGGGTCAATTGACAAATTAAAAGCACGGTTGGTTGCACAAGGCTTCACTCAAACACCCGGTCTTGACTATGATCACACCTTCAGTTGTTAAAGCTGCCATTGTTCGTGTCATTCTCACTCTAGCAGTAATGAATATTTAGCCTCTTCATCAATTGGATGTCAACAATGCATTCTTGAATGGGCACCTGCAACATCCTGTCTATATGAAACAACCTCCTGGGTTCGTTGATCCTTGATACCCAAATCATGTTTGTCAACTTCTGAAAGCTCTTTATGGCCTCAAACAGGCCCCTCTTGCATGGTTTCAACGATTCAACTCGTTTTTGCTCAGTCTTGGGTTCCTCGGAAGCAAGGCAGATCCATCTTTATTTGTCTACCACAACATTGCTGCCACTCTATATATACTTGTTTATGTTGATGACATAATTTTGACAGGGAATAATAATTCTTTAATTAAAAAACTTTTGGCCAGGTACTGAGTTTGCTATCAAGGATTTAGGTCATCTAAATTACTTTCTTGGTCTCGAGGTCTACTACACTACCAATGGTGTCTTTCTTAGCCAGACCAAATACGCTCAAGACATTTTATCTATGGCCCAGATGTTGGATGCAAAACCGACAACCACACCGCTCCAACCTCATATTCAACTGACAACCACAGGAGATCCATTCTCTGATCCCACTCACTATCGCTCTCTCGTTGGTGCACTCCAGTATCTCATTATAACTCGTCTTGACTTGTACTATGCGGTAAATTTGGTTAGTCAGTTTCTTCAAGCTCCAACAAATAATCACTTTCAAGCAGTTAAACGCATCCTTCGATATGTCAGGGGCACCATGTCCTATGGCCTATCCTTCACCCGTGGAGCTTCTCTTAATGTTCTTGGATACTCGGATGCAGATTGGGCTCGATGTATTGAGACTAGGCGATCAACCTATGGTTATTCAATCTTTTTAGGCGGAATCAGTTGTGAATCAGAATATAGAGCCATGGCTAATGCAGCAGCTGAACTAATATGGATTACTCATTTTCTACATGATCTGCATATATTTCCTATCAAGCGCCAACTCTTCTTTGTGACAACAAGAGTGCTATATTCCTCTCCCAAAATTCGGTGGCTCACAAATGCACTAAACATATTGATATTGATTATCACTTTGTTTGAGAGCTTGTTCTATCTAACAAACTCATCACTCAGTTCATTCCTTCTGATCTCCAGCTAGTAGATATATTCACTAAAAGTCTGCCTCGACCATTGTTCTAGTTCTTCAGAGCCAAGCTTCACGTTGGACCAAATCGCACGCTTTGCTTGAGGGGATGATAGGAAATAATATATTTGATTATAGTTTATAGTTTCTACATAATTGATTTTGTCTTGAATATTATAGTTTACCTTATTTAGTTTCTGTATAATTGATTCTTTCTTGAATAATTGATATATTCTTTTCTTATTATAGAATCTAGGTATTGTGTATATTCTATATATTATATGTTGGTTACTCTTTCCAAATCAATAAAACACATTTGTTACAATCCTTACAGGGGGAATATTATTAATTTATTTTGAATTAAAAATACAAAATCTCAAAAATATATGAACGGATCCAAAATAAGATGAAAGGTAAACTTGAAATAGGAAACAAGAATAAACTCCATGTCGCAAACCTCTTTTCAATGTGCTTATAAGGTTTCAAATTCTCACACTCTAAAAATTTAAAACTTTAAGAGTGTAGAGCATATTGACGTAGAAGAGAACATTTTTTATAACCCGAAAGGACAAATCATATGTGAAATTTATAGAACTCTCTCTAGAAAACGTGAAACCAAAATTTTCATACAACTATGTTGATAATGGTTTAAAGAATCGACCACATATGCGTTAACTATTCCCATGGATAAAATTTACTTTAAAAAACATCTTTATGATAGAATGACATTAATATGTGTATATTTTGTTTAATTTAAGGAGGTAAACACGTTGACTTTCTACCCACCTTTGAGAAAAGAAAAAAATCTACCTTGTGAAGTAAATATGAAGTTCAAATGTCACTATATATTGACAAATTTATAAATTCTCTTTCGTTTTCAACTTTGCAAATTTCAAATAAGAGACTACTTTTCAAAGGTTATTATCATTAATTGCTAATCAATCATTAGTTAGTAATTACACATAGCAGCTTTCAATTATTTATAATGAAAACCAACCACCGCGACAGAAAGAAAAACCACAATATTAAGTAATTTTTATTTTTATTTTCACCTTATTTTTATCTCTTTTTCTCTCGTATAACGAAATTATAGTTTATAAGGCATAGAAATAAACTTGAGGATAATGTTTAAAACAATTTATTTGTCAATTTTAAAAATTTGAGTGAGAAAATGACAATTTTAAGATTTCAAGTACAATAAAATCGATGTAGTGGCTACATTTTTTAAAACCTAATTTACTAAAAATAACAAATTCGTATTCAAATTTTATAAAAATATTATATAAAAACATGTGATAGGTTTATTTCACAGATAAGGTTTAACTCAGCGTAGTATATTAGATTGAAAATTCCATTCCATCAGATTAATATATTTTCCATTTTGATTTGTTTAATTTTGCTTTTCGACTCATTTTTTACAGTTTATGTTAGATTCGATCACTGTATTTCTTATACATACTTTTGGATGCATACATTTTCTAAATGCATATTGTATCTTATAGCAAACAGAATTCTAGTTTGGACAAGAAAAATATAGTAACATGTTAAAAATGAAAATATTTATAGATTATGTTGTGCCATATTTATGGGATTATATATGCTATCCCAACCATTTTGCATTCTAACATTCCTTGCCTAACAATTAATTCACAATCTATTACATCACAAGTTGCAGTGCACCTGTTTGCTAATATTTCGTAATGAGAAAGTCCTGTTGACAGTCTCAGCTAAAGAAAAAATCACAAGAGGCTGATTTATGACTTGGAAGGTCCATCACACTTGGCAGAGGCCCATCCAATCTGCTGTTTCTCGTTATCATAAATCACAATCTTATCTTGTAAAGATATATCTGTTAAGAGCAAGAGAAAATGTATTACAATCAAACTAAAAAGAGAAAGAAAAACAAGATTTTTCTTATACTTCATATTTTTATGGTATTTCATAAGCAAACCTCCAATTATGTTGATATTTCCCAGTCCTATTTCAGTGCCGTCTAGAATCCCCAAGCAGACATTGCCATGTTTCTAGAAAAGAGTAGCATGTTAGACACATGATTTCTATTGTTGCTTTCATTAAGGAGAAAGAGAAATGTAAGTCATAATAGTCTTAAAAGGTGCTCACTGTGACAATTAGATAAGCTTCTGGTGGTACTTGCAGAAGCGAATTCTTTGATTTTGTGAAGCTGAGTACCAGTGGCTTAAAATTTCCAGTGACATCATGTAAAGATTTGAAAGCCTTTGGACCCTTCCAACAAATTGGGAGAGATGAATCAGCAGTTGCTCTAGTCAACGGCTTCCCCTTTATATCATTAGTTATCTGAATCACAGATTAAGGATTACTAAGTGAATAACAGGTGATGACTATTAATTTAGCTGATAAGCCAGGCAATGCAATAAGGCTCTTCTGGGGCCATATCTCACCAGATCAACAAGAGCTTTATGAGCTCTGGAATTGAAGTATGTGTAGGAGCTCCCACTATCGAAGATAAGTTCTAGACCTTTAACAGAAGTAGGTTTTCCATCGAAAAGCAGGTCTGCCGGACCTGTTTTATAGTGTTGTCTGAAACAAAAAGACTGTGTGTAAGTTCTCATGACTAGTAGGATCTCTCAAGAAAACAGATAAATGTAGTTTAACACTTACACGGAAGAACTTTGAAATATGGGTGTCCAAACAACTCCAGATTGGGGAATGAATTGATCTCCAAAGAATAAAAATCCTCCTCCTCTTCCACTTAAGCAGTGGCCTATAACATTACGAATTAGGCCAAGAGAATGAAGCTGGGATACAATGCTTGTTTTGCCATTTCCAAGGCCAAGAACACCTGCTGTGGAAGGTGGGGGATTTTGGCCAGGATGCGTTTGATCATATCCACACCTATTGAATAAAACAATTCTCAAGGCTTAAAAATATCTCAGGGTTATGAATGAACAATTTCAAATTAGTTAGCCAGCAACTGCGAAATTGATTGAAAGAAAAACGCTCACCCGAAGCCCAGAATAGGGCGTGCTAAAGATCCATTTGTAAATTTAACTGGAATATAATCTCGGACTAACACACCCAGAGATGATCCATGGTCTGCATAATCAACCTCATAGTCACATTGCTCATTTGCTGCAGCACAGGGAGGTGCTGACTGGACTCCAGTACACAAGGGATCCACACATTTCACAACGTTGCCGCGAGGTTTGTAAAGTCGGTTCTGAGGCTGAAAAATCAGCAATTAAGGAAATGAATATCATCCTTCATTGCAATATGTCTAGTTAGTAATTAGTATAAAAGTACTTGAGAACGTTCTCCACTCAAGTGAAACTTACTATAGTGCACCCTTTACATGGTGCATCACACTGAAGCCAAGTGAGATCACTTCCTGTGTCAATGTCAAGATCATAAAGCCTAGGGGGATTGCCAATGGCAAGGCTCACCGTGTAATACCTGCATACAAAGAATTCATTCATTCACTTTTACAAAACCAAGAATCATCTTGTCTTTACTTCTTGCCATTGCTAAAAACAATTATCAGAAGAAAAAAATTACACAAAGGGGTCTGTCAAACTACTCGATGAAAATCGGATTCATTCGATATAAACACAGATGGTTCTGAAACTTCCTAAGAAATTACAAGGATTAGTCAGAGTCAATTGGTTGGGCGGAGCATTCAAAGATATAATAAAGGTTAAGAATTAGTATACATGAAAAAAAGCGACGAAACAACTACAAGTTGAAAACTATCCAAAAAAATCCAAACCCAGAAAAGAAAACCTTGAAAATATTGGAGAATAAGAAAGAATGAGAGAGTTGGTATATGACTTTTATAAGAAGTTTATTGAACAAGTCAGAGGATGCAAAATGTAATTACTATAGAGTAAGATAACAGAACATACCCAATTGGATAAACATTTCCTTTAATCTGAAAAGCAAAAGAGGATGCAAGGGAATGAACAGAGGTTGAGGGTGTTGGCTTCTTAGAGTTGAGAATCTGATCGGTGTCTGAGAAGGAGGTTGAGAAAATGGAAGAAAGAAGCAAAAAGAGTAAAATTCCCCTGCTTTTCACAGCCATGTTCCAAGGACTGAAAACTCGAAATCAGAATTGAGAATTTGATGAGAAGATGAAGACGAAATTGAAGCAGAGAGAGAGAGAGAGAGAAATAACTCTCCTCTAATGTTAGTACTAAACCGCGTCTGCCTCATGTGCAGAGAGAGACCAAGGAGAGAAAACACGCACAACGGAATCTCTATTTTACGTCATCACTATGACTTTTAAGTTGTTTCAAAGTATTTTGTCTATGTTTGAAATAAAATAACTATTAACTATTGAGCCTTATAAAAATTTCGAGTAATCATATAAAAAATAAAAACCAACTTCCGATTAGCAACATATTTCCTTAAATATTGTTTAAAATTTTTTGTGATTAGGTAAAGGTTGTGAAAAGTATATTAAATAAAAAAAAGTTGGCATACTCAATAATAGAAAATATGTTAAAATATAGTATTAATATTATTATAAGAAAATTTAACCATTTTCATCATTTAACAAGTAAATAAACTGACATAAAGTTAGATAAATCATAAATATATAACTGATCAAAAGTGTAAATCATAAATATATAGATATTTAAAATGAAAATTTTATTGCATATCTAATTTAAATAACAATATTATATAAAATTGCTTGTGTCCTTCCGTAAAAATACCTAGCAATTTTCATCACTTTTAGCATTAGATGTTTGTTGTAACATCCAAAAATATATATTCACATATAATATAATAGGATTTAGCTATTACAATATGTGAAAGCAGTTAAGAGATAAAGATGACAGTATTTAAATATTTATACAGTCATCCAAAATTTAGTGGAAATTAAAACGAAATAAGACTTGAGTACAAGTTCCCTAAAGTTCTCCAAAATGTAATGCTAACTAAACTTTAAAGAGACCTAAAGAGTATTTTCCAGAATACCATCATAGTAAAATAAAAACTAGAAGTTTTTCAAAATGACAAACTATTCAACTAAAAGCCAATGGAAGTCCTAAGTACTAGGTGCTGGATCTTCCTCGGTCTCCAACGCCTCCAACGCCTGCTCTAGAGGTACATCGTCACCTACTACTCATATCCAAAGGACTGGATGATCATCGCAAGGGAGGAAGGCAAACACACACAACATACAAGCGCAAGGGTGAGCTAGGTCTCAAACAAACATACAATTCATGGCACATTAATCTAACATTACCAAGAGCATTCGTTTACATACAAGCAAGTGAGCCATCATAAACACAAGCGCTTATTTCATAAACTCAACTAAAACAATAATCCTATCATATAAAGACCTCCAGACTCGTCCGGACTAAGAATGTATATAGAGCTGGGGCGGGTTGTGCACTTGTGGTGGCCTCTACTGCTTTGCAAAGCCATTGCCGAGGGGTTTCACCCGACCACACACAAGGCTGATCCGTTACCGCGGAATAGACCTCCAGTGATAGCGCCTACCCTAGGACCTCCCACTACTCTCACCACACGCGTCGATCCTCTCTAAGTGAGAATGAAGACCGTTAGAGTGTTAGGGATAACCCCCCATAGTGAAAGCCTCTTACATACATTCAATACACTAATTGATCTCACCGAGAGATCTTAGAATAATTCTCAAAGTACATAATCAATATCACCAATCTTGTTTCACTTCACCAACCTCATCCAATTAATCATATGATATTCCTCTTAAATCAATAATGTACCTCATAAACCACTTTGATTCATCAAACGAAAAATTTCGTAGTCATTCAAGTGCATCCTTACTATATTGTCTCATACCAAACCCATACACCATTACAACATCAACCATGTCATAAAAACAACTCATACATTACATACTTTCACAAAACCAACACTTATTAACACAAATTTCTTTAGGACTTTTAATTATCAATACTTAAGTAATTCAAACAGCCTTGAGACCCTCACCAATGACTCCGGAAGGGTCAAAAACCCCCAGAATGACCTAAAGAACGTCCAAAACGGACATTCGGAACCCCCCAAACTATCAAAAATAAAAGCAAGAGCAGAAAATGGCGCCCCAGCGCCCTTTAGGGGCGCCCGAGCGTGAAAATTAAGCTGAAACAACGAGTTGAAAGGCGCCCAGCGCCCCGGGCGTGGATTCTGCAGAGTTTCTGCAGATTTTGCAGAACTCACCCACTCTCATTTCGTTTTAGGCCTTTTGGTGGATTTCTAGCACTCATAACTTGATCTATATGTTGATTTAAACTTGTCTAGATCTTTCTAACCTATCCTAACACAACTCTCTAGTTGATATGCATAGATCTTACCTCTAAAAACTCTTTTTCATGAACTTAAGATACCAATTCTGAATTTACCAATTCCAAATCATTTTAGACCATTTTGGCACCTCCTACAAGTCACAAATGACTAAATCAAATTGTCCCCACTGCCCACTTACACCCTAGGCCTCAATTACTCAAAACCACCCTCTCACTTCCTCTAAACTCACTCAGAACACTATTTTTCCTCAACCTAAGGACTCAACTCCACTTCTACCATTTAGAACCTCATCTTAACCAATTTTATAGTTCCAACAAGTTATAATTGACTCATCCAAGCTGGCCAAACTGCCCAAATACATTTAAGACCCTTAAGGTTAAAAATCACTACCTCACTTCCTCTAAATGACCAAGAATTGACCCTAAAGACAATTGATTTCATTCCCAACAGTATCACAAGATAATTTTCATACTAAAACAGTCCCAACATACATAATTAATCAATCTAAACCATTCCAAAACAGCACACTATCATCACACACCAAATTCACATATCAAACACATCCTTACATGCATTTCAAGTCACAAAAACTCATTTCATGCCTCCAACAACATACCATTCCAAAATTATCATGCATTCCCATCACACAACTAAAAATCCAAAAATAGAACTAGCTCCCCTTACCCAGTGGCACGGCTCCATCAAAGCCCCGATAGCTTGCTCTTACTCAAAATAAGCTAGAACCACCTATAGGTTGTCAAATTGGAAAGGAAAAACATGTTTTAGATCCTAAATTTGATTAGGAATTTGGGGAAAACTCAGAAAAAGCTGCATGCAACAGATCTCATTGCATGATTCTAGCTTTACGATAAACAAAAGAAAGAAATTCTACTTACGGGTTCCGATTGAAGAAATTGGTCGGCTAGATGCAAGACCCACTATGTTGCAATCATTGGAGGACACCTAATTAGGAATTTGGTGATTCAGTGTGAAGAATGGGAAAGGAAATGGAAAAGAGGAAAGAAGAACAATAGAGAGGTAGAGGGGAAGTAAAGTTCAGAGAAGTTTAAAAAGGAAGGTGCATGCAAGAAAGTTCCATGTTTTTAAAACATAACTTATAAATATCCTTCTTATTGCATACACTTTGTTTTCTTCTTTTCTCTGATTTTTAAAGGGCTTTACATTTGCGTTTTATTTCTATTTTTTTTTAATTTTAAAAGAATAATGTATTTTAAAGGATAAATTATAATCAAATAATACTTTGTTGTCAATACCAAATTTCGTCCGGACAAGTTTTAGGTCTTACGTTCTTACCTCGATTTTCATTTTATTTATTTATTTACTTGTTTTAATTTTATTCCTTCCTCTTTATTTCTTTTTATTTTTTTATCTTATCTTATTTCATTTTTCTTTTCTTTTCATTTCTCCGTTCATAATCTTTTTATTTTTATCTTGTCTTTCCTTTTGATTATTAGTTTTAATATAAAAATTGTAATAATAATAAAAAAAAACAAAAAAAAAATAAAAAAAAAAAACGAATTGGAGCTTGAAACGTTTTGGCTGAGGGAAAGCCATGTGTGCAAAACGACAACAGAGACAAGGGAACATGGCAGAGACAATTTGGAATTTGGTAGGTTTGTGGGGCAGAGAAATCAGTTTTGGTTTTGGCAGCAAGGCCGTTTCTGAAAAGGGGGCGGGACAAAAGCAACAAAAGGGAATAGACACAGCATTAGACATCACTCTCACGGTACAATTCGGTGACAAAAAAAAAGCACTCACATACTGCACTGGGATACCTGGTTTTGGATTCACTAACAGAGAGGAAACAAAGTGAGTAAAAGGGAGAGAGGAAGAAAGGCTTGTAGAGAGGAAGGAGAAAGAAGCTTGCTGCGGAGAGTATCATCGGAAGCAAAACTCTGGGCATTCGGACCTCCATCGCAGAAGCCAAGCGACTTCAAAGTAGCTCCAAGAGGTAAGTCTACGTGCTCGTATAATATTCGCTCATATCGTCATGTTGATTGGTGGTGCATTGTTTGTCATTTTATATCCATTTTTTGCTCTGTTCAACATGATATTATGGCATGTTCATTCTCCCCCATTTGTCTTCGCCCCAACGCTTAAGCATTTTGCTTCTCTAACTTGAATCCCATTATATCAATTCCTTGCTTCCTCTTCATTGCCCAAATCACCGAATAGTCTCAATAGGTGAGCATACCACTTCATTCTCATCCTTGATACACCTTGTCCACAGTTTCCCTGCAACAAATAAATAGAAGGGACCAAATCAAACTTCCAACCCAAACTTCTCAATATTACAGCTTCATAGACTTTTCAAAACGAAACCAACATAATGACACCAAGCTCAAACACACAACACCAAAAAAACACACACACAGTTAATTCTTCCCTCACGTCATAGACACGCACAAAACTATAGCCCCAATCACCATTCTATCTTCCTCCACCCTCGCACATAACACCTCGAACACGTTCCACGGGGACAGAACCGTTATCCTTGACAGCTCCAACACCCCTTTTAGCTTTGCCGTAAAACCAATCAACAAGAAACAAATCACACCAACAACCATTCCTCCATTGTCGTAGGACTAGCGACCACGGACCAACGACCACAAACCAGACGATAAAACCAGGCTTCCCATGTCCCTGCTCAGCTCTTCAACCTGCACCCAGAAAAGGAGCAACGTAAAACACTAAACTAAATAGACTTCACTGATCCAATCCCCAATTCCAGTAACCTTCACTAGGACTCAAGTTCTCTCACTTCCAAGCATCCGCGAGGTCACCATCATCAGCTCTAACTTATACCCTCACTAAACCGAACCCATTTCTCGCGGCCATCAATCCCCTGTTCAGCCCCCAATCACTATTGAAACCGGATAAAAAATCCCACATAGAGAACACCACAGTTTTATTCTCCTTCATCCCTGCGTCCACTACCATTCGCCCCTGTCTCTCCTTCACCTTCATTAGAAAACGAAAAAATGCGAAGCCACGGACGCAAAGAGGGAACTAAGCAAAATCAGTTTCTCAAGTCGCCAACCCGGTAGTGGTGTGAGCGGTGATTAAGGGCTCCAATGGCGGCGACACCGTAAATGTACAAACCCAGTCAAGGGTTTGGTCTCAGAATCGTAGAAGAGAGGAACAAGGACGCATATGAAACCGCAATCTGCAGCGACGACGTCCTGCACCGTGGCAGCGCTAGTGCCGAATTTGGAGAAGAGGTGTGGAGGCGTTCCTTTCTCGCGCGGAGGACGAACCTGAGGCGGGGCACGACTTCGCAGCCAGTCGCGGTTCTAGTGGCACTTGTCGTCGTCGGCAAGGATGAGGTTCAGAGCGGTGGTGGCCGGCGGCGCTCAGTCGGAGGCAAACACTCAAACCTAGGTCCGCATGAGGAACGAAAAGGGAAGGGGAAGACTTGATGGCAGCAACTGGTTGGACGCCGTGGTCGATGGAGGTCGCCGGCAACCCCTTTTGGTGGCGTCGTGGTGGCCGTTCGAGGGGAGCAGTGGCGGTCGTTTTTCTCAGAGCAGGGTTGGTTGGTTTATGTTGGGTGGAGGGTGCACGAGAGAGAGGTCTGCGATATTTGGGTGCTGAGTGAGAAATGAGAGAAAGAAATTTTGACCCCTTAGGGTTTCTAGGTCACAAGGGAGCATTGGGCTTGGGTTGCTGGGGTCCGTTTTTTAGAAAATAAATAAATATAATAGTAAATTTTTTTTAAAAAAAGGGAGACGAGGAAACAGAAACCCTAATGGGTTCTGATTAAAGAGGTATTGGGCCCAGTCCGCCCACTGTTGTTCCACCATTCACCACCCCTCTTTTTATTTTTACCACCCCCTTTTCATTTGGGCTTTGGCCCAATTTGACTTTTTTTCTCTTTTTCATTTTACTTGTTTTACTATGTGTTTCTATTTACTTGTTTATTGTATTCTTTATTTTTTTACTTTCATTTTGTTTAGTTATTTCCTAGTTATTTCTATCTTTCTACTTATTATATTTATCTACTTTTAAGTAAATATAAAAAATCATAAATTGTTTTAAAAGGTTTAAGTACAAGTGCGACCATTCTGTCTGCCTTGTACTAAACACCTTTTTTCTTCCTCTAAAAAAAAATCATAAATTGTTTTAAAAGGTTTAAGCACAAGTGCGACCATCCTGTCTGCCTTGTGCTAAAAATTTTTTTTCCTTCCTCTTTAAAAAAATCATAAATTACTTTAAAGGGTTTAAGTACAAGTGCGACCATTCTGTCTGCCTTGTACTAAAAACCTTTTTCTTCCTCTCAAAAAATCAATCATAAATTGTTTTAAAGGGTTTAAGTACAAGTGCGACCATTCTGTCTTCCTTGTACTAAAAACCTTCTTTTTCTTCCTCTTTAAAAAAAATCATAAATTGTTTTAAAGGGTTTAAGCACAAGTGCGACCATCCTGTCTGCCTTGTGCTAAAAACTTTTTTTTCTTCCTCTTTAAAAAAATCATAAATTGCTTTAAAGGGTTTAAGTACAAGTGCGACCATTCTGTTTGCCTTGTACTAAAAACCTTTTTCTTCCTCTCAAAAAAAATCAATCATAAATTGTTTTAAAGGGTTTAAGTACAAGTGCGACCATTCTGTCTGCCTTATACTAAAAACCTTCTTTTTCTTCCTCTTTAAAAAATCATAAATTGTTTTAAAGGATTTAAACACAAGTGCGACCATTCTGTCGGCCTTGTGTTGAAAACCCTTTTCTTCCTTATTCAAAAAAAAAAAAAAAAACCTTCAAACACAAAACATCATTTTCCAAATAACAATCAATTTTTTTTAAAGAACTACGTAACCCTGATTTCTCAGTCCAACTGAGAATATGTAGGAGCAAGGTCAATCCTTGTCGGGCACAAAAAACACAAAAAATGTATTTTGTTTTCTTTAGAGTAAAATTTTATTTTTTTAGGGGAAATTAAACACTTTTTAAAATCACATCAAATTCGTGTTTTAATTAACGGTACTGCCATCGGGCAGGCGTGTAGGGTGCTAATACCTTCCCTACACGTAACCGACTCCCGGACCCTGAGTCTGGTTTTGTAGACTTTGCCTTATCTTTTATGGTTTTTTCCATAGTTTTCCAAAATAAACTATGGTGGCGACTCCAAAAATTCCTTTTCTCTTTTTTAAAACTGTTTCCTTTTTTTTTTTAGGTCGTCGTCCCGTCTCGATTTTCCGGTTGCGACATTTGTTATACATGCATATAGAATAAATCATTGAGTAATTTTACTAAAACCCATTTTATACATGCATATAGAATAAATCATGGAGTAATTTTACTAAAACCCATTTTATACATGCATATAGAATAAATCATGCAGTCATTTTACTAAAAAGCAAATGACTATTATCATAACCTAAATTAATGATGGTAATGACGGTGATATTTTAATAGTAAGTGATGATATAAAAATTATGAGAAAACGTTATTTAACATTTTAAAAAATAAATAAAAAGTAATTTGTTATTTTACATTAAATACATTATCGTTTTATATTAACATTAACAAGAAAACAAGTAAATGATATATAAATTTCACTTGATTAATATAAAAAATACTCAATTAAAAAATATAAAAAATTTAAATATTTGATAATAAAGAATTAATAAAAATTTCATTGAAATTTATAAAAATTTTAAATAATTTAATAAAAATTTAATAAAAATT
Organism: Vigna mungo; assembly: GCA_036885675.1. Classification (NCBI taxonomy): domain Eukaryota; kingdom Viridiplantae; phylum Streptophyta; class Magnoliopsida; order Fabales; family Fabaceae; genus Vigna; species Vigna mungo. The sequence continues at coordinate 33,131,024 of CP144699.1, forward strand.
CAATTGAAAATGATTAAATTTAATGAAAATTTAAAAGTTCACTAAATTTATATTAATTTAGTTAATTAATTTGTAAATGAATTTTCAATGGTAGTGTGTGGTCAATATAAAAAATTCACTAAGTAAATTCACGGAAAAAAGCCATCACATTTTTGTAAGAACAACTCTATCTTTTTTTTTTGTCATTTTGTGGATAAATATCTAAAATTAAAACGAATCAATCATAAATTATAATATATTAAAAAATTATAAAAAAAATTGTTAAACGAACTTTTTCTTTAAATAATGAAACAAAAGGATGGAAATTATACTGTATTTTTAATAAAACTACGTTATTACACAAATTATATTTTTGTTCTTGAATCACTACGTTGTGTTCCAACTGAAAAATAGAAATTTTAACGTAATTTTAACGACCAGGAACCATCCTCTCTCTCCCTTCAAGCTTTTTGACTATATTTTGAGCATCATTAACAACTAGGAAAAAAAGATTGAGAAAAGTAAGAATTTTATTATCAATTAATAAATATTAAATTTTAAGTTTTTTTTTTCTTATAAATGTGTATACTTTTAATTGAGTTTTTATTAAATTCTATTTAATATTTAAATGTTTAAAATTGTTATATTTTTTACTTGAACTTGTAAAGTTTAATTCATTTCTTAACTAGGTGATAACTATTATTTTATTATGTTGTTTTACATGTTTGTATCAACTTGTTAAAGAGATGTCAAGAGGTTAATATAAATAAAAATGATATTATGTTAATGAAAAATAACAATAAATTAAAATCGTGTTGGATGATAAGAAGGTTGCTAATGATTGTATGAGAATGTTTCCTTGATCACGGTAGTATGATAATGTCTCCATATATTTTTAAGAAAATAATAAAAATTATTTATCATTTTAAATTTTAGATTAACTATAATGTTATTTTTATATTGACTACAAAATTTATTTTTTCTTAAAATAAGACAACGAGAGATAAGGCAACAATTATCACTCAAGTTAAAAGAAATTAAACAGCAAATATTTAATTAAATAATATATATATTTTTTAAATATTTAAAAAACAAAAAATAATTAAAAATATTGAAATTAACGAGAAATTAAAAATTATTTAAAATATTTAACATGATTTTAGAAAAAAATATATTTAATTACTATAGAAAATAACAAAGATAAAAAAAATGGAAAACTATTGATCAAAATAAATCAATAAAGAAAAGAAAGTACTGCAAACTGTGAAGTTTGCTAATTGATTCTTGAATGATAATATACTAAGAACATATTTTTTTTTAACATCCGTAAATATATTCACATATAATATAATAGGATTCAGTTATTACAATATGTGAAAATAGTTAAGAGATAAAGATGACAGTATTTAAATATTTATACAGTCATCCAAAATTTAGTGGAAATTAAAACGAAATAAGACTTGAGTACAAGTTCCCCAAAGTTCTCCAAATTGTAATGCTAACTAAACTTTAAAGAGACCTAAAGAGTATTTTCCAGAATACCAACATAGTAAAATAAAAACTAGAAGTTTTTCAAAATAACAAACTATTCAACTAAAAGGTAATGGAAGTCCTAAGTACTAGGGGCTGGATCTTCCTCAACTTCCAAAGCTTACTCCAATGGTACATCATCACCTACTGCTCACATCCAAAGGATTGGATGATCATCGCAAAGGGAAAGGCAAACACATACAAACATACAATGCAAGGGTAAGCTAGATATCTAAAATATTACAAGTAAACAAAATTAAACTAGCATACAAGGTCAAGCAAACAATATTATATAGAACAGTTTTACTAAGTTATAAATTGGAATTTTATTAAGTGGTGTTAGACTTAGACTCGTCCGGACTCGGAATGAATATCGAGCTTGGCGGGTTATGCACTTGTGGTGACCTCTACTGCTTTGCAAAGCCAATTGCTATGGGTTCCACCCTACCACCACAAGGTTAGTTCGTTATCACTCACCTTGGCCCATATAAAATGGAGACAACCAAGACTAGAACCCCCTACTACTCTCACCACATGAACTAATCTTCTCTAAGTGAGATTGAATAGTCATTAGAGCATTAAGGGCAACCCCCAAGACTGAGCTACCTATATTCATTCCAGTACTTAACATGATATCACTCATATCTTGGCCCATATAAAATGGAGACACCCAAGATTGAGCTTCTTATATTTATTCTCAACATTAACAATGATCTCACCTAGAGATCTTGATTTGATTCTCAAAGCCCATGATTCATACCACCAATCTTGTTTCACTTCATCAACTTCATCCAATTAATCATACAATCTCATTCAGAAGCAAAATAAACATATATAACTCATACATTACATATTTTCACGGAAACATCATCTATTAATAACAATTTCTTTATGAACTTTAATTATCAATACTTAGTAATTCAAACAGCTCCGAAACCATCACCAACGGCTCCGGAAGGGCCTAAAACCCCCAAAACGACCTAAAGAACGTCCAAAAAGGACATCCATAACCCCCCAAACTATAAAAATTAAAAGCAACAGCAGAAAATGACGCCCCAGCGCCCTTTAGGGGCGCCCGGGCGCCAGAATTAAGCTGAAACAGCGAGTTAAAGGGCGCCCAGCCCCCTTTTGGGGTGCCCAGGCGTGGATTCTGTAGGTTTTCTGCAGATTTTGCAGAACTCACCCACTCTCATTTCGTTTTAGGCCTTTTGGTGGATTTCTAACACTCCTAACTTGATCTATGTGATGAAGCAAACTTGCCTAACCGGTTCTAAACATTCCTAACATCATTTTCTAGTAGTTGTTCATAGAATTATGATCAATTACTTCAATTTCATTCACTTAGGGGCTCAAACTCAAATTTACCATTTGGAATCTATTTTTGGTCAATTTAGTGCTCCTAACAAGTCACAAATGACTTAAGTAAGTTATCACAATGGCCTAACTCAACCCATGCCCTCTAAATCCCAATTTCACCATCTCACTTCCTCTATCCTAACCTAAACACCTTACTTAACTTACCTTTTTCTTAGCAATCTGCATAACAATATCCCTAGTACTCAATTACTCAATTACAACATCATATTTCATTCAATTCAACTTCAATTCATGACATGCACAACCATAAAGTTCACAAACTAAACATCACATATTCTAGCATATACATTCATCTCTTTAATTCAACAACAGCACATTCCAATACACAATTTACACATGCATTAACTCAATAATTTTTAAACACAATCAATACAAACAACTAACATTCATCAAATCAGAAATTAAACCTAGCCTCCCTTACCTTGTAGTGAAGTACTTCAACCCACAAAAAATCCAGACGTAAAGCACACCCCAAGAGGCCCTAGAATCACCTATAGACCACCAATGTGTGGTATGAAATGGAATTAGAAACCTAAATGGAATTGAAATTAGGGAGGAACTATAGAAGACTCATGCAATTCAGAAATTGGTGCATGCAATCCCAATTTCAGAAGTGCGGAGGAAGAAGATTGATTTACCGGTAGAAGAACAAGAGGATCAACCGGTGGAATTGAAGCTTGGAACACTTTGAGCTCCTAAATGCTTTCTGATTTTGGAATTGAGTTGTTCAGTGAGGGAGAATTTGGAAGAATTGCAAAGGAGAAAAAGAAAAAAGAATTTGGAGAAGAGTTGATGGCTTTCAAGTAAGAAGAAAGGAACCCAAAAATCTGGTTTTTGCCTAAATTAAAATCAGTTTAGTTTTAGAAATGGTCTCATCCTATCACCTGTAGCCATGTGTCCTCTTGTGGTGCTAACAAAATTCTAAGTCTTTACATTTTTACTTCACAACTATTCTACATTAATAAAAGAATATTTTAATTTTAAAATGTAAAAATACATTATGAATCGAGTAGAAAAATTAAAATATTAATATTTTATTAGGTATTAATAGATGTAGGAAAATTAAGAAGTACATGTTTATCATTTTCCTTCACTTTAAATAATGATTGTAAAAAATAAACGTCTTAGAAAGGAATGACAAATTTGTAAAAAAATATGATTGTATGAGATAATATGATATATTTCAATACTAAACATATAAAATAATTTATTTTTATATGTACTAATTTTTTTTTTCTTTTAAAATTTTAATAATGAATATTAATTTAGAGTAGTTGAAAGTTAGAGTTAGTTTATTAATTTTACATATATTTTTTTAACATTGTTTGGAAGGTTACACAAAAACCTTTAAACTGTTATACCATTTGAACGGTTTGAAATAACTATTTTGTGTAAAAATTTCTACCAGTGGTAAAACAAAATTATAAATAATATATATAAATAACATTTATAACAAAGGTTGTTACCAAAACTGTCCTTTGCCACTTTGTAACATTATTTAAACCGTGGTCATATCTCATTTCATTACTATTTCATTTTTTAATTTTAACAATACAATTTCAATAACAGTTCGAAAGTTATAGTAAAAAGATTTTTTAACTATTGTCAAAAACCGTTTCTAGAGTAACGAGGATTAATTTTCTTAACTAAATGCTTTGGGATGAATTCATTTAAAAATATTGTTTATTTTCTTTCAAGATAAAAATATGTATTTAATTAAATTGATCCTAATTTTCTTAATAGTAATATTTAATTACTTTTTTTTATCAACAAAATACATATATTTAAAGGAGGTAATTGAGTTGTCCTAATGTAAAATAAATAAATAAAAGAATTTACACTTCATATTAAAATTAAATCCCTACATAATATAGTGTTCATCTTCGGTGACAGTAATCTTGATCAAATGATGAATATGTTTTCAAACTTTTTCAACAAAATACAATAACTGAATTCCTTTATTACCTCCATGCCTTGACCCATCAAATACATGCACATAGTGATATTGATTCTCCTCGAATATTTGGTGAGTTCCACTATGTTTGGTAAATAATGATTATTTTAAAAATTAAAATAAATTTTATGATTTAATAACTAAGAATTCTGTTTATGTTTGTCATGTTTAGGTTCATTTTTCAGATATTTTTCCATGTATAGAAATTTTTTGAATGCATGTGTATGCATTAACATTTAGGAGGTAAGTGATTATATTTTTTACGCATTTAATATCTGAATTATAAAACTTGAAGTGACTTTGATATTAGAGCATCTTTTATCAATATTTTCAGAATGATATTGGATGAACAACTATAATAGATTTGGACAAAAGGACATTCTTGGATTCTTTTAAACTGATATTAAATTGTGGAAGTTGACCTCGATCCTACATTTCGAAACAAAAGACTTCCCAAAAACACTTGAACCTGGGTGATCATGTGAAAGAGACTGAAGATAAGATGTCATCGATTCCAAAACTAGTATGATACAAGATGATTTTGCACCTCCATGCAAACAATATTATCCAAATAAAATCAATTAAAAATAATTAATAAAGGATTAAAAAAACTAATTACTATTAAAATAACTGATAAATGTGATTAATACTTATTATTCATGGTTATTTCTTACCTTAAGTTTTTATTTATTCATGTATTTGGAGCTTTTTCCTTATGAGAAGATGAAATACTTTTCTATTTAGTTTCAAGTTAAATGTTATTTTGTCTTTTTGTACAATATTGTACAAGAAAATGAAGATTTGAAAAGTTTTAGAGTTTGCTGTCAAGACCCTTTTCGCTCAACCATAGTCCATTCGCTCAACGAAGAATAAAAATACTCGTTCAGCGAGTATATTGTCAAGCTTAGCAAGATAAAGCAGTTAAAAGCAAATCAAAAGTTGATTTTTCGTTCAGTAAATGCGTTCTCTCGCTTAGTGAGAGGTGAATTTCTGAAAGTGGTTATTATGTCATGAATTAACGAGAGAAAGTAGTTCTGAAGTGTGGGAACATAAGGGAACTCAAAATTTCGGTCAAAGGCAACTCTAAGACAACAAGACTTTGTGCAATCATCAATTTCCACCAATCTTGTATGTTTTAGACGTATATGAGCACTTAAACTCCTATTTTATTAGGATTGGATGTAATGAACTTAAATTGATGTAAATCTTCTTATGCAATATAATCTCATCCTGTTCATATGTTCTATCTAGATTATAATTGTGTATGATGGAATACCATAATGTATGAAAATATCTAATCGTTGATAAATGAATTAGAATTTGGACATAGATAGAACAATCAGATTATTTGGGATCTACGAATAGACTCAATCATTTTATCATTTTAAACATATAATCTTAATGCAAATTGTATGTTAACTAAGGGATTAACAATTTGACATTTTGATTTAAAACTAGTTGCTAAGGTATTAAGTCTAGTATACTTTAAATGTGAATGTATGGAGAAGATTGAGATATATTGTATAGAGTTTTTGTATAATTTAATTCATAAAATCTAATCCTGATGAAGCTTTAATTGAATCAAATAACAAATTTTACATTGTTTACCATATATTTTTATCATTATGAAGTCAACCATGAATCTTATCAAAGTTGAGATTGGTAAATGAGCATTATTAGACAAACAAGAACAAATCCATAGAAAAAATGATACTTGGTACTTCCATTTACTACTTGTAATGAATTGATACAATTGCCAAATAGTTAACAATAACCTTAAATAAGGATACACCTAGTGAAAGACAAAAGCCTACATAGTTACTATAAATAGATGTTAGGTATTGCTCATTTTGAGTGCCGAATGATTTTGCAAGCTTCCTGGTCGAGAACTTGTGAGATCAAGCCAAACAAACAAAATATTCAGACTGACCAACCGAGAACAAAGTAATTGTAGAGAAGAAGAGATATTAGAAGGAGCAAGGTAGGCACACGTGATGCACGAGTACAGTTCGGTCCTGTAAAAACAATAGTAACTTGTTAAAAATGAAAATATTTACAGATTATGTTGTGCCATATACATGGGATTGTATATGCCCTCCCAGCCATTTTGCATTCTAACATTCATTGCCTAACAACTCATTCACAGTCTATGACATCATAAGTTGCAGAGCACCTGTTTGCTGATATTTCGTAATGAGATAGTCCTGTTGACAATCTCAGCTAAAGAAAAACTCACAATACACTGATTTATAATTTGGAAGGTCCATCACACTTGCCATTGGGAGAGGCCCATCCAATCTGATGTTTCTCGTTATCATAAATCACAATCTTATCTTGTAAAGATATATCTGTTAAGAGCAAGAGAAAATGTATTACAATCAAACTAAAAAGAGAAAGAAAAAAAAAGGATTTTTCTTATACTTCATATTTTTATGGTATTTCATATGCTAACCTCCAATTATGTTGATATTTTCCCGTCCTATTTCAGTGGCGTCTAGAATCCCCAAGCAGACATTGCCATGTTCCTAGAAAAGAGTAGCATGCTATACACATGATTTCTTTTGTTCCTTTCATTAAGGAGAAAAGAAATGTAAGTCATAATAGTCTTAAAAGGTACTCACAGTGACAATTAGATAAGCTTCTGGTGGTACTTGCAGCAGCGAATTCTTTGGTTTTGTGAAGCTGAGTACCAGTGGCTTAAAATTTCCAGTGACATCATGTAAAGATTTTAAAGCCTTTAGACCCTTCCAACAAATTGGGAGAGATGAATCTGCAGTTTCTCTAATCAATAACTTCCCTTTTATATCATTAGTTATCTGAATCACAGATCAAGGATTACTAATTCAGTGCAGGTGGTGATTATTAATTTAGCCTAATATACAATAGGGCTTTTTTGGTTCCATATCTCACCAGATCAACAAGAACTTTATGAGCTATGGAATTGAAGTATGTGTAGGAGCTCCCACTATCGAAGATAAGCTCTAGATCTTTCACAGAAGTAGGTTTTCCATCGAAAAGCAGGTCTGCTGGACCTGTTCTATAGTTTTGTTGCCTGAAACAAATGACTGTGTGTAAGCTCTCATGACTAGTAGTATCTCACAAGGAAACAGATAAATCTAGTTTAACACTTGCCCGGACGAACTTTGCAACATGGGTGTCCAATCAACTCCAGATTGGGGAATGAATTGATCTCCAAAGAATAGAAAACCTCCTCCTCTCCCACTTAAATAGTGGCCTACGACATTACGAATTAGGCCAAGAGAATGAAGCTGAAATACAATGCTTGTTTTGCCATTTCCAAGGCCAAGAACACCTGGTGTGGAAGGTGGGGGATTATGACCAGGATGCGTTAGATCATATCCACACCTAGCATAAAACACAAAAATAATGGTTTCTAAGAGACTGAAGAAAAATATTGTACTATTGAATAAAAAAATAGTCAAGCCTTAAAAGTATTTCAGCATTATGAATGAACAATTTGAAAATCGTTAGCCAGCAAATGTGAAATAGATTGAAAGAAAACACTCACCCGAAGCCCAGAATAGGGAGTTGTAAAGATCCATTAGTGAATTTAACTGGAATAAAATCTCGGACTAACACACCCAGAGATGATACACGGTGTGCATAATGAACCTCATAGTCACATTGCCCATTTGCTACAGTACAGGGAAATGCTGACTGGACTTCAGCACACAAGGGATCCTCACATATCACAACGTTGCCGCGAGGTTTGTAAAGTTGGTTCTGAGGCTAAAAAATCAACAATTAAGGAAATGAATATCATCCTTCATTACAACATGTCTGGTTAGTAATTAATATAAAAGTACTTGAGACCGTTCTCAACTCAAGTGAAACTTACTATAGTGCACCCTTTACATGGTGCATCACACTGAAGCCAAGTGAGATCACTTCCTGTATCGATGTCAAGATCATAAAACTTAGCGGGATTGCCAATGGCAAGGCTCACTGAGTAATACCTGCATACAAAGAATTCATTCATTCACTTTTACAAAACCAAGAATCATCTTTTCTTTACTTGTTGCCATTGCTAAAGACAATGATCAGAAGAAAAAAAATTACAAAAGAAGGGTCTGTCAAACTACTCCTCTGTGTAGGATCACTAGATGAAAAACGGATTAATTCGATATAAACATGGATGGTTCTCAAACTTCCTAAGAAATTAGAAGGATTAATTGAAACAACTACAAGTTGAAAACTATCCAAAGAAATCTAAACCCAGAAAACAAAACCTTGAAAAGATTGGAGAAAAAGAAAGAATGAGAGTTGGTATATGACTTTTTGAAGAAGTTTGTTGAACAAGTATGAGGATGCAAAATGTAATTACTATAGAGTAAGATAACAGAACATACCCAATTGGATAAACATTTCCTTTAATCTGAAAAACGAAAGAGGAAGCATGGGAATGAACAGTGGTTGAGAGTGTCAGCTTCTCGGAGTTGAGAACCTGATCGGTGTCTGAGAAGGAGGTTGAGAAAATGGAAAGAAGCAAAAAGAGTGAAATTCCCCTGCTTTTCACATCCATGTTCAAGCGACTGAAAACTAGAAATAGGAACTGTGAATTTGATTAGAAGATGAAGACGAAATTAAAGCAGAGAGAAAGAGAATGTACGCACTAAACGGCGTCTGCGCGGGCTCATTTGCAGAGAGAGAGAGAGACTAACGGAGAGAAGTGGAGTAGTGAAATTGTTATTTGGGGGTAGTACACGAAAATGGTCAGTTTTATTGGTTTAGGTAAGTCATTTTCGACCTGCTGAAGTCCCTAAATTGTTAAAAAATGCACAAAAAGGGATAGAATGGGATTTACGTCATTGAGTTGATGAATTTTGGGTTGGAAGTGAAACTTGATTAGTAAATGCTTAGAATGTTAGTAGTGAGGTATATGAACTCCTGTTAAATTCTAATTAGAAGTATAACACAAATTAGGATATTAGAAGTTGGGAAAAATAGTTAGAATTGGTAAACTTGGATCGAGTTGCAGAATTCGTGCTGCAGACTCGTTGAGCGAACAAATTCGCTCAGCGAGTGGTCAGGGCGAGTTGCTTTCTATTTGAGCAATTCGCACAGCGAGATGATGCGTTGTGTGAATGGTTGTGGGGTTTACTCTCTGTCTAATGATTCACACAACGAATTAGTGCGTTAAGCGCCTAGTTGTGTCCTGTGGTCACTACCAAATTTATTCAAATAGCGAGGGGGTGCGTTATGCGAGTTCTTGAGGGGTGTGGACCACTGTCTAGACCTTCACATAGTAACTTGGGGCGCTATGCGAGAGGTTGAGGTTTGGTACCACTAGAATTTATTTGCATAGCGAGTTTGGGTCGTTGTGCGAGAAACCTCTGGATTCGCTATGTGATAGTGTGCGCTGAGCGAATGGCCCAGGTTTTAGTTCACTCTTTTTCTTTCTTGTATTAACTGAATCTAAATGAATTTTTGAATACATTGTAAAGCATGTTTGAGTGTGTAATATGGTATATGATTGAGTATGGTTACAAGTTATGTTTCCAAGTAAGGGTATGTGATTTCAAAGTGGTGATCAGAGTAAGTTTCAATGTAGAATCTCTTGGTGAGATTCAAGTTTGTTTAGAATGAATGCAGGAGCTCAGTCTTGAGGGTTATCTTGAAACTCCAATGGTCTTTCGTTCTCACATAGAGAAGATTGATCCATGTCGTGAGGAGTAGCAAGAGGTCTTAGTCTTGGAGGCTTCCAGTATGCTCTAAGGCATGGTACAGACTAACCTTGTGAGTGTGGTAGGGTGAAATCCGTTGGCAATGACTTTGCAAAACATTAGAGACCGCCACAAGTGCACAACCCGCCGTAGCTTGATAATCATTCTAAGTCCGGACGGTCAAGTCTAGGTCATAATATGTTAGGATGTTTGAATTAGTTATCTTGTATGGAAATTATGTATAGGTTATAGGTTGTGTGATTATATGAATGCTTTTATATCTAGCTTACCCCTTTTTTTTGTGTTTGTGTTTTGTATGTGTGGTGTTTTCTCTTTTGCAATGATCATTCGATGACTGTGAGCAGAGGGAGATGAGATGCCTATGAAGCAGGCGTTGCAAGGCGAGGATGCAACCGCTTAGTGTAGTTAGAATGTTTATTTTGATGTATAGTTTTTGGAATACTCTCTTTTATATAAAGTTTTAAATTCTATGGTTATTTTAGATAATTGTAAAATATAATCCTTTATATTATAGTGGAATAAGTGTCCTATCTTATCTTATCATATGTGTGATGACTCGTCTATATAGTTTTAAGGGTTAAATATATTTTTAGTTCCTTAAGTATCACTCGATTTTGGTTTTAGTCCCTACTCGAAACATCGATGGTTTTTAGTCCTCATTGTTTTGAAACTCTCACTTTTGGTCCTTAAAATTGGATGACGTTAACTTTTGTTTAACGTGGCTAACGGTAAACCCACATCTGATGCCAGGTATAAATTTATTTTCTGTCACATTTTCTTTTTTTTGTTCATGAGATTAGGGTTCATAACTTTTTTAATTGGGAAAAACTAGGATTACTCCAACCATTTTACTCGGAACATTTAAATTCAAACCATTAAAGGAAAATTTGAAAATTTTGTCAATCCAATCTATGTTACAGACAAGACATACCACAGAGATTTGTAATGGCATTTGAGATAGCCAGAGCACTGCAGACTCCTTTCCCAGATCCTGACATATCTTCCCCAAGCAATAATTTTGCAAACCTTTCCTTCATTGCATCGATTCCTGATCCAACATTATTTCCCAGTAGTTAGAAAACGGCCAAATAAATTCTAACAACAAAACCCACCAAAGTTGAAATGATAATCTTTCAATCTTTTCCCAACCTTCACAGAATCATCAAAGTTCAAAAATTGAGAGTGAATTTTTAAACTTTTTCCAGTCTTTCAGTACAGAAAATATTCTAGTCCCGACTTACCAGGCATTTTTGAACTGATGCTGGTAAATTTCGTATCTTCCAGGTGAGTAACAGGTTTATTTTCTTTCTCATCTGATTTACGGCATTTGGAGAATGCAGCCTTCCGAATAGGCCAACTAAGAGGAGGAGAAGCACATCCTTTGAGTTCTTGAGTCGAATCAGTGGCAGAAGAAGGAAATATGAGAATATTAGATTAATTCTAATAAAATTCACACTATATTTTTATAATTATATATATATATATATATATATATATATATATATATATATTACGAAATAAATAATTAATAAAATTTAAGTCATACATTAAAAATATAACTAAAAAATCCATAAATTTATTATTCATAAATTCATCATTTTAATTCTTTAAATTGATACGTATTATTTAAAATATTTTTAATTAGACTTACTTATGCGGAAAATTAAAATAAATTTTGTGATTTAATACCTAATATTTTTGTTTATTTTTGTGATGTTTAGGTTCATCTTTAAGATATTTTTTAAGTGTCTAGGGTTCTGAAAAGTAGTATACAATAAGTTCAGTTTAGGCTAATTAAATAAATAAAGGGTAATGTTTTAATTTTTCTTAACAAGTTTAGGTGTAGATCTTAAGATTCAATAATTCTGGAAATACCAAGTGCACTTAAATAAAGAAGTTCAAAGTAGCTATATAAAAACAGAAATAAATTTTGAAACTCTAAAAAAACTCATTTTAAAATTTATTTTAAGAATATTATTTGTATTTTACGTCAAAAATAAAAAGAAAATGTAATTAAAATATACATATTATTTTTACAAATTAGTGGGTTTCCTTTGAGGAGATGGTGCTAATAAAAGCGTAAGTTGAAAGACAAAGTTTCGTCCTGTTGAGATTGTGACTTTTTGTTGCATCCCATCTTAGGCTCTCAGTTTTTTCTTTAATGGTGGGTACCTGGGTGTTGGGCACAAACTCTATTCGTGACCTTTGCAAATCATACAGATCAATCATCAAAACATGGTTTCATGATAAGAAGAAACCAAGAGGCCACAACCGAACAAAACAGGTATTATATACATAGAAACCCTCTCCTTTTTTTCATGCAAAACTATCTAACTGTTTATCAAAATCTTAAAAGTCAAAACATTGTTTTGATTACTGGGCCGTTATGTTTATGATTATCTAGTACAGAAAATCACGGTTAATCGGTTAACAAAAACGTGGTTACAATAAATTTTTAATGCATGGCTTTTCCATATATAGGAATTCTTTGAATGCATATGCTTGCATGCATGCATGCATGAACACATGCACGTAAAGAGAATCTAATAATTAATAAAGTTTTCGCCTATTTTTTTCACCAGAAACCTGTTGAAGATGGCAGAGTCACGAATGGAATTGGCTGCTTCGTGTTCAATTTGAGGAGGAACGTCGGTGATCATCCAATGAGTAGTCCAAGAGGATGTTGTTTATATAGGCATAGAAGTTCAGATAGTTCGTGCTTTCCTTGCATATATTCTTCGTCTCGAAATGCAAGCAGAAAACCCGACCAGACATCGAGCAAGAACTATGATTTTATGTCTGCAGCTTCTTCATTGAACAGAAGCGGGAATTTAAGATCAATGCCTCCTCATCTGAACTCAACGAATGCCGGCAGCGCCAGGTTCAACAACCCAATCATGTATTCCAATTCATCTGGGATGCTGAAACCCCCACCTATCGAGAAAAAACTAGAATGCACTCTGGAAGAGTTGTGCTACGGATGCAAGAAAAAGATGAAGATCACAAGGGATGTCCTTACAGATACAGGGTTCGTGTATCCACCATGCCAACGTTCTTTCTTCTTTCTAATTTTCACACTTGAATACGTTATACCAAGGATTTGATAAGTCATTTTTATCATGATTTTATTTAAAATTTATTAAGGCCTAAAGCACGAAATTTAATTACCTGTTTAGTTCTTGAACCGGTTTTATATATGTATGGTAATAATTAACTTTGCAAGTTGAGGATTTGATGGACTGTGTATATACAGGGAAATAGTTCGAGAGGAAGAACTGCTAACGATAAATGTGCAACCTGGATGGAGGAAAGGAACAGAGATTAAATTTGAAGGAAAAGGGAACGAGAGACCAGGAGCATACAGAGAAGATATAGTATTTATTATCTCCGAGAAAAGACACGACTTATTTAGAAGAGACGGGGATGATTTGGTATTGAGAGTTGAGATTCCCTTAGCAAAGGCACTTTCTGGGTGTACGATATTGATTCCACTGTTGGGTGGAGACCACATGAATCTTAAACTTGACGACATCGTACACCCTGGCTATCAGAAGATCGTCCCCGAACAAGGCATGCCTATCTCCAAAGAACCAGGAAACAGAGGAAACTTGAATGTTACGTTTCGAGTTGTGTTTCCGACACATCTCACAAGTAATCAAAGATCAGAGGTTGTTCGTATTTTACAGGATTCTTGATTGTCGTAGCATTTTTAGTTTTAGATGCTCGAGAGTAATCTGCGATCACCTTTTTTTTTCTTTCATTATTCAGTCCTTTTTATCTCATTTAACGAGTGGGTGAAGTTTGTAAGCCTTTTACGGCACTATTATAGGTCCCAAAGGCAGAACTTAGGATTGAAAATCCAGTACTTATCTGTCATGTAACATGGTGTTAAAGAAATCTATAAGAGTACTCAAAGAGCTACAAATATAAAGAGTTATATGAATATCTCTAAATACTCTTCATTCATCTTTCAATACACATTCAATCTTCAGAAAACACTTCACAACTAACTCATTATTCAACATTTTACTCCTTAATGTGTCGGTCTTGAAAAGTACTTCAATTTTTAGGAGTTGAGTTTGAAGATGAACTTGAATTTGAAGGACTTTGAAAATATGGCTAGTGAGAATCTTTTTAAAATCATCCCAAGAAACATCTATGATTTTCTTTCTTTTCATTGTTTGTTGTGTTGTTGCGCAACTGTGGTAGTTTGATCATCTGTTTCTATTAAATTTTAGACATTCAAAGAAGTAAATAAAGTTTCCATTCTTATTGCCAAAAAAATATAATTTTCTCCTTAAAATAGAGGAACTCAAACGTTTGCAATAAATTATCGTTTTCTCATTCAAATACTTTATATTTCAAGAACATGCCGACACCACTTTGTTGGTGGTATTTCAAATATGAAATATTTTTGTAGTATAAATATTAAAATAAGAAAATAATTTAGAGATTAAATTGATCTCCTCCTCATTCTATTATTTTCTTCTTTTATTCATTTAACTCGGGATACATCTTGTAACACATTTACATTGTAAAATTCTATAACAATGCTCTCATAATTTGAAATATAAAGAACCACACGAACATTACTAAAAACACAGACCAAAATACTGACCACAGATTCACAGCACAAACACTACCATACGAGACCGAACCGGTAGCAGAATCTGGATTGTGTTACATAAGAGCTTGCCTTATTTCCTTTCGTGAGCATAATTGTACATAGTACACACACATATATTCACACTATATCACAACCTGTAAAGCCTCTATATAAGGCATTAGCCACATTCCACAAGACACCTAACACAATCGCGAAGAAGACATCAGCAACAACTAGTTTTGGAGGCAAAATAAGTTTAGGACCATCCGAAAAGAGCACGAAGTATGCCAAGGAAGCTACCAGCGATGAGAGCCTTCATCAATCTTTGCTTTGTATCCGTGTATGGTGGGTACCTTGACGATGAATCACCCGCAAAACTGCGATAAAGAACAGCCTTTTTGTGTGTAAAAGCATCAAAGGAGAACTTGCCATGGTATGCACCCATTCCACTCTCTCCAACACCCCCAAATGGCAAAGTATCAACCACAACCTACACCATGAAAACATAAAAATTGTTCATATTTTAAATTGATAATACAAAACAGAAAATAAGGAATAGCGAATATCAAGACTATATCAAGTATGCTGGGAAAAATATGATTTCACAGCAACATGCAGTCAACAATCCAAAACTTGAAGCAGATTAAGACCTTCAATGTTGTTCAGCGATTAGAATCGCAAGGCACAAATCAAAATCATGCATATTCATGGGTGCTTTTGTTAGAACAAATATTACATGTAGGGTAGTGTCATTGACAAGCAAACCCCCAGCGGAAACATTCTTTACGAACTCCTCCTTGAACTTCTTGTCAGTTGTAAATATATACGCAGCAAGGGCCTTGTCTCCTGAGTTGATTACATCTAGACTTTCTTCAAGTTCATTGACCTGTTATACGCAGCAAAAAGAGTATGAAAGTTAATATTTCCTTGCTTGAGAATTTTTTTTAAATATCAACTATATATTTGCATGTGGCTTTAGCTTGTAACATTTGTTGATGTCCACAAAAAGACTGGTATCTACATAATAATCGAAGTTTTCTCCGACATATCTTATTACTAGTTTCCTAAGCGAGTGGTTCCTTGACATGTATATTGAGACTTTTGTTACTCTTATCTTGCAGTTGAAAACATTTTATAAAACTGAGAGTATTGTTAAAAGCAATCAAAGAACACAGATGAAATTTGAAGTTCAAAATATCATACAAACGGTTGTCTATGTTACGTTATTCATACCGTGATGATGGGAAGCAATGGACCGAATATCTCCTCACCCATTATCAGAGAATCTCGCGGAACATCCAATAGAATAGTGGGAGCAATCCTTCTGCAATTTTGGGACCATAAGAATACCCATGTCAAAAACTATTGCATTTCTTTAATAAAAAACTCCCATGGTTAGAAAGTTAAATTTAATTAAAAACAGATCGAGGGAACTTACAGTTTATTTTCATCTTTTTCACCTCCATAAACAATCTTCCCAGAAACCTTATCATCATTCAAGAGCTTTGACAAACGAGCAAAGTGGTTGTGACTCACAATTCGTGACAAATCTTCTGATTCCAACGGATTCTTACCGTAACACTCCTGCAATTCAGTCTTTAGGGCATCCACCTAGAAATAGGAGGCATCAAACAATAAATAAACAGAAACATGGGTCAAGAAATCCAAATGGCAGTTACACATGCGGGAAATGTCATACCAACTTAGGAGCATAGTCTTTTGTTGTTATAACATAATCGGGAGAAATGCAAGATTGTCCATTGTTCAATCCCCACTTGCCAGAAATTATTCGTCTTGCTGTTACCTTTTAGCAATTGAGCCAAGAATGAGTTTAAAAGAGGCTAAGTTAGTAGCAAGTAATTGAGAAACAAAAGGCTTAGGAAATAGTAATACCTTCAAGTTGATATTTGAATCAACGACAACGGGAGATTTTCCTCCAAGCTCCAGCAAAACTGGTGTAAGGTGTTTTGCAGCAGCAGTCATCACTATTCTTCCAACTTTTCCATTACCTAACAATACAGGAACTACTTATGCGAGAAAATACGTATATAACCTGAATGAGACAATTCATTTTAATGCTCTTGCTATGTTATGTGCAAGTTATGCATTTCAAAGTTGCACGTGTATATATATATTCATAAAAGCAGACCAATTATTAAGAAAACCAGAACAACTGAAAAGAAGAAAAACCTGTGTAGAAAATTTTGTCCCACTTTTGCTGCAATAGTGCAGTTGTTTCATCGACTGCCCCCTGGACAACTCGTACAATCGATTGATCCATATACTTCTCTATCAATTTTTCTAGTAGTGATGATGTGGCTGGAGCAATTTCTGATGGCTTTAGAACCACAGCATTACCAGCTGCTATAGCTCCGAGGACTGGATCAAGGGACAACACTGGAATTATAGCAGAGATAGGTAAAAAAAAATTAGCTTAATGAAGATTTTAAAAGAGCTGATTAAAGAATATATAAAACTCAAGGTCAAGAAAATATTGACATACACATTGGATAGTTCCATGGAGAGATGACTAACACAACACCCAGCGGTTCAGGTACTATTTCAGCTGAAGAAGGAAAAGTTCTGATTGATGTTTTCACCTGAAATAAATGGATGAACATCCATCTGATGAATAAATTTTATAATTATCATTATTGATCAATTGCCTTCTCAAGGTGAGGAAATTAGTTGTGATGAAATGTACCTTTTCTGGCGTCATCCAATGCTTCAATTCCTTCAGTATCCCTTCACATGAGCTTTTAATCACTCCAATCTGCAACACAGACTACATCTTAAGAGTAGAAGGAAAATATGATATTTAATAAAGCAATTATTTGTATTTATTCGTAAGGATTGTAAGTATTCTAACCTGAGCATTTAGAAGTTGTTTTCATCTACCTATTTCTTTTCACTGTCTAAAGAAGATTATCCACATATCTGTCTCTCACTAACAATATCTTTGTTACGATTGGGGGGTAAACTATCATAATATTCCTACTTTTAAAGAAATTTTCTTTCGTACTTCTTAACGATCATAGGTTCTTATAGCAAAGATTTAAAGGAGATTCGACTTTAGACCAAATTGTCTCAAGATTTTGCGTTCAAATTTATGCTTTAATTTCTCATATAGATCTGTGTGACGTGTCTTGAGAACAATCTATTGGGAATATCATAATTCATAGTTCTTTTTAGTATCCTCTTTTGAATTATACTAAGTGATAAAATCTTATATTTGCTAATTTCTTTCGAAAATCTTCTTGGGCGAAGGGATTTTGGACAAGTCTGTCTATGAACATTGAACTCCGTACTTAATGGTTTGGACTTCTCACCTGTCAAAGTGCCAAAAAGTTTATATCATGATTAAAAAAATGATAATAAAAATAGCTACAAAATTTTGGAGGATCCCGTTGACTGTTGAGAGCTTCTTCTTTTTTTCAGTTGATTTTATAAACAATTCAGATAATATCTGTAATTACTTACCAGCCTCTAAAATCACTGGAAAGTCTGAATTATCTCAGTACACTTCAAGTAAAAAGTATTTCTTATTTTTAGAAAGGAAAAATATATTTTTACTGAAAGAGAGTAAGAGGTCATCAGAAAGTTTCCCAGTTATCAGTCACAGCAGTTTGTGGTCCATGAAGCCACACAACACCTTCTCCATCCATGAAAAACCGTGAAGCAGACAAATCATTCATCAAATAAGACAGTTGGAAATGAACGATGATGTGTTAGAAATTTGAAGTTTTAGATTTGATCAAAGATAAAAAAATAAAATAAAAAAACGTAAAAGTATTGCATATTATAAAGATTAGTGGCAGACACGAAAACACGACAACATACCTCGTACACGACGGTTTCGAGCGAAGGCTTCGCTAGGTCTGAACGAAGAGCATCAACGATTTCTTCTTCGTTATCAGTCATCGCTTTCAAGAGAGCCTTCACCTGCGACACTCTCCATTCATAACTCCGCGTCTTTCCCGAACCAAAGTTCTTCCTCAACTCCTTCACCAGCGACGACGCCGTTTCCGCGTCAAACACCTTCTTCTGTGTCTGTGAATCCTCGTCCGACATTATTGTTTAAGGTACAAATGATATTTAGAAGCAAGAGCTGTGAAATAACACGAGGAGAGGAGAACTATATAGAGTATGTAAGAAAGTGAGTTCAGTCGATGAATGATTGAAATTGTATTGTAGCACGGATACTGTATACGAATAAACAGACAAAACAAATCTATATGTATACGAAAGAGAAGCGTCGTATTATGTGATGAATGACGATGCAACTCAATCGTCGTCATATCATGGGATGGGAGCATTGATTACACGGTGGCTTGACGGTGCGGCGCTATCCGACGCCAAAGTGGGTTCATACTGTCTCAGCAGTAGGAATGGACGTGCGTTTGGACTTTTCCAAAACTCCCCCGCTTCTCAACGGACGCGCGTTTGGCGTTTAGTCTTTAAATTCAACCGAATTAAAATTCGTCTCTTCTTAAATTTCGATAATTTAAAAATAAATAAATATAGCTTTTTTAAAAAAATTAATGACTTTAACTTTTGTTTTATTTGTTAAACAGTTAAATTAAAAATACTATATTTATTATTTTTTAATTTTAAGTCAATTTATTTCAAAATTTGGTATTAAAACTCTTTCGGGTATAGATCAAATGTAGTTAATTCTTTTACAATTTTCTTCCTAAGTCAGGGAGTTAAATCTTGTCCAAAGGATTATCTGCAAAATTATTCCATGCTTAAGTCAATATTAAATGTACGATAAATATGATTACTTATTTATCTTTGATTAGTTTCTTAGATGAATTTAAGATTAGTGACATTAATATGAGTCTAATCATTAATTACGATTTATCTTAATCTTGATAAAGAAAACTTTTTTATTTAATAAGGTCGGATGTTTCTAGATTATGGTCCTTTGTTCTTATCTTTCAGTCCAACTAGATTCTTTCGCTGTTTAACTATTTTTCGTTTTTCAGTTGATATGTATTATTACGTAGGATCGTCTGATACCTAGATACAAGTGATACTAAAACGAATTTTAATTTCAGATGAAAATTTGAAAACTAAAGGCATAATTAACTCACATTTATTTTGTTTTCAACATCATCACATTAAATCATGTTTCCTTTCATCCTTTCATAATTCAAATCATAATTATGTATGTTAAGTAGACCTTCAAAATCACGTTTTGGTTGATCATACCATTTATTTTTCTTCTTTAAAAAAGTCTCTTTTTTTATTCTTTTCAAAAGTGTGAAGAGACACCATTAATTGACATTATCGACTTATCTTACCTTTAATTTTCTAAACCTGAAAGTCTACAATATAACCTTATCCCCAGCTCAGATATCTTTTTCATTGAAAAAACTGATGATTAGTGATTTTTCTTAAAAGGAATAAATAGTAAATCTATGATGTTCTCTTTGAACTACCTAATTTAATTTTATTTTTTTAAATAAGGGGAACCCTTTTAGTGTAACAAAATAGGTATTTTATTTGTTGAGAAGAAGTGATGAAAAAAGATTGCTTTATAAGGCTCGAAACATCGTAACCAAACTCACGTTAAAGTAAGTTTTGACATCAATTTAAGATTGATTGATTTATTAAAGGCTAAACTGAACTTTGTTACTTTATTTTTTTCGTCTTATCTTTTAAAAAGTTTAGTTAACTAAAATTATTCTTCCATTATCGTAAATTTAACTTTGTTCATCCTTTTGTTTTTCACTGTCTGTTTATTTATTGAATTCCCTTTTGTTACAATCCTGCCATCTAGACTAAACGACTGCACTGCACACAGAGAATGAACATCATGAATGAAAGAATGTAGGTTTTTCTTTTTACTGAAATGGTGTATTTTTGGTACAAAAATTATCAAAATGGACAGATTTAAAATAAATTACGCAGAGTGCACACGACTTCATGTTGAACTTTTCAGAAGTCGTCAGCTGTGTAAACGATTATCATTTTTTCTTTAAATTTACCTTTTATTAGTTTTATAATTGTTTTTATAATTTAAATTATGAGAGGTCACACTATTTTTACCATTTACCTTTTATTAGTTTTATAATTGTTTTAGACCCGTTTATGTGCTCCTCACTATCAGGAGATATAAATTGCTAACAAAACTTGGCATGCTTCGTGATAATTAGGGATGACAATGGGTCGGGTCGGATACAGATAGTACCTACCTATAACTTGATCTACGGATAAAATTTTATCCGTTATCCGATCTGCTACCCGCTGGACACCCGTTTAAAAAATACCCGCTGAGTATTTAAAAATCCGCAGGGACACGTGGATACCCGCAAAAAAAAAATATTTTATACATTCTAAAATAAAATTTAAATAAAATTACAAAAAATGTAGGTTAAATATGTCTTTTGGTCCTCATATTTGTACTCAATTCTCAACTTGGTCCTCATATTTTTTTTGTCCCAATTGAGTCCAAATATTTGTTAATTTGAAACAATAAGACCCTCTCCGTTAACTTTCCACTAACGTCGTTGAGACCTGTGATGACATAGATCGGGCATTAATAACACATTTATATTGATTTAATTATATGAAATTTTTATTCAAATTAAAAGATGACATGGCAAAATTAAAAAGGGAATAAGGGATTTGGAAATCAGAGTGTTCTTCATCATTTCTTCACCCCAATGGCTCTTTTCCCATTCCGAAGAACATTTCTCGCGCGCCCCATCACCGCCACTTGCACTTCATCTTCTTCGCTAACTGAGGCGAAAAAACCAGGATTTTCGCTCTTCTCACAATTCGAAGCGCTTCTTCAACTTGTAAGAGAGTCCCTGTGAGGTGTTTGTCAAATTGTTTCAGACAGATTTGGTGGTTATCTTCATCTCCCAACAATTTGATTAATCTGAGTTGTTTATGGTCAAACTTGCCATCATCATATTCCTTGCCTGGAGTCCATCTAATGATCACTCCATCGTAGCAACAATTTCGTTGCCAACAACAACTAATTGCAGAGTCGTTTTGGTAAACAAGGCCAATCTGATAGAAGAAACATGCAAGCAGAAACCCCATCAGAACCTTTGCATCCAACGCATAAGCATTGCCTCTTTAACCCACTACATTTTGCCTTTTGTTAAATGATCTCCACCCATACCCAGTGTCACCATCACGCTCCATTATTCACTCTGTGATTCTCCATAAATGATTCTACTGATATCATCATCTCCATCCTCCTTGTTGCCCCTGTTCCTGGTTCCCTGGTAAAAAGAACATAAAACAGAATAAACCAAGTCAACCCAATATGACCCCTCAACATCACAACACCCTAGCTTCTTCAATCTGCACCCGGAAAAGAAACAACACAAAACACAAAATTAAATAGGCTTCACCAATCCAATTCCAATTCCAGTAACCTTCACTAAGGCTCAAGTTATTTCACTTGTTAGCATCCATCGGGTCACCATCATCAACTCTAACTTATACCATCACCAAACCGAACCAATATCTCGTAGCCACCAATCCCCTGTTTACCCCCAATACCAATGAAATCGAATCGAAAATCTCACACAGAGAACACCACAGTGTGTTCCATCCACCCCTCACTTGCGGCAAACAAAAGTCAAATTAATACCTTAATGTTTGTTTTGTTATTGTGAGTTACGAGAGCCCCTAGCATACACTTGAGTGCGTTTAGAGTACAGAAACTAAACAGAAGAGGGAGTAAGGTGTGCCCTTGCCGGCGACGAGGAACCCCTAGATTCGGTCCGCGAGAGGAGACAAGGATGAGTGTTTAAGTCAGAGTGGTTGGGCACGTTTCTTCTCGGCTTGGTACTGTGAATGAGGCGTGGGAGAGAAACCCTTTGTTGCGGAGAGCGAACCAGGATTTGAAGCCGTCGAGGAAAAGGCAGATGCCATCAAAGTGGTTGGCAGCGGCGAGCCTGGTGACGGCGGTAGAGAAACCATGACCCGGATCGAATGGCGGTGACACAGTGTCCAGTTCTAGTTGAGACGGTGGCCTCGGTTGTGATAGCGAGTGCATCTTGGACTGCCGTGAATGAGCGCAGCTCCTGCTAGTGTTGTCGCCGGAGACAACGAGACTGGAAAAGGTGGTTTCACGGTGGCCAGTTCTGGTACAAGTTGTGGCACGTCCTTGTGGGAGAGACAAAGCTTAGGGTCTTTGTGTTCTTCGAAGGATACTTTGAGTCTTAACAAGTGTGTGAGTATGGAATGAAGGGAGATTGGGAGAACCCTTAAAGGGGTTTCTGAGCTTGGAGTGAAGAGGGTTTGGGCTCGGGTCTAAAGCCCTTTTCGTTCTTGTGCTGGTAGATACAAGACACCCTGGGGGCCTACGGGAATGGCGACACGACAATCACAGGAACGACTGCCCTTGATGCAGGGAGCCTCCAAGTGTCGGAAACGGTGACAAACGCGGTGAGGATTTTGACAACAAGCGGTGTCGCGGCAACGATAGAGAGCTTGCCAATCAAGAGCGGCATGGCAAAAAACATGGGACGGCGTCGTTGTTGGCTTCGCCGGCGAGATCCAACTGAGAAATCTTTCCAGTAGTCAGTTACCAGAGGATCGTTTGGTAAGGATAAATATAAAAGTTTTACACACGTGGAATGGCTAATTCTACAGTAGAAGACCCATTTAATTTAATACACATTTGTCAAGTCAACCTCAAAAAATTACAGGTCAACACTGTTAAACGGCGTTACTTCAAATTTAACGGAGAGGACTTTATTGCTTCAAATTAACAAGTATTTGGATTCAATTGGGACAAAAAAAAACACGAGGACCTACTTGAGATTTGGGTACAAATATAAGGACCAAAAGATATATTTAACCAAAATATATATATATATATATATATATATATATATATATATATATATATATATATAAAATATAATATAATATAATATAAATTAAATTAAATATAAATTAAAATTTAATTTTAATTAAATTTAACCAAATAAAATATTATTTTATTTTATTTTTAATTAAATTTAATTAAAAATATATATAAATTAATTTTTTTTTATTTTTTGCGAGTAGCGGGTACCCGCAGGTCGGGTAGTATACTACCCGTACCTGACCCGTTTAGAAGCGGATATTAAAATATCCACTACCCGTTACCCGCAGGTAGTAAATATCCGCGGGTAGTAACTACCCGTCGCGGATTTTACCCACCGATACCCATGCCCGCGGATTGTTTTGTCATCCCTAGTCATAACTAGCATAGCTTCTAAAAGGTCATTAGCCACATAACTACAAGATTCCTAACAAAGTGACCAACAATATTGTATGACCATCCAGTCAATCAAAAATCGGGTGAACTCTAGTTACTAATCTTTATTACAATATTATCATGCAGAGTCAATTGTCTTTAACAAATACTTTCATACACGACATGCATGAGAAGGAGAGAAAGCAAACAATACAACTTGAATGATGGAAGACCCTTTGATATCTTTGAGTGTTTCGAATAAGAGATTAGTTTATTAATTTTTCTTTAAGACAATAAAAAAAGTAGCAATTAAATTACACAGACTTGCTAAAAATATTACGAGAAATTAAAATTTGATGACATTTGAATAGTGACATTTGAAACAGAAAAATAAATGGGCCTAAAGATACGAAAGGGCTAAAGGCTAAAACGGGGTACAAAAAGAAAAGTCAAAAGATAACATTACAACTCCTCATCATTTCAATGAGAGTGATGAAATATTTGAAAGAATTAACCTTTGGTGGCTTAGTGTCTGGTACCAAATAGAAAATCATATTTGAGTAAAATTGGGTGAAGTGTTATATCCAAAATAAGGTATTTGTTGAAGATATAAGGTTGATTTAATGATAGAATTGAAAGAGAATATGAAAAAAGACGTAGATTCAATTTTTTTTAAGGTTAATTGAATATTAAAATTAATATTTTCTTTGAAAAATACACATTATAGTTAAAGATTAAATTCATAAATACATGTTCAATAAACTATTAACAGAAAAATGATTCTATTAATGACAATTTTAGCTACTCCCTAACGTACAATAAAAATGTTTTCAGGAAAGGTGCTTTTTTATGCTAAAACACATGCAAACTATTTGTTACCTTATGAACGTGTGATTCAATGACACAAAGAGGCCATTGCAACATCAATGAAGAAAACTCACAAAAGAAGGCAAAAAGATAGACATATAATCACACATGGGGAGCCACCACCATCTCACTACCACTTACAAAAACAAAATGTCTTACATTAAAGAAGAACAAATAAAAGACACATAGGGTTTGAGTGATTAGGATTTCATACATTTTCAATTTAGAGGTAGGGTTTTTTCATCTACTGAAGGTTTGAAATAATCTATTCTATAAAGACGAATAGATCACAACGAGAGAATCTATCACGTAATTCTTTGACTATATAAGATTTTGACTCCAAGGGAATGAGACAATGTGTTAGAAACAATGAAACATAAGGACTAGATACAATGTGATGATTGAGAATACCCACTAGATAATACTCAGAATGAAAACTTAATATCTATTGAAATAGAATAAGGTCAATGCAATAGTGAAAATAAAACTCAATCAAACGCTCATGAGAAACACAAGGAAGAGAAGGAGTGAAATCAAGAAAAAGTATTGTATCTCAACATAATTAAAATTTTCATGTAACTCATTATTAAACTTATCTAAAAATATGTTTTCTACATATGAGACATTTAAGATTTTATTTTATTAAATTTATATTTTTCTAATTTCAATATATAATATTCATATATAAATAGCCATTATGAATAAATTATGAATAATTATAAAAAAATCTTTCAAAAAGGTTTTTTTGTCAAACTTTTGTACAAATTTAATTATATTATTAAATATAAATAAATTATAAATAAATTTTGTAAGGAACTAGAAAATAAAGTATTAGAGTTGATAGGTATTTTAAATTAATGAGACTATATTATTTTAATGTTAAAAGTTCAATAATATAAATAGAAATTTATAAACACGTCTCATTATTTAAATCACGTATCATTTCTCTAAAACTCTTATTTTAGACTTCCTCTCCCTTCTCTCTAAGCTTCCTAACCCTTGACTGATCTCTTTGACATCAGGAAGTACCAATGTGATCAAAATAATGATATCTTCAACTTCATCCGATCAATTATCCTTATAAAATAAGTAAGTTTATACTCATTTTTCCTTTGCTTAGTTGTTTTAAGACGCATGCAAGCTAGTCTTGCCGCATGTGTCGTTCAATCTTCCTTTCTAGTTCCTTGTTGATTAGTGGTCTTAAGGGCTTACCCTGATCATATGATTTGCAGATAGAGCTGCCAAAATGGGTCACCCGGCCCCGATCCGGCTTGACCCACCACGGGTTGTCCACTAAGTGAGTCAACCCAACATGACTCACTTTTTAGTGAGTCAAAAAAATTTGAGCCTAACCCGACCCACCACGGATTGGTAGGTTAAATAGGTTGGCTCATTGGCTCACATAATTACAACTTTTTCTTTTCCTATTAAAAGATAACAAAATTTCTAATTCAAATCTAAATAAAGTAGAAGGGTCTTGAATAAGATTTATGATCCATCAAACATAAGATTTCATTCTCACAAAGATATCACAAAATCTTCTCAACAAAATTTTTAATGACTTCATAGCGATTCAAATTTGTTTCTGCATAAAAATTGAGTTACTAAGTATAAATTTGTGGATTTTTCATGTTGTTTAATTATTCATTCCAAAACAAAATTTTAAAAACTTTTTGATGGCATACTGCCTCATGAAATTACCTCATTGTACTTTTGTATTTCTTTTACGTTTTATTGTACATGCATTCTATTTTCTTGGGAGCATGAGTTTCTATAAATACCCATCTCCACCCTTGTATGAATCACTTTTGAGATAAATGAGAATAAAGTTTTCTAATTCAGAAACTATTCTCTCTCGAAAGTCCAAGCTAGAGAGTCTAAAGGAACCGCCTCTAGCCACCTTCCACCACACTTCTTCCATTTCATTTTCCATTTTCCACCGTGCATTCTCTCTCATCCACGCGTCAATCCTTCAATTTGCATCTGGCGCATCGTTAGCGCCACCTCATAGACGTGTCAGCACTTCGTTCGCGTCAGCGCTTGCCACTTCTTCATTCACATTTCAGTCTCACGGATCCACATCCTCATTCGCATCTTCCGCATCTCCATTTCACATTTTCACTTTCGCCTTCTCGCGAACATCTCTCGAGAGCCTCTCATCATCTCCAACCTCTATCACAGATTCACCGCTCCGCCGCACTGTAAGTCTTGTTCCTTTCATTATAAGCCTTGTTCCTTTCACAAATTCAACTTTCCTCTTCCATCTTCACTGAACAATTTGATCCTTTTTCATTTTCCACCATTTTCACTGATTGATTTGGCCTTTGGACCAATTAAACACACCTCTCCAACCCTTGATCTTCACTTTCCACTGATTAATCTTTGAAATACACTGATTAATTAGTCCAGCCAATGTCTTCTCCCTGTTCTAGGGTTTCTTTGTGTCCGATTAGGTTTTTTGTCGATTTTTTTGTTTCTCTCGGTTGTTAGGGTTTTCAACCTATCTTCTCTAATTCTCTCTCGACCTAGAGGTTTGTCTTCATATTCTGTTGCGTTCATCTCTAGAGGAAGCTTTGAAGGAGCTCGCGACACGCACATTCGTCATCTCCTTGGGAGCGCTTCCATCATTTTGACAACACTGTCTATAGGTATAGGAAGAGTAATATGAGATGAGGCAGGGATTGCTTGCATTTTATAACTATTTGAGCTTTCCATCGGGTAAGGAAAGCTAATAATTTCTTTAATTTGTGGTAATAAGTATAAATTTGTGTTATATTTTTTGCATGCTATGAAATTGAGGTTTAGTTTGATGAATTGGTTTGTTGTTGAATGATTTATGGATTTGAAATTAGGTGTTTATATGATGAGATGTTTATTGAATGATGTTTGATTTTGGAGAATGATAAGTTGTTACTTTGGTGGAGTTATGAGTTGTTAAAGATTAGGGTGGATAATAGGTTAGAATAGTGGTCAATTTTTAGTCAAAAGGGGGTTTTGATAGATAAAATTTTGAAGGAATGGTTGGATGGGTAAACCTGATCCTTAGGATATGTTTTTGGAACATTTAAGACTTGTTTACCTAATTAGTTCACTAAAATTTAGTTGGTAGTATGTCAAATATGATTTATGATTTTGGGTAGTTGGATTGATCTAATGGACTAAGTCACTAACCAAATGAGCCAATTTGAATCAAATTTGAAGGATAAACATATTTTCAAATCAATTATAGTGTCAAAGATACAAGTTGGATAATTTGAATAGGTCTTGTGTACATATAGATCAAAATTAAAGTTATTAAACTTTTGGTGTGGTGCTCAACGACAACTAGTGGTGCTCAAGCACCAGAAAGCCAAGAGCTTTGACCTTCAATGGCACCAAGGTGACACTCATGTGCCATTTTTGTGCGAGGAATGGAAATTAGCGGCAAGGATGTGCCGCTCAGTGCCAGTGTTCTTTTCCAATTCTACGTGCTTTGCAGTTCTTCTGCTTCTATGGTTTTTCAATTATTGTTTTGGGCACTTAAGCTTACTACAAATGGTCTAGATACACTTTTAATGTATGTATGTTTAAAATGTTATGTAAAGTTTGTGATAAGTTACGCATGTCTTGTGAATGGAAATGATGAAAGTGTATTCAGTTTAAATATGTGGTGAAAGGAATTCTATGGGAAAAATCCTTGTGTTGTGCTTGTGTAATGTATTGTTGTATGAGCTTTGAAATTTGAGAATGTTTTTGACACTCCAATATCCATCAAACGTCAAGTAGAGAGGGGTGATTATGTCGTCAACAAGAGATCCTTAGCCTAGGGTGAGTTTGACCACAAGTGTTTGACGGATTAACCTTGTGCGTTAGTTCGGGTGGTATTTTGTTTTACCACACATGTGTAGGTCCCTTATAGTTTGACACCAATACATGTATATAAGTGGTCAAAGTTCAGAGTCTAGATATATGCATCTGAATTCGATAATAGAATTGTTATGTTCTGAATTGATTAAATTACGTACCCTGATTCTTTTATAAATTAACGTAATGTATTGCTTGAGTTTTATTTGCTTGTTTGAATCAATTTTTTTTTTGGTAATAATTACCTTATGAATATAAGTAGAAAAAGATATTTCAATTGAGCATGTACTTGGGTGTTGAGGATGTTAATGTCTAAATAACAAAAAAACTTTAATTTATAATTAGATAATGTTATAAATAAAATATATAATATATAAAGTTGAATTATAGTTATATTTTGGCTTAATCCCTCCCTTGGTCCTCGTATTTGTGTGCAAATCTCAGTTCGGTCCTCAAATTTTGAATTGTCTCAATTAGGTCGTAATTTTTGTAAAAATGCACACATTTTACCCTAACCGTTAAGTTGTCTCAAACGGCGTTAATTGATGTTGAGATGTATTTTTTATTTTAGGCTTAATCCCTCCCTTGGTCCTTATGTTTGTGTGAAAATCTCAGTTCGGTCCTCAAGTTTTGAATTGTCTCAATTGGGTCATAATTTTTGAACTGTTGACAACGGCGTCATTTTTTAGTTTGAGAGGGAGAAAAGGTGAGTCGGGGGGTTTGAGGGTGGAGGAATGAGTGAAATGTGTTCAGTGATTGGAAGGAAAAAGAAAGACCATAGCCACGTGGATTTAATGATTTTAAAACATTAAAAAAAAAATTACAGCTCAGTTCAAAGTTAACGCCGTCTCAATACACTTAACAGTTGGGGGTAAAATGTTGTAAAAATGTTTACATTTCATAAGGACTTGAGGAAAAACATGAGGACCAAATTGAGATTTTCACACAAACATAAGGACCAAGTGAGGAATTAAGCCTAAAATAAAAAATACATCTCAGCATCAATTAATGCCGTCGTCTGATACCAGTTAACAGTTGGGGTAAAATGTGTGCATTTTTACAAAAATTATGACCCAATTAACACAGTTCAAAACTTGAGGACCAAACTGAGATTTGCACACTAATATGAGGACCAATGGAGGGATTAAGTCTTATATTTTAGATAATTATAATTATATTTTATACGTAATATGTTATAATTTTATAATAGTGTTAAAACTATAAATTTGAGATTTTGTAAATTTTTATACATAACATAAAATTTATCAATTTTCATACGTAATATAAAATTCACTTACGGATTTATATTAGTAAAAAAAAAATCAATAGATAAATTATTAATTTCTTGTAATGTATATTCTTAATTAACAACTATCTCAAAGTATACTTAAGTATATATAATACTTTAATTAACTAGTAACATCAATTATTGTGATCATATTTAAATATATTTCTTACAATAATTTCAAGTTAAAAATATTATAATATTCCTCTAATAAGATTTTTTTAGCAATTTCTTATAATTTTGATTATTAATTTTTTCCAAGACAATTTAATTCTCACCATCATATTAATATGTATTCAATAAATATCATCACAAGTATAATTATCTATGTATGGATTATTCATATCTTAATCAAAATAATTCTTTGAAAAAAATTATTTTGTTTAAATGATGAAAATTTTTTATCTTGATTTCTATTATAACTTTTAAAATTTTGATTAATGATCATACCCAATCAACTGTTCGACCAAACGTTAAATAATAATTTATTATTAAACTATAATGGGTTACATTTGGATACAATTTATTTTCAACAAATAAAGAAAGAGGAGTGAGGTTTAATGAATAAATAAATATAATTTTCCACAATTAAAAGTAATGATGCACAGTCAATTGAACCTTAAAAATACATATTTTCTGAAAAAAAAATGCATATATATATTTTTTCTGGAAAAATAAATGTATATACAAAATGGCAACACATACCGAAGTTGTCGTGTTTCTTTAATAGAATGATACTATTTTTTTTTACAAGTTTAATAAAATTTTTTTTTTTTTTACAAGTTAAATATTTAATTTCTTTAATTTAATGTGCACTTTTAAACATTGGCATTTCTTGGAGATAACGAAAAGGAAATGGGATCTTTGACTGAAAGTATATGTTTACACACACCTAACATCCCGTTGTCGTGTTTCTTTAATAGAATGGTACTATTTTTTTTTACAAGTTTAATAAAATTTTTATTTTTTTTTTACAAGTTAAATATTTAATTTCTTTAATTTAATGTGCACTTTTAAACATTGGCATTTCTTGGAGATAACGAAAAGGAAATGAGATCTTTGACTGAAAGTATATGTTTACACACACCTAACATCCCACTAGAATTGTTTAGTTAAAAGAAAAAATTCTTTAAAGCTCTAAAACAATTTTTTTTCAGCTACGTTGATATCTTCATAAGATTCCTTTCACACGGATAAGTTTTTTTCTATTTTTTTAGTAAAATATAATCTAAAGATTAAAATAATTATGCTGACACATATAAAAGTTTTACATAATTTAATATTATTTTTTATTACATTTTACCTTTTTTTAAAATATAAAAAATTTATCTTTTTATGATTATTATCCTATTATTATTCAAAGATTCGTTTCATTTAAAAGTATGGTATAAGCATCAATAAAAGTTGAAGTCAAGAATTTTCTTTACATTATTCGATTATATTATATTTCTCAAATTATGAGAAATTGTTTTGGGTTTTTACTTTTCTATTTCTTCCCGTCATATTTTTGTTCAGCATGTTAGAGAATGAATTTTTTCACATACAACTATCAATAACATATAGGGATATTATTTATAAATTAATATGTTTTTAATATATTTTCTGTCTACACTACTAAACAAAATAACAACAAAAAGCTGCTATACAAAAAATGTTTGTAAGGTCTTAATTAAAACTTTTAATATAAAGATTAAAAATAAATAAATAAATATAAATTGATTGCATAATTAATTTACACTTGTTAACGATGTAGACTTGTTACTATGAATATGAAAGAAAATTAATTTAAAATTTTTAAATTATATAACAAACTTCTATCTTATAGCATAGCTGGACTAAAACATTAGTTATTCATTTACATTTTCTAAACTTCGATTTCTATATCAATACAAGTAAAAATATATACGTTTCTAGTGTATATATTTTACTTTTGTAGTTATTGCCATTATTTATATTGTATTTAAGCTTTTGAAATCACTCATATATTGTAATAATACGACAAAAAAAAATCATTAAATATTACTAGTATTATTAAGTTTTTTTATTAATTGGAGACTAATCATTTGTAAAGCTTTGTCTGGATTAATCGTGAGTTTTTGCAAATTAACAATCTAATTTTGATGTAATTTTTAAAAGATTAATTGGTAATCAGTGAAATTTAAAAACTAAACGAGAAATGGTCTTCTTATAAATGTCTTGTTGGCAAAAAAAATAGCTTTATTATTATGTATAAATGTAAAGTTATTTTTTAGTGCACATGACAATAAAACTCTTTATACAAATCATTCAGGAAATTAACAATGTAGAATCTTATATATTAATGTCTCTTGAATAATTCTCCTGAATAGCAAATTATAAAATAATGAATATTCATCAATTTGGTTTTTGCATTAACATGTTTAATTAATGTTTTGAGATTAATTGGAAATAGAGAAAGAAGTTTATGACCAAAAAATTTGCTTATGTAATTTCCTTATTTTGGAAATTACTTAGATAGAAAATTATATTTCAGTAATGAAATTGATTTTTTAGGGAATACTAAATAAAATAGATTATCTAGTACAGATTATTCCTTTTCCGTTGCTAAATAGCAGCCTAAAAGAAGGTACGTAAAAGGATTTGGCTCTTGGGGATTAGATGGGGGCAGTGGTTGGAATTAGGAGTTGTTTGTATATAAGACTGAGATAAGCAGATAATTCATAGCAAGGTTAGTATAATCGTAACTCACTCACAGGGGTGGCATCTGGCACATCTATCATCCGAAACGAGAGGAGAGGCAACGAAATAAACAAAAAAGAAATATAATATAAATATTTATTAAAGCGCGACCCAACTGAATGGCAGAGCGTGTGTTCCTCACTCCTTCGTCACCGCCTTTACCATCTCAACAACACACTCCAACCGCAATGGCTCTTTTCAGCGGCGCCGCCTCCGCTCGCATCATTCCCTCCGTCTCACTCTCCTCCTCTACTCGCTCATTCTTCTCCCTCTCATCCTCTTCTTCCTCGCTTCAGTGCTTGCGCTCTTCTCCTCGCATTTCGCACCTGTTTCTCAATCAGGTTACGCTTCGTTCTATCTCTGAATACTGCGCTTCTGATTGTTTCTTGAATTTGAGCGCTTGTTCGTGAACCGCACGCGATGTTTTCTTTTTCAGCGGAGAGCGGAGGTTCGCGTTTCGAGTGGAGGATACGGAACGGTGTCGGCGCCGAAGTCCTTCGCGTCTGATCCTGATCAGTTGAAGAGCGCTAGAGAAGATATCAAGGAGCTTCTCAGGTCAAAGTTCTGTCATCCTATTCTGGTAATGTTTGCTTCGTACTTTTATTGTGTTTTCTTTTAAGCGATCTCTATGTGCTGGCTGTTGTATTGCATTTGAATTAGCGGCTCCTTAATTCCTTTTATTTTAATGTTAGAAATAAAGAGGCATGTATGCTATATTTCCTCGAATTGAATCGTCATTGGATTTTTCGGTGCGTTCAAATACCTATTTGTTTGGTGAGAAGGTTATTCTTAGATATGTTGTAATTTGTTGTGCTATATTCCAAAAGTCAAAATTCTCACATTGTCTAATTCACTCAGCCAGCAAGTACCTTATATCTTCAAATTGGAAAACAACAAGTAAACCAGCAAATTCCTTATATCTTCAAAGTGGAAAACAAGTGGCTCGCCAATGGATTTGAGTCATAAGATTGAACTTCCTTTGGACTTCTATTCACGACTCAGTTTAAACTCCTGCATATTTCTTCTAACAGTTCCAAGTTTTATTCTCTTATTATCATTTATTCCCATATTTCCTTGTCTTGCACACATATGACCATCGTGCCTTGTGAACTTGTCGTATTTCATAATGTTACTCCCCTTTTTGTGTTAGCGGGCATTGTGAGTCTTCTATGAATAGGACTGTCCCTTCTCCTCCAAAACACACCTTTGACTGTTCTTCTTTTTCTATTTTGGGTTTTCTGTAATGTTCTTGCTAGTTCTGTAGTCTCGTGTGGTATACACGATAGGTTTCTGTTGCATGGCATATCACAGATAAATCTTTAGGGACAGTGCTTAGCCACGCTTCAAGAAGACAGTGTTCGTGTTTTTAGTCATATTTAACTAAAAGATAACCATTCTGTACTTGTGCAAGTAACGTTAAATAATCATTCATCAATTTGCAGTGCCACTGATTTTATTTTGTTTATTTTTTAACCTTTTCTCAAGTTTACTTCTGCTCATGGACTTGCATCCTCTCTTTTATGATGAAGGCATTTATAATTTTTTTTTCATCTAGAAACGTAATGATCCCACGGTTTATTTCACCAAGCACACCCATCTATCAATGTGGAGATGGACAGCATAGGCTTTTACATTGTTATTTCGAGATCAAGAGTTTTGTTTGTATCGTTGAGCTTTGCTTTGCTACTTTGAAGATATGATTAGCACTTCTATCCTAGTCCTTTGTTGCTTTATGCAGAATTGTTTATGATGCATTACAAACTTGGTGATGCGAAACCTCTTCCATTTAGATTGGCACTCATTCAGTTGTGGATGCAAGATTCTGATAGAAATTTAGGTGGAAATAGGTAAGGCTAATCGACAAGGGCTTGTTATAGCTTAACCTACATCAAGTCCAGATCAGATATTTTACAAAGTAGGTCAAGTCTAGGTTTTTATTAAAATTGATTTAGTTAAAAAATGCCAGTCCTTAAGTCATTTCAATTTTTTATGTCTAATATGCTGGTTTATTAAAGTAAATATAAATCCTAATTTTGTTAGCATTATTATATTATATTATATTTGTTATAATGTATTAAAATATATATTTTTATTTGTCTTAATTAGTAAACATGTTTAACCATCTGAAAAGTCATACTTATAAAATTTATAAGATTATTAAAAAATATATTTATATCTTGTTGAACAATAATACTGTAAGCTTACTAGAACTTTAAAGGCCTTATTGTAAAACATACTTATAACATGCTCGTAGGTCAGGGCAAACTTTAATATAGGTCAGGCCAGACTTTGAAAAATGATATGCGACAAGAAAATAGATAAGGTTCAGGCTTTTTTTCTCAGTGAATGTTAAACCCAGGTTTACTAAAACCTGACCTGGCCCAGGATATTTCTAACCCAACCTATATAAATATTTGGTTTTAGGATCACTTAGAACAAAAAAGATTAAAGTGTCACTTGATTGGCACCAGTGATATGGTGATGTAGGATACTTGTTGCATCATACTGTCCATCAGAGATTGATGGATTCATTCATCTAATAGATGCTGATAAGAAGCTGTAGCTCAGCAAATTCCCAATTAGAGAAGGAATTTTGAATTAATTAACTTTTCTGGATCCATATTTTATTCATAATAAAACAGGTGACTACAACATTTCCCTTATACTTATATCTAAAGGCACCTGGCCTCATCCCGCGTTACATATTTCAAAGTATAAAATCCTAACTATTGATCTGGAACATTCTTAAGGAAAATAATGTGTAGTTCCCAATTAAACACAGTCTTTGCAATGTTTTGGCTTCCTATGGGTTATTTTGAACTTGTAAATAGCAACAGATGTATGAATTTTGGTTGTCAGGTTCGTTGTCTTATACTTTTGCTGGACCAACCGTATCAATTGTTTTTGTAAAGAGGCTGTTAACTTAATCATTCTGACTTCTGAACTAAAATTGTCACGGATATTGTAAAGAGGCTGTTAACTTATTGATTCTGACTTCTGAACTAAAATTGTCTGCTGATAGCGAATAAACTTTACAGTGACTAAGTTAGTCAACATGTTGTTGAACTCTGATGAACATACAATACTATCTGCTGGGTTGATGATATATTCCATCTGCATACACTTCGATCTTTGTCATGTAATTTTAGTCTGTACCATGGATGGGACTAGAATTTGTCATAGTTTTTGTTTGTTTCATTGATGAGATTTTTTTTTTTTTTATTTCAATAATTTACATGCATAAACTTCAATGTGATAGATTCG
The DNA here is from genome assembly GCA_036885675.1 of Vigna mungo. NCBI lineage: Eukaryota > Viridiplantae > Streptophyta > Magnoliopsida > Fabales > Fabaceae > Vigna > Vigna mungo. Next base: position 33,167,366 of record CP144699.1, read on the forward strand.
TTTGGGGTGGCATGATGCTGGTACTTATAATAAGAATATTGAGGAATGGCCACAAAGAGGTGGAGCTAATGGTAGCTTAAGATTTGAAATTGAGCTGAAACATGGAGCCAATGCTGGTAATGATTCATTGAATATTGATTATTTCCGAATTATGCTTATGAGATATTATTCCCTGATGAACTGCCACATCAGGACTCGTAAATGCATTGAAGCTTCTTCAGCCGATCAAAGACAAATACTCTGGTGTGACATATGCAGACTTATTTCAGTTGGCTGGTGCCACAGCTGTGGAGGTTCTTTTAGTCCTATTTTGGATTCAGGACTGACTATAGTTTATTTGAACATATTGAATGGTACATTTATCTCTTTCTGAATTTCAGGAAGCTGGAGGCCCAAAACTCCCTATGAAATATGGAAGAGTGGATGTATCTGGACCTGAACAATGTCCCGAAGAAGGGAGACTTCCTGGTAATGACCATACATTCTGTGGTAGCTTATTTGTTATAGAAAACTCTCTTAGCTTTATTTGCCGTAGGACCTGGTCTACGTAATCTACTTTTAATTTGGGAAAACAAAAAGTAAGAGACAGATAGCTATTCATTTATAAGATGCGTATTAATAAATTGTTTTATCATTTGAAGTTTATAAAATGTGAGGTTATTTAGTGAATTGTTTTCATTGTGTTATTTATTGTATGTATTTAGATGCTGGTCCCCCTTCACCTGCTGATCATTTGCGTCAAGTTTTCTACCGAATGGGTTTGAATGACAAGGTAATTTTCTTTTTGTTCATAAGGATTAAGGTTTGTAAATTGGATTCCAGTCATGTGTCAAATTTTGACTTTTAAATTACTGTATTTTCAGGAAATTGTTGCATTATCTGGTGCACACACACTGGGGAGGTCTAGACCAGATCGTAGTGGTTGGGGAAAGCCTGAGACTAAATATACAGTATATTCTCTCCCTTGTGACCACAAGTTATAAGAATGATTTTGTGCGAGTCTTTGAACTCTTCTGAAAGTTGAAACCATATTTTTAAATTTAAACTTTAACATTTGATACTGGTATCTCTTGAGCACCTTAAGCTGAAGGAAATAATCAGAAGTATTGGATATATGTTGTATGTTAAAACTTTTGATTGCTCATGTAGAAGAAGATGGCCACTATTTGACTGCTCTCTTTCATTTCAAATAACTTAGATCCTCATATAACAGCTTCAGGTCACTTAATTGACTGCAAATTGAATACTCAAGAGATACTGGTATCTCTTGAGCACCTTAAGCTGAAGGAAATAATCAGAAGTATTGGATATATGTTGTATGTTAAAACTTTTGATTGCTCATGTAGAAGAAGATGGCCACTATTTGACTGCCTCTTTCATTTCAAATAACTTAGATCCTCATATAACAGCTTCAAGTCACTTAATTGACTGTAATTTTTACATGATTGATGAAAAGATAATGTGTGCTGCAAATTGAATACTCCATATTCATGTCAATTTACTGAATTTCTTTCTTATGTGATTTTCCCCCATCTCCAAACATTCAGTAGTGTTTCTGCAAAGCTTCCAAGTTCCGCATATGCCTCACCTTGAAGCTTTTTTAAACCTTTTCAAGAAAAAAGTACTTTTTTTAATGTTTGGGTAAATTTATTTAGAAAAGCAAAAGCAGAAAATTGTTTTTCTTAAGAAGCAACTGTTGCTTCTCAAAATAAGCAGTTTTCTTCTTTTTTTCTGCTTTTATTCTTTTACAATCACTTTTGTTTAGGCACAAACAAACAGATCCAATATAAGGTTGTGATTTAAATATTGATTGTGGTTCCTACTTTACAAATAGAAGTTTTGGACTTGCTCTAAATTTGTGGCTTAATTCTTTCTTGGCTAACAGTAAGAACAACTACTTGTTTATCTGTTGCGCTTTGAAATGAATACTTCATGAAAGGGAATTTAAGGAACATTGCAAGTATGTATCAATGGATTTTTTAACCTGTCACTCTGTTTTGGAGTAGAAGACATTATTGGTGCAACATATCTAGACTGAATTTTAGCTGGTGTGGTCTTCCTGATAAATGATAATCATATAGTTTTCAGTTATATGCAATAAACAACAAGAAATTCACATGTATTTCTCATTCTACAGAAAGATGGGCCAGGAGCACCTGGAGGACAATCCTGGACAGTGCAATGGTTGAAATTTGACAACTCTTACTTCAAGGTCAGAAATATATTTTTAATTTTCCAGGAAGGGGGTTGGGTGTTCTATCAGGGGGAGTGTTAGAGGAGAGAGGAGTATGCAGGAATTTACCTTTTTTTATTTTTGTGACTGTGGTTACATAAAGGACATTAAAGAAAAAAAGGATGAAGATCTATTGGTATTGCCAACTGATGCTGCTCTTTTTGAAGACCCATCCTTCAAGGTAATGTAGCTGGAGTTTTATTTAGAGGTTATTACAATTCAATGCAAAATTTATGACATACGAAAACAACAAAATATTTATGAAATATTCAGGTATATGCTGAGAAGTATGCTGAAGATCAGGAAGTATTCTTTAAAGATTATGCTGAAGCCCATGCGAAACTTAGCAACCTTGGAGCCAAATTTGATCCTCCAGAGGTCTGTTCAATTTGAATTACTGTTACTGTGTTTTACAAATTAAGATATCTATGCTTGTAACCCTTGACCTGGATATTCCGTTCTTGGTGGACTTAACTTTGTTACCTTTTCATACCAAGTAAGAAATTTTCTTTGCTATCTCTTTGTCAGGGCATTGTGATAGATGAATCCCCAAATGCAGGGGCAGAGAAGTTCGTAGCAGCCAAATACTCCACTGGAAAGGTTCTTATCTTTGCACATATAAAATCTTACTATTCATTTTGTTGATATGGAGAAAATTTATTGGATAGCTTTCTATGGAAGACTTACATAGGATGTATATTTGCTTATTGTTCATTGTTTTACTTTTCCTGGTTTGGTGCAGGAATAAAAACAAGTGTCATGTTTTCTTGTGCAAGTATCTTTTAGTAATAGAAGAAGAAGCTATTTTCAAATCATGTGATATCACATGTAAAATATGGAAGTTTTAAATGAAGAAGAAAGGAATAAAATTCAATAGTGTTCCTATTTGAATTGCAGAGAGAGCTGTCTGAAGCAATGAAGCAGAAGATACGGGCTGAATATGAGGCCGTTGGTGGAAGCCCAGATAAGCCTCTACAGTCAAACTATTTTCTAAATATCATGATTATTATTGCAGTTTTGGCACTTTTGACATCACTTCTTGGAAATTAGTTGGATTTTGTTGTACCGATTTTTGCTATAATGGCATTGCTATTTGCACACTTTTTCTAATTTTTAAACTATGGTACCAATTATTATTTTCATTGACCAAAAGTACACACTTGAAAACAATGTATGATTGCGGTAACAAATCATGTAATCATGACATTGGTTTGGGATTTGGGGAGTTATAGCAAAATTTGTCCGCAATGAGTGGGTAAATATGAGGTGGTAGAGTCTAGTAGATCGGAATTCGTTATCTTATGACTTGATCATTAGTTTATAAATTATCCCTCTCTGCTAGCACATGAATTATCCTTTTTTTTCTCTCCCTTCCTGACTTTATTTTGTTGACAGAACATTAGAGGTGGGTTGGAATGGGAAAATTCTTTATTTTCTAACTTGAATTCTTTTTTAGCTTAACATTATCTTTTTCAATTTCAGTATGTCGTTCAGAATTTGTCTAGAATTTTCGGAAAAGCCATCCAAGAATATTTTCTGACCATGGAAAATCTTAGCAATCCTCTGCAACTCACTCGTCAATTTCATCTTTAGATACTCTTACACTGTTTCACCATTATTATATCAGGTGAAAATAATCTAAGAATAGCAAAATAGAAAATAAAGCCCGTGGAATTGGGACTAAGTCTGGCATTAAGTGTAAAAAAGACTGACTATTTTTGTGAAATATAAGTTTCACCTAATAATATTGTAAAAGGATATTACTAATTTGCTGTCACTTTTTTCTTTTCCCATTACCTGGACCTTTTGTATTAGCTGTTATCTGTTGTAGGCAAGTGTTACTTGTTTGGACCGAAATTAGCTTTTGCAAGTTTTAATAAGTAATGTTACATTCTTTTACAATATTTTTCTATTATTCCTCTCTATGCTTTATAACAGGCATTGGAAGAAAAAGTAAATGTATTTAAATTCTTGAAATAAATAGTGTTCAATATTTTTTCATTTAAAAAATAAATTGCTGCGTGTTTGGATCTGAAATAGTATCAATGTTTAACTACGTTTTCTTGTCAAAGTCTGCAGAAAGAAACCAATGGTTGCTTCTGCGATCCACGTCTGAGGTGTGTGGATGAGAATCCAAAACACGGCTGTTGATTTATCCCACTTATATTGATGAAAGCAATAAATTGTTGACAAGTTACTGAAAATTTTAAATAATTGATAAAATTATTCATAGCTATAGCCAAATTTCTAACACGCTCAATGTAAAATGATATTGTATGGAGATTTCTGTGTCTGGGAGTTACCATAGGAAGTCTCTTTTCTCTTCCCCTGGTTCCCCTTTTTCATCGGTTCAAATGTATCTAAAATCTAGAATTTCTATATTTTTCGTTGCTTCAAATATTGAAACCTCCCACGGCAAAAATGCTGACAGGAACCACTTTTCCTATTTTGGTTCGCGTTTCCTGATTGCCTAAGAATGTGGATGTAATTTCATCCTGGTGTAGTTAGGTGTTAACTTAAAGCACTGATCACTTTCATTAGTATGAGGAAGTTGAAAAGAATGGAAAAAGAAAAAACTTTTACTTTAAAGTTTGAATTCAACTTCCTCTAAATATGGCAAAACAAAAACGCAGGAAAAGAAAGGGTGCGGAAGGATTTCGGCAACCATGTACTAACAACGTTGACAATTTGCTTTTTTCTTAGTAATATTTTATTTCCTACATTCATTTTGATTGACCTGACTTTGGTTCCTTTCCTTATCCTTCTTTTTAATAAAAATATATTCATATTCTGCAACTTATGAGTGGTAGGTAGTTAGGTTTCACACTGCTTTTAGTTATTTTCTGGTTCTGTGTAGTCTCATTTTGAATGAATGAGTCTACTTGGGAAAATAGTGATAATTTAGAGATAGGGATGGAATTAGTCGGTCGTAACTATAACTTTTGCTATTCATTGGTTAATCAAAACAAGCAAAGTTATGAGAGTTAAAAACTTTGACATGTTTGTTAATGACTCGTAGGTAGCCCATTTTTATTACGAGGGTCCAACTAGATTAGTTGTAAAGTATGAATAATTGTATTGATATATGTATATGTATATATATATATATATATATATATATATATATATATATATATAATGTCGTTAAGATAGTTATACTTATAATTTGTGTATGAAGATTACTATGTCACAAAAAAAACCATAAAAATAAGTTAATAGAGAGCAAATGAAGTAAATGTCTCGTTTTTCAAACTGAGTATTTAAATTTTTAACGTTGATAAAAAAATGTGTCTGCTTTATCATTGTACTTGAAATAATCCTAATACAGGTAAGTTTAATAGTCTGTTATAAAAGTCTGGAAGTGTATACACAGTATTTCATAATTCTCTTTACAAGTATTATATAAAACGATAACACTAGAGAAACAAATTGCGTAAATAAATGAAGGTGTGAACATTTTTATATAAAATATCCGATTTTGTGAAGTAAATTTCTTGGTCAAGGTAGGAAAGCCGAGTGGTGTTATTGGATGTGAAGTTGCTTTGATAATGAGATAGTGAAAAGCTGGGAAAAGTTGGTCTGTTTCCCAGTTAGGAACATGTGGGTTCCTGTGTTAATCATCACTCTCCTAAATGAATCACATTTGGTAAGCTTTTTGTTCCAGTAAATTATGAAGATTCTCTTCCACATCTCTCTTCAGCATTTTAGTGATAAATGAAAGTGCAAAGTTCATTATCCTTTCCCACTTTTCTGGGCCATCACAACTTCCCAAAACCTTCAAAGTGGTCACACAGTTAATGGACCAAAAATTAAAGTGCCTTGCTGAAAATTTGTTTTTCTTTTCGTCTTATTTTGTTGGCTCTCATTATTTGCAATTTGTTTACATTTCTTCTAAAATAAAGTTGGAATTGGTCAAATAACACATTCACTCGTTTTCCATTGTGAACGCAAGCAACGTTTTTCTGGTCGCAACCTTCAATGCTGTACTTGTAAATGTATGTATCTGTTTTTCTTTCCTCCAAGATTATTCAACATAGCCAACCATATGCATAAATATCACAACTCTCTGTTTATTTATTTTTCGTTTTTAATGATATTGGTGCATGGATATACTTTATTTTGGCGTACCGTTCGTATCTCTTTTGGGAGATTTGAATTGTTGACTTAGCCTGTAAAAGTATAATCAGCTTGATATAACAAACAAGACTCTGTATTAAATATAATATTAAAGTTTTTATTACTTATTTAATTCTTGTACTATAATTGTTTTTATGTTTAAATAACTATGTTTCTTAAAAATTAAATTTCCATCCATCAAATACCGTACATTTAAGCTAGAAACTCAATTTTCCCCATAATCGCGAACTTCATGCATGAGATATTTTAAGATAGAAGATGGAAATAGAAATAGTAGGTTGTAAACTTAAATCACCGAAACGAAGGAGAAGAAAGGTTGATTTTTAAATTTAGGAGAGAATGAAAAGTAAGATTAAAAGAAGAAAAAGTGATGACTGATTTTGCAAGTGTAGGAATATCTAAAATGAACCATCTCCGGTTGATGCCGACAAGACTGCATGATTGTCGGCTATCTTGAGAAGGGATATATGGTAATTAACAAGTAATACACGATTAGGACGTGATTGGGTCGAGATTAGCAAATGAATAGAGCTAAATCCATTTTCTTAGCTTTATAGCATACAGATAGTAGAAACACTGAAAGGTGAGTCTTAAAAATTTCTTGAATCTACGTCTGAAATTGATATTTGTAAACACTGATTTCAGAGTTGGAAACCAAAAAATGATAGAATGGTAAGAAAGAGTGGACACGTGGTCCCTTTAGTTTATTGAGAAGATAAAAGCATTATGAAAGCAAAGTTATAAAAAAAGGAAAATTTGTTTTATTGGTATAGAATGTAATGGGGCATAATCTTGGTAGCCAAAAAAGAAGCAAAGGTGCTTGCCTACGGTTTTCTTCATACCTTTAAAGCCGAATAAAATGAAAGAAAGGAAAAACACTTTTCTACAAAGCAAATCACTTTCTCACTTTAGAAATTTTTTTGGCCATTCTCTTCAAATTTGCCCATCCATGTATTTTAGATTTGTAGTTTTTGTTTGGCCTACGGCCTGTTTTAAGGTGAGTCCTGTTCACAGCTATAGAAAGGTGAGTATGAACTGTGTTTGATTTTACTTATTTAAGAAGAATTGGAGGGTTGAGCTGAATGAGAATGACACAATTGTCCTATATGCTATAAATGAGACAAAGAGAAAGGAAGATGGTATTAAGTGAAATGATTAGGTAAAAGCTCAAAAAATAGAAGAAGAAATCGATTCTAACGTCAGAGAATTTATTCTCCTCGTATCTATACAACTGAGAAATCGATTCTCCTAATTGATTCTCACCTTTCATCCTTTGCATTGATTATGTGTGGTTTTTCTTAAGGGAGTTGCATATCTCTCATCCTATGCATTGATTATTTGTGATTTTTCTTAAGAGAGTTGCATGGCCACATTATTTTTTTCATGAGATGCTTTTAGTGGATTTAATGCTACAGGAGGTAAGTCAACTAATATATATTAATATATTACTTATATTAGATAGATACTAATACACTAATATATATTGATATGTTTAATAATATTAAGGCTTAATACTGCTTTTGGTCCCTAGTTTGGGAGGTTGTGTTCAAAATGGTCCAACATTTTTTTAAAGGTAACAATTGATCCCAATTTTTGAAAAAAGGGTCAAGTTAACCCTTCTTGCTAACAACGTCAAATATTTAACGGTGATGCTGCCTTCCTGAATAAAACTTACCTACGTGGCAGTATTAAGTTTTGACGTGTAAATTTTAAATTAAAAAAATCATGAATAACTTTTGCAGATGCTTCCACAACAGAGGTGAACCGATCTGAAGTTAGATCAACAGGGAAAAAACCATTTTCTTCTTCAGATTCTTTGGTAGACAAACTTCTAAGCTTCAGATTTTTCTCTAATTTTGCTCGCTTTTGGCTAGCCTCCTCAATCTGCTGCTGCAATTGGTGGATCTCAGAGTCTTTATTCTGGATTTCAGATTGGATTTTAGAAGACTCTGTTTGTTCTTGAATTTCTGCAGCTAATCGTGAGTCTTGGGGAGAAACACACACGCGTTTTGGATTGTTCTCCTTGTAGAAATGTTTGAGTTCAAGGAAAAGATGTTTTTAATTTGAGAGAATAAACCCCTCTTTTTTTTAACCTCTCTCGTTAAACCTGTTGTCAGGTCTTCAAATTATTTCGTCATCTTCTTCAAACTATGGTGTTAGGGATTCCTTCTTGAGACTCGTTTGTTGTTTTCCCTTTCCCTGTGCGTCACTCGCCTCTCGCAAACAACATTGATAATTCAAATTTTTATTTTCATACCAGGTTTTCTGCCGAATCGTAGTACATTCAACCACTCTATTGGATGGAAAAGACAATCAGTCAATGCCCATTTGCTAGTTTCCGAGAGAATGCTTGGAAAGTTAGTGGGTTTTGTGAAGAGGACAAAACAGGAGAAGGAGAGGGAGAGGGAGACGGCGGTGCAGCCTCTCCTGTCATGAGGGAAAAAACCCTAAATTCACTGTTAGTGAAGGTGGAAGATGGCTGATGTGTCAAGATTTTTTTTTTTAAATTTAAAATTTAAATGTTATATTACATGTCGTGCCAGGTATGAGACAGCTCAGTATGTTTAGTCTAGGGTGCTAACTGCACTGTTAAATTTTTGACGCCGTTAGCAAAAAGGATTAACTTGACCCGTTTTTTCAAAAGTTGGGATCAATTGTTATATAAAAAAAGGGTAGGACCATTTTGAACACAACCTCTCAAACTAGGGACCAAAAGCGGTATTAAGCCAAATAATAATAATAATAATAGTAATTTTTTTTGTACGATTGAAATTATATAATAATAATGTGTGGCTACATGTAAAAAATGCATTATGACTTTAAGTGAGTGTTGAGTCAAGGCAAGGTACAATATAAATAGGATAGTTTCAAAAGTAGTAAATGTCTCAACTATACATCATATTTATAGGTTTTTGGATGGTCTTTTACCTTAATGTTGACTTAATAATCTAATGACCTTTTAATCTTGTTTATATTAATCATACAATTTGTTCCAATTATCTTCCTTTGCATCCAATCGATTGGACCGATCGGTTCCTAAGATATTAGATCAATCAGTCTCAAGCATTTTTTTAGAGGGAGCTTAAGAACCCTTTGAGGGGCCTAACTTCATCCCCTCTCTCTTATCATACACGTTCTTCACCCTACCTTTTTCTATTTTCTCCTGTCTAACTTGACTAAGGCAATCAAAGTCATGTGATAGACAGGTTGGTGGCGAATTGAGCATCAAATCTTGATCATATCGTTGCAAAACAGTTAATAGAGTTGAGCGACAAGCATGTAACGCTAGTGCTACTCCCTTCAATGACATAGGAAATACTTTACACCAGATGTCATCATCCGACGTATACAATTCCATCTAGGTGAAGAACATGTGCTCGTACACCCATCATATTTCTTAAACACTATCATCCTTCAATTTTAATGGTGAATGTTCGATTTTTTTAAAGTGGTTATGAAAATGAGATAAGTATGTATGTATTTGTCTTGTCTTTGATCGAACCTATTTCACAATAATAAAATGTTTTTAATGTATTAGGTAACATAAAAAAACTTATATTAACTTTTATTTTATCTTTAGTTTTGTAACTTTTTTTAGAATACACTTTTAATATATATTTTTTTATTTTCTATATTTATTTGACATTTATTGACATTATTATGATTTGATATTTATATAATTATAAATTTTTTATCGATATTTGATATTGAAAACAATATATATATATATATATATATATATTTTACATTAAATCCTTAATAATATTACGTTTATTTTGTTATAATTTTTATTTTTTAATTATTTAATTAATATTTAAAATAATAAAGTAGCGAATATACTTGTTATTGTTATTCATATTCATATGCAAAGCAATGAGGGATTAAACAAAAACTTCTTATTTATTAGATGTGGAGACATGGATGTGATTTTTTTTAAAGGATAATAGTATTTTATTATCTATGGTATATTTTGTTTGATCACTGGTTAAATATTTATAAATTGAATATTTATAAATATTTTTAGAAAAAAATATCTTATTCTAAATTGTTTTTTTAAGATCATGCAAAATATGTATGCAAATTAAAAATAATAAAGAAATACTAGAAGACAATAAACACAAGTAGTAGAAGAAATAGATAAAATGTGTAAATTAAATGATTAAAAGTGGTTGAAGCAAATAAAATGTAAACAAAAAAATTAAAAGAAAGGATAACATATATAAATATAAATATTAAAGGCTTAATTATTTGTTCTTCATTTTAATGAAAAGTTTTAAGTTAGTTTTATTCCTTAAAAAAAAATTAATTGCATCATAACTTTGGTAAAAGTATCTCAGGTCATTTAAAAAAAACAAATACTAAGTTACATGTCACTATGTGATTTTTTTAATTTTTTTTTTTACCAAAACTTTTGTTGTTATATGTTAAGTATATGGTTTAACATGTGATACAGTTAATGTTCAGTGTTAACGTTATTATCAACTTTTATTGTCTTAATTTTAATTTAACCTCTATATATGTCTTGATTTTATTCAATTCCAACTTTTTCAAAATAAAAAGTATTTTCCTTTCCAAATTAAAACCAAATTTATTATTTTAATAAATATTATAGTGATTTCTTTTATTAAATATAACTTTTTAACATAATACATTATTCTATCTTATTAACTCATATTTTGTTGTTAATAGTAACTTTTACTATTTAATTTTAGAAGAATATTAGTATATCATTTATAAAAATAATAAATTTAATCCTAAATAAAAAAGAACCAAATTTATTATTTGTATAAATAACATTAATTATTAATCTATTCTTATAAAAAATGGATTAATAATATATTAATTTTAAATACTTAATTTTTTTGTAAAAGTATTTATACTTAATTAGTGTTAATCTTATAAAAAACATAGATTAATAATACATAGTAATGTAATATGTTAAAAAGTGTTTTTTAATAAAAATATCTTTATAATATTTATACTAATAATAAATTTAGTATCAATTTAAAAAGGTACAATATTTCTTTATTTTAAAAATAGTAAGACTAAATTAAATCAAAAAAATACTTATAAGAATTAAATTAAAATTAAAATAATTACACTCGAAACTAATAATAATATATGACGTTGTACAATGTCACATATCATACTAGGATTTGATATGATATGTGACAACAAAGTTTTTGCACAAAAGAAAATTAAAAAAAATCATATATGAACGTATGATATTTAAAAAACCCACCTATATTGATATATCGTTAAAACTATATTAACTTTTTTAAAGAACTTAATCGAGTTAAATTTAAAAAAAAAATTATAATGCAATTGAAACTTTTAAAAAATAAAGACAAAACTTGAAACTTTTTGTTCAAAATAAAAAGGAGTAATTAATCCAATATTAGAATGAAATGATTGAAAACATATACTAACTCATCCAAACATGAAATAGTCGAGAATTTTCTTATGATTTAGGATTTAATTGAGTTTTTACAAATTTTAACATCTTACTACAAAATATAAATATAATATTTATAAAGTATAAATTTAACTCCCATAACTTTCAAGAATTGTTGATATTTTTTAAGTTGAATATCATGGTTAATAACATTTGTAATTTCATTTATCTTTGATGTTTTCGCAGTTAGCTACTCCATCACACAAGTTCTGCTTAAATTACACAAACTCATTAAAAGAATTATAAATTAGAAGATGAAGAGCTGAAAAAGTAAAAAATCATAAAAAAAAGTTTAATTAATAAAGTAAAAGATAAAAGTATAGGGAGAATTGTAAAGTTGGTCTTAATTGTAGAAGCTGTTGTTATGAAATCTAAAAGCCCAACCCTGAAAATCTGAAAATATGTCCCCAATAAATGTTAGAGAAACGAAATGAAAAACAATACAAAACAATTTATGTTGGGAAAGTGAAGAAGGGAAGAAAGATAATGAAATGGGACCCTCTGCTTCATTTTTCTTCCTGAACTGCACGAGAATTAGATTCTGCTGTTGACAATTTAATAAGGAACCAATTAAGTACTCTCTTAAACCGTAGAAAAATTCAATGCTATCTCCGAATCTTTCCCTTTCCATTTTTAATTTTCAAAAGTCACTTTCAAATTTTAATTGTTGGAACTTCGACTTGGACTTCCAATGCTATAAGAACTGCTCAATGTTTATGAATTTCGCTTCAAAACCTTGTTTCCACTTTGAAGCTCTAAGATTCCTCACAACACCCAAACCTTGTTGGAATCATCAATGGTCTAGAAAGGGCTTTAGACGTATGTTATATTGGGTTTTTAACGTTACATCCAAACCTAATGTTTATATGGGTGACGTTAATCGGACGTCGGACTCTGCAGGTTCGACGTCGTTATAGACGTCATTAAGTTTCATGTCTGACGTCTATACAAACGTCGGTCCATGCAATTAACCAACGTCTAAGGACACTATAAAGACGCCAGACATGATACTAACCGACGTCTAAGGGCACAATAGACGTCAGATATGACATTAACCAACGTCTACTGAGTATTCATTGTAATTTAATGCAGTTTTGCTCGTGTCTTTGGGTAACGTTGTAGCACCTCCTTCCTTTGCTAGTTTCTTCGTAAGAAAAATTGTGTCTTTTGCATCTCTTATGGTATTTCGACCCAAAACAGAACATGGGTCGTTGCCTACTTTCATTTCAACCGCCAAAGAAAAATAATACGGTGACATGGAAACTAGGAACGGACCCATGTTTGGCTTTAGGTTGAAATGTCATAAGAGATCCAAAAGACGCAAACTTTTCTTACGAGGAAGCTAGCAAATGGAGAAGGTGCACTACGCTACCCAAAGACACGAGAAAAACCGCACCAAAACATAACGAAAACTCATTTTAATCGATTCAAACGAAAGATAATACGTCAAAGATTACTTTAATCAAAGTAAACATAAGATTAAACAGTTCAAAAGAGATCAAACTCACCTCGAAATGCAATGCTGCTGAGAGAAAAGGCAAAGGAAGACGATGAAGTGCACGTAACTTATGGTTCGTAATGTCTTATTTAAAAGAATATCAGACGTCGATTTCCCCAACGACTGACGTCTATTCTCGAATATATGTCGGGGTTCTCACTATGGGACGTCCATTCGGTTTAAAAACTAATATTTGTGGTACATATAGACGTTGGATGTAGGGATGTCGACGTCTATAATCGCATATAGATGTCGATGTGGCGGGATTTGATGTCTAGATGACGGAAAAAAATGACTTTTCACCTACCTAACAGACATATAGACGTCGGTTAGGGGGCATCGACGTCTCTAATATTACAGACATCGGTGCCCCTCCTAAATGACGTCTATATGGTAGAAAGAAATGACTCTTCACCTACCTGTAAGACATATAGACGTCGGTTATGAGGGACTTCGACGTCTATAATATTATAGACGTCGGTGTCCCTCCAAATTGACGTCTATATGCCCACTTATTTACGAAAATGTCACCGATCAATAATTTACATTAGGTGTTTTCTGGTCCGATGTCTATAGAATGACATTAAATCTCAATTTTACACTAGTGCATTTACTAAAAAAAACTTTATTTTTTAAATTTTTAGATTTTTAAAAATAAAGAAGTAAAAACTCCATTCCTTCCGCAATGACTGATTATTTAAAAAAAATATATCCGAATTTCTACGGCAAAATTGTAAATTATCTTTCTTAATTGTCTTCTAATTAATTATTCTCTCTCTGCCAAAACAATATATTGACAGTGAAAAATATTTAAAATTAATATATTTATACTATTCTTAATATGTGTAGTAATAAAGAGTGCAATATTTTATTTAAAATTATTACAAGAGAAAAATTTAATATTATTGACAAACATTATTTAATTGTATATATATGAAAAAAATTATTGAGATTTGGAAATTATAAAATCAAGAATCTGAAAACAAAATTCAGAGGCTAAAATAAAAAGAGTTAGTCCTCAAAAGAAATAAATTGAATAAAATTTGTTACGAATCGCTAATAGTTATGGACAAATCAAAACTATTCAAAACTATTGATAGATTTAGGGTGTTGCTCCCTCCACCTCTTCAAGTGGGTCCTGTATCTTTTCACTATTTTAATTTATTTCAAAAATATTTTACATCTTTCCATTATTTTCTTTTATTCCAAAAATAACTTACACCTTCCCATTATTCTTAACAATCTTTCTCTTTCTCTCTCTACATTAATGGAGCATTAATATGGCTCATTAATGGAGCATTTACATGACTCAAATTTGAACTTATGATATATTTCCTTAAATAAGTTTGATTCAATCTTATTTTCGCTGTAATATATTTTTTCTTTTCAAATTACTTAATAAATAATAAAATTTTGATCTAAAAAATGTTTATATATATGTGTGTTTTTTTTACATATAATATCTATAACTTTAAGATTATATTATGTTTTAACTCACCTTGACTCAAATAACTTGAATAAAATATTTAATTTATTAGATAAATAATATAAAAATATTATTAAATACTTAAAATATAAAAAAAAGGTTATTTGTTAAAGATTTAGAATTTATTTAGTTCTTTCGTCATTATAAAGTTAGTATATAATAATAATAATATATCATTATTTACACTATTAATATTATTATGTTTATTATTTTATATTTGCATCTAACTTTTAATTTTATAAGATGGAAATGGTAGAAGTACTAATATTGAAGTTTCCTCTGAATTTTATATTTGGTAATATATCATAAATTCAATGTAAATGCTCTATTAATGTAGAGAGAGAAAGAGAAAGATTGTTAAGAATAGTGAGGAGGTGTAGGATATTTTTGGAATAAAAGAAAATAGTGGGGAGGTGTAAAATATTTTAAAAATAAATTAAAATAGTGGAGAGGTGTAGGACCAACGTGGGAAGGTGGAGAGAGCAACACCCATATATTTATGAATGACTAAAAATATGCATCAGTAAAATATAAATTTATGAGAAATTATTAATGGTTAAAGTCCATCTATAAATATTTAGATATTTAATTGATGGAATTTGATTGTGAATAATTATTTATCACTTTTTTTATTTATTTTTTTTATATTGTTTTCTTTTTCTTCTTTTAGGTGCTTTTTCTGCATATTTTTTTTTTTTTATTTTCTTCTTGCTATTTTAAAATTCTAATTATGTTTTTTTCATTAAGAACCATTTTGGAGGTGTAGAGGAAGAAATTAGGGAAGTGTACGAAGAAATACTCTCTCTTCCATTGTAGTTGTCATCTCTGTCACTTTCAGTTCCATTCTATTGTTACCATTGTGGTATCTATCATTGTCGCGATTGCCTTCATTGTTGTTTCTGTAGTTTCTATCTCTCTTTTTCCTACTCATCCTCTTTTTCCCTCTTCTTTTTTTCTTTTTTTTCTTCTTCTCATTCATGTTAAATTAATTTATAATAAAATTTGATCAAATTTCACAAAAAAAAAATTAACATCTGTTTTATTGACGAAAGTATCAATAAATTTAAAATATTTAAATTGATGATGGTTGATGAATTTTCAAAAAATTAATTATTAATAAATTTTATAGAAAATCTATTATCAATGTTACAAACAAAGTAAAAGAAAGTAAGACCTCTACATTTTTTTATGACGATCCTACATCTAAGTAAACATGCATTACGAATACTGGTATATATATAAATATTCAAAATAATATATAAATAAAAATGAAAGTTGTATCGACAGGTATACAACATTGAAATATATGAATTTTTTAGGACACAATCATACAAGTGGATATAATAATCTTACATATACTCTGGTGGATCCCAAGTGTCAATGTCAATGACGCCAACAAAGTGTTCCTGTTTTTTATTAAAATAATAACAGCTTAATCTATACACGGATTATACACATACACACTAATAAAATAATAATAATAATAAAAAAAAGAAAATGTCCAATATGATATATGATTTATTTTTAGGTGTAATTAGGTAAGCCAATAATTCGATACGTTGGTATAAATAATATTTGGGTATCATCCGCTCATAGTATATAATAAAAAATGTGTGCTTAATCTGTATTATATACAAAATAATTTAGTAAATAATAAAAAAAAAAATAGTGAAAAGATTGTTATTAGTTGACTAATTAAAAAAAGTGATTAAAGGTGGTTGTCTGGTTTTGTGATGCATGTGTTTCGGGTAAGTTAAACTAACCCAAAAGAGACAAGTTTTGGTGAGAACATAGATATGAATAGGGAAGTTATGTTAATGCTATTCTATTATAGGTCTTCCATCCTTGTCAATAGTGACGTGCTGGTGTGGCTCATATTATGGGGTATAACTTCCAACCAACGAACCAATAATATTATGTTTGTTGTAGATATTACTGAACCAAATGAGCTTTCTATGTCAACTAATCAATGTTATAAATTTCACATTAGCTAAAAATAAAACTAAACTATAAAATACAACATTTTTTATTATTTTATAATATTTAAATTTGAAATATAAATGTGTGTTAAATTTATTATATTATTTAAGGTTAAATATGTTTTTAATCATTAAATTTAAACACAAAATTGAAATTATGTTAAATTTGAATGTACTTTCATATCTAAATTTTATAAATTAATAAATGTAGTTTTCTTAAGTTTCATTTGTTATTTTTTTTATATGTGAAACACGTTTTTAGACAATAATTGAGTTATTTGTACCTACCACTTTATTATATTTAAACTCAAATATCAATTTCAAATACGTTTAACAAGTTTAAAAAAATTAAAATTCTCAAATTAAAAATATTATATTAATTTATTTTTAAATTTTAAGAATAATGATGTATCCGATATAAAAATGAATTCTAATTTCATATATATAAGTTTATGAAGTAAAAACATAATTAATCGTATTATTTAATATTAAATCACTATCAATCAATAAGAAATATCTAATCTCACATATAAAATATGAATGCTTCAATAATAAAAATACGTTGAAGTAATTCAATATCAAAAGTTTCTACATTGAAGAGGTCATTGTTCTTATGTGATAATTTGCATGCAAATTTTGAAATAAAACGGAAATTATTTTTGTTGGGTTAGTTATCTAGGATGCTATTTTCCTTCTAGCCCTGCGATACAACGACTTTACATCTAATTTTTAACCTTGTGATTATCAAATTAAGCCACAAAATTTACCCTCTCCATAAGTATTTGTACAAACTTTAAACAGTAATCATTTGTAAATATTAAATTGAAAGTAAAAATTTAGGAAAACTAGAGATGAGAGTTTTTATATTATGTATAAATTAATCTTAGTTTAAGAGTAATTAATTTTAATTTTTCTTTTATGTGAATGTACAAAATGTAGATTTAATAATTTTGTTTAAATCTAAAAAAAATAAATAGGATCGTATTTATAGGGATTCAATATTTTATTATTAATGAACTTAATTAAATCAGTAATGGATGTAGGTGTATTATTATTTTTATGTAAATTATATATTAAAGTGAGAATGAAATTGAGACGTACAATTAGGTACTTGTGTGAATGATACTAACCCTTTCTTTAATTTATTAAACAGATTGGTTGAAATAAAAGAAGATTTTTGAAGTTTGTTTGAATGATGTTTATCTCACTTAAAGGGTATTTATTGAGATAGTTGTGACATGCCAAATATATGATAATAATACTAATCATATAATATAGGTGATATTATCCAAATAAAAGACAACGTTTTAGAGATAGACTTACAAATAAGTTTCAAAGTTTATATTCATCCAAAAAATACCAGAATTTAAACCCTAAGTAAAAGGTCTAAACATAAACTTATATAATCAAATATATTTTATTTGTTAATTAGAATGATTATAATTTCCATAAGATTTTATGGTATGATTCTTGCATTGAGACTTTTCTAAAATATTTACCATAAATATGAAAATGATTAATATTGAAAGTAATTTTCTTAATATATATTTTAAGAGCAGCACCCTTTCTTCATGTTCTTCTTCTCTGCCTTATCATCCATCTCCATCTCAATCCAAAATTTTAACCATCAATTATTGATCAGACGCTGAGTTGATTAGGACTTCAAGAGCAACAATTGCAACCGATCAATTTCTAGGTTCCTTCGCAGGTAAGTTGCTTTTCACTTTTCCATACAATTTGGGGTTGTGGATCATGCAACAGTTTTGCTGCATGTGATTCATCTTGTTCTTTTTCCAAAAATTTCTAGTTTCTATTAGATCCTAAGAATCCTTTTCTATCTACCATTGTCTATCCATAGGTGACTCTGCTTTTATTTGAGGATTAAGAAAAAGGGGGCAAAATTCTTCTGTATTGTGCTACCAATTGAAGGTAAGGGAAGCTAGGATTTCATTTTGTTTTGTAAACACCTTGCATGCGTAAGCTAGTTTAGTAGAATTTGTAGAAATATGTGTATGTTGATTGTATGTTAGCTTGGATGGTAATTAAATTGAGATTGAGATTATTTTGCTATTAGAACATGTGTTGCTGGTTGATTTTGTTGAGAACTGTGAATTAGAATGCCTTGAAACTGGTATGGATATGTTTCTGTGAAGATACTGAGTGCATGGATTATGATGAGTTTCTGTTAGGCAGTTTAATAAGAGATAGTTGAATAAGTTGCTGGAGTTTTAAGTTTTAAGAGGGTGACTAAGGTAATCATATAGGGAGTTAGGTACTATAGATGCTTTTAGTTGATTTGGGTGTTCTAGGTAAGTTAATTTAGACTTATTGAAGCCCTTAAAATGATATAAAATAGTTGCAATATGGTAAATATAAAATTTGAGCCATTTGGTTGATAAAATTTGGGTTTTTGGACTTGAATTAATGCACAAACCCCTGGTACTCGACATTTTATACTAGTCCGGATGGTTAAATCATGTGCCGGTCATTGGTATCGACAAAATGCATTCAGTCTTAGTCAGTATGGTGTTATGTGTAACGCCCCGACAACATACAGGGACTGTTGACTGCCCCCACACATCACCACGAGACTTTCCAGTGTGCTTTGTCCTCACTTGCACACTTTCCAGGAAGTTTTCCCGGAAAGTGTGCAAGTGAGGACAAAGCACACTGGAAAGTCTCGTGGTGATGTGTGGGGGCAGTCAACAGTCCCTGTAAGTTGCCGGGGCGTTACAGATGGTATCAGAGCCTAGCCTCTCCCAGTACGGTGTGGTTCGAGGACGAACCAAGCGAAAGCTGGTGGGCATGTGACACCCGGGCACTGGCGAGGGCGGGGAGTGATCGCCGGTACAAGAGGCATGGTGCAGGGGGCACAGAGAAGGAGCGGCTCCTGGCAGGCTTCGAGTAGAAGGGGCACATGGACAAATCAAACATACACCAGAATGAGAGGGATCTGGAGACTGTATAGGTATGAGACTATATAGTTGAAAGATAGCTTAAAGGAATTGATTTGGCTACTCATATCACCAAATGCATTTGTTTTTCGGTAGTCTAGCCCATAAGAACTCCATGGTTAAGCGTGCTTAGCCTGGAGTAGTTCTGGGATGGGTGACCTTCCGGGAAGTTTTCTCGGGTGATCTGTGGGGGCAGTCAACTGTCCCTGTAAGTTGTCGGGGCGTTACATTATGGTCTTTGCATGCTATTTGTGATTATATAATATGATAGTTAGTTCCATTTAATGTATAATATGATAGAATGCTTACTTGCTTGTGTGCATATTGTTATGTATATGTTAGTGTAAATTTGGACTTATCTTGCAATCTTTTCAACCTAGCTTACCCTTGCATTGTGTGTGTTGTATGTGTTAAGATATGTCAAATATTCTATTAAAGGATATTAGACAATCAAATATTATGTTAGTTATATTTTAGATATTATTATAATTTGTGCGGATTTGTGCACATGTCTTTCCTTTAATAGATGAAGGATTATAGGATCCTTGTATGTATATATATGGTACTCTATTCCTTGAAATAAATCATCAGAATTATTCTTTAAACTTTCTATATGGTATCAGAGCCAAACACTGATATCCTCTCTACAATATAGGAATCAGTGTCTCTCTTTTTGAATATTTTTTATGGCTTCTTCCGATAAAAATTATTCAGAGAAACATGATTTTGGGAATTTTGCTACTATCCATATGCATGAATCGCTCACCCCTGAACGACTTGATGGCACCAACTATGTTGAGTGGTCGTTGAACGCACAAAACAAGATCAGGGGCAGAAAACGTTGGGGTTACATCTCTGGGACAAAGACTGCTCTAAAGAACAAGAACTTTGATGAATATGAAGCATGGGAAGATGAAAACTGCCAAGTCAAGTCTTGGCTTCTGGACTCTATGACGAAAGAAATCAAATCCCTCTTTATTCGCTTAGCTACGGCAAAGGACATTTGGGATACTGCGCAACAAACATACTCAGTCAACCAGGATGCATCCCGATCTTATCAATTATATCGTGAGGTAATCTCTACTCAACAAAATGGAGGATCTGTTATTACATATTTTGGTAAATTACAAAAATTATGGCTAGAGTATGATACTATCACGAATTGTACCATGGAATGTCCAAAAGATGTTGAGAAATATAACAACATGATTAATTCTCAACGAGTTTATGTTTTTTTGGCTGGCTTGGATACACATTTGGATGTTGTACGTGGTCGTATCCTTGCTACCACTCCCCTTCCAAATGTTCAATCCGTTTATGCAATTGTTTGTGCCGAGGCAAACAGCCAAGCGACTATACTTGATAGTGAGTCTACTATGGGGACTTCCTTTGTTGTTAAAAAGTTTCCTAAGAAAGGAATCTGCAAGTGTACCCACTGCAATGGGGATAATCATGTCATGGAGACATGTTTTAAACTCCATGGCTATCCGGATTGACATCCAAAAGGACAAACTACTCCCAGTACCAAGGTAGAAGTCGCTTCCAAGAGCCATATTTCTACTGCTGCTGGATTTGTGACCAAGTCAGGTATATCTAACTCTGCTATTAGTCTTTCTGCTATTACTAGCAATAGTGATTGGATAATCGATTCAGGTGCTACTGATCATATGACCTGTGATCCTCATATATTTACTAATTTTTCCCCTAATTGTTCTAAGACTGTCATTATTAATGCCAATGGGGTCTCATCTCCTATTGAAGGTGTAGGTACTATATCTCTCACCCTCCTTATCAATTCAGATGTTTTATTTGTTCCTACATTGAACTGTAATCTTATCTCTGTCAGCAAGTTAACTAAATCACATTCTTGTGTTGCCTCATTTTACCCAACCCATTGTATTTTTCAGAACATTCATTCCAAGGAGAAGATTGGCATTGGGAGAGAGAGAGAGGGAAGGATTGTATTACCTTGAAAAAGTCTCACATCAAGAAACCCATAAAGGAGTGTTGGCTTGTCTTGCGAATGAACACATACACGATAAAAACAAAAAGGAGATCTGGTTATGGCATAGACGCTTGGGACATCCCTCCTTTAGTTATCTAAAAAGATTATTTCCATCATTATTTCATAAATGCAATATTTCTGATTTTTTTTGTGAAACTTGTGTAATGGCAAAAAGTCATCGTATTGTGTTTCCTTTAAGCAATAAACGAACTGATTTTCCTTTTTCATTAATTCACACAGATGTTTGGGGCCCTGCCCCAATATCTACACATAATGAAAAAAAATGGTTTATCAGTTTTATTTATGATTGTACTCGGGTAACCTGGGTGTATTTGCTTAAACATAAAAGTGAAGTGTGATGTGTTTCGTTCCTTTCATCATATGATCGTTACACAATTTAACACACATATTAAAGTCATTCGATCAGACAATGGAAGAGAATATTTTAAGACTGAATTAATAGAGTTCATGAACTCTAAAGGCATCTTGCATCAAACTACATGTCCTTATTCACCACAACAAAATGGTGTGGCTGAAAGGAAAAATAGACATATATTAGAGGTGACTAGATCACTTTTGATAGATGGTAATGTCCCATCTCATTTATGGGGTGAGGCTGTGTGCTCTGCCGTTTATTTAATTAATTGAACCCCTTGTAGTGTGCTTAACTTTCAAAGGCTTTTTGATGTGTTGTCTGATCATTGTATCCTTCCTCCCATAGTTTATTTACCCCATCATGTTTTTGGATGTGTTATATGTGTTCACTTACACCCACATCAACGTACAAAGCTTGAAGAACGAGCTATCAAATGTGTTTTTGTTGGGTATGGATCAACTTAAAAAGGTTATCGTGCTTACCATCCTAAATATGGACACTTCTTTTCTGGATAATACAGTGTCTTCTAATCATAACCAATTGGCTCAATCTTCTCCACAGGCTCAACTTGACTCTTCAGAGGTACCTTCTGATCCTATCTCTGATAATACTAATTTAGATGAAATTGATTCTTGTCTGCTTGAAACCACCAGCATACCAAACAATGAGTCTACTACTGTTCAATATAATCTTCCACCTCGTTCTAACCGTGGTCAACCTCCAGCTAAATATGAACCAGACCTCCAAGCCAAAGTTAAATATCCCATTAGTAAATATGTGTCATCTCACATGTTATCTCAATCATATGCATCATTTGTATCTCAATTATCTTCAATTTTTATTCCTAGTAATGTATAGAAAGCTTTGGCAGATCCTAAATGGACCGAAGTAATGGTTGAGGAGATGGCGGCTTTAGAAAAAAACAACACTTGGGATCTTGTGTCCTTACCAAGAGGGAAGAAAATTGTGGGCTGCAAATGGGTATTTACAATTAAGCATAAAGCTGATGGAACTATTGAAAGGTATAAAGCACGACTTGTGGCTAAAGGTTACACTCAATCTTATGGTTTAGATGACCAAGAGACGTTCGCACCGATAGCCAAACTCAATAATGTGAGAATACTTTTGTCGCTAGCTGCAAACCAAGATTGGCTTCTTCTACAATTTGATGTGAAAAATGCTTTCCTACATGGAGAAATTTCAGAAGAAATTTATATGAATTCTCCACCAGGCATGATAGATCCAAATGGAATGAAAGTTTGCAAATTAAAGAAGGCTCTATATGGATTAAAACAATCCCCAAGAGCATGGTTTGGAAGGTTTACCAAGTCTATGAAGGCTTTTGGCTATAGAACAAGTAACTCTAATCACATATTATTTTTTAAGAGAGGAAAAGGAAAGATTACAGCTTTGATTATATATGTAGATGACATGATTGTTATAGGAAATGACCAAGATGAGATTTCTAGTTTACAACAATACCTTTCATCTGAATTTGAGATGAAACAACTTGGAAACCTCAAATATTTTTTGGGTATTGAAGTAGCTAGATCAAAACATGGTATTTTTCTATGCCAAAGAAAATATACTATTGATTTACTATCAGAAACTGGGCTGCTTGGGAGTAAACCAGCTGATACACCAATTGAACAAAATCATAAACTCTTTCAATGCTCAAATTCAGCAAGCATAGACAGAGGAATATACCAAATGCTGGTAGGAAAATTAATTTATTTGTGTCATACACGTCCAGATATCACCTATGCAGTGAATGTTGTTAGTCAATTTATGCATGACCCACGAAAGCTTCATATGGATGTTGTTGAAAGAATTTTGAGATATTTGAAGTATGCTCCTGAAAAGGAATTTTGTTCTTAAATAATGGAAACTTAAAGGTAGAAGGGTACACTGATGCAGATTGGGCAGATTCAAAAGATGATAGAAGATCTACCTCTGGATACTTTACTTTTGTAGGAGGGAATCTTGTAACTTGGAGGAGTAAAAAACAACCTGTAGTAGCAAAATCTAGTGCTGAAGCATAATTCAGAGGCATGGCACTAGGTGTATGTGAACTTTTGTGGATTAAAAATGTGCTATGAGATTTGGGATTTAAACCAAATGAAGCTATGAGTTTGTACTGTGACAATATTTCGGCTATTGCAATTGCTCATAATCCTGTTCAACATGATAGAACAAAGCATGTGGAGATTGATAGACATTTCATCAAAGAGAAGATTGAAGCTGGAATAATTTCCTTTCCTTTTATAACATCAGAATTACAGTTGGCTGATGTTCTCACCAAAGGAGTGTCAAGAAGATTGTTTGATGAGTCTCTATTCAAGTTGGGAATGTGTGATATCCATGCACCAACTTGAGTGAGGGTGTTAAGATATGCCAAATATTCTATTAAAGGATATTAGGCAATCAAATATTATGTTAGTTATATTTTAGATATTATTATAATTTCTGCAGATTTGTCCACATGTCTTTCCTTTAATAGATGAAGGATTATAGGATCCTTGTATGTATATATATGGTACTCTATTCCTTGAAATAAATTATTAGAATTATTCTTTAAACTTTCTATAGTATGTGTTTGCCTTTCCCCCTTGCGATGATTCAATCCTTTGGATGTGAGCAGTAGCTGATGAGGTGCACTGGGAGTAAGCCTTGGAGACTGCAGAAGAACCAACTCCTAGTTCTTAGGATTCATGCTAGTACTTATTTTAGATGGCCTTTATTTTGAAAGACTTATAGCCTTTATTTCACTATGATCTGTATTTTAATACACTCTTTAGGCCTCCTTAAACCTTTAGTTGGTTAGGTATTTTGAAATATTCTAAAGCTTGTAAAGTTTAAATTTTTAGTCAATTCTGGATGACTGTAAAAAACTTAAGTGTAATAACATCCTTAAACTGTTTTATCATATTATGATGTTCATTTTCTTGTCATCACAGTATTCGTTCATTTTATTCTGACTTCCAATTCGAAACTATTGTTGTGTTTACAAATAATAACCAAGTTTGCTGTGATGATTATGCACATTATTTTATTTTTGTTGAGAAATATACGAAGTAGAAAAATATACATCAGTATGTTTTGCTTATGTTATTATAATAAATGATTGAATATGATTTTAATTCTTAAACTTAAATATAAAATTAGAATTTTTATACTCTGAGTGTTATTTGATACTCTCTCTATATATAAATTTAGTGGTTATGGATGATATTGTACGTATATTACATAAATCCTTATTTAATATGATATAGTAAAAGTACTGTATTTTTTTTACTGTTTCAGCTAAATGAAATTAAAAGAAAGTAAAATAGAAAATCAACAAAATAAACTTAATGATGATTTTTAAAAAGTTTAGATTAAAAGAAACATAACTGACTTTTGTTTGATTAAATATGAAAATTTTAGTTGTATTAAGGGTCATTTAAACCGTTATGTTACAATAAAATATTCATTTCCCTTTTCTACTAAATGGAATAATTAAGAATCATAATAACTAAAGTTTGACTAAGATATTATAATATTAGTTCTCTTTTGCATTGGAAACTAATTAAGTTAGAAGAAATCTTATTCAATTCAGATCACAAACATTCATAATATAACGACATCAACTCTTTGACTTTTGAACAAAAAGAGAGAAAAATCTGAGACTTTCTTTTTCCATGCATAATTTAAAATTCAAGAAATCCAATTAGATACATGAATTACACAAGAAGCTTCCCTTTTTGTAATATTATGTTTGATGTACCAAATAAATATATAATCAAATCAATTTGACATAATAAGTTAATTAAAAAGTATAACTATCCAACCCTGCAAGAAACAAAATCCTTAAAATAAATTTAAATCCATCCTTTTTTTTACCAAATGCTTATTATTTTATAAAAATGATGTACTACCCAACATATGGCAAGAAATTATACATTAGTATAAATTAATTATATTGATAACATTCCGAACTTAAAGTAATGTAATCAATTGTAGTTAGCTGTGTAACAAATAGTATTTTTTTTTTAATTTACTAAACTAAATAACTAGACATTTATATAGCAATTTAAATAATATTTTGTATCTATTCCTGTACTAGTACAAAATTATGAATAAATAATATCTTTTTATTAATAGACAATTTGTTTAAATATTGTGTATTGGAACTATGTCTATTAATAAACAATATTTCTAAAAATGCGTTATCTAATAATCATCAATAACCAGCGTTTCTAATCATCTTTGACATGTTTTATAATTATTTATTCTAATTTAAATATTACATTTCTCAGCCTTCATGCTTTGGAACTTTTCCAATCAAAGTGAGAATGCTTTGAATTTTTGAGTGAAACCACTAATTAGCTCTTAATGTATAAGCCGTTATTAATTAAGTTTTTGAAAACAAAATTACTTAATTTTAAAATTTGTAAAAAGTATAAAATTATGTTCTTTTGTTAATTTTTGTAAAATCAACATTAAATTATAATTTGTAGAAATAATTAAACATTTTAAGAAAATACTATATTATCAAATAATTCACTAATTTACACCTTTTACATATTAAAAATTAAATTATATTTATTATTTTAAATATTAAGTACGTATTCAAATAAATGTTTTCGTTAATTTCATAAGGATGCAAAAAATGTGTTCTTTTTTTACATTAAATTTTACTTACATATGAAGTAATTTTGATTTATTTTCTTTTGACTATTTAAAACTTAATATTTTAGTTTAGATGCGAATTTTATACTATATATATTATTAAGTTTTAGCATAAGAAAAAAAAACTTAACTATATAGTAATATAATTCTGTTGTCATATAATAAATATTAGTAACTTATCAATTAACTATATGTCTTTCATACAACAACTATTTTTTTTCTTTTTTTTTTAATTCAATTGTAAGAAATCATGTCTTTCATAAAATAAGTATTTTTTTAACATCTCAAAATTAAAAAAAAAAACTAAACTTTACATAAATAAAAGACCGACGAAAAACCATCATTCATATTATATATTCTAGTTAATTATTTATTAGTACTTGTTCATTAATATTCTCCTAAATTTACATGATCACTGTAAAAATGAAAACAAATATATAAGAAGACACTGTTTAAATTGAATAATTCGTCATAATTATTCTTACAACATCAATTATTTAATCAGATAAATAGAAAAATATAACTCTTAAAGAGAAGACAAAAAAACTCTAAAAAAAATGATTTTTAGAAAAATAATGTCTTTTAAATAATGAAACTCAACAATGAAACTCAATTCGAATCTCATTATTTTTAAACTATTATCATTTCTAAATTACAATTTTCTAGATATTTAACTTTTTTTTTATTAAAGATGATAATATTATTAATTTATACAATAGTCATTAATATTATTTTTAAAATACATTTAAAGTTTTTTTTATTAACAATTATGTTTTACCTTTTTAAAAGTAAGTTTTTGAAGTGCAAGGAGCTAAACGTATTTATCTACAACATATTTTGATGTTTTTAAAGTAAAATAGGTTAAAAGTTGGGTTAAATATGTTTTTATGCTTTTAACTTTTAACGAAAATTGGAATTAGTTCTTTTGCAAAACTTTGGCCTAATTTAGTCTTCTAACTTTCGAAATGTATGAATTTAGTCATTTTAGCTAAATTTTGTTAGGTTTATTTGATGTTTCAAGCACGTTTCATAATAGCATTTGGATTTTTACATTGTTTAACATATATTTGCTTTAATATCAATTGAAAAATACATTTGAAACATCAAATAAAATTAACAAAATTTGGTTAAAAAGACTAAATTCATACATTTTAAAAGTTAGATAATTAAATTAGATCAAAATTTTGAAGAGAAAATAATTTAATTTTCAATAAAAATTAAATGACCAAAAATATATTTAACCATTAAAATTTGAACCACAAATTGCACGGTGTATAAAGATAATATATCAATCTTCACCTAAACAAAAAATTAGTCGCAAATTAAACTATAAAAAAGAGCAATACATTTTCAATTAATTTTTATTACGGACCAAAAGTATACAATTTAAAAATCTGATTATTTATGCAACGAACTCCAATAGTCCATTTACATTGTTTTAGTGAGATTTTTTAAAAATAAAAATAAAAATGCTTTTTATCTGTATTTCTTTACAACATATTTCTTTCTAGAGGCAGAAACCGATACATGTACTCTGCACGCATGGCAGAAAGAAAAAAACATGTAAATTGTCAATCGAAAATAAATAAATATGAAAAATAAAGAATAACTTCAGTTGGACTTTCCTTACCAGAATAAAAAAACAATTACATGTATAATCGTGAGTAAAATTATAATTAACTATATATATGATAATATTTTGTTAATAAATATACTTCAATGAATTATTAAAATAATAAATAAATTGAAGTAAGTTAATCTAAATTTTAATAAATTTTAGAATAATTGGTTTTAATATATTTTTATTATTTTGAAATACAAATTTTACTTATTAAATTTGAAAACATATTTATTTTAGTTTAAAGTTTATGTCACTTTATTTTATATTTTCCAAAAATTATTATTTACATAAAATGTTTTAAAAAATTTATTTTATACGTTATTTTTGAATATATTGATGTAAAAATAATTTTATTACATTAATCCAATAAACTAAATCTTTTTATTTATTATATTTTTCTTTTTCTTAATTTAAATAGCTAATTTCTTTTATCCTTTATCAACCTCTATTAAAACACACCATTAAAATAAAATTTAGTGAAATTCGCGGGACCATATATTTATTTTAGTTTCTCAAAATAACCCCACATTTTAGCATACTTTGTGCGCACACGGCTATTACAAGTTAAGTAGTTTGTCACTGTGGGAAAGTAATTACAAAAGATATTATTTAATAGGAATAAGAGAGTTATTTAAAAAAAATTAATAACATTTTCCTTACATGAAATTGTAATTAAGTCAATTTAATCTCACTTTAATGAATATCACCCATGCCAGATCAAACAGTGGAACTAGTTTATATATAAACAAAATTTATCCATAATGTTTAATTAACATGGGAAATATTTGTTATTTAAAGACATTTAATAGGTTTAAGGAGAAAACTTAATTACTTGTGAACCCCACCCCTAATAAAAAAAAAAACTTAAAAATATCACAGAAAGAAAATGTTTTTCAAGTAAGTATTTAGTGTATGAAGTAATTTTGAATTATAAAATGAAGAATTTATTTTATAAAAAATATATTGAAGTAAATTGAAAAAAACGCGGAAACATTGAAAGTGTAAAGTGGAGGGAAGGAGGCGACAGTGTGAGACAGAATATTGTAGAATTGCATGGGTAATGAAGATATTAAATATTAAATATTAAATATTAAATATAAAAATAAAGAAAAATAAATAAAAAGAGAAGCATGAGATGATATTATGATGAAAGGGGTCCGTTGGCAATGGCGGGTCTCCTCTTTCTCCCTCTTCTTCTCTTCTCCGACTCTCTCAAACTTCCATAAATCTCACTCAATTTTTTGTTTAAATTCAAACACCAACAACAAAAATCAGATCCCCACCATCACCAATCTCAATACAATTTCTCCTTATTATTTTATTACCCTCTTTTCTTTTTCATGCTTCCAAATTAATAATCTATAATCTCTCTCGAATCTTCATTCTCTGTTACTGTTACTCTCCCTTCCATCAATCACCTTGCATGCACACACACTTCACTCTTTCTCACGCGCTCATTTCTTTAATTATCTACACAACTATATCAACCATGACCCACTGCGCCGGTCAAGTATCTTCTCCGCCGTCTACATCGGCAACTCACTCTACCATCTCCGCTCACTGACATGGGCTGCGGCGCCTCCAAGGTCGAGGACTTCCCCGCGGTGGCTCTGTGCAGAGAGCGGAAGAGGTTTCTAAAAGCCGCATCGGAGCAACGCTACGCTCTGGCAGCGGCACACGTCGCGTATTTCCATTCGCTCAGGGAAATCGGCGACGCTCTTCGCAAATTCGCAGAACAAGACCTGACTACCACCACCGGTTCTTCCTCTCCGGTTCTCACATTACCTTCCGAAACCAAGAGCATCAACAATAACAAACTTTCATCCTCTTCTGCTTCAATCTCTCACGCAGATTCCCCCGAGGGTTCCCACTTGCCTCTCTCTTCTGGATCCGAATTGAGTTCTCCTTCTCCTACTCATTCTCATTCTCACTCGCATTCTCATTCTTCTTCGCCTCAAATTCACGGTTCCCCAGAACCCGACCCACCTCCATACGGGTACTATCAAAATTACCAATACGCCCATTACATGAAAAGGTCTGTCCCCAATGGAAAACCAATGGTATATGAAGAACCAGAGAAGCACGTCGCAACAATTGGACAATGGCCCGATCCTTCTTACGGTTACGGTTTCTACGGGTTTCCGGGTGGGGATTATCCTTACTACCCTCCCCCGGGACCGTCGTCATCTCCGCCGCGTCCCCCTCCCGCGCCGCCGTCTCCTCCTCGCGTCTCCACTTGGGATTTCCTCAACGTCTTTGATAGCTTCGAGAACGGGTATCCGATTTATCCCCCTCGGTTCGGGTCGAGAGCGAGCAGTCCGGATTCGAAGGAGGTGAGGGAGAGAGAGGGGATTCCCGAATTGGAAGACGAGATGGAGCAAGAAGTCCCGAGAGAGGCTCCTGCGAAGGATAAGGAAGGTAAAAAGGTGGCTGGGGAAAAGGGATCCGCTGGAGTGAGGGATTTCGGGGAAGGGCCTTCGAACACTAAAACGGTCCCGTTGCAGCAGGTGAGTAGCAGCGAGGGGAGTTCCAAGACGGTGAGGTTCCATGACGGCAGCGATAACGGTTCCGTTGAAAAAGAGATTAGGAGCAGTCCCGACACTGTTGTTTCCGAAGAGCATGGTGCGAAGAAAGGGGTGAGCTTCGAGATTGATGAAGCGACGGTCACGACGGTGGAAGGTGACTCTTCCGTTCTGAGTAGTGTAACCACTTTGTCGGCGCACGGAACCAGGGATCTGCGTGAGGTTGTGGTGGAGATTCAGGATGAGTTTGTGACGGCATCGAATTTTGGGAAAGAGGTTGCATTGTTGCTTGAGGTTTGCAAACCGCCTTATCGGTCTAGGGTTGCTGCACTTAGAGGTATAAACGCTTTATCCTTTTCTATTAAATGTTAGACTCATGCCTTACCTTTATTTCATTCAGTTTTTGTTCGTGTTTGGAGCTTGTAGACGGTGATGTGTGAGCGTTAGTATCTGGCGTATTTTGCTTCTTTTTCTGAACCTGACGGTAGAGGAAGGAAAGATGACGTAGATTGCCTTATTTGCTCCTTTTGGGACTTTGGTATCATAATTCTTTTTTTTTATTATTTAGGATTATTTTTTAATTAAGTTCGACCTAGAATAAGCTTGTTTTGTTTGTTTTATCCTTTACATTTTGTTAAATTTCATTCGATTTAGTTTCTCTTTTTTATTACAGTTTGGCTTTGCATCCTCTTTATAAACCTGGAGTCTGTAGGGGCTTTTGAGCAATAATTTCTATTAGAAAATAGCTGGGATGAATCCGACACCGAGGAGTGCCCCACACTCCTCAGGAACACTGTTGTCTGCATGGTTGTTTTCTCATCCTAGGATGTGGGGAACGAGTACGCAACTCCTCGGCCTGTTTCCCTGTTCGGATCATGTTTAGATTTCAGTTGAGAGAGTTCAAATTTGCTATTATTCTCAAAACAACAAATTATTTCTTCTTCAAATTGTGCATTGAAGTTTGCAAAAAGTATTTTCCTGACTTTAATCCAAAAATAGCCTGAGTTGTCTTCTCTCTCTCTCTGTTTTTTTTTTTTTTTTTTTTTTTTGCTTTGGCATTCTCCAATTTGATGATTTTTCTGTATTTATGTAGACACCATAATCTAAATAAAATTAGATAGCATTGAGAAAAAAAAAGGCAAGACGCTAAATACTTCATTCAATGGTAGCACGTTTATTTCTGTACAACTTACTGCAACAGACTTGTGTTGATTTGGCAAGCATGAACTCCAAGCAGAATATTTCTTATGCTATATTATTATATTTCAAGTAGTGTTTTGTGGTTTCTTTCGTTTAGTCATTTTCTTCTGTGCTGTTCACATTTCGTCTCCTCTCCTAAAACAAATAATCAAGTCATAGACAGACTGCAGGAGGTACCAGATTTTGTGATCGACTGAACCAAGTTGAATAATTGTATAGATTTTTCGTTATGAACCCTTTAGTTTTATATTTCCATCCTCGAGCCTCCCAGGCTTGTGCCTCAAGAAAATGCAGATGTGGGGCTTTATTCGTAAACTCTGTTTTTTATTCTCCATACCCTCTTTGATGTTGAGTTTGAAACATCTGTCAGCTAAATGTCTTCCTATGTCATGTGGTTTTGTGCAGTTATCTTGTCCAGAATCTTGCAGATGGTAGCACCTTTGAGATTACCCTCAGATCCTCCCTCTATACAATTTTCTTCTAGGAAAATAAAGTTGGCACGAGCATATTGTGGGGAACCTGGGAAAGACTTCAAGACAAATCCAGAAAATCTTTCATCCACATTGGAGAAACTTTATGCGTGGGAGAAGAAATTGTATAAGGAAGTTAAGGTATGAATATGATTATTTTCAAAATAATTCAAGTTTAATGAATCATGAAGTTAGAAATGTTTTGTGCCATTCATAGTTTGATATCCTTCTTACCGATTTCCTATATGACCTACTTGTTGAGGGAAAAGGCTTCTAAATCCCTTATGATATAGTCCCTTTAATGCTTTCATGTTGTTGGACAGGAGGGGATATAATTTGAAACTTCAGTACTCAATAACATGTATTTTCAATGTCATGCATATTCAGCATCATCTTCAATGATAAATTATTTGTATTAATTAATAAATCGAGATTATACCACATACTTGTATTGATAAGTGGTTCTAGATAATAAACTGTGTTAATTTCAAATTATGCTTATGCATTTATATTTTTGCCCTGTTCTCAGGATGAAGAGAGGTTACGGGCCATTTATGAGAAAAAGTTCAAGAGACTGAAAACATTGGATAATCTAGGAGCTGAATCTAGTAAAATTGATGCTACTAGAGCATCAATTAGGAAGTTGCAAACAAAAATCAATATTTGCATCAGAACCGCTGAAACTATAATGGGAAGAATACATAAATTGAGGGATAATGAATTGCAGCCTCAACTTGCGGCATTGATTAATGGGTATCAAATTGCTTCACTTATTCACTGTGCTAAACTTTATCTGTCATTTCTTGCTAATTTCTCAAACATTTAAATTTATTACCAGAAAATACTGTCAAGGCTGTTTTTTGTTGTCGTTTCAAGAGGCAATGTGTTTGGTCTCTCTTCTTCCCTTATAAAGAGTAGGCTAAAATAAGTAAGATGAAGTATTAATGTTTTTTAAACACATAAAAGCCACTTTGTGAAGTTTTACGTGATTTGTTGCCATGTTTTGATATGTCTGAATTATGACGATATTTAATGATCTAAGTGATATAACCGTTTCCACTTTTTTGTACAAATAAATTGAGTAAAAACCCTGTTCTCCTACTTAGATGCTTCAATAAACAGTTTTTATTGACCACAGTTCAATTGGCTCAATGCAACTCCCTCGTTCACCTAAGGATGAGAAATCCCTTATGGAATGTTTGAGTTTGCAATTTAAAAATCTTGCTGTCATTATTAATGCCCCTGGATGCAAGAGAGGCCAATAATTGATGGTACAACATAATTTATGTGCCAAGTTAGACATTCCGTCTAGAATTGTCTCAAGTCGTATAGAGATATGGCACTGAGTCAAAGTATATCTTCAAGTGATTGATGAGAAATAGGCTTGTGGTTATGGCGTCAGTGGTTAGTGGTTGAAGACATGTTTCCGTCATCATTATTAACATTATCCTATTTTGTTTTGGAATGGATAAATCTTTGTTTTTTTTTTATGGTTGAATTGTTTTTCTTGAGTCAGAAGTTATGGAGCTATTGATTTGATGAATGGCCTATTTGTCAGCAGATTCACGAAAATGTGGAAATTCATGCTCAAATGCCACCAGAAACAGTTCCAAGCTATCATGGAGAGTAAAAGTCAGTCTATTAAGATTAACCTTGGTGTGTCAGGAGACGAAGTTCTGAAGGCCATTGTAGAACTTGAAAAAGAGCTTTTGAATTGGTGCAGTCAGTTCAACATTTGGGTTAAGACTCAAAAAACTTATGTCAAGAATTTGAATGAGTGGCTCTTGAGATGCCTTCCTAATGAACCTGAAGAAACAGCCGACGGTATTGCCCCTTTCTCTCCAAGTCGGCTTGATGCTCCACCAGTTTTTATTATTTGTAATGATTGGTATCAAGCAATGACTAGAATTTCAGAAACGGAGGTGGCAGAGGCCATGCATGAATTTGCTCAAAAACTACATGAGTTATGGGAAAGGCAAGATGAGGTGCAACGACAGAGAATCAAAGCCGAGTATCTCAGAAAGGACTTTGAGAAACAACTTAGAACATTGCGCACAGAAATGGGAGGCTTAGAACATGATAAAGTTTCAGGAAAGACTGCATTGTCGAAGTTCACTTCTGATAGCGGTGTTTCACCACTAGATGATCTAAGGGTGGATTTAGATTCTATGAAGAAGAAATTACATGAAGAGAGGGTCAAGCATAAAGAAGCCGTCAAACTTGTTCATGATGCAGCTAATAATAGTTTACAGGCTGGTTTGATTCCCATTTTTAAGACATTAGAGAGTTTCACTTCAGAGGTGGTGAAAGCTCATGAACAAGTTAGGCTTAAAAATTCTTCTGGGGATTCGTAGAGATTCCAACTATTTTATTTCTTTTAGAGTGAATTGATTGGGGGAGTTTAGGGGTTGTACTTGGAAGATTTAGAACTAACCCACCAGTTTTGCAGCTATAGTTAGTCTTATTCTGTAGGAAAGCGTTTGCTTGAAACATGTTTCAGCACTGAAGGGTCACCCAATCTACAGTTAGAGGAAAATTGTATAGCAAAAAAATTCATTTATTGATTTATTGGTTGTAGCTTGAAGGTGGACTATATATGTTGCGTATGCCTAGGAAGGAGTAGGATCTTTATGAGGAGGAAGCAGGGAAATTTTGTAGTTGTTTCAAGAATGATTGATCTGGTGAATTTAAACATAATCTCCTGCAGTTTTGATTCTTTCCTCCTTTGATGAAAGAGTTTATTGTGTGCTGAATATGAAACCAATGTTCACCAGCTTGATGGAGGAAACTATAGTTTTGTAATGATAAGGGATGAGGGTTCACAGTGAAGGGAAGTGTTGTAAATACCACCTGGTGTCCTTTGCCAGCCAACAGTGAATTACCCTAATCCCTATATGGAAAGGGAAAAATAGAATGGGATGCAGATGAACTATAAGGAAATAAAATGTTTTTAAATTATTTGGTTGTCAAAAAATCTGATAGGAAGGATATTTAAATTTGTGGTCTTCATATTTTATTTCCTTACTTATTTTGTCTTGTTTTTCTAATTATTTTTATTTCCCTTTTTTATGGTCAAAAGGACCTTAGATTAGTTAATAGAAACAAATACCTAAATAAGAAGTTAGAATTATGCTTTTTTACAATTAGTATATAAAATATCATAATTTATTTGTCATGATCATTTTACTATTGTAGAGGTGCAAAGTATTTAAGTTAATTTTCGGGAAAAAATTGACTAACTGTTTTGTAGTAGAGTTTTCTTTTTCTTCTAATTATGGCAGTGTTTGAACATGAAATTTAAGAATTTTGAACTCTGTTCCGTTTAAAAGAATTATTTGTTTATGTACTTTTGTTGATTTAAAAATAAAAAATATTTTACTAACTTGCTGAATTTTTCGTAATACAAGGTGGTTTGGTAAATGAACATAACGATAATACACTACAGCTATATTGTTATTACGAAAATCAACGACATTAATTTGTGATTAAACTGCACCATCAAAATTCTTATGCTATTTTAATTAAATTATTGTCAGTACATTGTTTGCATTTCGAAGGCTAGATATATATCCGTTGAGTACAAAAAATTAAAGTTAATGTGTCTTGACATTTTGTAGTTTTCTTATTTGATTTTAAGTTCTTCATTTCTATATTATCATCATCACATAATAAAACCAGATTTCGTCGACAATAATTACGTTTGAGGAACGTAATTAGTTCACCACACAACGAATCAAAATTAATTTTTATTTTTCATAAAAGATAATTAGTGTCTGTCAAAATCTTAAAAAAACATCTTATTAAATTTCACTTTAAATAAATACATCTAAAAAAGATCAAATAAAGTGTGATTGACATTTTAAGAAAAATCATATCTCAGTATTAAATAAATTTCCAACTAATGTATACTCTTTCGAGTCCTTTATAAGCATAGGCAAACTAAAGACCTGAAAAAATAATCATAGCCATAATTAGCCGCATTTATAGGCTTATTAAATTTGGTTATGAAATTTGATCACTTTATATATTTATTAAAAGTATGTAATAACCTGAAATAAGTAAAAAGGGGACTAATGAGGGTATCAAGGGTTAAACCAACTTTTATAATTAAAAATATATTAGTCAGTTAATTGGGAACAAAAGGAAGCATATTCGGTGCATAGTTCAGAAATCACTTTTCTTTCTAACATTTTCTTCTTCAATTTCTCCACCTTCTCTCTAGGCCCCTTCTCTGCTGAAGCAACCATTTCACAATCCGAGGAAGCTTAAGGACTCTAGACGTTGTAAACTCCAATTTCAACCGATTGATTTTCTCGTTTTCAACTGGTAAGTGAAAACCCCCTTTTCTCACCCCCTTTCTTTCCAGGTAATTGTAATGTTGTTTTTCTTTTTGGATGTTAGTACATTATCAGAAACCTTTTTATACCTGCAGTTAATAAACATTAAGTCCTTTGGTATGTTATGCTTGTGTTGTCTTTCCTATCTTGGTGACACAAGTTTTCGGTTTCTGATATTTGTATGTTGGGATTTGAATTATACATGACTTGAAAGAAGAAAATAATGTTTTTTTAACTGATTCATAGAAAGTTCTCTAGTATAGAATAGATAGGACATGTATCAGAGTTAGCTATCTGCTCATCTGTATCCTTTATAATGGAAAATTGCATTTACATTTATGACCTGCATTTATATATGACATGTTATCAAGGGCTTCACATTTAAATTCTCTTTGACTCTTTCAAGAACATGTTTGTTTTTTACAGACCCTCAGTACTAGAGCTCGCAGGAAAGTAGAAATTGAAGATATAAATGTTAATGTCTGTGTATTTGCTTTTGATTTGTTGCATCTAAATGGCCAAGAACTTCTTCAGGAAAACCTTAGAGTCCGCAGAGAGGTACCTACTTTTATCTTTGCTCTGTCAATAGTTTCATATTTCATAAAGGATTTTGGTTTAATGTATCTTCATTTACTAGGAATGAATATTTTCTGCTTATTATAATAGGTTTTGGAGAAGATGGTTCCCTTGTATGGGTGGAGGGAAATGCTGAAAGCTTGAGTTTCCAAAATGATTCAATAGATGGTTATACTACTGCACTTGGGATAAGAAATGTCACACACATAGTTATTTCTTTTATTTTAAGTGTTAGTAAATTGTAGAAATTTGACTACAATATAGTGTAGATTAATGTTATATTTGGATTTAATATATGGTTTGATGTACAAATTATGTATTAGATATTATTGAACAATTTAATGTTTGAAATGGATTTCACATTATGTTAGTTTAATTGAATATGTTCATTTCATGTTATATTGATTATAAATTGATTGATGAAATTATAATATAGGAAATTAATTGAAAATTGAATAGATATGTCAAATGTAATTATGAATTTTTTTTTACAAAAAAGTTTTTATGATAGGTGAACAATGTATGTAATAAAAGCTTATTTCTGAAAAGTATATATTATGATAGGTGAATAATTACTTGTCATAATATGTTCTACATATTATGATAGGTGAAAAATCTTCGTCATAAACACTACATATTATGATAGGTAAATCTAGGTGCGTTATAATAAATTCGCTATATTATGACTGATAAGTGAAAATCTGTTATAATACATTGGACCTATTATGATAGGTAACAGAAAGTCCGTCATAATATATTGGACCTATTATGATGAACTTTTCTGTCTGTCATAAAATGCACAGACCTATTATGACGCCCAGAACTATGACGCCAGGTCATCCGTCATAATAAGTCAATTTTACCCATCATAAAAAGCTATTTTTCTACTAGTGAATTGTTGCTTTCTATGTCTATATACTTGCTATATAAAATTTTGGGATGTTACAGATTAAATGTTTTTAATGGTTTGATATGTTGAAATATCTATCTCACATCACACTTCATTATACACTTAAAGCTCTTTATTGTCCCTCGGTTTATTTTATGAGTATATCTTTTTGTTCATTTTTAGGAACAATAAATGTTAATGATTAGATGAATTTGTAATCATAGGATTGTCCACCACACTATTAATATATCTACCATTCGATTTGTCATAGTCCAAGTTAGTGTTTTAGGACCCATTGGTAATATCTTAAATATCATTTTATTTTTTTCCACCTATGTTAGATATTTCATTCATGGTAGGTGGTGCACACATTCTTGCTTTGATTTTAGTTAGGTATCTATGACTCCATCTCAACTTTGGAAATAATTAGGTACTTTTTTTTAATTATTTAAAATATAACTCATGTGAAATATCTTAAGTTTCTTTTTGCATCTTTAATTTATGAACAAAAGCTTAAACACAACTTTTTACCTATTGTTTATAAGTTGAATTGAAGTCCCATTTCATTAATATATGTACTGTACATCAAATGCTAGCACAAAATTCGAGATGAAATGTTAAAATTGGGATTCATAAACGACACTAAAATCATCGAAAAAAGCATTTGAGTCTTGTTCTAATTCATTGTAAAGTCTAGGGAGATATTAACAATGAGTAATCTTGAAATAAATAAACAAAATTAAAGAGACCAGAATAATATATATATATATATATATATATATATATATATATATATATATATATATATATATATAATAACTTCTTTCATTAGATATTTTAATCTTAACTTTTACATTTCCATCGTATATCTCCTTTTTTTTTTCTTTTTACACATACTTATCCCAGTACAATTAAATGTAATAATGTTGACAAAATAATTTTTTTAATGCTATAATTCAAATATTAGGTTTTTTTCTCTTAATTATATTTTGTGATACTGAAATATACATTATTTTTATCTCGTTAATAATAATGCTCCTCAAAATTCATTTTGTTTAAGG
This sequence comes from Vigna mungo, assembly GCA_036885675.1. NCBI lineage: Eukaryota > Viridiplantae > Streptophyta > Magnoliopsida > Fabales > Fabaceae > Vigna > Vigna mungo. The sequence goes on from CP144699.1 coordinate 33,206,836, forward strand.
TCACAAAAAAAAAGGATTTCTTGGAGGTTAGTGAAGGAATCATCCTATGTCCAAGATGAAGAATATATGGGAGGGTGGTGATAAAAGATATTTTGGATAAGTTTCGCTCAAAGATATTTTAAAAGAGTTTTATTTCCTTAAACAATCAACTACTTGGTTAGAAATCATATCTAACCAATAACACTACATTCCTACACATTCAATCATTACCGAGCAATTAAAACTCCAGAAAATGATATTTTAGAAGTAATGGTAGTTTAAAAATAATGAGACTCGTTTATTTTAATATTAAATAATTTATTATAAATACCTTTGTTATAAATGAGTTTCATTATTTTAAAATGTACATTATCTTTAGAAACTATTTTTCTAGAGTTTTTTGCCTTCTCTCTAAAAATTCTAACTCCTCGATCACTTGTTTGATGATCAGGAAGTTCCTATGAGATCACAACTGAGTAATCTTTATTTCTAACCGATCAGTTCTTCGTTTAAAGCAAGTAAGTTTTTACCTATTTTTCCTTTTGTTCTCTGTTTATGATCATGCTTAGGAAATCACGATGAATGTATCATTAGTGTTCATTTCTTGGTTCTTTGTCAATTTATGGTCCTAAGGACTCTTTTCTATCAAAATTTAGTTATTCGTAGGTGTTTCTAGAGTTCATTGTGCGAGAAGCAAAGAGTGTTCGTTCTTAAAGCTTCGTAACTAGAGATTTATCTTTAATTAAGGTTTGTGATGTAAGTTTAGTGTGTGCATGGATGATAACTTGATTAAATGATGATTTCTGTTTTAGGCTCGTATTGGTTCATTTAAATGTGTGTATGTGTGTATTTAACAATGAAATTATGATGTGATTTATTTTGGGTGATATTGTGATAGTGAAATGCATGTGAATATGTTGTACTGATGATTGGAATGTGCATTTCAAAGATGGTAAAGTAATAAGTTGAATTCTATTAGGTTTTGGAAATTGAAATTGAGGTTTTGATAGGTCATTTGATGAGATATGTTGAAATATGTAATCTGTCAATTTCAGGTTTATCTATGAGATATGTGGGACTGATTAGTACCTTCAGTTGAGAAAATATGATAAGGAATAGAGGAAGAGTCAAAATGATGATTTTAGGAAGGTTCTAAGTCCAGTTTTGAGGTTTTGATAGTGAGATTTTGAAGGACTGAGGATAAGGTAGAAACTGAATTGTTGATGTGGTCTTTTAGTCATTTATGACTTATCTAGGGTGTTAATTGAAGGAAATCTTATATATAAAGGACTATTAGTTGATATGCTAGGTTCTAGGTAAGCTTGTTGTTCAAGATATGGATTTTAGTGGTGAGAATCTAAATTTGAAAGTCTAGAGTATGTAAGAGGAATTAGGGTCTGCCATGAAGTCATTTATGACTTGTTTAAGCTTCTAAGTTGTACAAATATGATAACAAAGGTATAAAACCAAGTTTGGATGGGTTAGAGCGAGTGAATTGGGTTTTGGATGGTCAATTTGAGTTAGAGATGTGTTTTCTAAAGCTTCATAGTGTTTAGAAGGTCCTAGAAACCTTTTAAAGTTTGGGAAAAGTGTACAAAGTGGTCTAAAAAGGGTTGAAGTTTGTTGATAATGCTTGAGAACCAGTTTTTAAAGGCCCCAGTGCTGAGAGCTAGCCCTAGGGCGCCAGAGCGCTATTGGGTGTCACTACACCAATTTTAGGGGGTTTTTAAGGTTCTAAATATCAATTTTGGACGTTCTTTAGGTCGTTTTGGGGGGTTTTGGACCCTTCTAGAGCTGTTGGTGAGGATTTCCAAGCTGTTTTCCTTACCTAAATGTGGGTATCAAGATGCCTTAAAGAAAATTGTGTTACTATGTGACTTCTGATGACTTGTAAGGGTGTTTGTAGTTGTTTATTATTTAATTAGAGGTTTCATGTGATAGTATGCAATGTTTGTGTGAAGTATAGGTATATATATATATATATATATATATATATATATATATATATATATATATATATATATATATATATATATATATATATATATATATATATATATATATATATATATATATATATATATATATATATATATGATTATGATAAGGATATGATGATGATGAATATGTAATTGATTATGTGAATGCTATTGATGAACATAATTCCATATCCTCACGGAGGGGTTACATGGTGGTGCCTTGTATTATTGTTATATTATGAATGTATGAAGTTAATCCAGTCCTGACGCTCTCAATAACCTCAATCTCAAGTAGAGATGGAATGTTATGTAGTGGAGAGTAGAAGGAGGTCCAAGTCTATGATTGTTAGTTAGGGACATAGGTGTTGACGAACTAACCTTTTGGATGACACATGTTGATGTTTGTATTTGAATTTGACTGAGTATTGTTGGAGGCCACCACAAGTGCATGAACCACCATAGCTCGATATTCATACTATATCCGAATGAGTCAAGTCTAAAGTTGTGATATGATTACATTCATACTATATCGAATGAGTCAAGTCTAAAGATGTGAAATGATTTAGGATGTATGATTTATTATGTGTGTAATATAATGTATGATTGAATTTTATTATATTATGATGAACTGTTTTATCACTAGCTTACCCTTGTTTTTGTGTTGTCTGTTGTGTGTTGTTTTCTCTTAGCGATGATCACCTTAATGGTGTGAGCTTAGGGATACAGTCTTTTCAGTTGTTACAAAGCATGAATAGTAGTGCATATTCATGCACTTTCACGAGAAAAAGAGTCACAGTTAACCCCACAACATTCTCAGTTCAAAATTGATATTAATATCGGGCGACCACTTTTTTTTCTAGGCCATGCAAGATCAGTTGCTTTATCTATAACTTGAAATTGCTTTTACCATTTCTAATTTCAAAATCTTTCAGGAGAAACAAAAAGAGGTCTCATTTGAACAAATTCTCGGCACAGGGAATCAAGATTGAAAACATATCATTCATGTTTCTCCAAAAAGAAAATATAAGAACCATACATAGGGATTTTGAGGACACTTCTTCTTTACGCATTTTTCACTTGAACATATAGAGGCGAATGCGAGCGATGAAATGAAAGTGAACTTGTGTTCGGATGAGAGGAAAAGTGAGGAACGCTGAAGACTGATTTACGGGATGGAAGGGTTTTTCATCACCCGCGAAAGTGAAGAGATTTAGAGGGATTGTTACTGAAATGTCACATATACCCTCAACCTATTATACAATTCCTTGTGTGTATATCAGCTTAATATAGAACATCCATTCGCAAAACTACAGAACCGATTCAAAGAAGTTAAAATTAAAAAGACGTTAAGAACAATTGAATCAATTTGAAGAAGGAATTAATATATTGGTTCTCTTAGGTCTCTCCGCAGCTAGTGTTCAAAGTGTAATCTTTTCGGTTTCTTCCATTGGCGACGAAGAGCAACGTCCGTTTCTTCCATTAACGATGAAGAACAACGCCTGAGGTTAGTATTGCAGTATCTTCTTTGTCTAATTTTCTTGTTCTTTTTGAGTTGCAGGGTTGTAGATGAGGACGAAGAAGGAGCTGGTGGCATGAAGAAGAAAGTCGTTAAGTGGAATGCGCGTGTTTGAAGGTGAAGAAGACGGTGAACAATGCTTCATCACGAAATTGAAGGAAGCGTATTCGGTTCCATACCTGGATTATTCAGTTCTAGGCCTGTGAAGCACTAAAAAAGGAGTTGTATTCAATTCCAGGCATAGTAGTATTCGGTTCCCCATTATCACACAGCCCCGTATTCGATTCCCCATTCTTGCAACAACGGCGTATTCAGTTCCCCATTCTCACAACAACGCTGTATTTGGTTCCATGGAGCGTATCCAGTTCCATGTTTGTGTGCCCTCACTTGGATGTGCTGTATTCAGTTCCATGATGGTATTCAGTTCCTTCCAGCATTGCAAGTAAGCTTGGCGTGGGGGTGGAGGTCGCTTGAAGTGTGACGAAGGTGGAGTGTCATTGGTGGTGGACGATCGATATGTCACCCATTACCCATATTCGCTAAATATCCGCTGCCTTCAACCAATTCCCCATGCTGGCACAACCTCATCAAGTGGTATTCAGAGCCTAGGTTGCTCACGATGTTGTGTTGTTGTTCCAGCTAAGTCATTTTTCTTTCATTCTAATTTGTCAACACAATTCCTTCATCTTTTTGTTTCTAAAGTGCACTATTACATTGATTTTTGGGTTTTAGTAGCTGTCCATCGAGTCATTTAATTGTTCCAACTTTTATTTGATTTAGTTTCATCATTTTAATCGGGTCAATTTTTTGTTGAGTCTTTTAATTTTGCAATCTTATACTATCATGTCAAAGTCATGTTCATTTGGTTTATTGATGTCAAATTTCTAAGTTGAATCTGTGAATGGGTAAATCTGCTTGACATGAGAAGTAATTCAATAGGTGCAAATCATAAGTGCAATGATTCAAAGAGCTCAAAGTGCAACATGATTGCCATCAAGTGCAATACCAATGTAGTAGCTAAATTTATTCAAATCTGAATTTTATTTTTCTGAAACTGCACCGTATGGAAGTGTCATTTCTGGATGTGTTTGAATGCTGCAATTGTGATGTGTGCATACCATATGAACTATAAATTGTCTAAGACAAGAAACTTGGTTGCACCATCCTGCAAAGTCCAGAAAAATACATTACAACAGCTTGACCGAACTGCACCAATCTTGCTTGAGTTCTTTTGGTTTTAAATCTGTTTCAGTATAGAATTCATTGTTGAACATCTTTAAATTCAATCCTAGAGTCTTGTTCAAGTTTAATTTGTTATCCTAAAGTCATAAGACTTGTTTCCAGTCCCATTTGAATCTTTTGTGGTGAATTGGACCAATTTTGGATGTTAAGAGCAACTCATATAGTGAAATTTTGATATGCAAATAGTTAGCCTCTACTGGTAGCTTACACAAGTCCTATTTGGTAAAACAAAGTTTCTCAAATCATAAAATTAAGTGTTCTAGTTCATCTGTGCAAAAGTGTTATCCAAACCACCAATTTTTCAACACTTTTCTAATATAAGTTGTAGATTTTTAGTATTGACTGTTTGATGTGATTATTGCATCGAATTCTATCTTAATTTGGTAGCAAAAGCTTGGTTCAATGGATTAAAAAGAAGTGCACAATTCAGAATTAACAAAATATTGCATAGTAAAAGGCTCTGTGAACCAGTGCCAAGCAAAATTTTTAATTCTGGTGCATCAGTCACAGAACTCTCTTAGGCATTTTAACAAACAGTTTTACCTATTTGCATTTTAAATATACTCTAGAGCCTATCCTAAGTTCATTTTAAGTGCCACCTTTCGTTGAAAACCGATTAATTGATTTATTTTAGTTATTTGAAAATCCTGCACCTAAACTGTTTGATGAAAGTCCAGTGGTGCATTCTGGTTTAGCATTTTCTGGCATCAACATAACATGTGTTAACCACTAGTAAATAAGTTTTTTTTAATTATTTTCGGACAAACCTTAAACTTTAAGTTAAGTGTCTACTGTGTGGTGTCGAGAGTAGTACGTATGTAAACCTATTTCGATCCATTAATGATGTTGGCCTTAATTTATTTTTCTACATGGCCAGATATGAACTCGAACCCTTTTGGACTCCCGGTAAATTGTTGTTTTGCTATTTTATTTACATTAAAACTTCTGATGTTTTTACTTTGTTCTATCATGAAAATGCTGCTGTTTTACCTTGTTTTTGCCATGAAAAATGATGCTGCTTTTACACTATTTCTACCATGAAAATGTTGCTGTTTTTACCCTGTTTCTTTCTAGAAAAATGTTGTTGTTTGAATAAAAATGTTGTATCAGAAATACTAAAGGAAGAGGTGAAAGTTCGAAGAAGAGCAGCCCATTAACCCATTCTGAATAATTCAACCCAAGAGTCATTTCAAAGAAGAATAAGCCAAGTAAAAAAAGAGTTTCTGCTGGCAAAAAATGATCCAATGTTGCAACTGAAAGCGTTGGCCCAATTTGCTTCCAATCAACAACAACCCAATTAGCCAAAACAACAGGAGGGTTTCACCCTGCACCTCCAACGTTTTTATCCTACACCTCCAATTTCCTAAAATACCCCTAACTAATGAGGTGATTATCTAATAATTTTATGTTTATTAACAAATTTTGTGCAACATTAAAACCCTACACCTCATTTCCCCTGTCAGTAAACATGCACCCCCGCACCTCATTTTATGGTCGAAATTTACCTTCCGACGCAACCCTTTTTCTGCCGCCATTCCAACAAACATTTTAGCAAACAACACATATTTGAAGTGTGGAGATACACATATCCAACAAATTGTCAAACATTATATTCAAGTGTTATGAGCAATTGATAAACTGAAATCTATCCCTACCATCACAGGATATCAAGTATTCTTGTCCAGATCAGATTTTAGAGATACTTTCCAGTCAAATCTAAAACCCACATTCATGAAACTATTGATCAGATAGAATCAAGCACTAAGAGCAGAACACAAATACCAATATTGAATAAAAACAGAAATGCTATATATAAAAATCACTAGATTATATCCGAGTTCGAATCAATTACATTCAATCCCAAGAGAAGAGATAAGCCACTCATGGTGGTAGTTGACATTCTAAGAGATGAAGAAGAAATCCTACAACTAAAGTGGAAGAAAAACTAAATGAGCAACCTTGTGTCTTTTTCTCAGTTGTGCTTTGTCCCCCCCTTTTCTTTCTAACTCATGAGTATATATACTACCCGAATTCTCGCTTAAGCTAAATTATTCTCGCTTAAGCAAAAATTACTTTTAAAATAATGGCTTCCTGGACGAGTCTAGCTTAAGCGAGATCATTCTAGCTTGGGCGAAATGTTGCAGGATTTACTCTTCTCTCTTAATTTAACTGAAATATATACAAAATAAGGATCAAATGATTTCCTTCTAATCAACAACTCATAAACATGTGATTACATTTCATCTTTCTTAAATTGGGGAAAATTGATACAAATGTACCCAATTCAACATAGAAGTGCCAAAATTCCATATAAAAATTTACGACTTTTTTGCACTTATAAGCAGGGCTGATTTTCTTACGTTTTAATTACTTGATGGTGGTACGTTTGAGTTCTATTTTGGGTGCAAAAGTATCCCAGGCAGTCCTACAACACTGGTAGCATCCTAAGAAGTAGATTGGAGCAAGGAAAGATCAATATTGGAGCTGATTTTTGGTGCAAAAATTTCACGTTTATCCCTGTCGGTTTGCACAAAATGCTGCTACTGCAGCCACTATTGACATTAGTTTAAAATCCTCATTCCCAGCAATTGTGAGACTTGTTTCCTTGTCCAAAAATCAGTAAACCCTTCTTTGAGAGAAGCCAAAGGTGCATTGCCCACTTTCCTCTTTCTTTTGTGTAAATTGTATTTGTTTCTTACTTTCAAATCTTGTAACAAGGCCATTAGACAAGTGACTTGGTAGTAAATTATATTACAAACAAATACTACATTTAAAAATAAATTCATTTTACTAAATTATAATTTTTTTACTTTTTAAAAATTAATTTTAATAATTATTTTTAATTTTTTACTGTTTATAAACATTTTTACAATTAAATATAACATTAACAAATAACATTTTATATTACTTTAATAACTAGGGGCATTTTGGTAATCTTTAATTTCTACCAATTAAACAAATTTTTTAAATCTGTCACATCAATCAAATTCTACACAAATTCTCACAATCTTTACTTCCAAATCCACTCCCAATTATCTCCAAATCCACTCAAATAAACAACAAAAAAATTACCCTCAAATTTCCTCAAATCCATTCAATCACTCTGTCCCAAATCATCTTCCACAAATCATCTCATGTGAACAAAGCCTTAGCGAGAAAGAAAGATATCACTCTGCAACGATAAAAAAACTTTTAATTGCTAACTTAGGTCATAACGAGAAAATTATAGCAGAAACAACTATCAAACATTGAACAGAATCCTAACATTCAACGACGACAAGATCTTCGACGATAGCAGGACCTACGGAAAACTATACGACGGTATTGAGAAAGTAACATGTACGACGGTGGTGATTGAGAAAGAAACGTGAAGAGTAAAAGCACAATTGAAAACATAAATCGGTTCACCCAATTAACTGTACTGAAAATATAAAACATTAGTTTTTTTAACCAAACTACAAAACAATTTAATTCAGTTTTTGAAAAAAATATTTTAGTTATTTTAGTATAAATTGTAGTATAGATAATCCACATTTTACTATAATTAAGTTAATTATGCCCAATCTTGATTGTTATGTGTATAGCCACATAAGTGTGTATCCATATTGCCATGCAAAAACACAAATATATTCACGAATTTTTAACGTAGTTTAGTCTCGAAGATAAATTATGTATATTAATTAATATAAAGTTTGGAAATACAAAATTTGTAAAAGTTAATGGACTAAAAATATATTTAAACATATATAAAATATTTCCCCCCTTTGGATATTAGCAAAAAAAAGGTATTGAGATAATCAACATATAAAGATGCATCAATTAAATAATAAGAAATAATGTGTTGCTCACCCTATCACTGATATTCACATGAATTAATTAATTTCTCCCCCTTTTGCATAATGTAGGGGTGAATCATAGATACACATTATTAGATATAATGATTCTTTAATGAACAATCTAATCTATTTAGCATATAATCTAATTTAATCAATTTAATGAACAATCTAATACTTCTATAATCTTAACTTATTAATAATTAAGCGAATGTGGTATGCACCTGAAACCTATACAAGTTTCTTTACAAAATTTTCAACTTGGGCATGTTCTCAGTCCGACACTATCTCTATGCCGAGAGGATCCAAGTTGCACTGAACAATAAGTTTCATGAGAATGAGTTAATGAGAGCATAAAAATGATAATCAACTTTACAAATTTGTATTTGATAATTTAAAATTTAAAACATGTATATAATATAATTTGTAAAGAGGGTATTGCTACTATTTTTATCGGTGAAGATTAGTATTATGTAGTATAATATAATCATAAGACAAAGTTCTCCATTATATATGATAATGTGTATCTATGATTCACCCCTGCATTATTGAATCGATTCTTGGGAAGTATTGCTAGAAACTTTAAGGTATTCCCAATTTGTTATTCTACTTGGAAGAAGATTCCTAAAAACTACAAAGAAGACATAATTCAAAATACCATTCAAGTAATGTAAATTCATAATACCATTACAAAGAAGACATTCACAATTGATTTATTTGGTAATTGTTGTTAATTTTTTATTAAATCTGTTTTGAAGGAAAAGTTTGTAGTGAATTCCGATATTCAAATCAATTATATCTTTAAAGCGCTTAATCATAAATGGATAGATTACCAGCAAGAATGAATTGTGGCAGCAAAGAGATCATGGCACGCGTAGAGAAGAATTGATCGCCATGGCTCCTGAAGGCATAGAAAAATATCATTGAGCTTCTTTTGTTGACTATCGACTTGATGAAAGAACAGAGATAAAACCTATAATTATTTTCATAAAATTTTGTTATGATTTAATAACTTTTTCTTATCACAATGCTAGGAGATTGCCCTAGAAAATAAGCATAATAGGAGAAAACAAACTCTTGCTCACACGGGGAGATCTAAGAGCATTGCAAGGAAGAGGGAAGAAATGGTGAAGCTTTGTTTATCTTCAATTTTCTATTTCTCATAATATTTATGACATACCTAATAAGCATTTGTTAATTTTTATAGGAAAAAGAGTGTGGGCACAAAGTTAGAAGAGGAGAAGTTTGGATAGCTAGCGTAAGAAGACCAATGGAGCTTTTCTCAGTGATGAGGCAAGGGAAATTGGTGTAAATTCCAATATTTATTTTGTGATTTGTTTAGTTATATGCCTAAACAACTGAGCAAGCAAACCCATTTGAGTGTTGGTCAAACTGTTTGGTAATAAATGAATTTATTTGCAAAGAAGCACTAGACTATAAATGAGGTTGCATTTCAGTATGCTTTACCTTTGATTTTGTTGACCTGTGACATTATTTCTGGTGCATCTTGCTTATTGGAAACTGATTCATAACATTGCATGACTTGTGCTTGTCAATTTAGAATGAAGTTGTTATTTTTTTGGTTAAGAAGAAAAGCATAAATAAGAGTTGATGTTTACTTGCACAATGCATGTATTTGCCAATTTATCTCCTTCGATTTGTTTTTTCATGATATTTAAATGTTTATTGAAGCACAACTTCTTGGACATGCCATTGGTAGTGGGCTTGTAGCAAGGTCTTTGGGTAGTTTGTGGGAGATGCTCATACTAGCTTCAAACAGTTGTGAAGGTGTTTTTAAGAAATTGCATTTCTCTTGGCGTCAACTTACCTGCATCAACTCTTCGTGAGGGGTGGTGGGAAACAACGCTAGGGTTTTTCTTAATGGGTTGAAATTGTTTTCTAACCTAAAATGTTTAGCCCATTTAAGCCTAATTTCTTAAAACTGTTGCTGCACCCAAATAATATCAGAGAAAAAGTGCCTCTCTAGAAACAACCCTTATTGCACCAGAAAAAAAAAATGACTATTAAAACTATCACGCACTGATAAAATAAAAGTGTGACTCCCTCCCTTCTATAACTGAGAAAAATTGTCACAACTGACTCCCTCTCTTCCCACAAGTGAAACCCCTGCTCTCCCTTTAATTGTGTTTAGACTACAACTCTTCCATCCCTAAAATAGATAAATTTTGTCTCAGGATACTCTGGTAGTACCTGTTATAACAACCAATGTTGATCCAACAGTCTTTCCCTTCCCCAATGACTTTTTCTGTCATTTCTTTTCTTCTTGAACTCAACAAACTTCTTTTTTTTTTGTTTTTTCTTCAAATCATGATAGTTTGTCTCTTTATACAAATGCAATGTTTTTAATGTTGGCATCATTGATTACGTTGTATGTAGGAAAAAATTCAAACATATGAATCTACAACACCATTTCAATCAAAAGAAATATCAAGTTCATATTCATGAACTCATGTTTTAGGAAAGCCAAGAGCATTGTGAACGTGTTCGCGGTCTAGGTTTGGGTCCTTGTCCATCTAAAGTCTTTGGAGTCCATGCTTGTTCTCATAGTGGATCATCTTCATCTATTCCTTTTAATGTTGAATTACAATCTCAGGTTAATGAATATTTAATAAATGTTTACTTGGCTTGTTCCTTTTAAGATTAACATGTTAGGTATCATATTTCTCACTTTTTAAATAAATTTTTATGTTATAGGTATCTTCATTGACTTCTTCTAGTGTTCAACTACAATCAGGTTAATGAATATTTAATAAATATTTACTTGGTTTTTTCCTTTTAAGATTAACATGTTAGGTATCATATTTCTCACTTTTTAAATAAATTTTTTTGTTATAGGTATCTTCATTGACATCACAAGTCATTGAAATGAAGGCAATGATGACACTTTTGTTGCAAAATCATCAAGGCTCATTACCTTCACAGTTTGCAGTATTTCAACGATCATCGGTGATAATTGTTAAATTTATTTGTATGATATTTTTATTAAATATATTATTAACTAACTATTATGTTATATTGTAGGTATCTGATCAATGAAGTGTGTCAAACAATAAATGTAATGAAGAAGAAGAAAATTAGATATTGTTATTGAATATCTTTGAGTCATATTTTTATTATTGAACATCTGTATTGAATATATGTATTAAACATCTATATTGAACATATGTAATGAACATCTTTCTTTTTAATTATTATGTATGAAAATGTATGAATGATATTAGGTTGCAATGAATATAGTTTCCTATTATTGAAAGAAGGAAGAAAAGCACATTAAGAAACAATGTGATACTGTTGATGAGTTCTTGATAAAGCTTGACAGTTTGGAGTAAGGGAAACATTGAAGGGTATTGAAAAATGGTAAATGCATTACAACACTACACAACGAACGTTACCTGTAAATGTTGGACATAAAAAGCCATGTTATTAATGTCAGTTGATAGCAAAGGATGATGCCAAAAAAAAAGCAGTTCAAATAATACTATTGTGGTCCCATGATGAAAAACTAGGGAACCAATGTGTTGGGAATTAGTAATAAATGCAACATTATTTTATACAATATTATTCAATTTTAGTTCGTATTAATTTGTTTTTTTTCTCAATAAAATCATTTTTATCATAATTCAATTTTATTACAATAAAAAAAATGAATTGTATGCATTTTCGGTGGTTTTAAAACCCCGGGTAACTAAACCATGCAAAATAAGGGCGGTTCTGAGAGAATTCTAACTAGTTCTTATGGTTTTTGAGTAATTCCTAGAAATATTGACGGTTTTAACAAAACTCCTGAAATTTCTGACGGTTTCTACAAAATCTCGTTATTACTTGAGATTTTCAAAAAAACCTCGCTACTTCTTAGCAACGCAAGTTTTTCCAACGAATTTCCCAACTGCGGGAAATGTATTTTTCGAGAATTAAAACTGCCGATAATATTGAAAATAACCCTTGGATAAATATATATATATATATATATATATATATATATATATATATATATATATATATATATATATATATATATATATATATATATATATATATATATATATATATATATAAACTTAAATTAAAATTATTACAGCAAATTTTGATAGTTATTTTGAAAACAGTAAGGTATATTATTTTTTACATATATTAAAAATAAAATGTTTACAATTTTTTTAAAAGATTAGATATGTTTTTACTCTTTTTTTTAATTTTAATATGAAATTGAATTTTATTTCTAACATTGAATATTTTATCCTTAAACTTTATTAATGAATAAATTGTTTAAGATATTTAAACTTAAATTAAAATTATTGGAGCAATTTTTGATAATTATTTTGAAAAGAGTAAAATATATTAGTCTTTTTCATATATATTAAAAAGTAAAATGTTTATAATTTTTTGAAAAGGATAAATATATTTTTACTCATTTAACTTTCCTGTAAAATTGAATTTTGTTTCAAATTTTAAATAATTTTCATCTTTAAACTTTATTAATAAATAAATGTATTCATTGTGATCAAGTAAAGCTAAAGATTTGTTGTGTCAGACACACACCTGTCAACACAAAATGTATGGTTGATTTACTTTTTTACTTAGTTGCTACTCATCCAAATATGATGTATAGTATATATAAGGAAAATGTATTTTTAACGACTTTTTTATAATTTTTATGTGATAATTTATGATTAGTCCGTTTTAAATATATGAACCATTAAAATTATAGTACATAGTTTATTGTTAAAAAATTGTTAAAAATAATTGTTAAAATATCATGGTCCTATATATAAAAGGTTATCGGTGTAGAAAGGAAAACTTTTTGTTTCCAATTACATGAAAGTGAGACTGAACACTTTGATTAATCATCACTCAAAAAATCTCTTTTGAAAATTCTTGAATGTGTCAAAATACGGATCAAATAACAAAGCCTTTAACTTTCATATTAATGAGACCCATGACACTGATTCCTGAATACATGTAGAGTAAAAATATAAAAAAACACTCGAGAAATGGGTCAGGTATAACAATTTACGAAATAACTTAAAAATTTGAATACACCTCTAACTGTGGAGGTATAATTATATTAGAGCCACGTTCAAGAGAGGTAGAACACTTAGAACTCATCAAAGTACATATAAATATAAAAGTAGTCAAATTTTTATTCAACCAGTTCAACTCTTCTTGATGATTGAAGAATAATAGCCATGACAATTTTAACATTGTTTCTACTAGATTGGGATGAGGATGATTCCTGCACAACACTCTTGGATTGGGACAAACGTTTACTTCTACTCTACTTTGGGTGACCGATCGGTTTGAGGAGGTGACCTGCAGAAAACACTATGACGTTCAAATCAGATCTTTTCTTTGAGGGTCTAAAGTAATTGATTTATAGAAAGTGTGTCTTACCACAAATTAAACCTCTAGCTATAGAGTTGAAAAGAATAAAACCTATTAATTTATCTCTTAATGGTCATTAATACCACATTAATTACTCATCAATAACAATTATCATATTGATTACACTTTAATTCTGTTCAACTACTGTGGTGTCTAAATGGTAACAAAGTTCATTTTCACACTTTAATCGCTCGGTCCATTCGACCAGCTCTCACCCTACGATAACAAACATATTTATTAAAATATTTTTAGTATGTTTTGCTTCTTAAGGAATAAATTATTAATTTTCATAATTTATCATTCTCTTTTTTTCCTTACCCTACCTTTATATTATTATTAAAATAAACTGAAAACTTATTGATTAAAAAATATGCTTAATTATATTATTTTCCTAAAAGAATAAAAAAATTACAAAAAAATAGAATCACGCCCGTGTTACGCATGGGCTAGTTTTAAATATTATTAAACACCAAAACCGTCCAAAAGAAAAAATGCAAAAGTGTAAAATGGTGGACGTGACATGAATGATCGAGCCACGTAAGAGAAAGCGCTAAACAACACTGCACGTGTTTTCTGGGTTACAAAACCCGTGAATACTGAGAAGCACAACAAATTTTCAGATATTCTTCTTCTTCAGGGAAGACGATGGCGGGTAAAATTGCGATTTGTTCGTCAGTGTTAGTGTTCTTGTTCTTTCTCATTCTAGCACCCCTCTCTCAAATCTCTGCACACGAATCGGAGACTCAGGAGTTCGTTCTCACATTGGATCACTCCAACTTTTCCGACACCGTCAAGAAGCATAATCTGATCGTCGTCGCGTTCTACGCACCAAGGTATGTTTCGATTCTGCTCTTCTTCGTGGTTCGATTCTACATGTCTTTTCTGTGTTTGAATCCAGAAAAATCTGATGCGTCCAAAGAGTAGAAAACTTTTATGAGAGTTTGAAATGCATTTCATTAGCGAAAAAATGTCAGAAGCGGTAAATACACTATCCATTTGCCTCCAACGAAATATTTTATTAAGGTTAGTTAAATTTTAAGTAACTCGTAAATTTAAATATAAATATAACGCGGCCACTGTTATGATCTAATAATCATGAAAAAAGAAAGTATTTTAAAGCTTCAATAAAAAGGAATTTTTAATAAATAATTAGTTAAAAATATTCTCACTTGAATTTTAATTAAACCTATTAAATAATATCTAAATAAGTTTTGAATTGCTTTTTAGAAAAGAAAAGTTATGCACTAAAATAATTTTAATTAGTGCTTGAAAAGAAACTTTTAGTGATATTATTCAATGCATATAATCATGATTTTGTTATTTTATGTAATAATGTGTAAATGCAGTGTGTGTGTTTTTAATTAGTTTTGAGACTTAGACATTGAAAAAAATAAAAACACGTTTCCCGCACTCTAATGCCTTCGATAAATTGGATTGATTTGGAATGCTCTCCCTTCAGAAAGAATTGTTTCCTCAAACGTTCGTTATTAAAATATTTAAAAAAACAATTATTTATTTTGAAGAAAGCGTCAAATAAAAAAAAAGGTTAAAAAGTTAAAAGTTAAGGCTTTCTTCTTTTGAAGTGATTTGGGAGAGATGATTTGAATGGATTTAAGAATATTTTTTTTTTGTTTTTTTTTAGTGAATTTGTGGGTAATGGAGGATAAATTTGGAAGTAAAATTTTCGAGAATTAGTGTAGGATTTGGTTGATATGAAAGATTTAAAAAATTAGTTTAATTAGTAAAAATTAAATATTATCAAAATGTCCCTAGTTATTAAAGTAATATAAAATGTTATTTATTAATGTTATATTTAATTGTAAAAATGTTTATAAAGAGACCAAAATTATAAATAATTAATAAAATTAATTTTTAAAAATTAAAAAATTATAATGTAGTAAAATGAATTTATTTTTAAATGTAGTATTTGTTTGTAATATAATTTACTAACAAGTAGTATCAATTTATTTGTTACGGAAATGAGATTGATTAATTTTAAACAAACATATAATTAAACGAAGTTATAATATTATATGACCTAAAAAAATGCCAACATAATAACATACAAATATATTTGTAATAGTTCATGATTACGTTGCTTCAGTGAGGTATGTAAGCAATCTATTGAAACGATATTGTATTAACATCCCTATTAGACGTCTTGTATGGGATGGATTCGAAGATAAAAAGTCGAAGCAATGTCTGAATAAATTATGATCTTCAATGTTCATAGTCCGTAATAAGTTATGAATATCTTCTGAAGTTGGATTAGATGATTGAATCCTAGCCGTTAACAGGGAATTTTGACGTTCCATGGCCTGTATTTGTCGTTCAAGAGCAGCACATAGTCTTCTTCTTTTATTATAACATTGTTCCAGTTCATCAATGATTTGAGAATCCATTTGATTTGCAGTTCATTAAGTTGACAATAAATAAAAGTATGAAAACTAATGTCAAAGATAATAACATTCAAAAATAGGTAATGTAAGTTATCAAACACATAAGTCAATTTAAGTAAAAAGTCATGTAATACATTCTCGGAATAGTAATCAACTTAATCATCTAAATGGTGAAGAATTAAATTAACATTCTGAATCAGGTGAGCAAATTGTCGGTTCATGTTGAGGGATAGGTTTGCCAAGTTATCTTCAATACGTTGAACTTGCACCTGCATTTGTTCCATACCCTGCATTATGTGTTGCAAGTCTTGTACCCCCTCCCACACTTGAGTCATCATATTAGGTTTTGAAAGATATGGAGGAGGTTGCACAGGGTTCTCATGATGATGTGGTTGCTCTTCTTCAGACTTCAGAATATATTCATAACTTATTACAAACTATGAACATTGAAGATCATAATTTATTCAGATAATGCTTCAAATTTTTATCTTCGTATCCATCCCATACAAGACGTCTAATAGGGATGTCAATACAATATTGTTTCAATAGATTGCTTACAAACCTCACTGAAGCAACGTCATCATGAACTATTACAAATATACTTGTATGTTATTATGTTGGCACTTTTCTTTAGGTAATGTAATATTATAACTTTGTTTAATTATATGTTTGTTTAAAATTAATCAATCTCGCTTAATAACAAATAAATTGATACTACTGGGTAGTAAATTATACTACAAACAAATACTACATTTAAAAATAAATTCATTTTACTACATTATAATTTTTTTAATTTTTAAAAATTAATTTTATTAATTATTTATAATTTTGGTCTCTTTATAAACATTTTTACAATTAAATATAATATTAATAAATAACATTTTATATTACTTTAATAAGTAGGAGCATTTTAGTAATCTTAAATTTTTATCAATTACACTAATTTTTTAAAATCTGTCACATCAATCAAATCCTACACTAATTTTTACAAACTTTACTTTCATATCTACTTTCAGTTATCCACAAATCCACTAAAAAAACAACAACAAAAAATTACATTTAAATCCACTTAAAAATCACCTAAAAAAACATAGCCTTAGAGAGAATGAGAGGCAGAGACCACGGAGAAGGGAGGGTAGACGAGACTACCATAGAAGAAATGAAAGAAGAGCACACGTGTCAATAATTTACATGCTATTTGTACTCAGGAAATAAAGCCAGTTTAGTTCGTTGTTTGTCCCTTAAAAAGAAAAATTAACGCCTATGCATCCCGTACAAAGCAAAATCAAGATTGTTATAGGTTAGGGATTAAAAAGATACTTAATTCTAAAATAATCAAGATTGACTAGGACTTTGTGTAGTACATTTTAATGGAAGAATTTTGACAAGGTTTTGAGGATTTGATAGGCATTTATTTTCACTTTGTTGCAGATCTTACTTTTGCTAACTACCTCTTAGAATTTCGTGTGTATGTATAACTGACGTTCATACGTAACTCTGGTATTCGTGTAGTTCTAGTGTTGTAATCGTTTTGTGTATTCAGTTCAACAATTAGTGCTAGACTTGCATTTTTAATCATTTAGTCGAAATTTGTGTTTTAGCGGGAAGTTTTGTTGTATTTGATTTAGGTCAATATCGATTCGGCTTTTATATGAATTTTATTTTTCATTTCCAGGTGTGACCGCAGTAAGAAGCTTGTTCCCGAGGTGATTTTGTTTACATTTAGTTTTTGGGTTTCCTTTATGTTAAGATTATGCAAATGCTGATTTTCTAGTATCTTTGTTTCTGCAGTATGAAAAAGCTGCTTCTATTCTGAGTAGTCATGATCCTCCGGTTGTTTTGGCTAAAATTGACGCGGATGATGAGAAGAACAAAGACCTTGCAACAGAATTTGAAGTTAGGGCTTACCCAACAATTAGGATCCTGAGAAATGGGGGAAAGAATGTTCAAGAATACAAAGGTCCCCGTGAAGCAGATGGCATCGCTGAGTATCTGAAGAAACAAAGTGGTCCTGCTTCAGCTGAAATTAAATCTGTAGATGATGCTACCGCAGTTATTGGTGAAGATAAAGTTGCTATTGTGAGGAACCAATCGTTTCATTTTTTGCTTAATTTTAAGTCAGTTGGTCTGTAATAATATTTTCCTACGTGTTCAGGTTGGAGTGTTTCCGAAATTTTCTGGGGAGGAGTTTGATAACTTCACTGCGTTATCAGAAAAGTTGCGTGCTGACTATGACTTTGGTCACACTCTGAATGCCAAACACCTTCCAAGAGGAGAATCATCTGTTGCTGGGCCCATAGTAAGGTTATTCAAGCCATTTGACGAACTTTTTGTTGACTTTCAGGTAGTGTTGATTTTTGTGAATTGATTGTTCAATCTTATTATGGTCTCTAGCAACTATCTCATTCTTTCAGGATTTTCATGTGGAAGCTCTAGAGAAATTTGTCGAAGAATCTAGTGTGCCTGTTGTGACTGTCTTTAACGGTGATCTGAGAAATCACCCTTTTATCGCCAAATTCTTCAGTAGTCCCAATACGAAGGTAATAAGCTGTCCAAGTCAATTTTGTTCTTCCAATATCGAGCCAGAGAATTCGTTATTAATCAATAATCATACTATTTGAAGATGTATTTCATATTTGTCAATCCCACCATGTTGCCAATAATGCACTATAGCGGAGCAGAGTGGCCTGGCCGCTATGGGATTCAAATAGTAGAGTGATTATCAATAGCTGTCTTTGAACCCCTATAGAGGCATTTTGTGTGCTACAGCTGCGCTGCTAGGACATAAAACTTAAAAAAATCATTTTTACTTGTGTCAAGGGTTTATTTTGGTTGAAAGTGTGATTTCTCCCTCATTCTCTAATGCTTTTTTATGCAGTAACATAATAAGACTATTTTTTCCTTGACCATTTCACAAAACTTTTCCTTCCTTGAGTACTTGTATATATTGTATAAATGTTTTTTGTTTGTATTATATATTGTATATAAATAATTAAAATAGTAGCCATCCCGCTTCCTGCTATGGGGTTTTTGCTGCTGGCCTATACGCATCTCTATCTGAGATCATAACTATGAGCCCCATTTTCCGTAGTCTACCATTCTGAACGTGATACAATTTTCCTAAATGCGCTTACTTTCACCCATTTTAGGTTCTAAAATATTTATTATTTCCTTTGTTTCGCTTTTCTCCCCCGATCATATGATGTGTTCAAGAAACCTCAGTTAAAGTCATAATATTGGTAGGTGATGTTGTTTATCAACTTCATTGCTGAAGGTGCTGAAACTTTCAAATCAAAATACCGAGAAACTGCCGAGCAATATAGACAACCAGGTGTAAGCTTTCTGTTGGGAGATGTCAGGTCTACTACAGGTTCTTTCCAGGTTTGTATCAAAACATGTTAAACATTCTGCAGTTTAGCGTGCATTAAATCAAGGTATCTTAAATCAAAATACTCAAGGTGTAACGTTCTGAAGTTGTTCTCTTCTCTGCTTAATATCAATATTTGACATTTTGTATGGCTTGTCTTCACAGTATTTCGGAGTGAGGGAAGACCAAGTACCTCTAATTTTAGTACAACGTAATGATGGGAAGAAATTTCTTAAACCCAATTTGGAACCTGATCAAATTTCAACTTGGTTCAAGGCATACAAGGTTATTCTTATTTCTCTTGGTAGCTTTTGCTTTTGCCTGATTTAATCTGCCATCTTCTTTGTAGTTGTAGTGGACTCTTTAATTTGAACATTGAGGCTGTCATTTGTATTGAAAATATAAAATTTTATCATTTTTTTAACATTTCAGAATGGAAATATTGCACCATATTTTAAGTCTGAACCTATTCCTGAAGCTAACAACGAACCTGTTAAAGTGGTAGTTGGGGACAGTCTCCAGGACATAGTCTTCAACTCTGGGAAGAATGGTACCGTTTCTATTTGGTTTTATACCACATATTATGAGATGGATTTTGGCATTCCCTGTGCTTGCAAAAAAAAAAAAAAATCACATTTCCAATGTTCTTTGCGTGTGAAAGAGCATTATATTTCAGTCCCATTTAGATGATTGGATAATGTATCTCGTGTTTTTGTAATACCGACCTTCACATGAAGCTGATAGATATGATTTTACCACATTTCTAGGACGTAATGATGTTCTCTTTATAAGTGTTTGATGTTGTAAACCTCTTACTATCATCAAAGTAGTAAATTATAAAGGAACCTCTCTTCCTTTATGGAATTGAAAAAAAAGTTTAACAAAAATTGATGAAACTAGTTTCATAAAAAAGCTAAAGATGTTATGTTAGCAATAAATGTGGCATCAAATAGCCAATACTCTCTCAACTTGTGACCATACTAATTTTTTCGGAATTGAATTTCTGATGACTGTAAGTAGCTGGTTGATTGTGGCCAGGCTAGCCATATTTACTGCTTAGTGATGTATATTGTGACTCTCTACATCTTGGCATACATTTTGTATAATATTGAAGTGTTAATTCGCTGAGAAAGTTGTGTACTGTATTGATGTTCCTATACAAAATTAGACTGCTGATGATCATATAATTAAACCTCTTTTCTTCAGGTAACACATTATTCTGATATTGATATGTATATGTGATTACGTATATAGAGCATTAATTGTACGTGCAAAGTAACGTCTCCTTCTGATATCATCATGTATTTGTGATTATATTTGGCAGTATACACAAAGTAGAATCTCACAAAATCACTTTGACTTTACCATTCCAAGTTGGAATAATGTATCTATTAACACAAACCTCTTGCAGTTCTGCTGGAGTTTTATTCTCCCTGGTGTATTTATTGCATAGAGTTGACTCCAACATTGGAGGAAGTTGCTGTCTCATATCAAAGTGATGCTGATCTTATTATTGCAAAAATGGTAAGAAATGTACCTTGATTATTATGGTGTTATACTTCTTTCAATCTATGGTGAAGTTAGCTTTGTCCGCTGACTGAAAGCTATGTGCTACAGAAGCTGGGGGTTGTATTAGTAGACTTTAAGAAACACATTTTTATTAAAGGTTAATATCTTATGCTGTTTTCTTAAGTTATATTCTGCATATTGTTTGCATTCTCCAGGATGGAGTTGCCAACGATATTTCAAGTGATTCCTTTGAAGCCAAACGTTATCCAACAGTGTACTTCAGGTCAGCAAGGGGAAAGATATCAAAATACAGTGGCAATAGGACCAAGGAAGACATCATAGAATTCATCGAAAAGAATCGGGATAAACCTGCTCATCAAGAACAAGCAACGGGTTACAAAGAAAAAGGAAAAGATGAGCTTTGAAAGGTAAAAGTATGTAGAGCATTAGTTATCCATTTACTTTGCAATGCTATAAAAACTCTTCCAAACTTGCTACGCATATTTTGATTTAGTCTCTCCTTTGCTGGAAGGTTCATCATGGTAGATAAAATCACACAAGTGCCACTCTATCTTCCTTTGCTCGCCTTTAATGTTTTGGATTTTCCTATGTATAATGCATATGTTTTACAGAAGAAAATGGGAACCTTTTTTTGTTGGAGTCCAGAGTCAAATATCTATTCTGGTCCCTAGATATACATCGTATCATTCTTAACCTTCGTCTTTTTTAAAATACAGATATGTTTCTTTCTCTTTAAAAAATTTCAAATTAGCTGAGAGATATTTGATGGCTTGGAGTACATTTCAAGTTTTAATTCATGTTAAATTTTAATTTTAACTGATAACTAACTTAATAGCAAAAAACTAAATATTTTAAAGTAAGAGAGATTGAAGTGAGACAATATTTTTTGAAAGATTTTACACGAAGGAAAACATTTTTCATCTTTTAAAAAATGTCTCATTTGATGGTTAGATTGTGACATCCCAAAAATTATATGATAATATAATTTTGAATGATTAAACATTATAATATGGTGATAATATAATTTTGAATGATTAAACATTATAATATGGCAGGACAGTTTAAATATGTTTACAGAATTATAAAGCAGATAGGAACTGCCATAACGAAGTGATAGGATGTAAATATAGTTATAAGCTTTACAGTCATCCAAAATAGACCATAAATTTAAATTTTATTTACATAGGAGTCTTTCAAAATATAGAGTGCAACTAAAGAAAATCCTAAAATCTAGGGGTTGTGTCATCTTCTTCCAAAGCCTACTCCAGAGGTACCTCTTCGACATCTGCTCACATCTAAGTGAATGATCATCGCAAAAGAAAAACATACACACACGACACAAACAAGCAAGGGTAAGCTAGGTATAAAAAGCATGTTATCAATCAAGTATTTCAAGCATGAAAGGACCATGACACAATACAGACTATGACCAAATGCATTTTGTTGATACCAATGACCGACCACGTAATTTGACCATCCGAATTAGTATGAAATGTCAAGTTCGAGGGGTTTGTGCATCCGGGTGGTGTAGTAACTGGAAAACCATCAGCTGCCACCCAAGGTTAGTCCATCCAAACTCATCTTGGCCCATAAATGGAAACACCCAAGACTAGGACCTCCTGCTATTCTCACCACATGACTCATCACTCTCTACTTGAGCATGGATGGTCATTAGAATGTCAGGATAAACCCCATAAGGACACTCCTGCCATTCATACGGTCAATAACAACAAAGCACAGGGCACCACCATGTAACTATGAGGGGTCAGACGAACACTCAGTCGCCACATCACTATTTGGTATGAGGAGAGTTCAGATTTTGGACATTGATATTGACCATACGCCCTCCAAAAGGCTCATCGCGTTAGTGCCGTTGGTTTAGTTTAACAAAAGCTGAGTTGAAAATCTCTAAGATTCTAAACTTTCTCATCAATATTTTATTATTGTACTACCTATTCTAGTTATATAATAATCATATAGATCTTTAAAAACTGTGATATATGCTAATTTTGTCAATTATTTAATGGTTACGTCAACGTCCAGTGGAGATCACAAGTTCAAATACATTATTTTGGCCTGCTTCTTGCTTCTTCCTATTTCTCCTTTATTTAAGAAAGAATCGTTAAACTTTATTAAAAAATATTAATTTCTTAGAATTTATATTGAAAAAGTGAAACCGGTACTGTTCATCAACAAGAAGTTTATTTTTCAAATACTTGATATAAAAGTCAAGGATGTTAACATTAATAATTGTCTGCAGCTGTGAAGGATGCATCACGCATAAATAAGTGCAAACCAAGGGATTCGTCAATTCGTCTTCAGATGGTTGGGCAGTGATGTTGAACTCTGCAACGGCATCGGCAGCGCCTAAACGTCGACCTATTCGGTGCTTATTTTTGACGCGCCGATTTGGATTGGGACTGCCGTATCAGGGGTGCCGAGGTCGTCTCCTTCTTCCAAGGCTTTCGTGAGTGCATTCCAAGCATCATGAATGTATCATGCCAGTGCCTTGCATCTGTAAAAGAAGACGTTAGAAATTTTTTATAAGCTGATAGAAAAAACATCAATTGATCAGGCCTTGGGATAATAAATATCCTAATAACAAGCAAGTTGCTTAAGCCACCATTAATGCCAATTTGTTAAGAATCTCTGAAACAATAATATCACTTGTGAGGTCAAGAGACAGAAACCCTCCACAATTTCTCCTTCTACGACTGCCCGCTCTCTTTACGATTTTCTAATCGTCCGTCTGTTTTGTCCAATGTTCGCTCGGGAGGATACCTGCTAAAGGCACTCCGATGCTTAAGTCAGTTCAAAGATCCTATCGGTTATAAGAGCTTAGAATTGAATGCGTAATAAATGAACCTACTTTACCTTGTGCCTTTGACTTCTATTTATAGTGTTGGCTATGGGCTCAGTATTAGGGTGGCCCTAATCAGGGCCAAATCTCAGTCCAATAACCTTAATCATGTACTTAGCTTAATTAAACTGGCTCTACCTTACCTCTCTGGACCGTCTGTTCCTAACCGCTCGGTTACTTTATATAAGATGACCGACTGTTGAATTTGTTCAAGGGTCTTTCACAAATCATCCTTGGTCCCTGAAGACCGGTCGTCTTACCTGTCCGGTGGTTCCTAGTACATCAGGCCCCCCAAGCCCTAGACGTCATTCTATCGTAGGGTTTAAGTGTGAGCTCCTGCCGTTACCGCTGCTCGAGGTTCTGTTGTTTGAGGCGATCGATGTAAAACCCATGAAAAATATCTATTTTAATAAATAGTAGTAAGTTTTAGCATTATTATTAGTAATAATAATGAATAGAAAATATAATTAAGGTTAGAAAATTTTAAATTTATGATAGAAAATTATAATAATTTCATAATAGGGGATTTAAAATTTTGAGAAATTATTTTAGAAGGTTTTTGTGAATAGTGAATAGTAAAAAGTAAATAGTAAAAAGTGAATAGTAAAAACGAAAATAAATAAATAAATAAATCAATATTCTGAAAGAATAAAAATTCTTAAGTATTAAGGAAAGATTGGTAAGTGGTGGTTGAGATTAAGATGTTAATTTAATAAAATAATATTAAAAAATTAGTAAATAGTAAATTTTTTTTACTATAAATAGCCAAGGGAAGAATGACTCCACACAAGAAATAAAAGAAAAAGAGAGAAAGTAAGAGAAGGAAAGAATTTAGAAGAAAGTTTTAGAAGAGCAGAGGTTCTGGAAGGTTTTCGGGGGAACAACTTCGGAGTAGGAAACTAAGTCTGGAAAAGAGGTAAGGGGAGCTAACCTTTCTATGTTTTAAGTTAATAATATTGTACTACTATTCATGTGTTGAATTATTATGTGTGCCTATGTGTTGGTTATATAATTGTTCAAGTATTAAATTTATGTGTTATTATTAATGTAAAACTATGTTTTGAATCTGTGAATAAGAAATTTGTTAATAACATGTTGAGGAACACTTTGGCTAAGGAAAGACCAGGTTCTTAAGTTGTCCATTGTGACGCACCTCTCTTTCTTGGAAGTCTACTCGATGTGTTTTTAACTAATCCTTATTAAACAGATTATATTCTGCTGATTTTATTTTTGTGACATACTCAATGGATATGAAATTTGTGTTGAATGTATGATATTATGTTGGATGTGAAATTTATGTATTTGTGCATAATGAGAGTGTGGTAGAGAGTGGAAAATCCTTACCGAAGATCCATCTTGAGAAGTTGGACAGAGTAGGAAGGATGTAGCTTCAGTGGTTGTATTTATATCCGAAGATCCAGTTTGGGGGACAAAGTAGGATATGATAATTGAGCTAGCAAGTAAGTGCATCCTTATCTGAAGATCCACTTTGGGGGACAGAGTAGGATAAGATGTAGCTTCAGTAATTGTATTTATATCCGAAGATCCACTTTGGGGGATAGAGTAGGATATGATAATTGAGCTAGCAACTAGGTGCATCCATATCCGAAGATCCACTTTGGGAGACAGAGTAGGATATGATAATTGAGCTAGCAAGTAGGTGCATCCATATCCGAAGATCCACTTTGGGGGACATAGTAGGATATGATGTATCTGAGAAAGGTACCACTGCAAGCGTAGAATTTCTTTTTAGAGTCCGAGATTCATACGATTATTTGATTGGGTTGAGTTCATGATGATCATGGTGTGTTTATTGTATTATTAAGAGATTTGATTTATAAGTTGGATATTATGTTATTAATTTAAATTTATAATGTTACTTTGTTAAAGTAGCTCACCCTTGCTTTATTTGTTGTTTCGTGGTAAATGTTGTGTTGTGTGTTTTCTCTCGGCGATGATCATCAGGTGGGTGTGAGAAGAAAGTGGTGAGACGTCGGTGGAACATGCGTTAGATGGAGGATTAACTAGTATTTAGCTCTTATGGACGAGATCCTTATTTCAATCGTTTTAAGTTTGGAATGTATTAAGTTTAAATATTGAGTGATGGTTTGTATATTGAGGAAAACTTTTATTCCTCGTTTCTATGACTGTTTTATCATATCAAGAATGTAATAACTATATTATAGTTTAATACTATAATTATTTGGATGTTACATTAATGGTATCAGAGCAGTTCTATCCTTAAGGAATCCTGTAGGTTATGAGTGCCCCATACTTTAGTTGAGTAATCTTAATCGTATATTCCTGATATAAGAGTTATCTCTTATAGACTAATGGTTTCTATCTTTGGACAGGACCATGACATCTAGACAATCTCCTCCTTCTTCACCTGCACGTTCTGATATTTCTAATCTTGTGAGGGTAGTGGAATCACTAGTGACGACAATGCAACAACAACATAATTCGGCAGTACAACAATTGGAAGCTGCCAAAGTGTCAGCTAAGGCACACCAGAGGTAATATGTGGAAATGATGAATAGTGGCACAAGAGCTTCTGTTGGTTCTTATTATACTCCACCAATCCAAGATCAAGAGTGGAGTTTAGAGAATTTCCTTCAACACCATCCAGTTAAGTTCGGTGGCAATACCACTCCAGATGAAGCCGATCAGTGGTTTAGAGACATGGAGAGGATTTTCGATGCTAAGAGATGTCCTGAGGGTAGCAGATTAGCTTATACTGAGTATTAGTTATTTGGAGAAGCTAGTCACTGGTGGGACAACATGAAGGCAATGTTAGAAAGGAGTGGTACCCCTATCACTTGGGACCTATTCAAGAAGAAGTTCTATGGTGAGTATTTCCCTAACAGTGTAAGATATGCTAAAGAAGTGGAATTCCTTCAGTTAGTTCAAGGAGGAATGTCAGTGAATGAGTGTGCAGATAAATTCAAACATCTTATCCGATTTTACACCCATGACATGGATGAAGAGTGGCAGTGTAGAAACTTTGAAAATGGGTTAAGAGGAGATATAAAACTGCTGATGACAGGTTTGTGCATCACGGAATTTCCTACATTGGTGGAAAGAGCCAAGATGTTCGAGAAAAGGAAAATAGAAGTGGAAGGACAACAAAGGCAACCAAAAAGAGCTGGTGGACCATCTGGGTTCAAGTTTAATCAGGGAGACAGGAAAAAGCCCTATTCTAGACCTTCATTTCAAGGGCCAACAAAGTCTTCAATCCAACCAACGAACCAGACAGTACCGTATTTCAAGGTGAAATGCTTCCGTTGTGGAGGACCTCACTACCAGACTGATTGCCCCCAACCAGCTAACCTTGTCAGGTGTTATACATGCGGAAAGAAGGGGCATATTGCTAGGAATTGTACCACTGCTACGGGGTCAAGGTCCCAACACCCGACCAATCAACCTCAACAGAAGGAAGATGTCAAGCCGCAAGTTACGGGCATAGTGTATGCAATGACTAGGACAGAGGCAGCTGGGCCAGGTAATCTTATCATTGGCAGCTGTATACTGTTTGGGAAACCTTGTTGTGTTTTGTTTGATTCTGGAGCGACACACTCCTTTGTGTCTGATGTTTGTGTGCAAGAGTTGGGGTTGAGTGTTAAGGAGTTGCAGTATGACCTAATAGTGTCTACTCCAGCTTCTGGACTAATCAAGACATCTCTAGTATGTACTAGATGTCCTATATCAGTATAGGGATGTCAGTTTATAGTTAATCTTATTTGTTTACCTCTACAAGGTCTAGAGGTAATCCTAGGAATGGATTGGCTAACCTCCAATCACATTCTCATAGACTGCGGTGCAAAGAAATTGTTATTTCCTAAAGTGAAAGAGTCGATGATTCCATCTTCGGAGCAACTGTGGCGTGAAGTACAAGAAAGTTCATGTTGTTTCCTAGTGTTGACACATATGGAAGTAGATAAGAGAGAAAGGAGCATAGATCACTCAGTTGTGCGTGACTTTCTGGATGTGTTTCCGGAAGATGTGCCAGGATTGCCTCCTCAGAGAGAGATCGAGTTTTCCATTGATCTGGTACCAGGCGCAGGACCAATATCAATCGCCCCTTATCGAATGGCTCCAGCTGAATTGGCAGAATTGAAAAAGCAAATAGAAGAATTACTGGAGAAGCAATTTATCAAACCAAGTGTTTCACCTTGGGGTGCGCTAGTGTTATTGGTTAAGAAGAAAGATGGGAGTTCTAGATTGTGCGTGGATTATAGACAGCTGAATAAGTTGACCATCAAGAACAAGTACCTGTTGCCAAGAATTGATGACTTGATGGATCAGTTGCACGGAGCAACGGTATTTTCAAAAATCGATCTACGGTCAGGTTGCCATCAGATTCTGGTAAAGGCAGAGGATGTGCAGAAGACTGCTTTCAGGTCAAGATATAGGCATTATGAATACGTAGTTATACCTTTTGGTGTAACCAATGCTCCTGCAGTATTCATGGACTATATGAATAGAATATCAGACCTTTCCTAGATAAGTTTGTCGTAGTCTTCATAGACGACATTCTTATATACTCCAAGACTCGAGAGGAGCACGAGGAGCATTTCCGGACAGTACTTGAAGTGTTAAGAGAGAAAAAGTTGTACGCAAAGTTGTCCAAGTGTGAGTTTTGGATGAAAAAAGTGCAATTTTTGGGCATGTCATATCAGCGGACAGAATCTTTGTGGATCCGGCTAAGGTCGAAGCGGTGTTTCAGTGGGAAAGACCCAAATCCGTAACCGAAATCAGAAGCTTTGTAGGACTAGCAGGATACTACCGTAGATTCGTAGAAAAATTCTCCAAAATTGTGTCTCCATTGACGCAATTAACTCGGAAGGATCAACCGTTTGCTTGGACAGATCGATGTGAAGTCAGTTTCCAAGAGTTAAAGCAAAGGTTGACAAGTGCTCCAGTGTTAGTAATCCCTTACACAAGTAGACCTTTCGAAGTATATTGTGATGCTTCTTATCAGGGACTGGGTTGTGTGCTGATGCAGGAAAACAGAGCAGTAGCTTATGCTTCGAGACAACTTAAGAATCATGAGAAGAACTACCCCACTCATGATTTGGAGTTAGCAGCAGTCGTGTTTGCCTTAAAGATTTGGAGACACTACCTATATGGCGCACAATTCCAAGTGTTCAGCGATCATAAGAGTTTAAAATATCTTTTTGATCATAAGGAATTAAACATGAGGCAGAGAAGGTGGATGAAGTTTTTGAAGGATTATGAGTTTGAACTTTTATACCATCCGGGTAAGGCTAATGTAGTAACAGATGCTCTGAGTAGAAGGACGGTTCATATATCTGTTATGATGGTAAGAGAGCTAGAATTGATTGAGAAATCAGGGATATGAAGTTGTACGTTAAACTGGAATCAAATTCCATCAGGTGTAGTAACTTAGTGATATCAAGTGATTTTTTAGTTTGGTCAGAGAAAAACAATTATTAGATGTCGAGCTGCAGAAAACGATGAGTTTGTTGAGTACGGACCAGGGTAGAGAATTTATGTTAGGAACTAATGGTATTTTGAGGTTTAGAGGAAGAGTTTGTATCCCAGATGACGTTAAGCTAAAAAGGTTGATTATTGAGGAAGGACATAAGAGTCGCCTTAGCATGCATCCTGGTATGACCAAAATGTATCATAATCTCAAGGAGTCTTTCTGGTGGTCCGGAATGAAGAGAGATGTGGCGCAATATGTATCAGCATGCTTGATCTGTCAAAAGGCTAAGGTGGAACATCAACGACCAAGAGGTATGTTACAACCATTAGAAATACCAGAATGGAAATGGGACAGTATCACCATGGATTTCGTAACCCATTTACCATGAACGGGAAAGGGTCACGATGCTATCTGGGTTGTGATAGATAGGTTGACAAAGAGCGCTCACTTCTTAGCGATAAATTTGAGGATGCCCATGGTGAAGCTTGCTTAGTTGTATATAAAAGAAATAGTGAGACTACATTGAATACCATCGAGCATAGTGTCAGATAGGGATCCGCGATTTACATCAAAATTCTGGCAGTTCTTACAACGTGAATTGGGCAGCAAGTTACAAATGAGTTCTGCCTATCATCCACAAACTGATGGAATCCTTGGAAGATCTATTGAGAACATGTGTCTTAGACCACTTGGGTGTTTGGGATGAGGTTTTACCGTTGATTGAATTCACTTACAACAATAGCTATCATGCAAGCATTGGCATGGCACCATTCGAAGCATTGTATGGTAGGAGATGTAAGACACCCCTATGTTGGTACCAAGAGGGAGAAGCAGTGATGTTAGGACCAGAATTAATTCAGCAAACCACAGAAAAGGTAAAACAAATACAGGAAAGGATGAAAGCATCACAGTGTAGACAGGAGTCTTATGCTGATCATAGGAGAAGACCTCTCGAGTTCGAGGTGGGAAGTCACGTGTTTCTGCGAGTTTCTCAAATGACTGGAGTAGGAAGAGCTATCAGATCCAAGAAGTTATCTCCAAAGTTTCTTGGTCCATTTCAAGTTATCAAGAGAATCGGACCAGTAGCATATGAGATTGTGTTACCTCCTCAACTGGCAAACTTGCACAATGTATTTCATGTCTCTCAATTGAGGAAATACATGTCGAGTCCCGATCATGTACTCGAAGTAGATGACGTATAAGTCAGAGAAGATCTATCGCTAGACACAAGACCGGTACAGATTCTAGATGTTCAATCTAAACAACTAAGAGGAAAGGATATTTGCACTGTCACGGTATTGTGGAATGAAAAGACCCAAGAGATGACTTGGGAATCAGAGGAAGAAATGAAGAAGTTTTACCCTCATCTGTTTGGTTAGGGCAATTTTCGAGGACGAAAATTTTTGTTGTTGGGGAGAATGTAAAGCCCATGAAAAAATCTATTTTAATAAATAGTAGTAAGTTTTAGCATTATTATTAGTAATAATAATGAATAGAAAATATAATTAAGGTTAGAAAATTTTAAATTTATGATAGAAAATTATAATAATTTCAGAATGGGGAATTTAAAATTTTGAGAAATTATTTTAGAAGGTTTTGTGAATAGTGAATAGTAAAAAGTAAATAGTAAAAAGTGAATAGTAAAAACGAAAATAAATAAATAAATAAATCAAATATTCTGAAAGAATAAAAATTCTTAAGTATTAAGGAAAGGTTGGTAAGTGGTGGTTGAGATTAAGATGTTAATTTAATAAAATAATATTAAAAAATTAGTAAATAGTAAATTTTTTTTACTATAAATAGCCAAGGGAAGAATGACTCCACACAAGAAATAAAAGAAAAAGAGAGAAAGTAAGAGAAGGAAAGAATTTAGAAGAAAGTTTTAGAAGAGCAGAGGTTCTGGAAGGTTTTCGGGGGAACAACTTCGGAGTAGGAAACTAAGTCTGGAAAAGAGGTAAGGGGAGCTAACCTTTCTATGTTTTAAGTTAATAATATTGTACTACTATTCATGTGTTGAATTATTATGTGTGCCTATGTGTTGGTTATATAATTGTTCAAGTATTAAATTTATGTGTTATTATTGATGTAAAACTATGTTTTGAATCTGTGAATAAGAAATTTGTTAATAACATGTTGAGGAACACTTTGGCTAAGGAAAGACCAGGTTCTTAAGTTGTCCATTGTGACGCACCTCTCTTTCCTGGAAGTCTACTCGATGTGTTTTTAACTAATCCTTATTAAACAGATTATATTCTGCTGATTTTATTTTTGTGACATACTCAATGGATATGAAATTTGTGTTGAATGTATGATATTATGTTGGATGTGAAATTTATGTATTTGTGCATAATGAGAGTGTGGTAGAGAGTGGAAAATCCTTACCGAAGATCCATCTTGAGAAGTTGGACAGAGTAGGAAGGATGTAGCTTCAGTGGTTGTATTTATATCCGAAGATCCAGTTTGGGGGACAAAGTAGGATATGATAATTGAGCTAGCAAGTAAGTGCATCCTTATCTGAAGATCCACTTTGGGGGACAGAGTAGGATAAGATGTAGCTTCAGTGATTGTATTTATATCCGAAGATCCACTTTGGGGGACATAGTAGGATATGATGTAGCTTCAGTGATTGTATTTATATCCGAAGATCCACTTTGGGGGACAGAGTAGGATATGATAATTGAGCTAGCAACTAGGTGCATCCATATCCGAAGATCGACTTTGGGGGACAGAGTAGGATATGATGTATCTGAGAAAGGTACCACTGCAAGCGTAGAATTTCCTTTTAGAGTCCGAGATTCATACGATTATTTGATTGGGTGGAGTTCATGATGATCATGGTGTGTTTATTGTATTATTAAGAGATTTGATTTATAAGTTGGATATTATGTTATTAATTTAAATTTATAATGTTACTTTGTTAAAGTAGCTCACCCTTGCTTTATTTGTTGTTTCGTGGTTACTGTTGTGTTGTGTGTTTTCTCTCGGCGATGATCATCAGGTAGGTGTGAGAAGAAAGTGGTGAGACGTCGGTGGAACATGCGTTAGATGGAGGATTAACTAGTATTTAGCTCTTATGGACGAGATCCTTATTTCAATCGTTTTAAGTTTGGAATGTATTAAGTTTAAATATTGAGTGATGGTTTGTATATTGAGGAAAACTTTTATTCTACGTTTCTATGACTGTTTTATCATATCAAGAATGTAATAACTATATTATAGTTTAATACTATAATTATTGGGATGTTACAATCGAGGCTGTCGTTTCAGATTCTGACGGTTCGCGTTTTTTGATATTTAAGATTTGGGCGGGAAAACATATGTCAGGTGACACGTGTCAGGTTCCCATAGGCGAGGATGCTGGGCAGCGTAACAGTCTTTTAATCTGGGCCCTTAGTCGTGCTTCGGTTTGACGGTGACGATGTAATCAGCGATTCCAAAATTTTGGCTATAAATAAGGGCTCTTTGACAGTGTCAGACTTACTTTTACTTCTTACTCTCACTGCAGCCGTCCGGTTTTTCTACAATCAGGTAAATAAATGGCTACCACTCCTTTGTCTTCTTCTGGATCAGCGGGTGGAGACGACGGGGGTTCCTCCAGTGACAGCGGGACTTCTCGCAGCTTGGGGTCATCGTCCTGGGCCGAAAGGTCTGATGCAGGGAGGGGGTCTCGGAGTCTTCAGAATCCAGCGCCGACCGGATAGTTCATGGGGCGACTCTGATTCTCTTGGAAAGTGGGGTAGAAGTGGATGTCGTACGAGCTACCCCTGCTGGTGGTTGGCCGCCTATTGGCGGCTATGATTGGGCTTCACACGACGTGGGGTCCTATGAATCTGAGTTCGGGAGTCGGGATGCCCTTTTTGGGTGGGCAAACCGGTCCTTTCTAGTTCGTGACGAGGCAGACACTCAGCTGTTTCATTTGAGCGTGAGCTACCCCAACGAACGGTTCTTCCATGGGAAGGGGACGAGCTCTGAAGACTTCGACCAATCTTACCCCGACTAATCCTCCATTAGTGACTGTGGGGGCCTCCGGTACTGCTGTAGGCACCTCCAAGCCTGCTCCAGCGGACGTCTCCCGCTCTTCTAAAAAGAAAAGAGAGATTCAAGGAAGGAGAAAAGTCTTCTTCCAAGAGGAGTAGGCGTGACAGCCCTCTGCGACCTCTTCCGGGTGGCCTCCTTGATCCATCCTTCGGCATTAGTGACCGTGTGGATTTCAGAATGAGCTCCACGCAGCGGGAGGCAGTCGAGCATCTCTCGGAAAGGGAGATCGTTAAAGCTGCCCTAGAGTTTACTAGTCGAGGCGCCATGCTGATGTGGTATGCGGAGGGCTTCGCCGACCGGCGTGGGTTGGAAGAGGTTCAGAAGGAACTTGCTGCGGAGAAGATAGTTGTTGCGACACGAAGGCCGTCCTGGAAGCGCTCACTCTCGAGCATTCCAAGTGCGAATCTGAACAGGCCGGCTTGAAGAAGAAACTGGAGGATGCGTGTGTGGAGGTGGCGACCCTTACAAAGAGGTTGTAGGACTTAGGGTTGAGGTATAATGCGGAGAAGTAAGAGACCGCTCGGCAGGATTTGGCCCTTTGTCAGGCCGGCGAGAAACTTAAAAATCAAGAGGATGAGCTGATTGAGCTTCATGCAAAGAACATCCGGTTTGAGGAGGAGCTGCATAAGAGAAATGAGAATATTGACCTCCTGAACCAAAACGTTCAGTTAGAGCATGAAGAGGGTTTCTTTAAGGCCATCCGACAAGTGGCCTACTTCTTCAAGTTCGACCCCACCACCGCATGCTTCGACCTTGGGCAAGATGTTTATGATGGGGTAATGATGCCAATCCCTTCACTGGACGATGAGGGTGGACCGGTCGAGGAAAACGCTAGGGTGGATGAGGCGGGGTAGGGTTCTCAAGGGGGCGCAGATGACGACGCAGAAGGTTGTTGATGGTTCCTAGCCTATACATGTATTTTTTTTTTGGGGAAGGGGATAGAATGTGTTTATTTTGGTGGACCGCTCGGTCTTAATTTTGTTTTCTTTTGGGGCCTTTGAGCCATAGACACATTGTACAATCCTCTACTTACTAATATGAATACAATTGGCGCTTTCATTTATCTATCGTAATGTAATTTTTGCCGGTCGCTAATGCGTGTTAGGTGAGTGCTTTGCTTCTCATTATGTTGATCATTTCCGGGGTTTGTTAGTCAATTGGCGAATAATTCGAACGAATGATTAATAAATTAGGATCAATGTCGTTGATTGGGCGACATTGATCTTTTTAGAACTCGTCGTTCACCGCCCGCGCGTTAATTATTTGGGTGGTACTGATTCTTTAAAGAATTCGTCGTTCGCCACCCACTAGGTTAGTTGATCGGGCGGCAGTGGTTCTTTTTAGAACTCGCCGTTCACCGCTCGTGCGATAATAGACCTGGTGGCAGTGATTCTCTTTGAGAATTCGCCGTTCACTACCCGGGGAGTTAGTTGGACGGGCGGTAGTGGTTCCTTTGGAACTCGCCGTTCACCGCCCGGTTACGTTGATTTGTTATTTGTTTGGTGAATGAATGACAATCCCTCCTCATTGTGTTCCTGACTGCATCAAAACATGTTACACATAATTCAAACGTTTAACTGAAATAAAATTTTAGGTGGGATGCATTCCAAGTGTTTCAGAGAGGTCTTCCGTCGGGCCATGATAGGCGATAGGCCCCATTCTGCAAGTTTTCAACTATTTTGAATGGACTGTCCCACTTTGCAGCCAACTTTCTGTGGGTCGGCTCCCTCCGAGCGTCACCTAATTTTCTCCAGACCAGATCGTCTTCCTGAAAGCTTCTCGAGCGCACCTTAGTGTTATATTTTCTTTCCACCATTTGTCGGAGATTCTTCTGTGGTACCGTGCGGGGTAGAATGGTAGGCCCATAAGACCTCGGGTAGCTCATCTACCCATGCGCCTTTCTTCTCTCCAAGTCTCCTTTTGAGTTCGGCGACTATCATTTTATTGGATGCCTCGGCTTGACCGTTCGTCTGAGGGTGTTCGACCGAGCTTGTGACGTGCTTGATGCTCAGGCCCTATTAGAATGCGCACAGTTTCTTGTCGATGAACTGGCGGGCATTATCGATGACAATTGTTCGTGGAAACCCGAACCTGCATATTATCCTCCAGAAGAAATGCTGGACCTTCTGGGCGGTAATGGTAGCAAGAGGCTCAGCCTCCATCCACTTCATGAAATAGTCGACTGCAACCAGGATGAATCTCTTTTGGGAGCGTCCCGCGGGGAAAGGTCCTACGATGTCCGTTCCCCACTTGGCGAACGGCCATGGGGAAACTAGAGTTCGCAATTCCGTCGGAGGAGCGTGAGGAATGTTAGCATGGGCTTGACATTTCTCGCATTTCACTACAAACGTTTTTGTTTCTTCCTCCATGGTCGGCCAGTAATACCCAACCTTGAGGGATCGCGCCTTTTGGGGCTCGCCCCCCGGTGTGAAACCCACATATTCCATTATGGAGCTCGTCCAAAATGTATGTGGCCTGTTGCGGACTGACGCACTTGAGTAGGGGGTAGCAAAGCCTCTTCGATGTAAGTTGTCTCCTATAACGATGTACTGAGCTATTTTCCTGGCGTCCTTCGGTTTGATCGGTTGGCCGGTATCTTGATCCGCCATTAACCGCTGGATTTTGGTTTGCTAGTCAAGCTCTACTGGCTCATCTATCACCAGGCATTGGACGAACGATTCTCTCAGGATCTGCCGGATGATGGTTGATAGTTGCCCATTTTTTCTTGTCACTGCTGAGTTTGGACAATATGTCCGCCCGGGCGTTTTCCTCTCTGGGTATGTGCTTGAGAGTGAAAGTTGGAACTCTTTAGCTAAGGCGCTGGCTTTGTGAAAATACCTCAGCAGCTGATCGTCTTTAACTTGAAAATCGCATTTCATCTGCCCTACTACCAGTTGAGAGTCTGTATTACAAATGAGAGACTGTGCCCCCATGTTTAAGGCTAGTTGTAATCCGGCGATGAAGGCTTTATACTCAGCCTGATTATTGGATGCTTTGAACTTGAAGACAAGAGACTGCTCAAGCAGAAATCCGCCCGGCCCCTCCAACACAATCACGGCACCGACTCCGGCCTGGCTGACTGCTCTATCCACGTGCATGCTCCACTGTGCGGTAGACGAGACTTGCAGTAATTTCAACACAAAATTCGCCTAGTCTTGGCCTTTAACCGATCCGCACGGTGCATATCGCAACCCAAAGTCAGATAACTCCACGACCCATCCGACCATACGCCCAACAATGTCTGGCTTCCTCAGAATTTTGGAAATCGGATAATTCGTCCGAACGACAATTGGGTGGCTCTGAAAGTATAGACGAAGTCTTCTAGCGGCATAGAGAAGGGCAAGTGCCACCTTTTGCACTTACTGGTACCGCGTTTTGGTTGGCTGCAACCCCCGGCTGACAAAGTAGATAAGATAAAGTTCTGGCAAGCCTTGCACCAGAGCAACACTGATGGCCTCGTCTGAAACTCCCAGGTATATTTGCAATTCGGTGTCGGGGAACGGTCGGTTCATCACCGGTGGGTTGGTGAGTATAGTCTTAACCTCGGTGAGAGCCTGTTCGAAATCTGCATCCCACGTTCCGGCGGCCGTCCCCTTTCGCATCCGCTTCACGATGGGCCAGATTCTTTCTGCCAACTTTGGGATAAAACGGGCAAGCGATGTGAGTCGGTCGACTAACCGCTGAATCTCCTTTAAGTTGCTAGGGCTCTTCATGTTAAGAATGGTTGTGCATTTGTCGGGATTAACCTCTATGCCCCACTCGGTTAGCATGAAGCCAGAAACTTTCCTGCAACTACACCAAAAGTACATTTGGCAGGGTATAGTCTGATGTTATAGCGTCGTACCTATCGGAACACTTCTTCTAGATCTTTGAGGTGGGTGTTTGGTGTGGCCGACCGGACGACCATATCGTCAACGTACACATCCATACACCGCCCATTCTGATTAGCAAATATCTTGTCCATCAATCTTTGGTACGTAACCCCTGCATTTTTTAGCCCGGACGACATTACATCGTAACAACAATTTCCTTGGTTGGTTATAAAAGCAGTTTTCTCTCGGTCTAGCAAGTGCATGGGTATCTGGTTGTACCCGGAATAAGCGTCAAGGAAGCTCGTCATTTGGTGGTCGGACGCCCCATCCACCAAGCCGTCGATGTTGGGGAGAGGGTGTGAATCCTTCGGGCACGCTTTGTTCAAGTCGGTGTAATCAGTGCACATCCGTCATTTACCATTAGGTTTTATGACCATCACGACATTGGCTAGCCATGTGGTATACATTATTTCATGAATAAATCCTGCCTCTCTCAGCTTTTTAATATCTTCTTCGACGACCGCCGCCTTTTTCGGTCCTAGCCTGCGCTTCTTCTGCGCCACTGGCCTCACTTCTTTGAAGAGCGCCAATCGGTGGGTCATTATGGAAGGATGTATGCTGGGCATATCGGTCGCCGTCCATGCAAATAGATCTTTATTCCTCCATAAGACTGCCTTTAATTCCCTCTCTACGGTCCAGTCTAAGCCTCCGGCGATCGTGGTTGTCTGATCGTTTCTTGATCCTATCTTCACCGGTCGCAACTGTCCCTTCAACTTTATCCGGTCTTCAGTGTTTGTTCGTGGGTCTAAGTCCACCATTGCGACCTCAGACCTAGCGATCTTGGCTCGGTACGCCCGAGGGTACATTCTAAGCCTTCTGCGTAGCACTCCCTCGCTGCTTTTTGGTCCGCCCGGACGGTGATCACGCGTCCCCACTCGGTTGGGTACTTCAAAGTTAGATGAGGGGTGGACACTATAGCACCAAACATGTTCAAGCAGGGTCGGCCTATTAGTACGTTATATGACGTATTGGCATCCACCAGTAGGTATCAGACCTTTTTCTCCTCCCCATCCCGACCGGTGCCTACTCGTGTGCGCAGTTCAACTTATCCGCATATGTCTACTCTCTCTCTAGTGAACCCCACGATTTGCTCATGGAAAGGCATAATCAAATCGTCAGATAAGTTGGCTGAGCTCTCATGGTCTATCAAGACCTTGCTAACTTCGTAACGAGTTATCTCAGTTGTGATCACCATGGGATCGTCCTGCTCCAGATCCGTTGCGTAGAAGTCTTCATCGGTGAAAGTTATGGGTGGCATTGTTTTTCTGATCGTCTGCACATTGTTTACCGACCGCAACGCTCGGACATGGCGCTTTATGGCTGACGGTGACGGTCCGCCATCGGCGAAACCACCTAATATAAT
Source organism: Vigna mungo (assembly GCA_036885675.1). Classification (NCBI taxonomy): domain Eukaryota; kingdom Viridiplantae; phylum Streptophyta; class Magnoliopsida; order Fabales; family Fabaceae; genus Vigna; species Vigna mungo. Next base: position 33,245,666 of record CP144699.1, read on the forward strand.
GTTAATGTGCCCTCTTATAGGCCGATCATTGCTTCTACTACGACTTCTGCTACGGTGTTTTTCGTATCTCGGTCACTCTTCCCTGTAGTGCGGTCGGCGACTGCTGCTTCGGTTACGGTTACCTCCTTTTGTCAGACTTTTTTGCCGCTTAGGCAGCTGAGCATTTCGAGTGGTTTTCACGTAGTGTTTCAACTGGCCTGCCCTGATCAACTCTTCAATTTTGTCTCTCAGGGTGACACACTCCTTAGTGGTGTGTCCAAAGTTCTAGTGGTACGAGCAATGCCTATTGCTATCAGCCTCGGGCGACGTAGGCCGTTTCTTCAACGGCGGTATAAGGCTGGCGCTATGCGATTCTTTCATATCTTCCACCCTCACCTCGTCAGCTGCCCGCTCCCTCAATTCCTCCATAGTCCTCGGGCGTTTCCGACATATACTGTCTTTGAAAGGTCAGGCCTTAGTGCGGACATTACATACTATAGGGCCAACTCAATGCTTAACCCCTTCACCCTCCGGACCATTTTCCGGTATCGGTCCATAAATGCTTTTAAGGCCTCGTCCTTGCCCTGTTTGAGGTTTGATAGCTCAAAAACCGTAGGGTCTTCGACTGCTGGCGAACTACTTGCCAAACATCTCCTTCAATCCCTCAAAACTTTGTATGGATTTGGGCGGCAACGAGTTAAACCACTCTAAAGCTTCTCCTTCTAACGATAGGGAGAACGCACGGCACCATATAGCTCAGTTGCCGGTTCGAAAGGCCATTCGCGTAGAAAATGCTTGTATATGATCCTCTGGATCAGTAGTTCCGTCATAGATGTTGAGCTGGGGTGGTGCGAAGTGTTCTGATATGTGGACGTCCATGATTGCCTAGGCAAACGGCAACTGGTCGGAGGTGTCTTCCTCCTTCACTACCGGTGGTTCGCTAATAAGGGTGGTTTCCACCCGATCGATTTTATCCCTGCTTCTGTCAGTTCCTCTCTCCTCTAATTTCCAAGTTCGGTCCGAAGCACTGCTATACTCGTCCGTGCCCTCCCGGAGGGTTCGGGCCTGACTCTCCTCTCTCTCTTCATCCCTCTTATCACCCATCTTCTCCTTTCCTTTACGCCCCCACCACCCTTTCCTAGGCAATACGAGTCGCGCACTCTGCCCTAACGGCTGATAACTCTTCCTCATGTTGTCGTCGCATGTCCTCCATCTGCTGCTGCAACATTCTTATTGCCTCCATCGGATCCTCAACGGTCATGTTCCTTGTGGACTTCCATTGGGTTTGGATACTCGGCCCCACAGTGGGCGCCAAAATGTTCCGGTGTGAGGTCAAGATACACAAACCCTCCACAATTTCTCCTTCTACGACCGTCCGCTCTCTTTACGATTTTCTAATCGTCCGTCCGTTTTGTCCAATGTTTGCTCGGGAGGGTACCTGCTAAAGGCACTCCGATGCTCAAGTCAGTTCAAAGATCCGATCGGTTATCAAGCTTAGAATTGAATGCGTAATAAATGAACTTACTTTACATTGTGCCTTTGACTTCTATTTATAGTGTTGGCTATGGGCTCAGTATTAGGGTGGCCCTAATCAGGGCCGAATCTCAGCCCAATAACCATAATCATGTACTTAGCTTAATTAAACTGACTATACCTTACCTCTCTGGACCGTCCGTTCCTAACCGCTTGGTTACTTCTATCTAAGATGACCGACCGTTGAATTTGTTCAAGGGTCTTTCACAAATCAGCCCTGGTCCCTAAAGATCGGTCGTCTTACCTGTTCGGTGGTCCCTAGTACAAAGGCTTTTCTTTTTCAGATATTGGGACGAAAGTGCTTTTTGAGGTATTGCTGGGGCAATGTTTAAAGCTTCCAAATGACGACCAGCCCTTACACTTCGGATGCGGGTATTTTTGAAAGATTCAATCGAAGATCACCGAACGATCTCGATTATCCAGTTATCCGGCCTTATAATTCAAACTAGCTTAATTTTATTGGCTATAATTTTCTAATAATTCAAATTTGAATTGTCATTTTATTTCTTTTTGTGCAGATAACATGATCTTAGTGTGTCATGATCCAAGTGTGTCTACGGTTCAGCACGCGAAAAAGTTCTAAAAAGAACTCCTATCAACATAGGAAAAAGTTTCGAAAAGAACTCCTATCAACATAGGAAAAAGTTCGAACCTATCAACATGGGAAAAAGTTCCAAAAAGAACTCCTTTCAACATAGGAAAAAGTTCCGAATAGAACTCCTACAGTGCAGAAAGTAATGATGACTTAAAGCGCATCGAAAATACAACGTGAATGGTCCCTCTCAGGCTCACCACAACCCCTGTGCACCTCTTCTAATAAAGAGCTTGTTTGGCTTGGGAGACTGTGTGTACGGTAGGACCATTTGGTCAACCAAAGGACCGGGCGGTTCAATGAGAAAATAGCTGACTGATCTAAAAATTTATTTGAGCAATCAATGGGAAGTTAATGAAAATAATTGTCATTTATTAACAATTAAGAGGAATAATGTCATTCTTGGTAATTAATGAGTCAGACCTAAAGGTAAACACATTGTAATATTTATAAATATTTCTCTAAGAGAAAATGACATGTAATTTAACTCTAATTACTAAGGATGATGATATTTTGACAACACTTTTTGACAACTTTTTTTACAACAGGACACGTGTCATGACTTGATTGCTTTATTTGAATTTACTTTTAAAAAATATTTAAAACGGACCAATCACAAACTACCACGTATGCATTGTTAAAAAATTGTTAAAAAAGTGTTGTTAAAAAGATTTTTTCCAATTACTAATCTTTATTAAAAATGATGATACAGACAACTTTAAATGCTTTGAGTTAGGGATCTCAATCTTACACAATCAGAAATATTTTTTAAATAGGCTATAAAAAAAATCATTGGTTGTATCTAATTCACTTTTTGATCTCTTTTTTTTTCATACGATGATTACTCCTATGTTAGTTTTACGGTAAATTATTTGATGCGTTTGTAATATAAAAAATGTTATATGTGGTTGTAATCCCTGTGAGCTTGAAAATCATTTTTATCACAAATTTTGTTATATATTGATTTTGATATAAATTATAGTAGTTTTCATTCATTCCTAATTTAATTCCAGAAAACCATATGAGAAATCTTAAAATTTATGATTGTCATTCATTCACATAAATCATGAGAGGAAAATATTAACTTTGATTCATGAGAGACAAAATGACAATATCTCCTTCAATTTATGTGTTCTCTAATCTTATTTTTCCAATTGATCTGTTGACGTTTTTTTCTCTCTCACACTTTTTGATCATTTATAATGAGAAAATCTTAGAACCTAAATCTATTTTACATCCACCAAGTTGTCTATTATTCATTTTTACTTTATTATAACTTTTTGTAATAATAGGTAGGATATTATATTTTACCAAATTACATTTGGACCATTATTATATTTCACAGTCACATAATTAAATTAATCTATTAATATTCTAATATTTAAAATTTTGAAAAAAATAAATAAATATAATTCTTTTAATCCAATGAATTTCAAATTCTTTTACATATTAGATGATATTACAAAGTAATATTTGAACATAAAGTATATATGAATACATATGAGTATGTAAAAAAAATTGAATAATATGAAGAATACATTGTATTTATAAACAGATGTGCATAAAAAAACTGTAAAGGTAACAATTGATTATCAAATAAAATTAATTACTAACGTGCTTCAATTATCAAATTTAATGAAATTTGTGGTATATTATACTCATAATTATATTTGTTATGATTTTATATTTATTACTAAAATAATATGTATATATATTGTATGATGTAATGAAAGTATTTATATTTATTTAATATTATTCTTTAGGATGGAGAGAAGTACAAAGTCTATATACATAAAGTTCTTCTATATCTTTTAAGGAATAAGAAGATCTAGATGTAAGGGAATCAAATGAAAAAATTGTAAATTATACATACATACATATATATATATATATATATATATATATATATATATATATATATATATATATATATATATATATATATATATATATATATATATATATATATAGTCATGATTAAAAAGAAATTAATTTTTCCTCGAATCATAAATAAATTAAAAATTAGAAAGTATTACATTTATTATAAAAGAATTATGCATAAGGAATAAGACTTTTGTCAAGATTAAAAAGAAATTAATTTTGCGTCAAATCATAATTAAATTAAAAATTAGAAAGTATTACATTTAATATAAAAGAATGATGCATAAGGAATAAGAGTTAAATTATTTGACTCTAATACAGTATATTAATTAAGGTTTTGTGATTTTAAAAATGTAGTATCTGTTTTGTGTCACCTACATGAGGAATGTAAATCAATTAAGGTCCACTTATTTTAAGATATACCAAATGTTAACATGTAATAAATCTTATTTATTATTATTAGGTCAAACTAGTGGTTTGATTCTAATTTTAATTGAAATAGATCTTTAATTTTTTTCTCAATTAAATCTTTTTTTTTAAATTGATTTAATTAAGTAATTTCCATTATATTTGTACCAATGATATTAAAAATATACCGTTTCATAGTTTTTTTTATATTTTCTTTTTTAAAATATAAAAAAAGCACGTCATATATTTTTAACGTTATTAATAGATATTAATAAAAATAACCTAATTGCATTTATTTCCTTTTTAGAAAAAACTTAATTAAGACAAAAAACTAAAACAACAAATTATTTCAAATAATATTAGGACCTAGCAACTAATTTAACTTTATTATAATGATTGTAGAGAAACATCTTATATTTAATTTATAATATAATATGTAACTAAACGTGTAATTATAGAATGGTTTTTGACTGGTTGTATTAATAAAAAAATAAAATCCGGAAGAGTCAATTCCTTAATCAATCTAACATCAAACTGGGCAGGCAATTATTCAAATCCATCAGATTCGTTCAGCCACAAATATTTAATATACACCTGACCTACACGGGATTATGAGCACCCTCAGAAGCATTCATCCGTTAATTAAAGCCCTATTATTGAATATCAGAGCCACCGGTTTCACTGGGATGCTGAAGAAAAGAAAAGAAATGTTGAGTGACAAGAATGGTCGAATAAGATTTCGCCACGTCAACGAGAGTGCCAACGTGGGGACAGGAGATTCGTCAGCAGTGGCCGATGTCCAAAATATCTGAGAAACATAGCGCACGTGTCATGCGGTGTTCTTACGGGGTTTCTAACTCCTACAAAAACCCCTCTCGTGACCTTCTCTTACACCTCAATTGCTTTCACAGCTTCCCTTTCAAAGGAACAATGGCGCGTAGGGTTTCGATTTGCTCCTTCTTCTTCGTCTTCGCACTTTCTCTTATCGCCTCTCAGATCTCTGCGGAGGAGTCCTCTGAGACTAAGGAATTCGTACTCACACTGGATCACTCCAACTTTCACGACACTATCAGCAAGCACGATTTCATCGTTGTCGAGTTCTACGCTCCATGGTATGTTTCGATTCTGTTGCATTTTTACTTTTTTTTTTTCTTTTATGCTTCATCTTTACTCCTTCTGATCTGAGACATTTGCTTTGACTTTGTCTACATCTCGCTTTTGTTAATTTCCTGTTGTGATTTTGTGTCTATACTGATGCCCTCATTTTAATCTGATTTCATTTTTGTGTTTTGGATTTAATTCTGTGGTTTCGTTTTAATTGACTGTGTTTCATTTGATTTTTGAATCTGTTGTTCTGAATCGGCTTCACTGAGATCTATTGTTATTGATATTAGTGCATTGTGGTTTTCACGTGATATTTGTTTTTATTTTTCTTTCTTAGGTGTGGCCACTGCAAGAATCTTGCTCCTGAGGTAATTTTGGTCGCCTTTAATTTTGGGGTTTCCTTTGATTTGTTGTTGTAGGATTATGCGGTTGATGATTTTTGGCATTTTTGTTTCTGCAGTATGAGAAAGCTGCTTCTATCTTGAGCAGTCATGATCCTCCGATTGTTTTGGCTAAAGTTGACGCCAATGAAGAGAAGAACAAAGCTCTTGCATCGGAATATGATGTTAAGGGATACCCCACACTTAAGATTGTGAGGAATGGGGGAAAGAATGTTCAGGAGTACAAAGGTCCCCGTGAAGCCGATGGCATCGTTGATTATTTGAAGAGACAGAGTGGTCCTGCTTCAACTGAAATTAAATCTGCCGATGAAGCTACAGCTTTTATTGGTGAAAATAAAGTTGTTATTGTAAGTGATCGATTGTTTAAATTTTCTTTATTTTAACTCATCTTGGCCTGTAATGATGATATATACCTATGATTTCAGATTGGAATTTTCCCGAAATTTTCTGGCGAGGAGTTTGATAACTTTACGGCCCTAGCAGAGAAGTTGCGTGCTGATTATGACTTTGGTCACACCCTGAATGCTAAACACCTTCCAAGAGGTGAATCATCAGTCGCTGGCCCTGTAATTAGGTTATTCAAGCCGTTTGATGAACTTTTTGTTGACTCCAAGGTAGTGTTGATTTATGTGGATTAATTTTGCAATTTTATTTGAAGCTTTAATCTAATACTGGGTGTCAAAATTAACTTGTGCTTGCAGGATTTCCATGTGGATACTCTAGAGAAATTTGTTGAAGAGTCCAGTACTCCTGTCGTTACTGTGTTTAACAATGATCCTAGCAATCACCCTTTTGTTGTCAAATTCTTCAACAGCCCCAATGCAAAGGTAAATTTTCTGTTTAAGTGAATTTTGTTCTTTCAATACTGAACTTGAGATTTCCGTATTAATAACGTTATTGCAGCTGAATTTTTATTTGTTAAATGCCTCCATGGTTTCATTAATTGCTATAGCTGGGTAGCAGGGCATGGATTTAAATAGAGGTTTTCAATTGCGGCCATTGGGCTACTAGCAGCCTTTTGCCTTCTGTAATCTGAACAAAATATCATTTTCGTAAACCAGTTTTCTTTCCCCTACCCTTCCTGTTCCATAATATTTATTATTTCCTTTGTTTTGGTTGTATGCCCATTTTATCCCGTGTTCAAGAAACTTAAATTGTTGATATTGGCAGGCAATGTTGTTCATCAACTTCACTGCTGAAAGTGCTGAATCTTTCAAATCAAAATACCGTGAAGCTGCTGAGCAATTTAAACAACAGGGTGTAAGCTTTCTGGTTGGAGATGTAGAGTCTAGTCAAGGAGCTTTCCAGGTTTGTATCAAAATATGTAACATTCAAAATATGTAGCATTCAATATCGATAATTGACATTGAGTATGGCTTGTCTTGACAGTACTTTGGACTGAAGGAAGAACAAGTACCTCTAATTATCATTCAACATAATGACGGGAAGAAATATTTTAAGCCCAATTTGGAAGCCGAACACATTCCAACTTGGTTGAAGGCATACAAGGTTATTCTTATTTCTCTTTGTGGCTTGTAACGTAGGCATAATTCAATCTGGTTTATTGCTTTTAGTTGTATATGTTTGCTGAACTCTTTAATTTAAAATTACTTAATTGTGACTGCTATTTTTCTTGGAAAGATATATATATAAATCTTGACATTTTCTTTCTGAATATTTCAGGAGGGTAACATTGCACCATATGTGAAATCTGAACCTGTTCCTGAAACTAACAATGAACCAGTTAAAGTGGTAGTTGGGGAAAGTCTCCAGGACATCGTTTTCAAGTCTGGGAAGAACGGTATACTTCTTCCTTTTTTCTATTTTGGTTCTATTCCATGGATTATCAGATTGTGGCACACACTGTAATCTTAAAAAAGATCACATTTCTAATGTTCTTGTTTTTGATGGAGCATTACGGTCCAATTTCGATAATCAATACATCTTTAGTTTGTATAATATCAACCTTTACGAAAAGCTGATAGATATGATTTTATATTTTTATCACATTTAATTTGCTGGATCTGTTTGTATAATCATTGCAAATTATGAAGGATAGAACTTGGATTTTTTTTTTTAATCGGAAAGTGTGTTAAACATTAGACGAATTTCTCTTCATATATAAAATTAAAGAATAACAAAATTGATTAGAATTTTGATTTATAATCTAATTGCTAATATAACGAAGCTTTCATCTTCAGACAACCATTTATCTTTTTTTATATAAAGTAGAAATTATGTCCATGATTATATATGCTAGTAATTATGCCCATAGTGGAATCTTTCATGCATCTGCATCATTTTTGTTAGTGGTAAACCTTTATCAGTCCATTATAACTGCTAACACAAATACCTTGCAGTTCTGCTGGAGTTTTACGCTCCCTGGTGTGGTCATTGCAAACAGTTGGCTCCTATATTGGACGAAGTTGCTATCTCATATCAAAATGATGCTAATGTTATCATTGCCAAACTGGTAAGAATTGTATTCAGTTTTCAGCTTCGATTATTATGATAGTATATCCGTTTCTATAGATGGTGGGAGTAACTTTGAGAGTTATATTTTAATTTTCTACATGTTGTTTGTCACTTTCCAGGATGCAACAGCCAACGATATCCCAGGTGATACCTTTGATGTCCAAGGTTATCCGACCCTGTACTTCAGGTCATCAAGTGGAAATCTATTACAATACGACGGTGGCAGGACCAAGAAAGACATCATAGAATTCATTGAAAAGAACCGGGACAAACCTGCCCAGCAAGAACAAGGAACAGATAAACCTGCTCATGCTGAACAAGTAAAAGATGAGCAAGAAACAGGAAAAGATGAGCTTTGAAAGGTAAGTTTGTGCTAATCATTGGCTGTCCATTTTCATTGCAATGCCCAACTCTTGCAGACTTTGATTTGCATTTTTTTGATGTAGTCTCTTTTTTTGCAGGAAAGAAGTTGCACCTCTCTGGGGATATAGGCACATAGTTACATGTGGGGTGTTAACCCCGTTGTATCTCTTTATCACAAGTTAGTGAGTTTTAGGTGCAGACTATCTTTCTCCTTCGGTTTTTCTTTCTCTTTTGTATGTTATGAGAAATAAAACGGATTTTCTTTGGCGGAGTAGAGTTTTAGTTTTGGAAAATTTGTAGCTGGAATTTGAATTAATTTAGTCATGCTTTTAGAACAAGATTTCCGGTTCGTAGTCTTCTTTGGACTATAATTTATTTAAGATTTTCAATTCGGTTTAATTTTCTTAATCGAAATCCAGTTGATATACATAATAAACAAACGCGAATGTTTGCTAAAAAGGACGTCTGTGGAAATTAATTGTAATTGAATCAGTTTTTATTATGACTACCATTTTGAAATTTTAACTTAAACAAGAATGTTAGTTGCTTTTCAAACGTAATGAAGGTACGAGGTTTCTTTTTGTTGTTTTTTTATTTATATTTTCAGTCTTTTTTTTAAGATCTTTAAGAGCAATATTAAGTGATTAATCATGTAATATATTATAACAATGGTATATCTTATAATTCATATAATTGTTGAATTTGGATTATGCTATAACACGGCATTAAGCGACTTTTACACCTCTTGCATAAAAGAACTCTTCTTTATGTGTAACCTTGTCTTTATATTCTTTAAACTTTATTACTTTCCCCATTTTTATCATTTAAAAATATTACATTAGTTTTTTCTCTCTCTTTTTTATGTGAAATGTAATTGTTTTTCTTTTTGTAATTTAGGAATTTAAAGTAAGCTGAAAGTTTTATGTAAAATGTAAGTGGAAGAATCATAAATGCATTGTTTTAAAGTTTTGTCTGGGGTGTAAAATCTCGTGTCTCTTCTTGGAAAGACTTCACACTGCTATCAGAATTTAATTTCAAGAAAGTGTAGATACAATGGAATGATCGTTACTAAGATATTCTGCTTGAGAGGAATCCATTCTAATCCGGATAAACTCACATTTGAATGGGTAAAGAAACTCCTACTTGAAGAAAAGATTATTAATAATTTAAGATAAATTAAAAATCTCATATTAAATAAAAATAAATTAGAAAAACTCATAAATTAAATTAAGGTTTTGAATTAAAAATAATATCCTGATATTTTATAGACAATTCTGAATCTCCCAACATAAGCCTTACATCAATAACGTGCATCCTCCACAAAGTAATACTGTGCCATTTACTTAAAAAGTATTTCAATAACGGACTTCTTTTCGAGAGCAAAATCATTTATATAAATGTGAGCTTCTAATATTTTACTTTTTTAAAAATATTATGTATATCTGTCATAAAATATTTTGCTAAGGTGAAAATTCAAGGTTAAAAATTTACCAAAATGCTACAGCGTAAACTAACCAGAACATTATTACCACTTTTTATAAATAATTTAAGTACCTATTAATCATTGTTTAATAAATTTTACCGTTAAATTTTTATTCACATTTTCAATTTTTACACATTCTGTCAATTTCTTAAATATGTAATAGGGTTAACCCTTTTTCAAAAACCATACCATTCTATCACATGTTTTCCTTATAAAAACAACGTCGTTTGTAACTAACTTTTGATGTCAAAATATATAAAAGTTATAAAATATAAAGATTAAATGTGCAAAAATCAAAGCAGTAAAATTGAAAATTTTGAAAACCTAACGATAACATCCATGAAAAGAACTCGCATGGTGAAATTTACAATGGACTACATAGATAGTTTTTTGGCAGGATGGGTGAAATTTGCAAACATTAAAATTCATTTAAAATGCAAGTTAAACGGACAATTTTTTTTTTCGTAATATTAATTTATCCGAGTGTAAATTTAAACGGGGATGACATGTTTGTATACTTAGCTTTACATACACCCCTCTCATATTAAAATATATGTAATTTAAAGAGCATTGTGGGTTTAAGTGTTTTTTTTATTATTATTAAAAGTATACAAGTGGTAATAGTTTGTTTTATCGTGTAAATTCTCAATTTATTCAGTAACAAATTGAAGTGTTGACTAACATATCTCTAATTCTCTGTTCACTTGAAGGGATTTGGAGGAGAGTAATTGAATGAATTTGAAGATATTTTTTTTTCTTTATTTAAGTGGATTTGGAGATAAGTGAAAGTGAATTTGGAAATTTTTTTAATCTGTCACATAAATTAAATCATACACTAATTCTCATAAACTTTACTTTCAAATCCAGTTTCACTTACCTCCAAATCCACTCAAATAAACAACAAAAAAATTATCTTCAAATCTTCTCAAATTCATTTAATCTCTTCCAAATACCTTCAAGTAAACAAGGCACAAATAAGTTTTTCGTGCAAACGAGTCTTTGAAAAAAATTTCTTTATACTTATAAGTTCTTTTGTTAGTGATATTTGTAATAAAAATTCACATCAAAATTTAAACATTATTGTCTCTTAGACATAGGGGTCAATATGAGTGAGACACTAATCACCATGGTTTAACAACCAATGCAAACTTATATGCTAAGAATTTCACTAACAAACTACTCTTGTAAACTTAAAGTCTTAATCACTTTTCCTCTTTCTTTCTTCTAGTGTTCTTAAATTTGAGAGCATGAGGTTAAAAAAATACACTTTTGAAAAAAAAGTTTTCATTTTGAAGAAAAAAAATTAAAATAGAGAGAATATTTTGATTCTTTTGATTTTCTATTTTTCTATGTATTTTTAAGGTTTGATGTGGAGATTTGAGTGTCAAAGTTTAGGATCATTCTTTAGTTTGTGTTGATAGTAGAAGTGGAGGAAAAGCAATGGTGATGGTTTTGTGTTTGTGTTTTGCTTGGATTTGAGGTCATTGCTACATATGTTGATAAAGTAAAATTTATGGTTTTAGCTTTTATTTCTGTGGGTATTGTTGATTTATCCACTATGACTATTTCTCCTAACATGGGAGATTTATATGAATTGGACTTATTTTTTGTGATTAATTTAGGTTTTATGGACTTTTTATTGTTGTTTTATTGTGATTATTAACATGGAAGATTTATATTTTTTGTCTACTAGAGATTTTGATGCATAATGATGAACTATTCAATGACTCATTTTCATATATTTAAGTGTCATTCTAGTGTGTCTTACAACAAAAGTCACATAGGAGCGAAAAATGTTCTACCATGATATTTATCTAGTATAAACTTTTCTTAAGAATTTTACTAAAAATGAATGACTAAAAGTATTTCAATTAGTCATGTACATGACAAAATTATTCTAAAACTTATCAATAAATATGTTTTTATTTTAAGGACAAAATGGGATATTTTTTCTAGGAGAAATAACATGATAGAAATTAAGTACAAATTTTCGTAAAAAAATCATCCAAATTCAGCTAATAATCTAATTTATCCATTTGTTTCAATTAGTAATATTAATTGAATGTTTTGTTTTGTAATTTTTTTTAACTATGTCTCCTTAGTGGTCTAATAATATGTGTATAAGAAGTTACCATTTACAATTTAGTAATCAACAACGATACAAAATATTTTGCTTCTCTAAAGGATAATATTGATGATTTTCCCACATAAAAAAGAATGAAGTCGAATGTATATATTTGCTTTTAGTAATCACTCTACCAAACTACAATCTTTGTTAAATGCATATAATATAGTGCTCGTAAAAAGGTAATGAGAAATGAATACATACCAGAAACATATTAAAAAGTATATAAGTGAGTGTTTTTTTTAACAATTTAAAACTTCATTAATAATGGTTAATAATACGATGTATTTAATGGCATGTTAAATTGGTAAACTGGATTTTTATCTGGAAATTATAAAAAGATTGTGTCAATTCATCGTCTTATATAAGTTCGTTTCCCAGTGACGACTTTATGTGATTATTGTACATTCAGACCTTGTTGAATAACAAAGAAAACTGATATACATTTTGAATAATGATATTTGAAAATATTTTTTTTACAACATTTTAATATCATATATGTGTCATTCTGTGATTAGTCCATGTTGATGTTTATGACTATTATTATTGATTATGAAGTAATTTTTGACCAATCATAACATGTGAATGATGTTAAAATGTAAAAAAAAAATATTCTGAAAGTATCGATATATTTTACGCATGAAAATATTCCATCAGTATTTGAAATCTAGTTCGAAAAAGTAACATTATATTATTTGTAGACAAACCTTACAAAATAAAAGTAATAAAAAGCATCCCATGGTAAAAGCCTATGATTTGTTTCAGCGTACAACAGCATTAAGAAAAAGTTGATGATACATGCATTGCAACTCAGAAAAGAAAAAACAGTGGAAAGCACGTGGTTCATGAAATACCCCACACACACCATTTTGTCAGTGTAAACACTGATTTTACTCTTTGCCTGCAAACTAGTTCAGTTTTACCGTCTATTGCGTATGTCCAAAGCAAGACCCTTTAACTTGTAATCAAGAGCTTTTAGTTTATGCAGTAGACACAAGGATTTTCAAAGACCCCACTCAGCTTGTGAAAGTGGTATGTTTTAAATCGATTCCTAAGAAGAAATTTACACACGTTTATATACTATAAATTTATAAATTCATCAGTAAACTATGTAAGATTTTTAACACATCTTCTCACATAAAAACATTTATATATTAAAGATAGATTAAATATTAATAGATAATTTAATAACAGATAAAACAATAAATCCAACAAATAACTTGTTAAAATAACCTTTAACCTATATCTTAGTAAGAAATGAATTTTAACCCAAAATTTACACTTTTATATATATATATATATATATATAAATTAGTGTTATTTTTAAGGGGCGTGGCAATAATATACAATATGAGGAAATGAAATAATAATTAAAATGATTTGTAAAGAGGAGGTAAATGATAATTAATTAATTGTGAATAACGACATTAAGACTCACTGGGAATTCATCAAGCTCTTAGATTTGAGGAGATAGCCATAATTAGAATGATAGTCATAAACTATATAACAGGTATGCACCAAACACTCTGTAGTGTTGTTTTCTTACACCACAGCCAACTCCTTCATTTTGGGTCTTGATCTCTCCTGATGAGAGTCCGGAGATATGTTCTTTCTTTTGCTAATACTGTTACTGGTATTGTTATGGTTACTGATGTTAATGATGACATTCTCATTCTCCGAATCTATGCAACTGTTAGCAGATTCTTTTTCACAAGAATTTTCAAGGGATTTCAGAAAGTATGATTGAAGCTTGTCCAGATCTGATAACTGAAGAGGCTTCAGCAGAAACTCTTCTGCCCCTCCTTCCAAGCACCTATCAACAATGTCATAAATTTCTCAATTACATAAACTATTATGGTATCAGTGACAAAAAAAAAATCTGTTTCCTTGATGCATTGGGTGTGTTTTAATGTCACAGTGGTGTTTTTTAAGGACTGCAGTGCAGATAATTATGGTAAATATCTAAAAAGATCAGTTTTAAAAATTGCAAAAAAGAGTTAACTCAAATGAAGCAAGAAAAACTCACATGCTGATTCTGGAAGGTACATTTTCTGATGACATAATCACGACGGGAACATCTTTCCAAGAAGATCCCTGCAGCGGTAAGCAATGTCAAAACAAGAAAGAAAGACCAAATTAAAGAAAAGGGAAAATAAAAAAAAAAAAGTGAAAGCAAACTTAGATCCTGAGAGATCTGTAACTTTTCCTTTTTCTTTTATCATTCTTTTTACTGAAAACTACATTATGAGAAACTGGCTATATCTGTATGCAATGGGTGAATAAAAAGATGAACAAGTTGAAGAAGCAATATGAATGGAAATATTTATGAGGGGATTAAAAATGATTGTAAGTGTTGATTGAAGGAGAAGGGAATGTTTGGAATCTTTTAGAGAGTGTGAGTACATGCTATTGAAGCTAAAAAAGACAGAGGGAATTTCGGGAGGGTGTCGGGGAATAAGAGTAGTGTGTTGACCTTGACTCGTTTGAGTAAATCATAGCCACTCATCCCAGGCATGCAATAGTCTGTCATGATCAAATTCACTTTGATTCCCTGAAATTCAAAAGATGCAACAGAAAGTACAGGTTACTGTTTGCTATTAATATGGAATATCTCACCCCACTATACTACACATACGTATTACTGTCACCAAAAATTAAAGAGAGAAATGACCACGATCACCTACCTAGCTACCTAAGTACCAAAAACCAAATTCAGTGGTCTTTGCCCAAACCTTTTTCTACCCGTTTTTCTTTTCCAAAAGACACCCTTAACTTAAACAAAACAAAATCAAAACAACTCATGTACACAACAGTAGATACGATTCTGGGAGCGTGTCATTCGTGCATCAAAACAACAATTACGCCTACGTACACGCAATAAAAAGCTCTTAACTTTTTCTACAAATTCTATTATTTTTCATGCCAATGCCGTCAAATCTTCAAGAAAACTAGCACAAGCAATTATGCAGAACAAAGGTTATATTTTGTTATCTTATTCAAATGGATACATGATATGCATGCGCGATCTCAATGGTGGTGAAAGAGCAAAAGAAAGTCACTTTAGACTCTTGAGATTAATCTTAGCCTTCCTAATAAACCCTGTTATTATTAACAACAATTTCTGAAATTTCCTCCTGCTTAATCACTATATACGTGTACCTTTTGAAGGTAATTTTTGGAGAGAATATTAGTATATTATGTCCCCACAGCTCATCTTATGCCCTATTATACATTACTTATGTTATGATGATTTATTCTGGCAATTCAATGCTGTTACTTAAGAGGAAGAAAACATGAAAGGAATAACTAATGCTGCATTACAGCGAAAAATGGAAGCCATTTAGAAGTTGTGGCTTGTTTTGAAAACTAGTTTTGTAAGCGAATTAAGCAAGAACTTACTTTCTGTGAGGGGAAAGAAAAATGTCCATGGAATGAAACTACAACTCAAATCAATGGACTGGCTCAAATGTAGTACACAACAAGGACACATGTCTTAAAACCATCGAAGATAAACAAAACACACAAAAAAAGAACAGAATGAGATTATTATTATTATTATTACCTCTTGCTGCAATGGTTGAGGTGGAGGAGAAGATGACGATTCTAAAGAGGTTGAAGAAGTAGTATCATGAAGGTCATCAACCAACCCGAGATATTTCAAAGCCTTGTCTCCGGAGTCCACGCAGGTGACTGCTTAACAAATAATTAACACAACCATAAACCAAATTAGCAACAGACAACCTGAGAAATAAGAGGGTAATGGTAGCAACATTAGAACGGTAGGGAAGAATTAATCAAAAGAAAACAAAAAAAAAAGGGTACATATTGTAGGAACCTTTGTATGAAGAACCTCTTAGGAGCCTCTCCAAAAGCTTCCTATCTATGACACTGTCGTCCACTGCCAACACATGAAAATGTTGCTCCTGCGGTTGCGGCTGTTGTTGCAGTTGTTGTAACTGTAGTTTTCTGTTATCCACAAACTCCATATCAGGGTTGAGAATAAGCTTCTGAACACTATCTATATGTTTACTTGCAATATATATATATATATAGCTGGTTTAAAATATATCAGTAATTCAGGGAGGGAGAGAGAGAAAAAGAGAATGGAAAGAAGAGGTGGAATGTAATTATCCCTGGTAGCTTTCTATTTTGATTTTTGATTTATTTATTTGTTTTGGTATTAGTGGGTGCATGAGAGAAAAAACTGTGGTAGCACAGTGGCATGGATGTGGTGTTGTTTTTGTGTGCGCTTAGCTTGTTCATGGTGAGATCTTCTCCCTAGATTCTCTCTACCACTTTGGTACAACCACCACACATACATAACCTTTCTCTCTCTTTCCCCTTTCAATTAGATTTTATTTGATTGCTGAGGAAAAACCCAAGATCTTTGTTCCCATTCGGTCATCATGATGATGGAAACAAGGTTGAAATTTTGGGTCAGGATACCATTGCCTTTCAAAATTAAACCAACTCTTTCTTTCCTAACTAATTAAACCGCTTTTACTTTCTTATTAATTTTCTCAACTGCATATATTAATTTTCCAAGACAAATGAGTATTAGAAATTAGGTTTTAAGCCTAATTCAACCTCACAAAAATGGTTTGTAAAATAAGATTTACACTTTATTTATATATTATAAATTGATCTTATCTTTAGTCTTAAAATTCACTTTTAACATGGTATCAGAGTATGGTTGGAGTTTATTCTAGTAATATATATTCTTTCTAGGGTATTTTTATTTTTATTTCCATCTGTTGTCGGGTCGCTATTGGACCACCTAATTTCTACTATCATGCACGAGATGTCTATACCTGGACGTGAAGGAGTATGTTAAAAATCTCCTAAAGATAAAACTAATTTATAATATAAAAATCTAAGTGTAAATCTCACTTTACAAACTAATTTTGTGAGGTTGAATTAATCTGAAAGTCCGTCTCTAACCATGAGTGAGGTTTATTTTTGTTCCCTTTCACCTTATTCTAATATTCTTGCTTCTCCACCCACTTTTGTTTACTTTCTCATCGTAAAATACAGTGTTTTGTGTTACTCATAAAGTGCATGATGCATTGGGTAAGATAATTTCGGAGACTTTTCTCCAACTAACGGATAATCTTACATCACCCTATTTTACTTTACCCAAACATTTCGCTATGGAATGTAGGATGTGACCCCTAATTAAATAGGATCCTCTGCTATTATAATTTTGTTGTAAAAAAGACAAGTTCACAGAAATTAAGTTAATCAAAAATTTCTGTGCGTGGAGAAATTGTAATTTTGATGTTAAATATCCTCTTCTCACATGCGAAAACCCATCAACTCCTCCTACATGACAAACTCATTCTGTCGGGCACGAAAAAAATCGAATAAACAAGGTACATGAAATTAACTCGGTCAATTAAGATTGTTTGAACTCCTAGGTGATTATTGTGATGTTTCATCTTTTCAATGTGATTTCTGCCTTACTGGTATCATAGTCTAATCTCAATTAATATGGTTAACTGCCAAGTTACCCAAATTTACGCAAACAACAATAACAAGATCTTTATGAAATCCCACCGAATATCAGAAAATAGATGTTTGCTTACCTGAAATTGGACGCAATGTTGACATCGCCCCCAAGAGTAAATATTCTGGAGTTTGGGTAAAGAAGGAAACGAGGAAAATTACTAAAAATTTAATAATAATTCAATAATAAGTAAATTTAATAAATAATAATTTATAATTTTAACATATTTTTAAAAATTTAACTGATAAATTATTATTATTTGAATGTGAAATGTGAAAACGCAAACTGAAAAATAAAAGAGGTTAGCATTAATGTTTTCAGAGTAAATGGTAAAGGGGGAAGAAGAGATAAGTATAATAAGGGTGGGGTCCAGTTGGCAAAAATTGAAATCTTGGGTGGGTCCAAGGAAATATAATCTTTTGTGGATCCCAAACCCATTCCTCTCTTGTGATATAGATTTCCCAATATTTGGAATCTGTTCCCATCGAGGGTGTCCAAAGCAGAAAGTTTTTCCTTTAGGGCTCAGTCAGTTTGTTCAAAACCCCTTTTTCACACTTGAGTGTGGGACCCATTCTTGTCTGCCACGTGTTCCTTCCTTTCAAGTGTACACCTAATTATCTTCTGACATTGGGACACACTTCTAACGTGGTGCCTCTTCAACCGTCAGATCACATCACTATCATCTTCAATCATTTTACCTCTCCCAATTCTACTTCTTCTCCTATTTTTTCTTCTCTTTTTCTTTTTAATTGCTTTAATATTTTAGACAATCCCATTAGCGTGTTTCCAAAGGACTCTCCGTTTTCGCTACACACGCCACACAAAATAATCCATTTACTTTCTTAGTAATCACATATTTTTACATTTTTTTTAACAACCATAAAAATATATAATTTTATATTAAAAGAAAGTAATATATAAAAATTAAATGTTAAAAAATTATTTTTTCTCAATAAAACTCCAAAAAACCAAACCATGCAACCATAAAATCCTCTAGAACCATCATGCATATAATATATAATATATATTCATTATCATAAATCAGTATTTAAATTATTTAAATGTTTTATGTCCTGCAGCTACCTTAATTGGTTTGAGTTTCAACCCTTCTTACACTAAAAATAATAATGCACTTTTTTGCTTGGGTAAAATTAAAAACGAATCACATGCATATAATGTTTTCATCACTCGATAAAGGCGACAAAATGATTTATGTATCCATGACTCAATCAATCCATATCCATGCTTAACTTTAACGTAATATATTTATTTTTATGATGATAAAATTAAAACAATTGGAAAAATAATTTTGACTCAGTAATGGTCAACTCTTATTTTTCTATGTTCGCTACATTACTATTAAAAATTGTATTAGGAGGTTAATTCTTTGTAAAATTCAATAACTCTTACTAAAATGCTTTTACTAGTGTATTATTTAGGACGATTATTTGTTTTATCAAATTACATTATTGGTTGTTATTAATTAAGAGGTGAAAGTATTTGTTGTTATTTGTATTAAAGGCTATATATAAATCCGTTAATTTGGTCATTTTTACATGGTTTGGTTCCGATTTACGTGAATTAAGACTAGAAAAAACAACAAGACCAAAAATCTCCATAGAAAAAACTCACATGGTTAAACTATCTTTAAAAATCCTATAGATCAGACCAACCCATGAGTCCTTTTTTTAGAAAAATGTTTATTTTGAATACAACAAAAAATTTAATTAATTCCTAATTTGTTGTAAATCTAAGTGTCTTTAATTTGTCAAATAACTATACAAACATTTTAATTAGACTAAACAAACTTTGTAAGAGATTTCAATAAACTTAATTACTTGCTTATATAGGAAAATTAGGTAGCAATTGTTAAGTCTCCATTTTTCCCCAATTTTCTATGTTAATACTTTTCTTTTAGGATAGTTTAGCTTTTAATTTTCTAGAATTAACATAGTTTAGAGTAATTAGGATAAAAATAGGTTTTAAATAAAAATAGTGTTAATTTTGTCTTTTTAGTTAAATAAGATAGGTTTTTAAATAAATAGATATTTTTCCTTTTTAGCAAAAATATTCAGAAAAATAAATAATTTCTTTTGGCTTTTATCTTTTCTTTTGCTGTTTAAAATCTTCATTTTTTTCACTGCAGATCAAGTCTTCGGTTGATTGGGCTGAAATGGAGTATTTGGGTCGTTACTGCTGAAAATAAGATTGGGTTGTTGTTTGTGAAATTGGGCTACTAGGTGGTTGTCTGCATTGATGCTTGGAAGCTGTTGAACAAACACTAATTAGGCTCCAGCTTAATGAAGCTATGCGTTTTGAGCTTTTTGGCTGAATTTCAATTTGATGAAACACTGCGTTTTTGGCAGCTAGGGTCTGATTGAATTGCCAAAGCTGAAGGGGTCTCTATACCTTGCATGCATGAGAGAGCTTGATCACTTGAAGGTTTTTCCCCAATTCACGAGCTAGGGTTCCAGCGAGGAGGAGAACCAGAACAGAGATGCAAGCTCCACGATCCAGAGGAAGAAAGCCTAGAAGGATAATTGGACCAAAGAAAGAGCCCAAGAAGCTGATCGGAAGCAAGGCAATGCTGAGCTGATTGACGATTGAAGAGTAAAGCGGGTCGCTGAGTTAGTTGAAGATGTTCGTGAATATTCCAGAGTTTGTTTTCAGTTCATTCCTTTTTCCCCATCTTTTCCTCTTTTTTGTTATTGTTTTCTGCTATATAAAGGAGTTTTGTAAAATAGAAACGCACAAGTGGTGGGTGACAGACACTGCTCTAGACTCTAGACTCCAAATCCTCAGTTCCAAATTCTTTAGTTTTAGATTTAATTGCTTTCGTAGAAGTAGACACACTCTCTGCTTAACTGGGGATTCTTGGATGACGTCTATTGGGTGACAGATAGTGGATATCCGGGAACCTATGGTATTATGTATTCTTGATTTCATATTTCAATACAAATTTTATGTTTCAAGTTGTTTCAATTTACATTCTTGATTGTTTGTATTTTCTTTTCTGCAAATTAATTTTCCAGTCTTTTACTTTGTTGAATCTGTGTTTTAGTTTGATTACAATTTACATTTCCTGAATTTAGTTTGATTTCGTTTACAGTTCTTGCATCCCTGATGTTCCTAGTTTTCATTTTTTTTCTTTTATGTTCATTTTATATTCTAAAATTGATCATTGTTCATTAGCTATGTTTTTTTACCTTATTGGTCATTGTAGTATAGGTTAGTCTAGTTTTAACTTTGGATCAGTTGTCTTGGGTAATTTTGCTCTATTTTCTGATTGTTTCCAATATAGGTGCGTAGGTTTTGATTTCTTATTTCTGTTCTTTAGTTTTTACATGTTACTCCCTTCACCATTTACTATAGTTATTTCAATTACTCGTTCTGCATTTCATTTTTACATGTTGCTCTCCATTGATAAGAATAATGTCTTTAAGTTCCATTAGATGCATTAGTATACTATTTTAGGATATGAGTCATGCAATATTTTTTTCTTTGCGTTTCTTCATCCATGCATCATTCATGTTCTTTTTCTGATCATCTATATCTTCTATACAGTTTATGTTTTCATCACATTATCATGCATTCATTTAGATTTAGTCGATGTATGCATTATTAGTTAGTTAGTATTATATTAGATTTCATTTTACATTTTATTTTCCCCACCTAGTTTTAGTAACTAAATAATTAGGCTACAATTTTACAATTTCAAACTTAATAAGTACCAAGTCCACGGATTAAACCCTAGGTTACCCCTATACTACATTAGTGGGGAATTTAGGTTTGTTGAGATTTTAGGCGACAAAAATCCTTTCAACAACAATATAGGACGTTGAAATCCTTGACTGATTAAACATATTTAATTATCCTTGATTGACTAAATATATTTTTAAAGTATATAAGATAGTCATTTAATTTTGTTATGCAAAAACTTCATGTATATTTCTCTCTCATATATATATATATATATATATATATATATATATATATATATATATATATATATATACTGTAGAAAGGTTGACAGAAACACAGACAAAATTTTTCGAAACGTGTAGATCATTGTTCTTAAGGATTTATTCGTGATGTATTGCGCAAGCCCCCTATGATACAATAAGAATTTCTCGTAAATTTTTGAGAATTTCAAAACTAGCAAGGAACTCTAAAGAGACTAAAAGAATAAGCCTAGGATGTAAAGAAGATAAAAGGAAGAAAAACTAAGAAGATAGCTTGAGGAATAAAGTTTCCTTTTGAGAGGAGAAAAGAAAGCTTGATTTTGTGTATTTGTTGGAATGCAGAAAATGCTCTATTTGTAGAGTATAAACTTGGTAAAAAAAATCGTTGGCACAATAATGAATAAAAAAAATTGACCCTTAGCACTTATGAATTTTAATGAGAGAAAAAAAATACACTAATGAACGTATAAAAATTGTTGGTCAACATTTAAAACTAATGTTTCTTTTGCAATAATTATTATTTTATACCAATCCCTACGTATTGCAAAAGAAAGATGAGAAACTTTTTTCTTGGGTTTCATAGGTTGTAATGATTCAGAATTGGTATAGCAAACCATATGAACCAGTCTTAGATCAAGAAACTTAAAACACATTGTAGTAGGTATAACAAGCTATATGAACTAAAGACACTTGACGTGTGTTAGAGGTTTATCAATCACAATATACCCTCACGATCCTTGTTGTTATCGTTGTGTTGCAATTATTAGGCCATGCGCGTCCTGATGGGTGTCGCGGCCCATACAAATTTGATTGCAATTTAGAAATGCAGTATAATGCTAGGGAATGACCCTAGGTCGTCTCTCAAGGACCAAACTGCGGTTCAGAATCAGGTCTAACACAGTGGGGGGGTTTCAAAATGTTGTTTGTGGATGCGGAAAAATTAAAATGAAATTAAAACAGTAAAAACGAAACTACTACAGTAAATACGAAAATTCACGCTGGAACAGGACAACTCTGACCTTTGCTCAATGTTTTACCCATAACTTTTTCTTCAGAGCTCTAAATGAGATGAGGTTTTTTTTCCTGGAAAGTAGACTCAATTATCTTTCTTGTGACATATAAAACGTAGCATTTGGACCTCTGGTGTGGTTGCAATTATTTTTTAAAAAACGAGTCCAGAGAGTGAAATGCTAAACCAAATACTAGACTAAACAAATATCTAAACACAGTTAAAATTATTAATATGCATCACTAAATTAAAAACATGAAACCCAACTCAACAAACTATGTGAAATTAAATTAAAGCACAAAAAAAAATAAAAAGACAAATTTATCTAACTACTCACGTGACCACATGTGTTTCTAGCAAAGGAATTTAAAATGAAATTGCTTTTCTTTCTCAAAAATCATCATGGCCGTAACCTTGTGCCCCTTGGACGTGAGAGTAAGCCTTGCCTAAGCATCTAAAATCCGTTCATCACATTCTCCAAACCAAAAGCTACGTTCTTGCAATGCCCAAAAGCATAAAATGGAATAGAAATTAAAGTGGATATGTTATTTCTTCCAGCAACCGAGACACACCTACTCCTACCTCATCTAATTCTAATTTCATCTACTAATTAAAAGGAAAGCTATAAATGAATGAACCTCTGCACAACATCCCATCATCACGCAGCAACTCATCTAGATAATGAAAAAGAAAATGCAAGGAAACTTTCTTCCAGACTACACCGTGCATATGGCTGAATCCGTAAGCCCCTTTTCTATTCCCAAGGTATTAAATCACATGAGTTCATCTAATGAAAGCAAAGGAAAATTAATGTACTTCTCACCACTAATCTGCCAGGTCGTGCCCTGCTATCCACCAACTCCAATCAATTCAACTTCTCATTAATAAAAACAAAGGTAAAAGCTAGGACATGACAATGCATTCAAAGAAGAAAATGAAAATCAAAAGTAAAATGATAATATCCCTGGACGTGACTCCACCCTTTAAATCTTGAATCCATTTTTCCAAATAAAAGCTTTCAACGTCAACTTCTCTGACCCAATGAGAGCAGCGTGAATATTCTCAATTCAATCAGCATCAAAACCATGTTCAAGCAAAAGAAACCGTGAACGCTGTTTCATTATTGAATGCAAAGCAAAGTAATAAAAAAAAATTAAACACCAAAATGCATCAATTAGCAATTGAAAGGGGCAGCAGCTGGCCTTCTCCTTTAATCAACCAAAATCCAAGAATGCAAACAAAAGCCCCATCTCCAAAAAATGTTTCCGCTGCAGCCAACGTGAGTCCTCCCGGAATGACGGCTGGAATGTTTTCCTAGGATCATGTGTCTCAAAATTTTGGGTGGGGTCCACCCTAAAGAAACCCTAAAGTGCCAAATCATCTTACTCTACAATTGGGCTTAGTCTACACTACCAAAAATTGGCCCAAAATACAAAACTTAGTTTAAAAAGCCTAATCTGCTAAATTAAAATTTGACTAATCTTAAACTACTAAATTAAAATATAACTAATTTAAAAAGAGTCTTGAATTATTTTGTCTCCCTCCCAATGCTCCAAAATATGTCTCCAATATTTTTCCTGCAATTAATAATGCAAATAATTAGCTCAGAAAATTCAATTAATTAAAATTAGAATTTTCGGTCAAATTAAGCATATTTAGGAAAAACGGGAAAATACCGGAAAATTAAGCACAATTCCCTGATTAATTCTAGCACAATAAACTAAGTGAAGTCGATAAAATATCGACTCATCAAAATAGACCACACTTAGTCTTTTGCATTCCTGGGCAAAACCAAGACGAAAACCAGGGAACAATTCAACGGACATCAGGGAATTGACACAGACTCAACAGACAGACGACAAAGACTCACAATGAAAGAAACAAACAGAATTACACAATTCTCAAGAAATCTGGACAGAGATAAGAAGTAGAAAATATCCAACACTGAATCAGAGAAAACAGATACTCAGAGAAATCATCCAAGCAATTCAAGACATGGCAAAATGATCAATCAATTCAAGAGATGAATCAAAAGCAACAGAACCTCACAGATGCACTATCAGTGTTTCTCTCAAGTGTTTAAGATAAATCAATGTCACTCGATGCACTCAAGAAAGCAAACACAAGTAGACTTGGCAAGCCTCTAATATGAACTCTCAAACCCACATGCATGTTCAAATCAAAAGGTCTTTTATGGATGTAATGGGGTCAACGACAAGGGAGGATAAATATGGATGAGAAGCTACAAACCAAAAGGAATAGAGGAGCAATGGGGAACAAGTGAAACACAATCAAATCACACACAAACCTCTAATTCCATCCTCTTCCTGACTCCTTTATTCACAATTTTTTTATTTTTTTCTCATTTTTCTGTAATTTTTTTTTTCATCTTGTCTCTTTTCTTTTCTCTCTTTTCAGAACACAACTCTAAAAGACAAGATATATACAACATATTCTCAAAAACAAAAGCAAGAAGAGGAACAACCTAGTCAATTCATCTGAATCCCGCAAGAGACCACACTTATTCCCAGAACCATTCCAAAGCTCCAAAATTCCCTAAGGTTAAGGTAATCATGGTTTTTCAGTTAGGGCAAGTGTATGAGCTTCAAAACAAAGAAATGGGGAAAATATAGGCTCAAAGGGGTTATCAAAGGATCACAACAAGGTAGGCTCATTTGGCTAGAGAGGCTCAACAACAAAACTGCCTTTATCACTTTCAAACATCCATATCAATCAAGAACTATCAACAAGAGTCAAGCCAAGGCATATGTGCAAGCAATCAAGAGACATATCACACACAAGAAAGATCATCAAGTGGCTCAAATCTCACACAGGGTATTTCTGTCACAATCAAATCAACTCTCAAACATCATGATCATCTTCCAAGCAATGAAAAGCAAGGATTTCAAGCAATCAGAGCATCAATGCAGTGAAAGAAAGCTGACAACCAAATCACAGTCCAGAATTCAAGAAAAACATGCAAAACTGTACACAAGACACAACAAAAGCTACCTAGAAAACAAAAAATTTAACGCAGAAAACATAAACTAACAAAGAAAAATCCGAGTCTCCCCCAATAGACCACACTTAAACTACACAGTGTCCTCAATGTGTCACAAACATCAGATCAGAAATCAGAACAATTAACAGATCATGGACAAGTGCAATAAAAGTGGGAAAGGGAGGAGAAGGGAAAAGGAAACTCCCCTGATCATGGTGGCAGTTGCCAATTTTGGACTTTCAGGGAGATCTCTTCCACCACAGGATTCAGCAAAGAAGTCTTAAGGAGGAATTGCTTCATCCTCCAAATTTGATCAAGCAGGGAGATGTCCTCCACAGCTGGATCCAAGAAGCAGTGATTGTTGATGAGCAGGTTCAGCTGGTGCCTATTAATCTTCAAACTGTCGTGTATACTGGCACCTTTGTCTTCCACCATGGGTGTGTGTTCATCAAATCCATATGTACCTCCTGCAACATGGTTAGTGCAATGTGGTTCCAAAGATATAACATGCAGGGGTATAACACCCAATCCCAGTGTAAGAGGCTGAACCTCAGATATACCCTCAGAACATGAATCAATCTCAAATGTAGAAACAATATCAATAGCATGCTCAGATTCATGTTCAGTGCATGGAGAACAAACATTTAGATGTGATAGCAAAAGGTGGTTCTCATCATGCAAGGAGGGAGAATTAAAAATGGGCTCATCAACAACATAATCATCAACATACCTATCAATAGCATAATCATCAACAACAGAATCAATCATAGGTATGTTTACCTCCACTTCCCTGAAGATTGGTAGAGTGGTGGAAGGTGAAGTTGGTCTACCTATCTCAAAAGTGTTGCTCATATCTGCCTGGTCTTCCAATTCTTCATCAGTCTCCTCAGGTGTAGGAGTGGGGACATAGGTGGGTGGGGAAGTACATGGCGCAGTAGTAAACTCATGACTCTGCTCCTCATCTCCTATGTGGATGGCATCAACATCATCTGGAAGCTGAACAACCTGAAATGGTGATTCCTCTGAAACATAAGACTGTTCCTCAGTGAGCTGAGTGGCCATCTGCCCCATATGATCAGTCAAACTCTAAATAGAAGCTCTGGTCTCTTGTTGGAACTGAATGTTCTGCATGGCTATCTGCCTTAGTAACTCCTTCAATGTAGACTCATAAGTAGTGGAAGGATGAGGATTTGCTTGGGCAGGCTCATGAAACTGCGGCTGTTGTGGTTCCTTAACAGGTGGAGAAGGCATAGAAGGAGTCTGGAATGATGGTTCCTGATATTGATGCTCTGAAGTACCATACCATCCCAAGTTAGGATTCGTCCACCCAGGATCGTCGCTATAACCATACCGCATAGGGGAGAATTTATCAAGAAACTGATGTTGAAGATCTTCCCAACTGGTGACGGATCCTGGAATAAGACAACAACACCAATCCCTTGTCGCTCCATGTAATGAGTACTCAAATGCCCTAACGAACATATCCTCATCCGGGACATCTGGAGGTTTCATTGAAGAGCAGATGGTGTAGAACTCCTCCAAATGTCTATGTGGGCATTTACCTGCAAAACCATGAAACCTAGGCAGCAAATCTATCAGTCCAGTGTTGAAATCACAACGAATATCCTCCTTATCAATTGGAAACGACTCCCTAGGAGCACTCTCATGAGATGGAGGAGGAACCGTTCTGTTCTCAACATAGAAATCAGCAGAGTATATATGAGAAGCAATATCAGAGTAACAAGCAGGAGGAGAATCATAGACACAAGCAGAATTAGAATTACTCACATAGCCAAAATAGGTAGACATGAGAAAGAAGGGGAAAGAAGAATGCAAGGAAAATATGCAACTAAAGCTACCTAAATGCAACACACTTAACACCACACACAAAACGGAACATCACACTCACAACACAAGACAAGACAACACATACTAACACAACAAAGACCTAAAACCGAACCGTTGGTCCTCGGCAACGACGCCAAAATTTGATGGGTGTCGCAGCCCATACAAATTTGATTGCAATTTAGAAATGCAGTATAATGCTAGGGAATGACCCTAGGTCGTCTCTCAAGGACCAAACTGCGGTTAAGAATCAGGTATAACACAGTGGGGGGGTTTCGAAATGTTGTTTGTGGATGCGGAAAAATTAAAATGAAATTAAAACAGTAAAAACGAAACTACTACAGTAAATACGAAAATTCACGCTGGAACAGGACAACTCTGACCTTTGCTCAATGTTTTACCCATAACTTTTTCTTCAGAGCTCTAAATGAGATGAGGTTTTTTTTCCTGGAAAGTAGACTCAATTATCTTTCTTGTGACATATAAAACGTAGCATTTGGACCTCTGGTGTGGTTGCAATTGTTTTTTTAAAAACGAGTCCAGAGAGTGAAAATGCTAAACCAAATACTAGACTAAACAAATATCTAAACACAGTTAAAATTATTAATATGCATCACTAAATTAAAAACATGAAACCCAACTCAACAAACTATGTGAAATTAAATTAAAGCACAAAAAAAATAAAAAGACAAATTTATCTAACTACTCACGTGACCACATGTGTTTCTAGCAAAGGAATTTAAAATGAAATTGCTTTTCTTTCTCAAAAATCATCATGGCCGTAACCTTGTGCCCCTTGGACGTGAGAGTAAGCCTTGCCTAAGCATCTAAAATCCGTTCATCACATTCTCCAAACCAAAAGCTACGTTCTTGCAATGCCCAAAAGCATAAAATGGAATAGAAATTAAAGTGGATATGTTATTTCTTCCAGCAACCGAGACACACCTACTCCTACCTAATCTAATTCTAATTTCATCTACTAATTAAAAGGAAAGCTATAAATGAATGAACCTCTGCACCACATCCCATCATCACGCAGCAACTCATCTAGATAATGAAAAAGAAAATGCAAGGAAACTTTCTTCCAGACTACACCGTGCATATGGCTGAATCCGTAAGCCCCTTTTCTATTCCCAAGGTATTAAATCACATGAGTTCATCTAATGAAAGCAAATGAAAATTAATGTACTTCTCACCACTAATCTGCCAGGTCGTGCCCTGCTATCCACCAACTCCAATCAATTCAACTTCTCATTAATAAAAACAAAGGTAAAAGCTAGGACATGACAATGCATTCAAAGAAGAAAATGAAAATCAAAAGTAAAATGATAATATCCCTGGACGTGACTCCACCCTTTAAATCTTGAATCCATTTTTCCAAATAAAAGCTTTCAACGTCAACTTCTCTGACCCAATGAGAGCAGCGTGAATATTCTCAATTCAATCAGCATCAAAACCATGTTCAAGCAAAAGAAACCGTGAACGCTGTTTCATTATTGAATGCAAAGCAAAGTAATAAAAAAAAATTAAACACCAAAATGCATCAATTAGCAATTGAAAGGGGCAGCAGCTGGCCTTCTCCTTTAATCAACCAAAATCCAAGAATGCAAACAAAAGCTCCATCTCCAAAAAATGTTTCCGCTGCAGCCAACGTGAGTCCTCCCGGAATGACGGCTGGAATGTTTTCCTAGGATCATGTGTCTCAAAATTTTGGGTGGGGTCCACCCTAAAGAAACCCTAAAGTGCCAAATCATCTTACTCTACAATTGGGCTTAGTCTACACTACCAAAAATTGGCCCAAAATACAAAACTTAGTTTAAAAAGCCTAATCTGCTAAATTAAAATTTGACTAATCTTAAACTACTAAATTAAAATATAACTAATTTAAAAAGAGTCTTGAATTATTTTGTCTCCCTCCCAATGCTCCAAAATATGTCTCCAATATTTTTCCTGCAATTAATAATGCAAATAATTAGCTCAGAAAATTCAAATTAATTAAAATTAGAATTTCCGGTCAAATTAAGCATATTTAGGAAAAACGGGAAAATACCGGAAAATTAAGCACAATTCCCTGATTAATTCTAGCACAATAAACTAAGTGAAGTCGATAAAATATCGACTCATCAGTGCCCAATATTCATGAGTACTCTAGAGATCATACCAAGATCTCATGCAAGCGATCCTACTCGACACTCATATAGGTGATTTCATCTAATATATGTTGCAAATCATACACCACCCATAAGGGATATGAAATTCATTAAAAACTTTATTTAAGCTAAAATTCTTTCACCATATAGAATTTTAATGATAAAGTTTAACCTCTCATAATGTAGTCTCTAGCACTTTCACACACACCATAGGAATGAACATAAATGATTAAAAATCAATTTAGTGTTATCAGAACTTGTTCTTACCCATATGAACCTTATTCATGGAATCTCCAATCACAAAGGTTGGGTTACCATCACTTTTTTGTTTGCAAGTGGCTTAAGTTTCATTCCCTTTGATGTTTCTAACATCATTTGTCTTCCTAAGGGTTTTGTCAGAGGGTCTGCTAAATTTCATTCTGACTTCACATAATCAATGGAAAGAGTTCCACTCTTTAGCAGTTGTTTCACCAAATTTTGTCTCAATTATATATGTTGATTCTTTCCATTGTAATTCTTGTTGTTAGCTATAGCTATTGTTGACTAACAATCACAGTGTATTGGCACCATTGAGGTTGGTTTCATTCCTAATGGAATGTTTGCTAAAATTTTTTTCAACCACTCAACCTCATACTCAGATTCCATTTTTTATCTTGCAATAATTGTTTGTCTGGTTGATCTCCATGTAATTGCACCACCCTCAAGTGCGAATACATAACCACCAGTGGATTTTGTCTCATCTAAATAAGAGATCCAGTTAGCATCATTGTACATTTTTAGTACAACGAGAAATCCACTATATTCAATGGCATAATCTATTGAACCTCTTAAGTATGTCTTGCACTTACATATCAATATTCCTAATTAGAATATATATTAATATTATCTTCTCAGTCTACTTACTGCATAAATAATATCAGGTTTTAGAAAAGCTTATCAAATGTAGTAAGCTCCTAAATATTTGGGCATACTGAGGTTGAGAATAAATTCTCCTCTACCTTTCATTAATTTAAAGTTAGCATCATAAGGTGTTCTCATTGTTTTTGAATTCACGACACTCAACCTTCTTAAGAGCTTTTCTGTGTATTGTTTTGCAATAGTAATATATTATCTCTCTCCCTTATGATTCTACCTTCTAAAATGATACTGACTTCACCTAGAAAAAAACTTAAATTTCAAAATGAGATTCTAGAAACTTTAGTTTTTAGAGACTATCTGATTGCATGTATCAATCATTAGCATGTCGGTCATATATAAATATATAACGACGTATTTTCTACTTGTAAATTTAGAATAATATCATTATATGAAAATTCAAACTTATTTCTACAAGTAATTAAGTAAAATTACCTACACCCCATAACTTTAAAATATTTAAGATTGGTAAACGAGAAAATACCTGGTTATGCTTCTCTCATTTGTAGGTAGAGTATACAAAAAATTACTCGAGTACTTGATAATGGTCCGCTGCATCACTTACCACAGGAGGTGATGAAATTAATTTGGGGGTGCACAAATTAAAAATCAAGAACCCAGCCTCATCTTCTTATTTCTTTTTCTTTCTCTGGAGATAAATTCTCCTCTATCTTTCCTCAAACATTACAAAGGCACGACACATGAAAATTAGGGTTCACATCCTAACTCCAACAAACTCCAACCTATCGCCTCCTCTCCCTCTTCTTCACCCTCATCCGCGATCCCTACAAATGCGATTAGAAGCCACCACTGTTGCAAGGACCTTGCCAGCCTCTGAATGTTCTGTATAAAGAAGACCTCGAATTTTGACACGTTCAAAAGCGGGTTGTTGATGTTAGTCATAAGTCCTTAAGATTGTTGTAGAAAAGCTGACAAAAACACGAATAAAATTTCCCAAGGCATGTAGGTCACTGTCCTTAAGGACTTATGTGCGGTGTATTGCGCAAGTCCCTCAGGATACGATAGGAATGCTTGAAGAATAAAGTTTCCTTTTGAGAGGAGAAGATAAAACTTGATTTTGTGTGTTTTTTTGGATTGAAGGAAATGCTTTATTTTATAGAGCAAAAACTTGGTCAAAAACTGTTGCCACATAATGAATAATAAAAACTGACCGTTAACACTTATGAACTTTAATAAGAGAAAAAAAATTATGCACTTATGAATATTAATGAGAAAAGAAAAATTATTAACTAACGTTTCTTTTGCCATATCTATATATATATATAATATTTTTCATATAAACATATTAAAGTAAGTAATTTCTTACTTTTTAATGAATTTTTATCAAAATTAACAATAAATTATTTATAATATATTAAGTGGTACGATGTATCATTTCTTAATATTCACTAAATTTATTACTATTAGAATGAATATTAAATATTATATGAATTTTCTATGCTTGTTGTTATTAATGCAATTGTTCAACATGTAGTTTATTAGTTTCTCATTTTTCTATTCTTATAATATTTTTAATCATAGTTATATATTTCAATTATTTTTTATGTTAATTGATTCATTTGCAAAGTATATGTTTTACCATTATACATAGAAAAAACTGAATAAAAAAATATAAAATGTTATCTTTAATTCATAATTTTAAAATATAATTGTATTGATTTTTTTCTTCTGTATATTATGTTTTAACATGAAACTTCTATATTTATGTTTAAATTCTTTTTCTATAGAATTAAAAGAAATTAAAAACTATTAAAATTC
This sequence comes from Vigna mungo, assembly GCA_036885675.1. Lineage (NCBI taxonomy): Eukaryota > Viridiplantae > Streptophyta > Magnoliopsida > Fabales > Fabaceae > Vigna > Vigna mungo. The sequence continues at coordinate 33,278,177 of CP144699.1, forward strand.
TATAAAAGAATGCATAATATATTAAAAATCAATTAATTATTACAATATAAAAAATCCACTTCTTATTAATTAAGTCAGTCATTTATTTGATTTTAAAAAAATTAAAACCTAATTAAGATAAAGAAAATTCATTTTATTTATTTAACATGATTTTTTTTATAAAGATTACATTTGATAAAAGAATATGTTAGAAGAGTTTTTTTTTGTTTTTTTTACAAAAAGTTAATAATTAATAAAACCATTAAATATGTGACGTAATTATATGGTGATATATAAAAAATATATATTAAGTGTTATTTTATAATGAAAATTGTTATATATGAATATAATATAAAAATATAAAAATATATATTTTATTTAATATATTAAAACACAAAAAGTACGAAGTGTTATATATTTTATTTAATAACATCATATAAAAATGTTGATTTAAATATAATAAAATTACAATATATTAAACTATTTAATAAAATATATAATTTTATATATATACATAAACAATATTATTTTTAAAAGTTAATTAAAGTTTTGTAGTGAAATTAAATTTACTTTAATCCTAATCCTATGGAGATTATGGGGGTTGAAGTTTTTCTTTTTGTCCCTACTTGAGGAGTTTTCCAAAAGTGGACTTTTATAAGAATGGGTTAATTAATGGGTCATAGGTCAAATTGACAACTCTAACTATATAACCAGTGAATCATTAGTTCAGTATTCCCTCCACTTTCACCAATGCTCCCTGCACCTCCTCAAACTTTCTAAAAAAATTTTAATTACAAAAATACCCATCTCATTTTCACTCTCTGGTGTCGCCCCTACCCTATCCTACTTTTTCCAAATCCGTTTGACATACTTCCTAACATACACTCTTCTCTACACCTCCCTAATTATTTTATATTTCAAAAATATCCAATAATTTTTAGTTTTACCATTTAACTTTTAAGTTTATTTTTTCTAAACCCTAATTCGCTTTTAACTTTCCCTTTTTACTCTTCCATCAGCCGCACCCCACTTCTCCACCCCCACAACACACATCAAAATTATCTCTTTTACTCCTCCACCCTAACAAAATTCTCTCTTTCACTACTCCATCCCCACTCTGATCAACGTTCTCTCTTTCCCTTCCTTCTTCTCGTTGTCTTCTTCTATTGGAATTCGTTTTCCATTTTCGGTTCTTCTATCTAGTGAGAGGTGTGCCTTGTTCGTTTGCGGAGGGGTGTATCTTTTGTTCGTGGATGTTTCGTGGCTGGAGACTAGGTTGTATTTCGTTGTTGTTGTTTAGCTGCTGTGAACTTAAAGATTGGATTTTGTATGTTGTTGGATTTTGTTTAAGTTTGGTTTCCTGTATTGAAGAGGGTGTTAGATTTTGCTTAAGTTTGGTTTCCAATATTGTATTTTGTTGTTGCTATGTTGTGAACATATTGTTTATTCATTCATTCTATATCACTTCTATGTTGAACGGATGTCAATATGCGTTACCGTCTTAGACGAATGTCAACATCCGTGATATAACATCCGTTGGTTAACTAAGTGGTTAGTTGTCGGATAAAAAAACAAAAATTAAATATAATTGAAGGGCATAAGAGGAATGAGGAGGTGGAGGTAGTGGTCTGTGGGGGTGGAGGGAGCAACACCCTCATTAGTTAAGTTCCTAAGAAGAGTATTTCTTTCTACATTACCCCACATTTCTCTCTACACCCCTGTATTTTTTAAAAATTCTAAAACTATCCTCTGCATTTCAAAAAACCTTACATCTCACTTCTTTTCTTCAACGTATTTAAAAATTCGTTGAAGAAAAAAATCCTTCAACGAATTTTAAAACCCGTTAAAAGATTTTCCAAGCCTTTAACAAATTTTGAAATTTGTTGAAGGATTTTTCAAGTTTTCAATGAATTTTGAAATTTTTTGAAGCTTTCGAAAAATCTTTCAACGGATTTCAAAATTCGTTGAAGTTCTTTTTAACAAATTTTGAAATGTGTTGAAGAAAGTTATTTTTAGAATGTAGAAATACATGTAGAAATGTGTGATGGTGCAGGAAGAAAGAAGTGATTTTGGTGAAAATAACTGTAGTAAATTGGTTAGGTAAATATGGCGCGACGCAATTCAAATGTTCAAATCGCTTGAGCGTAAATGATAAGAAGTTAGTTGATTCAGCCAAGCAAGCAAACCATTCAATCAGTTCAACCCTTTACGTAGAGTTGCCAAAATGGGTCACAACCCACGGGTCAACCCGGCTCACCACGGGTTTGGATCGGGTTGGGTTTGAAAAAATTGTATTTTTTTATGCGGGTCAGATTTCAACCCGGCTCATTTAAACCCGGCTCATGCGGGTTGAACCCGTGGTAGGCCGGGTTGAACCCTTGGTAGGCCGGGTTGGCCCACCAACCCACCTACCTAATTTTATTTTATTAAAATTTAATTTTAATTTTATAAAAAAATATTTATTATTATTTTTTTGCTTGAAAAAATTATTTAAGTTCCCGATTTTCAAAATTAATTAAACATCCATGTTGGGAGTAAAAATTGGGAGTGAAATTTGTTTAGATTTGAATTATAGAAAGTTTGTAATTTTTTTTTATTTTAAAAAAATTGTAATTAAGTAGGCCAGTGAGCCAACCCGTTTACCCACCAACCCGTGGTAGGTTGTACCGGGGTTCGAATTTTTCTGACTCGCTAATAACTGAGCCGGGTAAGGTTGACTCACTAAGTGACCAACCCGTGGTGGGCTGGATCGGGTTGAGCCGGATTACCCGTTTTGACAACTCTACCTTTAATGAGTGCTCTAGAGATCATGCCAAGATCTCATGCAAGCGGCCCCACTTGACACTCATATAGGTGATTTCATCAAGTGTATGTTGCAAATCATACACCACCCATAAGGGATATGAAAATCATTAAAAACTTTGTTTAAACTAAAATTCTTTCACCATATAGAATTTTAATGACAAAGTTTAACCTCTTAATAATGCATTCTCTAGCACTTTCACACACACCATAGGAAGAGACATAATTGATTAAAATTAATTTAGTGTTATCAGAACTAACAAGTGACTTGTTTTTACCCATATGAACCTTATTCATGGGATCTCCAATCACAAAGGTTGGGTTACCATCACTTGTTTGTTTACTAGTGGCTTAAGTCTCATTCCCCTCGATATTTCTAATATCATTTGTCTTCCCAGGGGTTTTGTTAGAGGATCCGCTAGATTCCGTTCTGACTTCACATAATCAATGGAAATAGTTTCACTCTTTAGCAGCTGCTTCACCAAATTGTGTCTCAATTGTATATGTCTATTCTTTCCATTGTAATTCTTGTTTTTAGCTATAGCTATTGCCGATTGACACTCACAGTGTATTGATACCGACGAGGTTGGTTTCATTCCTAGTGGAATGTTCACTAAGAAGTTTTTCAACCACTCAGCCTCATTACCAGTCATCTCAAGAGCAACAAACTCATATTCCATTGTTGATCTTGCAATAATAGTTTGCTTGGCTGATCTCCATGTAATCGCACCACCCCCAAGTGTGAATACATAACCACTAGTGGATTTTGTCTCATCTGAATCAGAGATCCAGTTAGCATCACTGTACCCTTCTAGTACAACAGGAAATCCACTATATTCAATGGCATAATCCATTGAACCTCTTAAGTACCTCATAAGCCTAGCAAGTGCATCCCAATGTTCCTGATTTGGACATTGAGTGTACGTACTCAGTCTACCTACTGCATAAGCAATATCAGGTCTAGAAAAGCTCATTAAGTGTAGTAAGCTCCCAATTATTTGGGCATACTGAGGCTGAGATAATGATTCTCCTCTATTTTTCATTAAATTAGAATTAGCATCATAAGGGGTACTCACTAGTTTTAAGTCATAAAACTCAAACTTCTTAAGAAGTTTCTCAATGTATTGTTCTTGAGAAAGTAAAATACTATCTCCCTTCCTTATGATTCTAATACCTAAATTACATTAGCTTCACCCATGTCTTTCATTTCAAATTTTGATCCTAGAAACAATTTAGTTCTAACGACAATCTCATTGCATGTACCAAAGATTAACATGTCATCCACATACAAGCATATAATGACACTATCACCATTTTCAGATTTAGAGTACACACATTTATCAGCATCATTAGGTGAAAAACCATCACAAAGCAACATATTATCAAGTTTTTCATGCCATTGTTTTGGTGCTTGTTTCAACCCATACAAGGATTTTAAGAGTTTACATATTTTATCCTCTTGACCAGGTATAACCCACCCTTCAGGTTGAGTCATATAAATTTCCTCCTCTAAATCACCATTCAAAAAAGTTGTTTTAACATCCATCTGATGTATCACTAGTTTATGGATAGCTGCTAAAGCTAATAACACTCAGATAGAGGAAATCCTAGTCGCATGAGCAAAAGTATCAAAGTAATCTATGTTGGGTTTTTGAGTAAAACCTTTTGCTACTAATCTCGCCTTATATTTCTCTATGGATCCATCAGGGTGATATTTTTTCTTAAAGATCCATTTACAACCTATGGGTTTTGCTCCTTTAGGCAAATCTACTAAAGTCCAAGTATTGTTTTTCTGAATTGATTCAATTTCAGTCCTAATGGCCTTATTCCACTGTTTTGCATCAGGAGCACTAGTAGCTTCTACAAAGGTTGTTGGATCATTATCAACAAGATAAGTATAAAAGTCATCTCCAAAGGAAGTTTCTTTTCTTTGTCTTTTACTTCTTCTCAAGTCATTATTCATGGTATCACTATTATTATTATTATCATTATCATCAACAGGTTGAGACATCTCACTAACCTTTAAGGGAAACACATGTTCAAAAAACTCAGCATTTTTCGTCTCCATTATAAATTTCTCTCAAGTATGTTACTTTTAACAACTAGAAACCTATAGGCAGCACTGTGTTCAGCATAACCTAAGAACATGCAATCAACGGTTTTCGAGCCTGTTTTCCTTTTGAAGAATCCTTTGTGTACCGTATGGTCTACTGGCACTACCAGGCCGACCAACCACTAGGCCGACCACCAAATCGGGTGGCCGACCTCTAAACTGAGTGGCTGACCACCAGGCTAAGTGGTCGTCCACCAGACCGAGTGGCCGACCACCAGGCTGACTACCAGGTTTTTACTTCACAATCAGATTTTTATTGCCATGTCAATTAAAAGTATACTGTCAGCATGCCATGTTAGGGCCTCTAAATGACCTTTGTCCAATTTGACAGCAACCCTCTATTTGATTGAATTTTACAAAAATAGACTAAATTGAAACGCAAAAAAAAAAAAAAAGATCTATTTGATATTCTAAATGAAAATAGGAACCTACCAAAACATTAAACTTTTTTTTAATTGCAATATCATATGTCCCTACCCAGATCCCAAATCCTTAAAAATACTCTAACTAGCTTCTCTAATAAAACTTTTGATTTTTATATTTGAATTTTCAAGTCAAAGTGTTAAATTGTTTTATTCAACTTTCACAATTTCTCTTTATTACGATATCAATTAAGATAGATTTGAGTCTTTCTTTTTTCATATTTTGATCTCTTTTGTTTTCTATTTTCTTTTTTTTTTTGGAAATTAGTTTGTTATAATTTTATGAAACCATGGATGAGGCGTAACACTAAACCATGAAAGAGACTTGTAACTTTTTGTATTTAGTCTTGTATTTCAAGAGATTTTTTAGACATTGAGTTGCTTGTTGGATGAACTCAGTGAGCTTTAAACACAAGATCTATAGTGTGAAGGATTTTTTTAGACTTCTGTACTCATCATGTACTCATTTCATTAAACCCTTTTATAATTTAAATTTTCAATTTAAAGTGATAAAATTTTTTAAAGTCATTGATTTTTTTTATATTTATTGTGATATTCCAAACTTATCAATTAAGGTAAATTAGATTTCTTATTTTTTATTTTTTCCGTATTTTGTATTTTCTTTATCTTTGATTGGAATTATCCAAACATATTAGTTTATCATCTTGATATATATAGGTGCAGACATTTTCATGATAGATTGGAATATCAATAACATTTCTCAATTTTTTTTCCAACGCATTCTAATTCTAGTATTGAAATTCAACATATCTTAAGTTATGAATCATCGAAGATTCACTCATGTATTATGTGACTCTTTAGTCAAAACTCAGACGATTAATTATAATTTGGATAGTTAACTCTCAGTTTGAAGAACAAATTAATGAATCCTATTGATAACTAAATAAGTTGGTCGATTATATACTTGTTGACCAATTATCAACAACTCAAGTGATCATGGATGGTCAAGTATCAACTTGGAAGAGCAACCTAATGCGTCTGGCTAACTATCAATAGCTTGGCTGGCCATGCAACAACCCGAACAATCAAGTACCAACTCGAAAGAGCAACCCAACGTGTTCAGTCAATTACTAGAGAACTCGGTTGGCCACACCATCAAGCTTGGTCAACCACCAAACAGACCGACCGACCATAAACCAACATGGATAGTTAAGCACCAGCCTAGAGAATAGGTTACTAAGCATGAATGATCACTAAAGAGACCATCCGACCTCAAATTAGACTGATTAGAATGAATGGTACCTGAGTAAATTAACTTTAAAACTGATTAACTTAATATTAAAATATGATTACTCACAATTGGACCGTAATTAGGCTAACTTTAAGCAAAATCCCATCACAAAAACCTATAAATAAAAATTTAAGGTAAGAAGGTATATTATGTGCATTAACAATTGCATTGATTGTTATTTGTCAAATGTTGAATTTACTTTGACATCATAATACATTCGGTAGGTATAATCAGATCAGTTTGAATGCACAGGAAATCACACATCAAACAACACTTAAACTTCAGACAACATAATAGAATTCAAACAATTGATTTTGACCACATCCAAAACAAGTGAAGTATAACTAATTTCATCTGTTTCAATCATGAAAACCAGAAAAGAATGTTAGAATCGCTGCAGCGAAATGGTTAGCGTGGAATAACAAACCAAAAGGGTTTTTAATTCAGACGTGTGCCTTTTAATTTCTACTTAATTTATCTTACTATGCAAATAATAATTTATAAATAAAAGAGTAAGGTTGAGAGAAATTTGCACAGATGATTTTTATACTAGTTCGGATCTTACCAATCCTACGTCCAGTTGCTTATCTTAAACCGAGATAAACAGTTCACTAAGCACAAAACAATTAAAAATTACAATCACAAAGAAACAATTTGTAAGAGTTTAGAAACCACCTCTCTTGACACCACAAGAGATGCACCTACACCTCCTTTGAATCTTCACAAAGGATGAGACACCTCCTCCGAATACTTCACGAACGATGATCCTCTTCCAAACACCTCCTTAGACGTACCAAGCTCTGTCACCGTAGCAGCACTTCACCAGCTCCACAGACAAGAGTTTCTCAAGCCGAACAAGAGCACACACTTCTCAAAGAGTTCTGAGTGTTTTAGCACAAGGGAAGAGTTGTTGTTGATGGATAAAGAGAGCCTATTTATAGACTCAAGCAAAAACTCTTCCATTCTTCGAAACTGGCCATTTAACGCTTTTAATCGATTAATATTAGTGTTAATCGATTAAAATAAGTACAATGCCTAGTTTTTCAAATCAGAAACCTCCAACGGCTAGTATTAATCGATTATTTTCAGGATTAATCGATTAGTTAATCGATTAAAACTTGCTTTAATCGATTATTCCAAAGCTGATTGGGTTTTGGCTTCTGCAACGATTTTAATCGATTATATCATGGATTAATCAATTAAAACGGGGAAGTTTTGATTCTAAACAACAAATACAAAATATAAAGGTACAAGAATCAAAACCACTACAAATCTAAGTCCTAAACAATTAAACTACAATTATTACAAAAACTTTTAATAACAAAAACAAGTCTTCAAGGGATCTTCATGAATCTTGATAAATCTTGACTTGATTTGGACATCATCAAAACTTCATCTTCATCATTTTGCTAACATTCTCCCCCTTTTTTATGATGATCAAAAACTCCTTTGATTTAAAGCTTTTGGTAATAATCTGGATAAAACACAACTTATGGAGGAAAAGAGCATTAGTTAATAATAATAAGCTTTAAGATATTTTCTCCCCCTTTTTGATCATAATTAAAAAGTTGTGTTTCATGTTCTCCCCCTAAGATAATACTCCCCCTCAATAAAAACATGTATGCATAAAATATATTTCAAATTTAAAGATACATTCAAACATACATAATAGGAGATTTAAAACATATAATTTTGGGATAAAGAACATTTTTAAAAAATCATTTTTTTTTAAAAAACATACATTGAATCATACCATATAGCAATTTTAAAGAATAAAAAAAAATATGGTTGATTTTTCAAAATGCACAAAAAAATGCAATCCTAAGAGATTTCAAAAAAATCCTAGATCTCTTCTAATATTTACCCCTTTAGATATATCTCCAAATTCGTAAAAATATTTTGTAGAGATCTTTGTCTTGAGGATTGTCATCATTCTTCTCTTCATTTGTTGTCTTTGTCAAATCTTCAAAATTACCTGCATTAAATTCATCTGACTCAAGAGGTTTTGCCTCAAGGTCCACAATTTTATCAAAGACAACATGCTTGGAATAATTTTTAATTTTTTTTTTAAAAAAATTAAATTTTAAATTTTAAATTTTAAAATGCTTGGAATGAAATCATTTTACAACCCAAACATATCTACCACTTGGAACACCAAAATGCTTAATTTTACATTTATTTGAGGTATGACCCTTTTTCATACAATAAAAGCATGATATAAAGTTTGTGTTCCTATAAGTTGTTCCTTTTTCTACCCATGTTCTACGGGTTCGATTATTATGCTTATTTTTAATTTTAGGAACATACTTATTTTTAACAACCTTATTTTCATTATTTTTACTGCATTCTCCTAAGGTTGTGTTGTTTAGAAGTTTCTTAAAATTTTCACAATAAGCACATTCATCACTACTAATATATTTTACCTTTTTCAAAAAATAAAATTTTATTTTTCAAATTATTATTCTCTTCAAGAATATTTTCAAAATTTGATTTTAAATTTTCATTTTCTTCAAAAATATTTTCAAAATCAAATTTTAAATTTTTATTTTCTTCAGAAATATTTTCAAAATCAAATTTTAAATTTTTATTTTCTTCAGAAATATTTTCAAAATTTAATTTTAAATTTTTGAAATCCTTTTTCAATTTCTTATGAGCTTTATCTAACTTTTCTGATTCAACTATTAAAGCAGCATAAGTTTCATGCAATTCACTTTCACTAAATTGACTATAATTATGAGAATCACTAGATGTACTTACTTGGCTTCCAGCGTCGTCGTCTGCCACTAAACAGATGTTTGCCTCCACATCAGATTCGCTGAACTCAGAAATTGTTTCGTTGTAATCGTCCCATGCGATGTAAGCTTTCTTTTTTCTTGAAGGATTTCTTTTCCTTTATTTCTTCATTCTTCTTTTGATTTGGGCAGTCCGCTTTTAAGTGTCCCCTTTCTCTGCAACCATAACATTTATAGTGTGAGGAAGATCCTTGATTTTCTTTCTTTTCAAATTTTAATCTTCCTTTGTCTTTTGATTTCATGAACCCGTTGAGCCTTTTTATCACGAGTCTCAAATTTTCTTCATCTTCTGAGTCTTCATCTTCCATTATGTTCTTGCTCCTTTCTACCTCAGATTTTAAGGCTAGACTCTTTTTCTTGGTTTTGGCTTTTGCTTCTTCTTCATCAAGTCTTCCAAGATCAAGTTCATGCTCTCTCAACTTTTCGAATAATGCCGCCATGGTCATTGTGTTGAGATTTTGTGACTCAGAAATTGCAGTCACTTTTGGTTGCCACGACCTGTCTAAAGATTTCAAGATTTTAATATTAAGTTCATCATTTTCAAAAGACTTACCTAGTCCAATAAGATGATTAACAATGTTGGTGAAACGTTTCTGAACATCTGAAATTGTTTCTCCTTGCTTCATCCTGCACATTTCGTACTCCTGGATCAAGGTGTTCTTTCTCGCCCTTTTTACGTCATATGTTCCTTCGTGAGTTACTCTCAGTATTTCCAACATTTCTTGAGCGGTTTTACAAACAGAGACCCTGTAAAACTCATCAACAGTTAGAGCAGATGCAATTATGTGTCGGGCTTTCACATCAATTTGAATTCCTTTCTTCTCTTCAGTGGTCCACTTATCACGAGGCTTTGGTTCCTGCGAATCGTTAGTAGGAATAGGCGAACCAGATGCAATAACATCCCAAATCTCACAATCAATAGACTCAATAAAAATTTGCATTCTAACCTTCCAGAATGCATAGTTTTCACCTGTGAATAAAGGTGGTCAATTGATAGAGGCACCCTCTGCAAAGGTTTGATATGATCCTGCCATTTGAATGACTATCAAAGCAAGCTCTGATGCCAATTGTTAGAATTGCTACAACAGAATTGTTAGCGTGGAATAACAAATCAAGAGGGTTTTTAATATTAAGGTGTGCCTTTTAATTTCTACTCAATTTATCTTACTACGCAGATAATAATTATAAATAAAAGAGTAAGGTTGAGAGAAATTTGCACAGATGATTTTTATACTGGTTCGGATCTTACCAATCCTACGTCCAGTCGCTTATCTCAAACCGAGATAAACAGTTCACTAAGCACAAAACAATTACAAATTACAATCACAAAGAAACAATTTGTAAGAGTTTAGAAACCACCCATCTTGATACCACAAGAGATGAACCTACACCTCCTTTGAATCTTCACAAAGGATGAGTCACCTCCTCCGAATACTTCACGAAGGATGAAACACTTCCTCCGAATACTTCACGAAGGATGATCCTCTTCCACACACCTCCTCAGACGCACCAAGGATGAACCAGCTATGCCTCTGTCACCGTAGCAGCACTTCACCAGCTCCACAAACAAGAGTTTCTCAAGCCGAACAAGAGCACACACTTCTCAAAGAGTTCTGAGTGTTTTAGCACAAGGGAAGAGTTGTTGTTGATGGATAAAGAGAGCCTATTTATAGACTCAAGCAAAAACTCTTCCATTCTTCGAAACTGGCCATTTAACACTTTTAATCGATTAATATTAGTGTTAATCGATTAAAATAAGTACAACGGCTAGCTTTTCAAATCAGAAACCTCCAACGGCTAGTATTAATCGATTATTCTCAGGATTAATCAATTAGTTAATCGATTAAAACTTGCTTTAATCGATTATTCCAAAGCTGATTGGGTTGTGGCTTTTAATCGATTATATCAGGGATTAATCGATTAAAACGGGAAAGTTTTGATTCTAAACAACAAATACAAAATATAAAGGTACAAGAATCAAAACCTACTACAAATCTAAGTCCTAAACAATTAAACTACAATTATTACAAAAGCTTTTAATAACAAAAACAAGTCTTCAAGGGATCTTCATGAATCTTGATAAATCTTGACTTAATTTGGACATCATCAAAACTTCATCTTCATCATTTTGCTAACAAAGAAATTCCACAAAAGTAGCCGTGGTTAAATCCAAGTAAGATTAATTGAACCAATAATTTGAGGTTGTTTTAGGCATTTATCTAAAACTTGTGGTGAAGCAGCAAAAATAGTACAAATGAAAATGAAGATGCAGTTGAATCAACAATTGGAAGAAGTTGCAATTATTAATTAATAATATGAAATAACTTGTATCGGTTCATTCAAATCAGTGCAGTTTTCATCCGCTATTGACAATGATTTACGCAGCCATGGAAGAAAGTTGGTTGCAAATTTAATTGCTAATTAGTTCAATACCCTAAGTGGTTGAATTCAATAGATACTAGTTAAACTTTTAAAACCTATGTTAATGTATTAACATAGCTAATATATAATCTTTTATATATATATATATATATATATATATATATATATATATATATATATATATATATATATATATATATTGTGAATTTGAACCATACAAAACCTAACCAACGTGTATTTTTTTTGGAGTTGTAGCCTGAAACAGCTGTGCATGTTGTAAGAGTTTAGTTAAGATTTGAGCATCTCTTGAGGTAAAAGAATTTGACTGCCAATAGTCTTTAGAGTTGTCAAGTTTGACATTTCACTTTCTTAGATTTATTTAAGAATGATGGTTGTTGCATCAAATATCTCTTTTCCTAGATAGTTTTGTTGAGTTTTACTAGTCGTGTTGTGTTTATCACATGAATTATTTTCATCTAAATAAAGTTTTGTTGAGCTTTAACCCATTCTCTTGTTGTGTGCACTTTCTCAAAGAGTTTCATTGAGTGCATTTTTTTTCTTCTTTAAATCAACATATCAATTTACCACTACTAACTATAGATATAATGTAAACATAGTTTAATTGAAATTAGTTTCTTTTTAAAGGTAATGTTAATAAATGTGTTATTGCATACGAGAGAAGACCATGCAAATGTAATCACACAAAATATCTCCAATATCACTTCTTTGAGAAAATATAGAATAGCTCAATATTACTTTGTTTATTTCTTAAAAAACTTTAATTATAAAAGAAATGGAGAGATTCGCAACATTTTCATAGGTTATAAGCGATAAGTTAAAGCATAAATTAAAGAAGAATCAGTACGTCACATTTAGAATTGTTTACTTGGATAAAAAAAAGAAATAGATTTTCAATATGTTTATGCAAAAGTAGTAATAAATAAAGAAAAAGTTTTGTTTTTCTCTCGTCAAATGATTGAATAGAAAAGTAGGGAGAAAAAAAGTGTTTTCTTTTTCTTTTTTTCTCTTTACAGCATACGTTTACCTTTAATACGTGTAGATATTGTGGATTAGGAAAAGAAAATAAAAGCTTAAATATGATTTTAATTCCATAAAATACGAGTAAGGTTTTTACTTTAATTTTGTATTATTTTATGTTTTCAAATTTAAAAATATTAACTATAGTTTCTATAAAATACCTTTCATTGATCTTCATTATAGAAATAGCTTCTTACATTTTGTTATATTTAAAAATAATTTATTTTAATATTGATAAATAACACGTATTAATATACAAAAATTAAATTTTAAAAGATTAGAAAAAACGGGTGTAATATGATACTAAGAGAAGTATTGAATCCTGTACGAACGTCCTCACTTATCCTCTTTCTGCGACTCTCTTCTCATTGGTTATCTGTATTCTCTCCCCATCCCGTAGATCCAACTTTCCTTTACCTTCTTCATTCCCAATCCCATTCTTCAAGCTTCGCCAGAAAAACTGTAATATCATAAAGTTCAAGGGCGCCAAAACTTTAAATCGATAATTCTAGGCGTTCTATACTGCAATCAATGGCTTCTTCAATCACTAATGCGCCATCCGCGGTCAATTGCCCGAGCTATGTCGGTCTCCGAGCGCCGCAGAGGACCTTCAACTTATGCGTTCCTCAACCTGCCACGAAGTCGTTCCCTCCGCGCCTTTTCGTCGTGAGAGCGAGCGATTCCGAGTTCGAAGCCGCCGTTGTCGCTGGAAAGGTTCCGTCGGCGCCTCCCGTGCCGCCTAAACCGGCGGCTCCGGTTGGCACTCCGGTGGTCCCTTCGCTTGTGAGTCTATTTAATTGTTTTTTTTTTTTGCATTACTGCAATTAACTACGCATTGCTTCGCAATGGTTTGATTGGTTTGGATTGGATGTTGGATTTTGTATTAGCCACTTCATCGGCGTCCTCGTCGGAACCGGAGGTCGCCTGCGCTTCGGTCGGCTTTTCAGGAAACCAGTATTTCGCCGGCGAATTTTGTGTATCCGCTCTTCATCCACGAAGGTTGGTCTCTTTGCCCACGGTGATTTTTTGTAACTTAGAACTTATATAAGTTATAAGCATTTTGAGTAAACGCTGTTCTAGTTTCATTTCATTGTTCACTGTCATTTGTACTAAATATAATATAAATATATTTTATATTTATAAGATCAGAGACTAAAGTGAGAGTTTTAATTAGTCAAAGACCGATGATTTTGCAAAACCTTATTTATTTGTTTATTTATTTTTCGTTTTTCATTGTCATTTTTTTTTGCTACAAATACTATTTTTCGTTTGTAGGTATTGGGTTGTAATATAGACTAGTATTTTCTTGATTATTTGATCTTGGACCATGAGAACGTTTGAGTTTGAACTTGCAGGCGAAGAAGATACTCCAATCGGAGCTATGCCTGGATGCTACCGGCTTGGATGGAGGCATGGACTTGTAGAAGAGGTTTTATCTGCTACTGTTTATGTGTCTCTTACTGTCATGCATGACTTAAATGAATCCCTTATTTGCCTCAAGTTTTTTATTTCATTTTTACGTTCTTCTATTTTAGTGCCGAAAGTCATAAAGCGAGTGGAATTTTGGAAATGTTGTAGAGTGAAGTACGAGTTAACAAAATCAAACCATTCACAAATAATAGTGAATCTGGGGTTTAGAGATGTCTCTGTACTTTGTTTTAAAACCAGACTGGCTAGTTGGATCAGAAAACCAGTGAACCAGTCCGTTAACCAGTTCAAAGAAACCACAAAACCAGCCTTTAGAGAAACCTGGTTGAAGAACCCAAAAACCGGTAAAAGATTAGTTAATATGTTATTTAAAAAAATTGTCAAAAAATAAAAGTGATCCTAAAATATTTGTTATTTTTTGTTCTATGTCTAAACTTATTGTTTATAATTATCGATGTTTATTATTGAAATTTCAATTTTAGTATCATACCTTATTCCATTTGAAGTTTTATATACATTTTAAAGGTTAAGAACCTAAAAGTTTATGTTTTCTTAACATTGTTTTACATATTATTTAACTATTTCTATTCAACTATGGTTGAACCAAGGTTGGGTCTATTGCTTCGCTTGCTGTTGGACCACTATTGGATCATCCATTAATGTTTAGTTTCATATTCAAGATGTTATGCCTTGGTGTGAGGGGTTATTGGAAGTCTCACATCAATTAAAAATAAGGTTAATTTACAATTTACAATATATATAGGAGTACAAAATTTATCTTAAGTCAATTTTGTAAGATTGAGTTAAGTTTAAAATCTTCCTCTAAACATAATCATGCCTTTCTAGGGTAGGTGGTAGGTTTTGCTTGGGTACTAGTGAAAACACAACCATTGTTGCACATGTGTGTCCACATTTTTTATTATATTATTTTATTTTAATTAAAACATTGTTGGAGAAGCAATATAGACTGCAGATTTGCATGAAGAGGAAGAAAGAAAATGTAATTGTATTGTAGAGTAATGGCTTATACGTAACAAAATAGTAGTTTTGAGGTACAAAATATTGAGAAGGGCAAAATAGGAATGTCAAAATGTATATACAAAATGGGTATCTCCATTATATATTGTTATAAATGTTTTTCTTGTTTATATTTTTAAACTGTGTAGGTGATATTATTTTGACTGTATCTTGTGTAACTTACTAAGTTTAGTAATTTTCCGTGGGCATTTTGTTCTTCAGGTTGCAAAAGCACGGGATGTTGGTGTTAATAGTATTGTGCTCTTCCCCAAAATTCCAGATGCTTTGAAGGTTCTATTCTCTCTCCTGTAAACTATAGGTCTTTAGTCAGATAATTATAGCATAATCTAATATAACAACTTTCTCCCTTTAGTCTCCCACAGGAGATGAAGCATACAATGAAAATGGTTTAGTGCCTCGGACAATTCGTTTGCTCAAGGATAAGTACCCAGACCTTGTAAGTGAACACTATTTCCATAATTTGAAGATATTATACTGTTGTGGTATATAAGGGAAGGTAAGCCAATGACCTTTCTCGTTCAATCTTTCTTCAGGTTATTTATACGGATGTTGCATTAGATCCTTATTCATCAGATGGGCATGATGGCATAGTTAGAGAAGATGGTAAGCTATCAAATTTTCGTTTTATACTTTATTTAGAAACCTATTGAGAAAAATGAAGAAATTATAGGGTTTTTACTTGGTTCTTGCTATATTTAAATCAATATTGTTATTTCCCACACCATATGGACCTCAAAACTTCGAACATATGTGTCATGTAGAGATATAAGTTTGGTTTGGTGTCAAAAGTTGGAAGAGAGGAAAATATAGGTCATGGGTTCAAGGTCTTCTCACTAACCAAAACTAACATATTAATAACTAATATTTGTCGATAGAAAATAATGTAATCCTGAATCTGATGTCTTGACTTAACTCATGAGAATTTTGTGAAGTTGGGGCATGGATGCTAAATAAGAATATTGTTTAAAGATGGAGGTGTCAAAATGGGTTTCAACTTGTGAGCCAATCCGACTCACCACATGATTGAACCAGGTTGGTTTAAAAAAAATCAGTTTTTTTAAATGAGTCAAACTTAACTTAACTCACTTAACTTGCGAGTTAAACGAGTTCGAGTTGAGTTGGAGGTGGGTTAACTCCGTAACTCACCAACAACTACCTTTTATTACTTTTTTATCATTTTTTTATTGTAATTATCTATTACTTCCAATTACTTAGGTTGACAATTTGATATTTTTAAAGATTAGAATGTTGTTTTATAATATTTGAATAGTTTGGATGCTTAATTTATTTGTTTGTCCAATTATATAGGCTGACAATTTAATTTTCAATTACTATCTTTATAATAATGTTTGGTGGAATATGTTAACATTATTGTATTGCTATAAATAGATGAGTCGAGTGAATCCACTTTGACTATACTACAACAAATATATGAAATAAATTAAGAAAACAAAACATTGTTAAGTTAACCCATCTAACCAGCCAATCCTTTGTGGGCCAAACTGGGTTACAAAATTTATGTAGGTGACTTGGGTTGAACTGACTATTTTTTAGCTCTACCTATGGTGAGTTAACCTATCTTAACTGGGTTGACTCACTTTTACTCTCCTATTCAGAGACGATCTTGTTTTATGGTGAGAAATGATCTGGAAGAAGTATCAAATTGTTCCCAATATTCTTGCACTCATTCCTCTTGCTTCAAACCTAACAAGATTTTGTAAGGATATTGGATCATGGAGTGCTCCAAATGCCTAACTACAACATACCTAAACATTGACCAAATTTGGTTCTTAGTACAAGATTTCACCCATTTAAACCGTGACAAAGCACATCCCTCCATTTACTTCTTAGCTGCCTGTATCCTCTCCCTAATTGAATCTCCTTCTACTAAAAATACTTCTTATCCTTTAACCTAGTTGTAGGCGTCTACTCTAGCAAACAAAGGAATATCTATTGTCTCCAACACTTGTCTCTTGGTCATCTTGCTTGTCTGCCTAAGGCCCACTTTTAAGTCTTCCATTTTCCGACTCCTGTTGATGCATTTCTCCGAAGTCCCCACCATACCTTTATTGGAGAACTGTGTCTTCAAGGTGTTCAATCCTTTTCATTCTCGCTTCTTGTAGCTCACTGATTCTAAACTGCTTCAAAGTTTCTAAATTTCTCTACCAAGTAATCTCTTGCTTTCATTCTTGTCCAAAACGTGTAGTGCTCCCTGGACCTTTTATTACTTTTGATAGAAACCTCGTTTCTTATTACAAGGAATAAGGTAACTGTCCCCTAATTATAGCACTGCAGAACTTCGAGGGTCTGCACCTCCTCATACCCAACGGCCCCAGTTCTCTTATTAAGCACAATATGATCTTTTTTCTTATCTCTATTTATGGATGGCTATGAGTGATACGCTTTGCTGACTGTAAATAACTAACTAATGAGTTATCTGACTATGTTTTGTTTTTGTTTCCTTCTGGATTAGCAGATAATAAGGAACACAAGAAGAGAATAGGTTCTACTTTGGTATTTGAATCACCATTATATAAGGGTTCCTAAGTTTTATGGTAGGATGTCTACCTACTTATAAGTTGACCTTAAGGTATTTTTGGATCACAAAATGAAATTATTTGGAATTGAAATGTGAAAATAATTAAGAATGCAGTTGTTTGGAATGGTAAGTATGTGCAATGAAGATATAGATCAATAATAATATAAAGCTAGGATAATTCAACATGGAAAATTATACAAAATACAAGGTAAGAAAATGAGCATCTATGATTCTGTGGAATCAAGACTCTTGATTTTTTTTTCCCATACTACCCATAAAAGACTGGAATTGAATCGGTATTATTCTCCCCTTTGCCATGTACCCTCTACGTTTAGTTTAGTACTTTTTGAACGTGTCCCGTCTGTTTTTCTTTTATTCCAATAGTATTATTTTTGAAGAAAAATATTATTTCCTTAGGAATGATTGACATTGACCTTAATATGTAGTTTGTGGCTATATTTATCAACTTTTGTTGGGAAAAGAGTAGTGACCTAATCTGGTTGAGTTTGAGAGAAGTGGTCCTTCTTCATTAATTAAATTATACATCCTTGATATCCTGTAGGAGTTATTATGAATGACGAAACAGTTCATCAGCTATGTAAACAAGCTGTAGCCCAGGTAATGACTGTCTTCTATGTACTTTTTTTACTGTAAGCTCAATAATGTTTTTCGGATTTTTTGAACACATTGGTTGCCTCCAGTAAGGCCTTGAAATGTTCATTCACTCCCAAATAAGTTTCATTTATCGATGTTATTTGATTCTTGTAAATAATGGATTCAAGATGGTGGTGTCTCAACTCCGAGATAGAATAAAATAAAAGAGGAAAGAACCGATGCTTTAGGGATATTAAAGGTTGATTATACTGAAAAATCATCATATGCTTTTATGCTCCCAATCTCGAAGGTTTCCTTGCTACATTTCTCTATTGCATCACTAACATTATGTTTGTCTATTTTCTTTTTAATTTACTAAAAGGCCCAAGCTGGAGCAGATGTTGTCAGTCCTAGTGATATGATGGATGGTCGGGTAGGAGCATTGCGTGCAGCTCTTGATGCTGAAGGCTTTCAACATGTTTCTATAATGTCCTATACGGCAAAGTAATTTTTACTTGCCATTTCTTTTTCTTATATCATTTTCTGTTTATACAAGCTTTCACTGGAAACTACTGAAGGCTTAATCAGTACGAAGATGTATACATGCATCCAAAATTAGAAATAACTCCAACGAAAATAAAAAAGAGAATTTGAAAATTAAAACTCAAAAATAACTAAAGATGTAGTATATTATATTTCATTGTTACAACTTAGAAGAATGAGTTTATGGAGAGAATCTAGAGTTACTATCAAATAATATCGGTTAAGAAGTAAATTTTAAGTTTAAATCAATTTTACAAAAATCGGTTTGAAATGTGAGGTTTGCACTCACTTATATACTATAAATTAACTTTATCTTTAGGTGACGTGGGACTTCCAACACACTTTTTTCATGATGAGGTATATACATCTCGAGCATAG
Source organism: Vigna mungo (assembly GCA_036885675.1). Taxonomy (NCBI): domain Eukaryota; kingdom Viridiplantae; phylum Streptophyta; class Magnoliopsida; order Fabales; family Fabaceae; genus Vigna; species Vigna mungo. Next base: position 33,297,477 of record CP144699.1, read on the forward strand.
GACGACAGTAATGGGTGATCTAATAGTGGATGGAACAATATGTCCAATAAATAACAAATTTCGTTAGGATAGACTCTAATAATAACTCTGATACCATGTTAAAAAGTGAATTTTAAGTCTAATTCAACCCTACAAAATCAGCTTGTAAAGTGGTTTGGACCTATATATACTCTAAATTGACTTTATCTCTAGTCCATGTTGAACTTCCAACAATATCTATTATCTACTGAATGTTATAAAAGATCCAAAATGTGGGGGGTATTGATTTAATTTTTTATGTGAAACAATTCTATCGTGACCAAGTTGGTTTCTTTCTCATCCAACTTATAAGCAATTTTATCATCCTTACTGCCATTGTTATGACCATCCAAATAATTTAGATTTGCATGTTCTTGCTGCCATAAGTTATCTCACTATTTTTGCTAATTGTTACTGAGTTTATTCATTGACAAACAGTTATGTACGAATATAAATTTTACTTAAAAAGATGGATTGGTGAAGGTTGTTATTGGCTTCATCCATGTCCTTTTTGTGTGTCTGGTACATAATTAGGTCCTAAACAATGCCATTTATCTATTGCCAACAGGTATGCAAGTTCTTTCTATGGTCCATTTAGAGAGGCACTCGACTCCAATCCCCGGTTTGGAGACAAGAAAACGTATGTATTATCTTGAAATTGAACTTACCATTCTATGAAATCGATAATCCATTACTGATTCTTGGTTTGTTCATAAATATGGCCTGGCTGAACAAAAGTTATCAGATGAACCCAGCTAATTACAGAGAAGCTCTGACTGAGATGCGGGAGGATGAATCTGAAGGAGCTGACATTCTCTTGGTTGGTTCACTTTTCTTGTGCGTTTGGGTGCAATTTATTCTCACTTTTACCTGCACTATTTTTACAAACATGGACAAATGGATTTGCAGGTAAAGCCTGGTCTTCCTTACTTGGATATCATAAGGCTGCTCAGGGATAATTCTCCTTTGCCAATTGCAGCATACCAGGTTCTTTTCTTTACCCATTCTAGCACTAAGCTTAATATTTCTGATTAAAAGTTGATCAAATATTCAATAAATTTTATCTGGTAAAATCTATATTGAGCTTGCTGCAAGCGGCAGAAGACTATATATATAGTAGACAAATATCACAACTCTGATTTAATATCAGGCTGAGGCAAACAAGTTTATGTGTGATTTAACAGTTATTGCTCTTTGACCAATATGCTATTACATTGCATCAAATTCTAATACGATACTTTAGAAGAAATGATTGGATGGAAATTTGTTTCTATAAATATCCGTGGCCTTTGATTCTGGCAATTTGAAAATACGAAATCCTTGCACTATTAATTAAATTTTTAACCATCAGCAAATGAAATGCTAGAAAATTAAGTTGTTGAAGAAATTTGTTTGATATGCTAGTTTATTTTCAACCCTTTTAGTAATTATAAATTACTCAGTTTAAGTGTTCTGTAACGATTGTCCAACTTTTAGTTGCTCTCTAGTGACCCCTATGAGATCTTGAACGTTATTTAGACAGTGAAAATTGTATGACTTGAATGAATTAATAACAAAGGAAGAAGATTTTATTCAATTTGAAACAATACATAATAGTAACAATAATATTTCATTAAAAAAATTTAAAAAGTTATTTATAAAATCGAATAACAATAAAATATTATATTATTTATAAATATTTTAATATATTTTTATACAAAGTAAATTTTTATGAGTTTATAATTCGACGAGTTTACTAGATTCCACGAAGTTATGTAAACTCTCGATTCACAACATTGCTTATACCAACTAAAAAGAATTAATAACAAAGAAAAGATTTTTATTCAATTGAGTACATTCACTTCTGTATATAGAGAATTCAAACTCTAAAATAATAATTACAAAAGATCTCTATAATCTTCTAACAACTTTTAGTGATTTAAAATCCTACTAACAATTTTCAGTACTGCATATGATTTCCAACTAACAACAGTATGAAAAGAAGACAAAATAAAAAAAAAAATCTTGTGAAGAATGGAAGCTAGTCCAACAGCATATGAAAATTGTTCATCAAAGATTTAATGGGTTCGGTTATTCTTGATAGGGATACCCTAACTTATCAGGTCTTTAAAGCTGGGAATAAAAGGAAACCTTTGCATACTTTTATGTAAATGAAAAGATTTAGTTGTGAATAGTTTTAAAACAAGTTTGCTTGCTTTATCACCTTCACCACCCTTTTTTATTATAAATCTTAATTCATGAAACAGGTTTCTGGTGAATACGCAATGATAAAGGCTGCTGGTGCTCTCAAAATGATAGACGAAGAAAAAGTTATGATGGAGTCACTGATGTGCCTACGAAGGGCCGGTGCCGATATCATCCTCACATATTCTGCTCTGCAAGCTGCCAGATGTTTGTGTGGAGAAAAGAGGTGAGAGATTCTCCAATCACGTAAGGCATTGTTCACAGAGAGACATCAGATTTTCTAATTATGTGGAAGGCTGAAGAGATTTCCTAATACCAGTATGTTAAGCTGGAATTTTGTCAGTTGTAAATTGTTTAAGAATGAATTTGGAGTATGTGTATAGAGAGACACATTCGTAATAAAATATTATGGTGTGGTTTGATTTTTTTTTATTTAATAACCTAATAGAAAAAGACATGGCCACTGTTTTTTTCGTTATTCTAACTTCGTGTAACGTAACTTATGAATGCACCCTTGCACTCGCTACTGAATATTGTAGTGAAAGTTAGCTGATAATACGAACAAGGTGATTTTTCAGGCGTGGATGAACATTTATTTATAGAATATAATAGAAGTGAATCCCTGACTTATTAGTTTTCACTGGGTAATGATATAACAAATGGTAAAAGACCGTATGTAGATTCGAGAATGTGAGTTGTATCTCTTTATATGGAGGGAAAGTGGCAGGAAAATGCCTAAATTGTGATATAGCGTTTTTTAAAGCTGTCAAAACTCCCCATAATCTCTCTCCTGAAAGATCATTTTGGAATAATTTGTAATTATATTTATCATTATGAATAAACTTTTTAGGAAAATAAAAATTATTCTAAATTTCTCTTTTGAAATTATTCTGAAACCTTCTTTTAGGAATGACTCTGGAATGCTATTTCCAAAATTATTCTGGAATGTTCTTTAAAAAAGAAAAGCTTTCGGAAAATCTTCATGTTCCATGCAACCTTTTCTTCTAAGTTCCCAGATAAGCACATCCAAAAAGATTACTTGTGTCAAAGGTTGGCACGTACATGGTTTTACTCAAATTTACATAATTATCTGAAAAGAAATATGAAATAGTTGACTTCGGCTTCGTGACAGTGTGTATGAATTTATTGAAAATTTGCCAATGTGAGGGTTTGTTGTTGTTATTCGGGAATTGAAGCATACAAAAGAATACAAAGAACTTGAAGTTTTCTGTAACAGACTCTTCCGGATAAAACACTTCTCTTCATGCTTATAAACTTGCCGATGTGAGGATTTGTTGTTATTGGGAAATTGAAGCTTACAAAAGGACGCAAAGAACCTATCTTGTTAAGAGGACGTGCTTAAACGATTGATTTAGTTAAGAATGTAAGATCTGGACAAAGAGAATATATTAAAGTAAATTTTTGTTTAGTTTTGATACATACCCAAATACTATTGGACTCAGTGAGTCCTTGATCAAAGAAGAAGAGAAGAGTAAAAAAGAGGTGGGACAGAGTATATGAGAAGTGAAAAAATTAGGAAGAGTGAGGTGGCACACTAGGAGGTTTTGGGTGATTAGAAGAGAGAAAAAGAATATTGTTTGTTTAGAGAAGAGGTGGTTTAAGATATAATTCTTTTTGGTTTCTCCTAGGAGCCTAGCTCTGGGGCTGAGGGATTGTTGCATCTCACTGAACTTCTTGTTTTCCAGTACTAAATACCCATAATTTTATTTTAGATTGTGTTTATTTCATTATCGCATTTTTTTTAGTATGTATAATTTTTTGTCCGACCAGTCGAATTATTATCTGGTCACAAAAAAAAATGCCACCGAAAAAGAAAAATATGCAACGGGAACATGCTCAAAGCAGTTGTTAAGGAGCTAGTGGCACAATCGTTCCAAAACTAAACCATTTGAAGAATGTTCCAAATGATGTTGTAAAGCAGATTGCTAAACTTTGCAAGGAGACATGTGAGAATCTGCTAGTTAGATTCAATATTGTTCGGTCTTTGTCGTTATTGAGTCTAGGTGGAGATTTGTTAGTTAGATTCAATGTTGTTCGGTCTTTGTCGTTATTAACTCTATTGTTAGTTAGACTCAATATTGTTCGGCTTGAATTCAATGCCGTTCGATCTTTAACTGTCTTCGGCCTGCATTTGTTAGTGTCTGTTCGGCCTTTTACTTATGTTTTGTCTTTGACTATGTCGATCGATTTTTAACTTTGTTTGGCCTATGTTCGACCTTCATCTGTTAATGACCGTTCAGTCTTTTTTTTTTTTGTTATAACTGTCTGTGTTGGCTATATTATGGTCACTCCCTGTGTGTTTTTGAAATGGGGTAATCGAAACATTCATTCAAATCACTTTTCTCTTGTTCTCTGTTTTCATTCTTTCTGTTTTTCTCTACTTTGTATCTGGACTCCTGTTCCCTTTCCTTACAGACCAACAAGTGGTGCCCACCGTGGGGCAAAAACAAGAAATTCCAGAAACGATGGCAACCAAGTTCGACATAGAGAAATTCAATGGATCAAATGACTTTGGGTTGTGGAAGATCAAGATGGAGGCAATCTTGATACAACAAGGCTATAATGAAGCATTGAAGGGTGAGTTGAACATGGCTGCTACTCTGACGCAAGAAGAGAAGAAAAGAATGATGGATAAGGCAAGGAGTACAATCATATTATGTCTTGGTGATAAGGCACTGGGGAGGTTGTGAAGGAAAAGATTGCGGCTGAAATATGGGCAAAGTTGGAGTCCTTGTACATGACAAGATCGCTGGCTTATAGCTTATGTCTAGAACAACAACTCTATTGGTTCAAGATGATAGAATCAAGAACCATAGAGGAGTAGCTTGCAGAATTCAGCAAAATTGTTGATGATATAGAGAATATTGAGGTTAAATTAGAAGATGAAGATAAGGTTGTTATTCTTCTGAATGCGTTTCCAAAAACCTTTGAGCACTTCAAGGATGTCTTGCTCTATGGTAAGGATCAGGTGATTACTTTAGAGGAGGTTGTGACGTCAATTCGAACCAATTCAAAAGCTTCAAGATTCAAAGGCAACCGAGGAGGTGGCATCAAGGCTAATTAAGTTGAAAGGCAAAGGGAAGAAGCAGAGTGGAAATGGGAAGAAAACGAAACTAGAAGATAAGAAACATGTGAGATGTTTCAAGTGCCAGAAGATTGGACATATCAAGAAATATTGTCCAGAGAAGGGCAAAGGTGTTTGGATGTAAGAAAATGCTGATGTTGCAGAGGCTTCCGAGGGATATGAATCAGCTAGTGTTCTAATGGCTTCATTTGAAGATTCTCAAAGAAGTTGGGTCATGGATTTTGGGTGCACCTATCATATGTGCCCAATGAAGAAATGCTTTGAAGATCATGATCATAAGGAGCATGGAAATGTGCTTCTTGGCAATAACAAGGCTTGTAGAGTGCAATGAGTGGGGTCGATAAGGTTGAAGATGTTTGACAACCGTGAAATGGTGCTACAGGATGTGAGGTATGTGCCTGAACTGAAGAGAAATTTGATCTCTATAAGTTATTTTGAGGTCATTCCACGAAAGTTGAAGATGGAGTGATGAAAGTGTGTTCTAGAGATTTTGTGGTTGTCAAAGGCAGAAGAAATAATGGCTTATACATTCTAGAGGGTTCCACTGTCATTGGTCATGCCTCGGTAGCAAGTGAGAAGTCTGAAAATAGCGCTCGGCTTTGACACTTGAGGATGAGACATATCAGTGAGAAGGGCCTTGAAGAATTGGAAAAGCAAGGTTTACTTCTGGGTGATAAACTGCAGAAGCTTGATTTCTGTGACCATTGTCTCTTGGGAAAATCACGCAGAATACCGTTTAGAAAAGGGAAACACTTAACCGAACAACCATGCTAATGCTGACTTGTGGGGGCCTGCAAGAACTCAAACTCATGGTGGAGGAGCGTATGTCCTAAGTATAATTGATGATTTTTCAAGAAGAGTGTGAATCTACATTCTAAAGAACAAGTTTGAAACTTTTCAAAGGTTCAAGGAGTGACATACGCAGACCGAGAATCAATTGGGGTTCAAGCTGAAATGCCCGAGAACTGACAATGGTTTGGAGTGTGTTTCAGATGATTTTAATGAGTTTACTTCTGGGTGATAAACTGCAGAAGCTTGATTTCTGTGACCATTGTGTCTTGGGAAAATAACGTAGAATATCGTTCAGAAAAGGGAAACATTTAACGAACGACCACTTGAGTATGCTAATGTTGACTTGTGGGGGTCTGCAAGAACTCAAATTCATGGTGGAGGAGCGTATGTCCTAAGTATAATTGATGATTTTTCAAGAAGAGTGTGGATCTACATTCAGAAGAACAAGTCTGAAACTTTTCAAAGGTTCAAGGAGTGACATACGCAGACCAAGAATCGATTGGGGTTCAAGCTAAAATGCCTGAGAACTAACAATGGTTTAGAGTGTGTTTCAGATGAGTTTAATGAGTTTTGCAAAGTCAAAGGGATCAAGAGGCACATGATTGTGGTAGGAACTCCTCAACAGAACGGTTTGGCTGAAAGGATGAATAGAACAATTCTGGAGAAGGTTCAATGCATGCTACTTGGATCAGGGTTATCAAAAGCTTTTTGGGGAGAGGCTGCCAATACGGTAGTGTACCTAATCAACAAGAGTCCTTCTTCTACTCTCAATCATAAAACACCAATGGAAGTTTGGAGTGGACAATCAGCATATTACTCCAACTTAAGGGTGTTCAGTTCTTTGGCGTTTGCATATGTTAAAGGAGATAAGCTGGAGGCTCCGAGGGGGTGGGGGTGAAAAGTGTATTCCTTGGATATGCTGAAGGAGTTAAGGGATACAAGATATGGAGGATGGATGTTAAACCTTCAAAGTTGATCATCAGTAGAGATGTCATTTTTGATGAGACAAGAATGGCTATGCAAGCTGAAAATCCTGAATGTGAGAAGAAGACTCTCATTGAGGTGGAGCATACTACTGATGAAGTCGTTCAGTCGTTAACTGAGAAAAGACCGAACGGGTGAAGTGCAAGGAGAGTTTATCATAGATCTTGATGATGATACAGATGGAATGTCTGGTGATGCTAGTCACTCAAGAGGAGTTGATGTTGAATTGAGGAATTATCAGCTTGTTCGTGATAGGGAAAGGAGGATATATAAGCCAACCAAACGGTTGAGAGGCTGATCTATTTTGCTACGCCTTAAATGCTGCTGAAGATCTTGAAAGCTTGGATGAACTGAGAAGTTTCAAGGAAGCTCTTGATAGCAGCGAACGAAAACTTTGACAAGGAGCTATGGAGGAAGAGCTTGAGGCTTTAAGGAAGAATAACACCTGGAGATTGGTGGATCTGCCAAAGGGTAAGAAGGTCGTAGGTTCAAAATGGATCTTCAAGAAGAAAGAAGCTACACCGGGAGGTGAGAAAGCAAAGTACAAAGTGAGGTTTGTAGCCAAGGGATTCACCCAAGTTGAAGGTATTGATTACCATGGGTTTTTTGCTCATGTGATGGAGCACTGTTCGGTTAGATTTCTAATGGCGATTGATACTCATCACAATTTGCACTTGGAACAATTGGATGTGGGAACTGTGTTTCTGCATGGAGATTTGGATGATGACTGTAGAATCATATGCAGAAAGTGGTTTCAAGGTGCCAGATGTCTCAATCCAAATCGGTTGGCAATTCTCTCAGCCAACATCTGGATCTCTCCAAGGAGCAAAGCCTAAAGACCAAAGATGACACGAAGAAGATGGAGTCTGGATCGTTCGGTCTTTGATTGTTAATATCGTTCGATTTTTTTCTTTATTGAGTCTAGGTGGAGATTTGTTAGTTAGACTTAATGTTGTTCGGTCTTTATGTTTATTAAGTCTATGTGGAGATTTGTTAGTTAGACTTAATGTTGTTCGGTCTTTATGTTTATTGAGTCTAGGTGACGAATTGTTAGTTAGACTTAATATCGTTCGACTTGAGTTCAATGTCGTTCAACCTTTAACTGTATTCGGCCTGTGTTTGACCTTCATCTGTTAGTGACTGTTTGGTCTTGTACTTGTGTTTTGTCTTTGACTGTGTCGATCGATCTTTAACTGTGTTCGACCTTCATCAGTTAATGATCATTCGGTCTTGTTCTTTTCTGTTATAATTGTATGTGGTGCTTGGCTATATTATGGCCACTCCTTATGTATTTTTGAAACGGGGTAATCGAAGTATTCATTCATATCACTTTTCTTTGTTCTCTATTTGCATTCTTTCTGTTTTTCTCTACTTTGCATATGGACTCTTGTTCCCTTTCTTCGCGGACCAACATAATCAAACAAAGTTGCTCAACCTAATGTCAAAATTTACGAAGGGTAGAGAACATGAGGATGAAGGACATGGTTTGGTGAAACAACATAAAACAAATTCGATAAAGGGAATACCTTGGGTTTCTCAGAGTATGAAACATCTTGACGGAAAGGATTTGGAGGAATTTTACCAATTGATAAAAAACATCGAGCTACCGTTGTTCCACAGTGGAGATCCCACAGGATGGATTGCATTCCAAGAAACACGTGATGCAGTTCGTGTGAACCTTGCCTAACTCTATATGGAAAGAGGCTCGATATATTTTTTTCATTCTCTGTTGAATGAATATGAGGAGTTGAGATGGGAAGATTTGAAGAAAAAAAATGTTCGAGAGACATTGAGGAAGGGGGGAAGGAAGAGTTTATGATCAGTTGGCTTATCTGAAGCAAACATGAAACAAGAAGTATGGAGGATTATATTAGGAGTTGAATATTTAATTGCCTAGGTACCATAAATAAATGACGGACAATTCTTCTCGTACTTTAATCAGGGTTTGAAACACGAAATTCGAAGCTTAGACATTGCAAATCCTCCAAATCATCTCTCCAGGGACGCATGAATGTAGCTCGTGCCATTGATGTGGAGATGTTAGGGAAAAACAGAGTGTGGCAAGGAAGGGGTGAGCCATGTGGGAATGGTAGAACCCAATTGGGAAACCGACCCATCTTTAGTGTGATAGGTAAAATGGGCCCAAAGCATAATGGGGACAGTTGGGGAGGAAATGAGCGGAAAAGAAAACAAAACTTTGTGGCCCTTAAGATTGTGCAACTAGTATAAGGAGAAATGAGAGTTGAAGCTGTCCAGAAGGATCTTTTAGAGAGGGATGAGGTGCTAAGACAGCTAAAAGCCCATTTGTCTCATGCTCAGGACAAGACAAGGACTCAAGCCAATAAACATGGATAGAAAAGATTATTTTTTGTGGGTGATTTCGTGTTTTTAAAATTGAAACTGAATAAGCAGTAATCGATCATGAACAGGGTCAATCCAAAATTGAGTGCTAAATATTATAGCCCTTTTGAGATTGTAAAAATAAATTTGGGGAAGTGACATATCATCTGAAATTGACACCATATACAAATATTCATCTTGTCTTTCATGTGTCATTATTAAAGAGAGCGTGGACAAATATAAGGTTGGAGAAGATCTTCCTAGGTTGAATTATGATAGAGCTTAATTACTAATTCCTGAGGGAATCTAGGCTACTAGAAACAATACAAAAAGGGGAGAAATTAAGAAATAGGTGTTGGTGCAGTAGAAGAGACAAAATGATGATGAAGCTACTTGGTAGGATGAAGTGAAAATTTGAAGTTAGTTTCTAGAATTTAGCCTTGTGGACAATGCTCAATTTCAAGAAGGAATTATTGATACAAACCCAAATGCTATTGGACTCAATGAGTCGTTGATCCAAGCAGTGAAGGTGAAGGGTAAGAAGAGGTGGGTTAGAGTATGTCAACACCCAATTTCGTCCGGGTGACTAAATAATAGAACTTAGTTTTTGCTTTTTGTCTTATTTTATTTTATTTTCATTTTTTTTTAATTTTATTTTATTATTCTTAATTTTTAGTTTATTTTGGTATTTGATCTAGTCTTTTTATTATTATTAGATTTTATTTTATTTTCTATTTTCTTTTGAAAAAAAAGGGAAATAAAGAAAAGACAACAAAATAAAAAAAAAAAAAACGTGAAAAAAAAAGTTTGTTGTAAAAAAAAAAAAAAGAAGCGAGACATGTAACAGAATGGAGATCCTCCATCAAGGATTTTTTCTCCCTCACGACATAGGGGATTCGGTGATGGAAACAAAGGTCTTCATCATCACCCATCTATCATCAAAGAAAAACACAATCGGTCCTCCATTATTCACCCTACACAGATCCTACCAACACACGATATTCTCCCATTATTCACCCTACACAGATCCTACCAACACACGATATTCTCCCATTATTCACCTCCAACAGAACTCATCACCGTTACAGATACAACACCCTTTTTGCTCATCACGGCCCCAACCTCAACATACAGGACACACACATGTTCCTTTTCTCTCCATCATACACACTACACCTCATTCTCCCAACGAGGACCCCATGCTCTCGGAAACCTTGATTACCAAAACCAATACTCAGAACACAGATAACAGAAACCAGCTCTTCACCCATCATACTCCTTGATCTTGAGAAAGTTAACCAAAAAAAAACATCATAAAACAACCCCATTTTTCCTCCATCAGGCAAAAAGAGAAGGAGGCATAACAGAATTTTGGGGGGAGGAGAAAAACAAAAACAGGATCATCTCTAGATCACCCTTCTTCCCTTCCATTCTCCGGAGCGGAATCAACTCAACAGAATTGCCATTCACCACATCTCTGCCTCCTTCCTAACCTCAGCCAACACCATTCCACCATCTTCATCTTTTATCAAAATAGCCATTTCATCAGGCTATTGGTCTTTTCAGATCACACACACAGACCACCTCTCTCTTCTGCAAAACTAGTAATCACCCCTAATCCAAAATCATCATCTCCCAGCACGTATTGGCCAACAACATTTTTCATGGACCCATCACAGCAATGCCAACATCAACAATAACCTTCGCTGCAACAATTCTGGAATGAACCCTCCAACCAAATTCAGCCCTTCAACCATCACATACAGTCGCATATTTCTACGTCTTCAGAAATTCAATTCCTTCATCAACACCTCAATTTCTGAAACAAAACACCTGCCACTCCCCATGTTCATGAGATAATCTCAAAGCACCCTCTCAACCCAAACCCAATCAGAGCACAGAAACAGAGGAATAAGGCAAGGCCATTCGGCGACACAGAGAAGGGTATCCTTTTCGGCAAAGCCACTGAGGCAGTGATTGGTACGGTGGTGATTTTGGTGGTGGCCGTTTGAGTGGTGAATGATCTAGTCGACGGCGGTGTGCGCGTGGGAACAGAAGTCCTAATCGCAGCCCTCTCTCGAATGGCATCATCGGCGACGCCAAGTTGAGTCAGGAAGTGTGGTGGCTGTTTGGTCGGAGAAGGAAGAGATGACCTGACGTCGAGATTGGCCACACCTCTGGCGATAAACAGCGGTAAAGGAAGGGGAGAATCATCGCATCGCGTTGCCCTCACCGGGAATGCTTTTGCTTCCAAGTTCGAATCGCCGATGATGGCTATGGAGTGTCGGACCGTCCTGTCGCTGGGATTGAGCTTCACGGGGGCTGTCGTCTCCTCCACTCAACTCGAATGTCGTAACCTCGATCCAATCAAGCACCACACTTGTTCCGTGCAGTTCAATGGTGTGAGTTCACACTCGCGGTGGCCAGCGTCGAAGGAGAACGACTGTACACGCGCACAGGGAGGAAATCCTACCCTAGGTTGTTTCGTCCAAAGAAGGAGAAGAGAGGAAAGATCTCTTGCGGTGGTCGATAATGGCTCCGAAGACGAACGGCGTCTCCGGCGGCGCATAGACCGCAGTTCCAAATTGTTAATTGCGGTGGTGGAGACGGTGGCGCACTCACGGCGGGGACAAGCTTCCATGGTATTTTATTTCTCCTCGAAGGATACCCTAGGTCTTGTGAGGGCTCAGCTTCTTTTGGAGAAGGAAGGAAACCTTAATCAGGGAGTTGAATGCAAATGGGAGCCAGCTGCCAGAACCCCTGATGTTTCTGTTAGGGTTAAATGGCCTTGGGCTTGGCTGACGGGTTTGGAGTTTCTTTCCTGCACCTCCTGTTCTCCGTTCACACCACCATTCCCTATCTGCAAACAAAAGAAAATGGTTTGGGCTTGGCTGGTGGGCCGCCTTTTCTTCCTGCCACCACGCGTATGTTATTCACACCCCATTTCCTATCTGCATACAAAAGGGCCTTGGGCCTGGCTTTTGGGCGCGCCATCTCCTCTTGTCACCACACCACTCTATTTGCACTCTCATGCCATTTCTGCAAACAAAAAGAAAAGAGACCTTGGGCATGACCAACAGCTACTATGCGCCACCTCCAATTTTGCTGCCGCACCCCCTATCTTTGGGCCTGGACCAAGAAATTTCATATTGCACTCCTGGTTTTGTCTTCTGCACTCCCATATTTCTTATTGGGCCTATTGGATTGTATTGTTTTTTTTATTATTGTCTTTGCTTTTATTTTTTTATCTTTAAAATTTGTTTTATTATTATTTGATTGTTAAAAATAAAAATATAAAAAATTATAAAAAAATTAAAATTAAATAAAAATATTTGGAAAGGTTTAAGCACACGTGCGACCGCTCGCGTATGCCTTGTGCTGAAAACCTTTTCCTGTTTTTTACAAAAATTAAAAATCAAATAAAAATATTTTGAAAAGGTTCAAGCACACGTGCGACCGCTCGCGTACGCCTTGTGTTAAAAACCTTTTCTCTTTTATATAAAATACCAAAAAATATATAATATCTTCAAAAACTAAAAACATCTTCAAACAACAATTTTCAGAAAGAACTACGTAACCCTGATTTCTCATTTTGAATGAGAATACGTAGGAGCAAGGTCAATCCTTGTCGGGCCCAAAAACCTAAAAAATATTTTTGTTTCTTTATATTGTTGTTTTTGGGGAAATTAAACATTTTGAAAACCACATCTTTGTTCGCGTATTTAATTAAAGGTACTGCCTTAGGGCAGGCGTTGTGGGGTGCTAATACCTTCCCCACACGTAACCGACTCCCGAACCCGAATTTCAGTTTTCGTAGACCATGTCTTTTCTTTTTGGTTTTTCCGTAGTTTTCCAAAATAAACTATGGTGGCGACTCCAAAATCTCTTTTTTTAAAAACGTTTTCCTTTTTTGGATCGTCATCCCGTCGCGATTTTTTTGGTTGCGACAGATGGCGACTCCGCTGGGGACGAATGAGAGTCAGGCCATTTAATTAGATTCGTGAATTCGATGTGGTTTTGCTTTGTGTTTTTCTTTCCCTTTTCTCTATCTATGCTTGATATTTGGAATAACTGCAATAATTGTTGAATATTGAACCCTAGGCTAGAAAACATGTCTATATCTGCCTGGGAACTTTTCTGGTTGTTTTGCAGGTGAGGATTTGGGTGCATTGCATTCTCCCTTCACACACACACACATTATGCATCTATTGAGTGGGGCCCTATACCCGGGTCTGAGCGTAACTTAGAATTAGAGGAGTTGTGTAGCGGTGTCACTCTGGGATGTACTTCCTGTTTGGCTATCGTGAGAACTCCAGCTAGAGTCTGTTCTCTTCATTTGTATTTCCACACCTAGTTGATTACTCGACTGTTGTGGAGATGCTGTGGAGGGGGCCATAGCTCTAGTGACCTTTGACCTTTAGGTTCAGGAAACCACCCTGGTGAGATTGCATATACTTGACCTTGAACCTGAAATGTTGAACCTTTTCTAGGGCACAAAGGGAGATGTGTGTATTCTTTTAACCCTCACTTTTGCTTGTCTTTATGGTCTTGTCAAATTTTGTGAGTTCTAGTCAAGAAATTATAAGGTCGTGATTACGGTAAAAATGGAAATTAACATGGAATTTTGAGTCAAGGGGTATTCGAGCTCAGACTTTTTGAAGAAAAGCATACACATTGAGGCCAAGGGGAGCAGTATCAATCATTTGAGGGATTTGGTGAAAAAGATGACCTTGAAAAGTGCATTCAGAAATGGGTGGGAGTCCAGACAACAACAATTATTGTTTTAGCCCAACATTATGACCCATTTCTAGTTGATGTCAACAATAGAGGAATTTGAGGATACCTTAGATGTATTCCTCAAGGGAAACACTTCATACCACCTTGGGCAGTATATACCTGATTTGCAGCTAGCAAGGATAATGAAAGTTCCCCCTGTGAAGTTGGAAAGCAAATTCATACTTAAGGGTAAAGCAATGAGCTTTCCTCAGGATTACCTAGAGTTGTTCTTGCATCGATTGACAGAAGAGGAAAAGTGGGAAACCTTCGTAAAAGTAATAGCTCTTATCCACTGTGGTGTCATTCTTTTTCCTAATACCAAGGAGTTGGTCGACTGCGCCGTCATGGATGCATTTACGAGATACAAAGTTTTCTCTAAGAATCCAGTCATGGTTGTTCGGGCTGAAGTTTATGGGACCCTTAATCAGTGCTATAAGCCAAAGACAAAGAAGAGATTATGTTGTTTACTGGTGTCGTATGTATCATCCATCTCTCGCATGAGTAAGGGAGTCTTGAATGCTACATGTTCCCTAGGTGAACTACTGCAATGTAAACCAAAGATGAAAAGGGCAAATGAATGGGTGCAACTTTGTACAGGATCAGAGGAGGAAAAGTTGGATTGACATCTTTCTTGGCAACAAAGATCGTGTATCATACACCATTGCTGAAATTACCTTAATGTCCCCCTCATGGGTATCCATTTTGAATGTGTGTCAAAAAAAAACAACAAAAAAAAACAACAAAAAAAACAAAAAAAAACAAAAAAAACAAAAAACAAAAAAACAAAAAAAACAAAAAAAAACAAAAAAAAAACAAAAAAAAAACAAAAAAAAAGGAAAAAACAAAAAAAAAACAATTTGGGTATCCTATGAGAGGGTCACCAACACCTGCATCTCTTGCCACATTGCATACCTTCTGAACAAGGAACCTTTACTGAAATGTTTCATGTTAGGGATGCTTGGGGCAACGCTGTTCGTTTGGAAAGAGACCCAAAGTCATGGGTTGTTAATGAATAATTCCTTTCGCCAATGGATCACAGAGAAGGCTGAGATAATCAAGTTGCCAGTCAAGGTTGTCATTCAAGTTAATTTCCCCCGACCAAAATTGTGAAAAGCATTTCTAAAATGATGAATAGTGGATGAAAGTAGCAGTGACGAAATTGGAGAAGGAATGTTGGAATCAAGAATTGATAATTCTGATAAGTGAGCATATTGTTGAACAAAGGCGAGTTATCGAGAATTGGAAGAAAATTTTCTCACAGCTAGATTCCTCGTCAGTGAAGTCATTGAAGACGTTCCTAAGATACTGAGTCTCCATTGTCGATCTTTAACCTGCTTAAGCGGATTGAAACTTTCCTCAATTGCTGCAAGAGCCAATTGGAGATATGAAGAATGTGATGGCTAAGGCCCAAGTTTAGTTGACCAAGACCTCCTGACTCACATTTTGGGAATTTCTGAATGATGAATCACCCTATTGACTCAGTCTTGTGTTAATTTCCAAATTATACCGGGCAATCTTTTCACAGCTTTATAATTTCTGACTAGAATAATTGTCTTTTCATTATCTTCATTTTTATTTTCTTCTTAATTTGTTTCATCTAATAAAGTTTCAAAAAAAAAAAAAAAAAAACCAAGATACCCTAAAGGACTTGAACCAGTTACTAAATCTTGGAGAACCGAGGAGAAGTTCAAGAATGAAGGAATGAAGGTTGTTATCCAACAATTGAAGGGATAAATGAACCGAACCCTAGAGGTTCTGAATGCCTTGCAAAACCATGGATATTAGTGTGCACCCCAGCCACAATATAGGGTTTGAGGGACTAAAAACTTCCTCTCATATAGCCTTTTCCCCTATATTACACTTCACCCATGGAGTAGAATTGAGGCGAGTTCACACTCAAAAGGCTGAGAATGATACAGTTAAAGGGGGAAACAAGCTTGGGGCAACCGCTGTCATGATCCCTACAGAAATGATTCAGGCAAGTGTTGTGAGCAAGATAATGACAAAGTAACCCGAGTTGAAATCTTCTCCTCATGTCATTACACCGGTAGATGTTGAGACTGATAAGTGCAAATTAGAAGTGTTGAAAAACAGCGAGAGTCATAGAAGGTGAAGGAAGCTTCAAGTGTGTAAATGTTGCATGACTATGCTTAGTCCAGATGCAGTGATACCTCCAAAGTTTATATTACCCAGATGTGAGAAATATGCAAGGACCGTTTCTCCCAGAAACCATCTTAGGGTATGTGGCAAGAAAATGGTTGTGCGCGTATATGATGGAAAGTTGTCGATTTGTTTCTTTCGGGAGTTTGACTAATATGGCACTAACCAATAGCTTATCTTGAGACTTCACGCATCCGGTCTAAGGAGGATCTGATAGATGCTTTCTTGAAGAAGTGCAAATATAACATGGATGTGGCACCTGATATATTACAACTACAGAGCTTGGTGAAAAAAGGAGTCAAAATCATTCTAAGAGTATGCCCAAAGGTGGAAAAAGTGTTGTTCAAGGAAAGTCTCTTATGAGTGATAACGAGATGGCTGACATATTCCTAAATACTCTACAATCCCCCTTCTGTGAGACCAGGGTGAGAAGTGTATCCTCAAACTTTGCAGACCTAAGGCTACTTGAAGAAAGAATTGAAATTGGTGTCAAGACGGGAAAGATTGCACAAGGTCCTCCCATGATAACAAATATGAATGAGTTTGGGTTTAAGCTTGGGAAGAGAAAAAAGGAAAGAGTTCAATCACCTCCTATGGCTCAAATCCCGTTGGCCTACCCTCCATTTGAAACAGTTGCAAGACGAATGGGATACTTAACCCAAACTCCGCTTCCCACTAAGTCACCAAGCAGAAAAATGTTTGGTCGAAAGAAAAGGCCTGCGAGTTTCACTCTTATCCATATGACTATTGCAACGTTTTTTCCAAGTCTCTTGCACAAAAAGGCTTGGCCTCTACTTGTTACATGAAGCTTGTAAAGCCTCAATTCCTCAAGACTCGTGATACGAAAGATGATTACCATGAATGGGCTATCAGACATTCCAAAAGAAGTGTTGGATGTTCAAGCGCAAAGACAAACTTTTTGATTCAGGACGATTAAAGTTTGAAGAAAGTCAACCCAACACTGAGGCAAAGCTTGAGAATGCCTCTACTGATGCCATGAAGCAATGATGTGGGCTTTAAGACCACATAAGAAAGCATAGGTCATTGTACAAATGAATTTGATGATTGTGAAGAGTCTTGCTACTAGGGAAGCATGCTCATTGATATCACGCTTTCATCCGTGACTTGCAATGCAAATATTCACTACAGGGTTCCTCCAAGTAGTGCTGGAAATCGAGTCCTGAAAGGGTATTGAAAAAATGAAGACAATCTTGAGTCAATTGTATTTTTGCAAATCGTCAAACTCTTGTTTTTTGGAAAATAGCAAAAAAAAAGAAAAGAAAAATGATGAATAATCAAAAAGAAAATTTGGATGTCAGACTTTTCCGAGGTCCAATGTTTACTAAAAAATAACAACTTGACGTTTTTCCAAAGACGGTGCGCATGTTGCTTGAAAACATTCACCCTTCCCTTTCCCAAAATAAAGGTTTTTTTTTTCCAACAAACATTGTCACTGTCCTCGGTAATAAAAACATTTACACTAGGGCAGATTGGTTTGGCCAAAAGTTTTCTCGCTTGCACTGGTTGGGTGATCCCTGAATCCATTGAGTCAAATAAAAAAAATTCAAAAAAAAAAAGAGAAACAAAAAGAACATTCCACTAAATTGAAAACCCGAAAGGGCGGTCTAGGAAGAAAAAAAAAAGAAAAAACGACTCATGTTGAGGTCATCTAGTTGCGAAATTAATCTTTTGAAAATAAGGCAATCAAAGTTCAAAATGATGTGTGGCCTTCTTGTCTTTACCTAAAAACCAAAAAAATATATATCCGTCGTCACCCCGTTTGAGCCAAAAATAATTTCTTTTACAAAATTATCCCCAAGCAAGGGTTATCATCAGGTAAGAGTCAATTCATGTTGCAAATGAAGAGCACTCAATGATCAAACAAAGAGAATTCATCAAGAAGAGTGAAAAAGAAAAAAAAGAACAACAAAAAATCACAAAGGGATGTTGAGCAAAAAGAATGAAAACCAAAGTTCAAGAAAAACAAAGTACTCCAAAAGTCAAATAGTTGATGCAATACTTAGATGATAACCTTTGTTTCAAAAAAATATAACCGACAAACATTCATTTGGGCCTTTATATCCTTTCTTTCAATACCTTTTAGCCCTTAGCCACGTTACAAGCTTAATAAAGTCCACGCAGATTGAATAATGATTGTTCAAGTTTTCATAAAGCTTAATTTTGCGATAAGGCGACTGTCACAATGTCATAAAAAAAATTGAAAATGAATGAACAAAAAAAGTAAAAAGTAAAAAGTAATGTCTCAGGAAGAGGGGATCATCCTACCATCTAGCCAGAAGCACACAAAAAGAGAATCAAGCCAATTGGGGGGCATCCTTTTAGACGATCTTGTACCCACTACCTCTTCCAAACTAAACCCTTGCAAAAGAAAAAAAACTGGGGCAGCCTTGCGGATTTCACCACGCGTCTTCGCCCTAAAATTCTTCAATCCATAATCCCATGACCAGGGCAACTTTGCAAATATCCCTTGATTTTGTGTCACCCTAATTTTCATGGATCCAAATCCCAACTCATTTTTCCTAAACACAAGACCGGGGCAACTTTATGAATCTCACTGGAATTTTTCATCCTGATTTTCATAAATCCAAACCCTATGTCCATTTTCCCAAGCACCAAATTGGGGCAGCTTTTGGGTGTCTCATTTCACCTTGAATTTCACATATCACATCTCCATTGAGGAGTGCATGAGGGATGATATTCCTGTGTGACTGTCCTCGTCTCTTCCAAACCTTTCTAAATGTCTCCAACCATTCTCTTGCCAATAAATTCAAGCATG
The DNA here is from genome assembly GCA_036885675.1 of Vigna mungo. Lineage (NCBI taxonomy): Eukaryota > Viridiplantae > Streptophyta > Magnoliopsida > Fabales > Fabaceae > Vigna > Vigna mungo. The sequence continues at coordinate 33,316,634 of CP144699.1, forward strand.
TGTACACTGATGTCTCGGAAAAAAAGTCAAAATGTAATAAACTCAAAGTTTAGACCTTGGATGTATGACATTACTCAATTTTCATAAAACGTTGAAAATAAAGACCAGTTTGATAATTGCAAGTGAGATGACTGACTCAAGCAAAGAAAAAAGCAAATGTTTTTCATCAATTCATAAAAAGAAATTTTTCGGATCGAAACCCTCTTCATTCATATGAATGGTTATCAAATCTTTTTTCTTCAAACATACAAAAAGAATAACATTCAGATTTTCTCTTTCAAGCCATATTGTTTCAAAAATCAAATTTCTATCAAAATTGCAAAACATTTCACAAAATTTCATAAGTCCAGTTTCATCTGGCCATTTCAAAATTTCATAAGCCCAGTTTCATCTGGCCATTTCAAAATTTCATAAGTCCAGTTTCATCTGGCCATTTCAAAATTTCATAAGTCCAGTTTCATCTGGCATTTTCAAAATTTCAAAAGCCCAGTTTTGTCTGGCAACCCAAGGCCCAGCTCGCCTGGCACCCAAAGCTCAAGTTCTTCTTTTGTACTTCGGCCCTCTGCTAGGCAATGGTCGAACCCAACATTCACATAATTTTTCCATAGGGTTGGTACACCCTCCACGAGGTTGGTACACCTCACATCATTCTTCTATAGGGTTGGTACACCCTCCACGAGGTTGGTACACCTCACAGCATTCATCCATAGGGTTGGTACACCCTCCACGAGGTTGGTACACCTCACATCATTCTGCCATAGGGTTGGTACACCCTCCACGAGGTTGGTACACCTCACAGCATTCATCCATAGGGTTGGTACACCCTCCACGAGGTTGGTACACCTCACAGCATTCATCCATAGGGTTGGTACACCCTCCACGAGGTTGGTACACCTCACATCATTCTGCCATAGGGTTGGTACACCCTCCACGAGGTTGGTACACCTCACAGCATTCATCCATAGGGTTGGTACACCCTCCACGAGGTTGGTACACCTCACATCATTCTGCCATAGGGTGGGTACACCCTTCACGAGGTTGGTACACCTCACAGCATTCATCCATAGGGTTGGTACACCCTCCACGAGGTTGGTACACCTCACAGCATTCATCCATAGGGTTGGTACACCCTCCACGAGGTTGGTACACCTCACATCATTTTTCCATAGGGTTGGTACACCCTCAACGAGGTTGGTACACCTCACATCATTTTTTCCATAGGGTTGGTACACCCTCCACGAGGTTGGTACACCTCAAATCATTACATCATCCATAGGGTTGGTACACCCTTTCCACGAGGTTGGTACACCTCAAATCATTACATCATCCATAGAGTTGGTACACCCTTTTCACAAGGTTGGCATACCTCATTTCTCAAATCCAGTTTTATCTCCATCTTTAATTTTCTGTTATCGGCCCTCTGCTTGGCAATGGTCGGATTTAATTTTCTGTTCTGTGAGCTTGGCCCTCTACGAGGCAATGGTCAAGTCCAGGTTTTAATTTTCTGTTATCGGCCCTCTGCTTGACAATGGTCGGATTTAATTTTCTGTTCTGTGAGCTTGGCCCTCTGCGAGGCAATGGTCAAGTCCAGGTTTTAATTTTCTGTTATCGGCCCTCTGCTTGGCAATGGTCGGATTTAATTTTCTGTTCTGTGAGCTTGGCCCTCTGCGAGGCAATGGTCAAGTCCAGGTTTTAATTTTCTGTTATCGGCCCTCTGCTTGGCAATGGTCGGATTTAATTTTCTGTTCTGTGAGCTTGGCCCTCTGCGAGGCAATGGTCAAGTCCAGGTTTTAATTTTCTGTTATCGGCCCTCTGCTTGACAATGGTCGGGTTTAATTTTCTGTTCTATGAGCTTGGCCCTCTGAGAGGCAATGGTCAAGTCCAGGTTTTAATTTTCTGTTATCGGCCCTCTGCTTGGCAATGGTCGGATTTAATTTTCTGTTCTGTGAGCTTGGCCCTCTGCGAGGCAATGGTCAAGTCCAGGTTTTAATTTTCTGTTATCGGCCCTCTGCTTGGCAATGGTCGGATTTAATTTTCTGTTCTGTGAGCTTGGCCCTCTGCGAGGCAATGGTCAAGTCCAGGTTTTAATTTTCTGTTATCGGCCCTCTGCTTGGCAATGGTCGGATTTAATTTTCTGTTCTATGAGTTTGGCCCTCTGCGAGGCAATGGTCAAATCCAGGTTTTAATTTTCTGTTAACGGCCCTCTGCTTGGATATGGTCGGATTTAAATTTCTGTTCTGCGAGTTTGGCCCTCTGCGAGGCAATGGTCAAATCGAGGTTTTTGTTTTCTTTCATGCTTGAAACCCAGACGAAATTAGTGTTTCTATCTTTACTTAACTTTTACTCAGATAATACGAAAATATCACATTTTCATATTATCCGTTAAAATCTAAGTAAAGAGGGGTAGCTGTCAACACCCAATTTCGTCCGGGTGACTAAATAATAGAACTTAGTTTTTGCTTTTTGTCTTATTTTATTTTATTTTCATTTTTTTTTAATTTTGTTTTATTATTCTTAATTTTTAGTTTATTTTGGTATTTGATCTAGTCTTTTTATTATTATTAGATTTTATTTTATTTTCTATTTTCTTTTGAAAAAAAAGGGAAATAAAGAAAAGACAACAAAATAAAAAAATAAAAAAAACGTGAAAAAAAAAAGTTTGTTGTAAAAAAAAAATAAAAAAAGCGAGACATGTAACAGAATGGAGATCCTCCATCAAGGATTTTTTCTCCCTCACGACATAGGGGATTCGGTGATGGAAACAAAGGTCTTCATCATCACCCATCTATCATCAAAGAAAAATACAATCGGTCCTCCATTATTCACCCTACACAGATCCTACCAACACACGATATTCTCCCATTATTCACCCTACACAGATCCTACCAACACACGATATTCTCCCATTATTCACCTCCAACAGACCTCATCACCGTTACAGATACAACACCCTTTTTGCTCATCACGGCCCCAACCTCAACATACAGGACACACACATGTTCCTTTTCTCTCCATCATACACACTACACCTCATTCTCCCAACGAGGACCCCATGCTCTCGGAAACCTTGATTACCAAAACCAATACTCAGAACACAGATAACAGAAACCAGCTCTTCACCCATCATACTCCTTGATCTTGAGAAATTTAACCAAAAAAAAACATCATAAAACAACCCCATTTTTCCTCCATCAGGCAAAAAGAGAAGGAGGCATAACAGAATTTTGGGGGGAGGAGAAAAACAAAAACAGGATCATCTCTAGATCACCCTTCTTCTCTTCCATTCTCCGGAGCGGAATCAACTCAACAGAATTGCCATTCACCACATCTCTGCCTCCTTCCTAACCTCAGCCAACACCATTCCACCATCTTCATCTTTTATCAAAATATCCATTTCATCAGGCTATTGGTCTTTTCGGATCACACGCACAGACCACCTCTCATTTCTGCAAAACTAGTAATCACCCCTAATCCAAAATCATCATCTCCCAGCACGTATTGGCCAAAAACATTTTTCATGGACCCATCATAGCAATGCCAACATCAACAATAACCTTCGCTGCAACAATTCTGGAATGAACCCTCCAACCAAATTCAGCCCTTCAACCATCACATACAGTCGCATATTTCTACATCTTCAGAAATTCAATTCCTTCATCAACACCTCAATTTCTGAAACAAAACACCTGCCACTCCCCATGTGCATGAGATAATCTCAAAGCACCCTCTCAACCCAAACCCAATCAGAGCACAGAAACAGAGGAATAAGGCAAGGCCATTCGGCGACACAGAGAAGGGTATCCTTTTCGGCAAAGCCACTGAGGCAGTGATTGGTACGGTGGTGATTTTGGTGGTGGCCGTTTGAGTGGTGAATGATCTAGTCGACGGCGGTGTGCGCGTGGGAACAGAAGTCCTAATCGCAGCCCTCTCTCGAAGGGTTTGGCATCATCGGCGACGCCAAGTTGAGTCAGGAAGTGTGGTGGCTGTTTGGTCGGAGAAGGAAGAGATGACCTGACGTCGAGATTGGCCACACCTCTGGCGATAAACAGCGGTAAAGGAAGGGGAGAATCATCGCATCGCGTTGCCCTTACCGGGAATGCTTTTGCTTCCAAGTTCGAATCGCCGATGATGGCTATGGAGTGTCGGACCGTCCTGTCGCTGGGATTGAGCTTCACGGGGGCTGTCGTCTCCTCCACTCAACTCGAATGTCGCGGCCTCGATCCAATCAAGCACCACACTTGTTCCGTGCAGTTCAATGGTGTGAGTTCACACTCGCGGTGGCCAGCGTCGAAGGAGAACGGCTGTACACGCGCACAGGGAGGAAATCCTACCCTAGGTTGTTTCGTCCAAAGAAGGAGAAGAGAGGAAAGATCTCTTGCGGTGGTCGATAATGGCTCCGAAGACGAATGGCGTCTCCGGCGACGCATAGACCGCAGTTCCAAATGGTTAATTGCGGTGGTGGAGACGGTGGCGCACTCACGGCGGGGACAAGCTTCCATGGTATTTTATTTCTCCTCGAAGGATACCCTAGGTCTTGTGAGGGCTCAGCTTCTTTTGGAGAAGGAAGGAAACCTTAATCAGGGAGTTGAATGCAAATGGGAGTCAGCTGCCAGAACCCCTGATGTTTCTGTTAGGGTTAAATGGCCTTGGGCTTGGCTGACGGGTTTGGAGTTTCTTTCCTGCACCTCCTGTTCTCCGTTCACACCACCATTCCCTATCTGCAAACAAAAGAAAATGGTTTGGGCTTGGCTGGTGGGCCGCCTTTTCTTCCTGCCACCACGCGTATGTTATTCACACCCCATTTCCTATCTGCATACAAAAGGGCCTTGGGCCTGGCTTTTGGGCGCGCCATCTCCTCTTGTCACCACACCACTCTGTTTGCACTCTCATGCCATTTCTGCAAACAAAAAGAAAAGAGACCTTGGGCCTGACCAACAGCTACTATGCGCCACCTCCAATTTTGCTGTCGCACCCCCTATCTTTGGGCCTGGACCAAGAAATTTCATATTGCACTCCTGGTTTTGTCTTCTGCACTCCCATATTTCTTATTGGGCCTATTGGACTGTATTGTTTTTTTTATTATTGTCTTTGCTTTTATTTTATTATTATTTGATTGTTAAAAATAAAAATATAAAAAATTATAAAAAGATTAAAATTAAATAAAAATATTTGGAAAGGTTTAAGCACACGTGTGACCGCTCGCGTATTCCTTGTGCTGAAAACCTTTTCCTTTTTTTTACAAAAATTAAAAATCAAATAAAAATATTTTGAAAAGGTTCAAGCACACGTGCGACCGCTCGCATAGGCCTTGTGCTAAAAACCTTTTCTCTTTTATATAAAATACCAAAAAATATATAATATCTTCAAAAACTAAAAACATCTTCAAACAACAATTTTCAGAAAGAACTACGTAACCCTGATTTCTCATTTTGAATGAGAATACGTAGGAGCAAGGTCAATCCTTGTCGGGCCCAAAAACCTAAAAAATATTTTTGTTTCTTTATATTGTTGTTTTTGGGGAAATTAAACATTTTGAAAACCACATCTTTGTTCGCGTATTTAATTAAAGGTACTGCCTTAGGGCATGCGTTGTGGGGTGCTAATACCTTCCCCACACGTAACCGGCTCCCGAACCCGAATTTCGGTTTTCGTAGACCATGTCTTTTCTTTTTGGTTTTTCCGTAGTTTTCCAAAATAAACTATGATGGCGACTCCAAAATCTCTTTTTTTAAAAACGTTTTCCTTTTTTGGATCGTCATCCCGTCGCGATTTTTTTGGTTGCGACAGAGTATATGAGAGACAAAATTAGGAAGGGTAAGATGGCACGGTAGAAGGTTTTTGGTGGTTAGAAGAAAGAAAAAGGAGTGTTGTTTGTTCAAAAAGAATTAGAAATTGTTTAAGGAACATCGAGAGAAGAAGTGGTTTGAGAAAGAATAATTTTTGGTTTCTCTTAGGAGCATTGCTCTAGATAGAAGAATTGTTGCATTGAGTTGAACTTTTTGTTTTTCAATACTAAATACATTTGTTTCATTACCGACTTTTTAGAACATATAAAGTTTCAATTGCAAGTGTTTGGTCTTTTAACTTGGTAAAATGGCGTTTAATATAGCTTGCTTAGTAATATGTGTTGACATTAAAGACTAGGGAAAGTTCAAATGTAAAAAAAAAAAAAAAATACTAAAGTGGAAATATTATATAAAGGTAGAAAGTAGAGTAAAGATATATAAACTTAAACTAAAGTGACAAAGACTTACAATATGAGAAACTAAAATGAGAATTTACTCGTGTAAGAACATGAGGAGGAGGAAGTTGAGAGAATGAGATGTGATGTGAGAAAACAAGAGTAGGGCTTTTATCTTATTATCGAAGATCTCCTTAGTCATGTTCAATGAGATACCTCTCTGCAATAGTGGCATGAGTAGCAGCACCTATTGGTAGAACGTCTTCATCAATCATGAAATAGGGAGAATGTCCCGTATGAGTAGATCCCAATGTTTCATTCCTTATCCCTATGTAGAAGAAAGCTGAGGGAACCACCTCGGAGTAGAAGGAGAAATCTTCAGCACCCATCATAGGTGGAACTACCCTGAAATTCTTCTGACCCAGCAATTCAACAGATACCTTCTTCACATGCTCATACATTCTCTCATCATTTACTGTTGGAGGATAAATCGTGTACTCCTTTTCAAAGAAGTCCACTTCTGCCCAGCATCTGTACACACTTGCCTGTTCAACAATCACCTGTTTTCCAAAACAACATTCTTCTCTTAACTTCACTTTAATTATATAGGTAACAACTATTCAATTTCGTCTTTCAACAGATTTTATTTATTTTTAATTCTGTGATTTCAGTCCATCCATAAACTTTTCATCTAACATTTAACTAAAATGACACTATTAAAGTTGCTAACCTGTTCTATTCTTTCAAGTAACTGGTAAAAGCTGGTGTTAGAGAACGCTCTGAAAGTCCCACCGAGAACCACTGTGTCTGGTATCATGTCGAGATTGTTGCCTCCATTAAACGAAGTTACAGAGACAACCTAAAGTTGTAATTTTGTTAGGAAGGTATGCGAAAAGACACATAAATGGAGATTGGGAAAAAGGAAAAGAAGTGTGATATTTGAAGGATGCAAAACCTGAGAATCTAGTGGATTTGATTCGCGGGAGACAATGCCCTGTAAGCTGATAACAGAAGCCGAAGCAGCCAAAACAGGATCAACAGAACGGTGAGGATCGGCAGCAAAACCCTTTTTGCCTCTAATGACGGCTCTGAAAAACCCACAACCAGCAAGGAGGGGCCCAGGCCTTGACCCGATTATTCCAGTTGGATGTTCATGGGATACATGAGCTGCAAATATTGCTTCCACGTCCTCCAAAGCACCATCTTGCATCATTCGTTTTGCTCCATTTCCAGCTTCTTCAGCTGGCTGGAATATCAGAATTACAGTTCCCTGTCATCCACAGAACAACACTTCAGTTGCTCATCATCTTCTTTCTTCAAAATAAAGTATCTGATGATGATGATGAAATTGTTGAAAATGATAAAGTTAAATAAATTTATTATTTTTAGATTTTGAATTAAATGTGATTTATTAAGTAAGTTAGATTCTATGTCACATATATAAATTTTTTTAATGAGAATCTTCCGTACCAATTTGTGAACGATTTTGAGTAAAATAATACTCCCAACAACATTCATAGGACAATGTGGTTGCATTTAATAAGTACGGTATTACTTTAATTAGGTGACACGAAAATAAAGATTGGGAACCACATCACATCCACCTTCTAAATTCAACTTTCCAATCATCTCACACTTCATGTCCTACTCATTGCCCCCAACACCCACTACTTTTCATGCTTTCTTTCATTAATTAAAAAATCTCAATTTTGAATATTAAGAAATAAATTTTAAACCAAATTTAATTTTAAAAATAAAATTTATATTCACTTAGTCAAATTTCCAACAACCATACAATACCCCATATTTAATACTTGTACCTTAAATATGTTTGTATTATTGGTTAAACATAGGAGGGAGTAGCTAAACATTTATGTTGAAAGAAAATGTAGAAAATAGGATCTGAATTGGTGGCAATAGGATGGCCCCTACTGCTTCCTACACCTAGGCTCTGAATTCCTAGTTATAGGATAGCCCCCCCTGCTAACCTAAAGTTAATGGTCAATTATGACCATGCTTTTTACTGAAAGGGAAAAAGGGTAATTTTTCTGATCAAATGTCCTTTCACTGTCTTTGCATTCCATAAAAAGTACTTTTGCAGAGGAAAGGAAATTTGGTTCTGAAATGATTTCACGGTTTGGATTTTTAGTTCATTGTGAGAAATGAGAGGACAAAAACGAGGAGTCTACATCCACATCCACTATTTTCATCCATCAAATGCAAAGATCCCTAACAACAGTCAGAGTCCTATCGTACGTTATCCACAATATCCAAAGTCATTTTCTCTTCTTTTTCTTTCTTAGATGTTTAAATCAATATAGAATATTAATTTTGAAATTGACCTTCTTTTTTATAATTATTTTTTTGTCTTATTTTTAAAATATATTAATTTTTTTTAATATATCGTTTTGAAGATTCAGTATAGAACAAGGTTTCATATTTTTATTCAAAATAGTAAACTTTCTATTTATCTTTTTTCTTAATTTAAATTCCTCTATCACATTGCGTAACTCTTCCAAACAACCCAGAAAAAGGTGTGTGGTAGAGATATTGAAGAATATGGTGAGGTACATAAATGGTAAAGCAAACTCTATTGTTAAGGACCACTTCTTACATTGCTTCAGAACAAGTCCTTTAATAGCAATGCAGCATTGATTGGGTCATTTCTTTGTCTGGTGATTTTTAAATACAAAACTTATGTTTCTTTACAATCAAAAGAATATTTCCAAAATAGTTTATTTTACGACGATGTTATTTAAAATCATTTTTATGATACTTATATGTTAATTTATTTTCACGTTTTATTATTTTAAAAACTGGAACAAACGGCAAAAGATAAAACATTGCACCAAAACATGTTTTTTATATAAAACATAGTCATTCTAACTCTGCTGTTTCTTGTACAAAATTCAATAAAAATAAAAATATAATGCCTCGGCAATTAAAATATATTTTATTAATTGGATTTTTTTTTAAATAATAAAAATATTACAAAGTTGTATGGTTAGAATGACTAATTTAGCTAACTAAACCCACTCTAGTGCCAATCTTTTCATCGATAATTAAAATTTGGTATTCGAATGTGATCGAGCTTACAATAGGTTGGATCCAGTTAAATGTGGTTCTGATTTGACTAATCATCTTCATTCAAATTTATTATTTTAAAATTTCATATGCGTATTTAATTTATTGAGTTAGTTAGTATAAACTATTTATTCAATACAAATAAGCTATTCGTTTTTAACTTATATTTAGTTAATCCTTTTTCAGAAAAATATATATTTTACTTTTAATAAATGAAATAATATACACTATCTTTAATAAAAAAGAATTCTGTGTGGCTTTGATAATTATTTTTATAATAAACTGTAGTTTTTTTTTTATATAATTTATCACTAATTTTTCATAAAAGTTTATCATATTGGAAATAAAATTAAAATTTTAAATATATCTTTTCACTTCAATGAAAATGGTTAAACAACAATATTTCAATAGAATAGAATATAGATGCATTTCAAAGAGTAAATATAGACCCAATCTTGTTCATTAAAAACCTCCTTAGACTATTTAACTCGATTATTACTAAAAAGTAATTGTGGTAGTGCATATTAAAAATAAGGAGAAAATTGGTTTGAAGAGGATAAACAAACTCATCCGCCATTTCGATCTCTTTTCTATTTTTTAAAAGTAATTTTATATGAATAAAAATAAGATCAATTTAAAATGTACAAATACATGCAAATAAAATTAAGTTAAACTTAAAATTGAGTTTTAACATGATATCATAATCATAAATTAAAGTCTATCCTAACAAAATATATTAATTGTTGGATATATAAATGGATGTAAAATTTATTTTACAAAATAGTTTTGAAGGATTGAATTAAAATTAAAAAAAAAAACACTTCTAGATGTTTTTAATTAAATTAAACATTAAAGTCAAATCTTTAAGAAAAAAAATAAAAGGATGGAATAAAAACACAGGCAAATAAGCTTAATTATATAATTTAACTAGTATTCCACATTATTTATCAAGGAAGAAAGATTAGGAACTAGAGTAGCAAGCACGTTAAAAGGAATATGAACTTTCTAATTATAGACAAAAACGTAAAATCACAATCTAACCCATTTAACTCGCTAAATAAGATAGTTCAGAAATTCCTATCAAAACAGGCATGCAAAAACTAATAACAAAAAAATAAAAGAAAAAGTTATTGAAATAAAGTTACACAGTAAGTAAGCCAGTTTTCTATGCGTGTATCGTCATATATAACTTATAAGGAAATATGCCTACTTTTCGTTGTATGTTGGAAATACATGTAAAAACAAAGACGAATTTAGATAAATACGTTTTGTGAAAAATGTAAAAATATTAATATTTTTTTTAAAAAAAAATCTACAAATATTTAGAAGACACCCGCATTTACTTGTCAAACCTGGCCAGACAACCCACTTGCCTCAGATTCTTAGAAATCATAGATATCAAAATTAAAAAGAAAAAAAAAATGTTGGTTAGAGGACCTTCTAAACACCAGATTCTAAAATCTTTCTCGTGATATGCTGTTAAAAATGTCAACGCGCCTCATAATTGGAAAAGTAAAAACATACATATGGAGAGTTGTGTATAATGTAATTGTAACGGTTCAATAATAATATTAAATTATATTATCATCTAATAATAAAGTTATGCATAATAAAATTTTCAATTATCATAATAAATAATTTTAAAATTATAATTAAAATATTTTTTATTTATCTGACAGTATGAAAATCTATAAAAAAAAAATACTCACCCCCACAAAGGATAAGATAATTAAAATGGTGTAAGAAAATAGTAATCACAGTCAACTCTGTACTTCAAAAATAGGACAAACTGCAAAAAGTTAAAATTCTGAAAGAAATATACGAACCAATCAAAATAGATCCACTTGGCTAAGTGATCTGGAACCTCGAGATAGAATCGAAGTAATTTATTAATAACTAATTAGATTAAGTTGGGTAACTAGATTTATAGATAATATATTTATTAAATTATTAGTATGTATTCAATACACATCATTTAAAATCTATACAAATATTGTAAGACTTGATGTTTAGTAGAGATGACAGTAAAAAAGTGTTAAAATTTTAAGTTGTGTTTACTAGGAGATTTATTATTTCATATATAATATATAAATCCTGCAAATATTATTTTCATGAACGGTAATTTTAAATATTTTGTAATTATACAGGTTGATATCTATGTTAAATTTTGTGAGATGTCCAGGTTTTCTTAAGGCACCAAATAGAAAACAAAAAGATGACTTTTATTTTTCTTAAATATACAAGTTCCACCGTTTGAATCTTTAAAATGAAGTTTTTCCACTGTCTGTCCTTGTGGGAGCCATTACTGATAGGGGCAATATATCAAAACCCACACAGTAAGAAGATTGTGTCTTCCACAGAAAAGTGCAATGGAATTGTTAGAGGCAAAGGAAGTGTAATGGACCACCCTTAGGCCCAAGTGTCGTCCCAAATAAAGTTATGCCATTATAAGGACCATGGTATCGAGATAAAAGATGTGAATCTCTCTCCCTTTTATATATATACTCTTATTTATTAAGTAGAAAATGGAAAACATATATATAATGTGTTAAAGTGAATTCTATTCCTTACGTAAATCAACAAGAACCAGAAGGAAAAACTTCTAATTGGACAATAGAATATAAAGAATACAGTCAAATTTCATAATAGATTCTATCACCTTGTAATTAAGCTAAATCATATATACGATTTCTTGCTCTAAATTTGAAAAAAAAAAATTATGTAGTTGTAAAGTATGAGGTGTTGTTAATTATGTGTCATTGGTTGTGGGTGATTGAGACGATAGAGGAAGTGTAAAAAATAATTGTAAGAAATGGTGGAATAGTATGTTAATTAGTAGTTAGAGATAAGGAAAGAACAAACCTTTAATAGATGCTCTCGAGTTTTCAAGATCTTGGCAGCGCCAAGAAGCATGGCAACGTGTGCGTCGTGCCCACAAGCATGCATTTTGCCGGCAACTTTAGACCTGTGCTCCCACTCCACAGCTTCCTACAACGAATCCCGACTAGTGATGAGATGGAATTTTGTTTTCTCACAACATACTTTGGCAAATGATATTTTTTGTTATGGCCAAGAGCTTTGTAAATGTAAAGTTAAACGCTCTTTTTCACTTCCGGATGCATAGAAAATAAATCTATAGTCAACGGTAGTAAAGTGGGGGTAGAAGTATTGAAAAAGAAAAGACATCTATCTATATTTTTGGTACAAATGCTACGATGAAACTTCAAAGCAAAATATTGCAATAAATTATATTAAGAAAGATTAATACATGTAATTAAATCTATACACAATACATTACCTCTTTTTTTTTTCAAATATAACACAAAAAACAAATACTCTTTTTATCTAAGTACAGAATCTAATATATTCTTTAATAATCTTTGTCTTAAGTCAGACACAAAAATTTCACAATCATAAAGTATAACTACTTTTATTATTGTCAGACATATAGTACAAAACACTTATGACAACACAGATATATCTAAAATTTTATCATTAATATCTATCATATAAAGACAAATCAAAGATTTCAACACATATCTCGTGTCAACACGTAGTAAGACGTAATAAAAAAATAATAATAATAATAATTTTTTTATCATAATAAAATATTTAGACATAAATTTTCTTGTTATTATTAATTTTTAAAAAAAATCTACTTAAAACATTTTTTTTCTAATTTTTTAAATTATTCTAAAAATTAAAAGTAATATCATGAAGCTAGGGATAAACATGAACCTTTGAAGGTTAGTTGGAAAGGAGTAGAAAGTCCACTAAGAGTGTAATATTATTATATGATGTCATGTTATATTATATTTATTATATTATATTATATTAGTGGTTTTTTTGTGAATTGGTTTTGGCTTTAGGTTTTGAAGAAGACAGAAGGAAAATTGGAAGGAAGAGAGGGAGAAGGAGACCTGAATGGGAAGTGCGTCCATGTCAGCTCTGATGGCAACAAAAGGAGGACCACCAGTGCCGATCCAAGCTCGAATACCGGTCTTCGCGAGGGGATACCGATAGTTAACTTCCATCAGATCCAACTCCTCTCTCACCAAGCGACTCGTCTCGATTTCCTCAAACGCCAACTCAGGATTTGCGTGGATCTTCCGCCGAATACCTCTCAGCCACTCCGCTGTCTCCGACTGCAGCGCTACTTTCAGCACCGCCTCCGAACAAGCCTCGCTCCACACCTCGCACTCCGCCGCCGCCGGTGACGCGCCGAGCCTTGTGCTGTTCTCCGACATCGCCCTCTGGCATCTCCGGTCGGGAAACAGCACGCGGTTGTAGGCGGCGGAGGGAGTAGGCTCGGCGACAGAAACCGCCACCGAGACTGCGAGGAGGATTGATAGGAGCAGGATGGAGAAACGGAATTTCATACTCTGTTTTTTTAGTGGAAACAGAGTGGAGAGAGCGAAGAACAGAGGAGGGGCGTAAAATAGGAGAGAATGGGATGAGAGAGATGAGAGATGAGAATTTGAACACGTGGTGATAAAGAAAAGTATAAAAAAAATGGAGGTGACAGAATTTTGTTTAACTTTTGTGTTTTTGGTCCTCTGACAACGGTTGAATAATTCGAGCACGTGGGAAGACAGACACGGATGTATTTACTTCTACTTAATGCTAATGCAATAATACAGTGATTCCAATACATCCCGTCAATTTTTTTAATTCGCTAACTTATTCATAATTAACAAATCAGCATGTCGGAGAGAATAACGAATACACTAATACACATCAATTTTTATTTCTTTTAAAAGTATCTTTTATGTCTCTCCCATATGAAATATTTTAACTTTTAATTAATGACTTTAAATCCTCTTCAATAAATCTTAAAAAAACTTTACTGGAAATTATGAAAACAGAATAAATTCGATATAAATATGGATTTTTTTATTAACGTGGTTTTCTTATAACCAATTGATTTGATTTAATTTGCAGTTTAACAATTTTGAAGTAATTCAAATTTAACAATATATTATAAGTTAATTCATTTTCTAAAGAAAATGTGTGTATTCAAGTGAAAAACTCAAATTTGACTAACTTCTTGTAAATATTTATAAATATGTGAAGAGAGACTAACACAATAATCTTATCATAATATGAACGAGATGAAGGAAGAATTATCTTTATGTAAAATAGCATATTATTCGAAAGAAGTAATACAAAAAGAGTAATTTTAATATTTGTATTTTGAATTTCAGATAATATTATATATCGAAATTTATTAAGAGAGGTAGATTCTAAGAATTATCTCATCTGATAATATATAAATATGTTTAATTAATATTTTCGTTTTATTTATAAAATTTATTTAATGTGATTTTTTTTCTTCAATTTAATTTCTATTTTTATTTAAAAGATTTAATGTAATTTCACGATGAATTGGATTTAACACATTTAATTGGTGTTAATACTATTTAAGAGATAATTAATTCAATTTTTATTTTTTTTATCCCTCTACCTTCTTCATCGTCCATTGTCTTCTACTACACTTTTCCGTTTCTTCCTCTGTTATCCATTACCATTCTCACTAATAATTTAATCTAAATAACTCACGCTGTCAAATAGCATCAATGCCATTGAAGGGAAAATCATATTTCTTTAATTTAAATGATATGGAAGAAAACTTAAAAGAAAAGTTAACACAATGACACATGATCCCGGGATTGACTTTAATTTAATGAAAAACACCATATTGAATTGAAAGTAAAAACAAAAAATTAAAAATTATATTGAATAAATTTCATTAATATTTTTACATTTTTTATTTTTCTTTGTTATGAAAATATAGAGCTCTTTTATATATTTCCATTTTATTCTAGTTTATTTAATAATAAAGAAAAGAAAGAAAATGTGTGTGAAAGTAAATATGTTTTAACATAATATTGAAAAAGACAAACCTTTTAATATAACAGAACAGAGAATGAAATTATACAAAATTATTATATTATCTTATTTTTATTCAAATTGAACTCCATATAAATTACGTTTGATTGCTATATATTTTTAATTAAAAATCAAAGAAAGATGTACCACAAAAATTCCCTCACGTACAGAATTAAAAAGCTATTGTGAAACATCATATTAACGGCTACTAATATTTATTTCTTTGACGTGAACGGAAAATCTATATGCATAAAAATGAAAAAGGTGAGATAATCGACGTACAGATACTAAAACAAACTGTGAAACAGAAATCTTACTGCATATTGAGTTTCTAATGTATATTCCTTTATCTTTAATGCATTTGATTTTCCTTTTAAATCTCGAGAGAATTTTATTAATACTAATGTCTTTCTAAATTAGACTTTTGATAATTAAATTTTAAGTTTTTGATAAATTTAGGTATGTTATGTTAATTTATTCTCTATTAAATTTTTTTGATCTACTTACTATTTAAAAATTGGTTTAATCATTCTGATAGTCCCTATTTTCGGTAACTTTTTTCAATTAGGTCCCTCATTTTTTCTTTTTCTCAATTAAGTCCCTATTTTTGAAAAATTGAAACAATTAGGTCATTGTCGTTAGTTCCGTACTAACACCGTTAAAAAGGGTGACACGTGTCAGCTCGTGATTTTTTTGAATTTTTTAAATATATTTTTAATTATTTTTAAATTTATTTTTAATTTTTTTATTTATATTTAAAAAAAAAATTGTCACGTGTCAAGTTGACATTAAGCCACGTGGCAATGACAATGTGAGGTGGCACTGATAGTGCCACGTGTCACTATCAAACCACGTGTCATTGCGTTTGTTTCAATTTGGTCCCTGTATTTTTATTTTGTTCCAATTTGGTCCTTGTATTTTTATTTTATCTCAATTTAGTCCTAATTTAAAAAATTCAAAAAAATCACGAGCTGACACGTGTCCTCCTTTTTAACGGTGTTAGTACGGAACTAACGACAGTGACCTAATTGCTTCAATTTTTCAAAAATAGGGACCCAATTGAGAAAAAGAAAAAATGAGGGACCTAATTGAAAAAAGTCACCGAAAATAGGGACTATCATAATGATTAAACCTTAAAAATTATATATTTTTAACTGAATATATATATATATATATATATATATATATATAATTTAATTTTTCTATTAAATAGTTGATTTGATTGTTATTTTCTTTAATTACCTTTTTAGTTATTTTCACGTCTTATATAATTTGGTAATTTATTAACTTTATGTCATAATTTTTAACAACTATAATTTCTTTCATATTTTACAATTCAACATCAATAAATTGTCATCATTTTGCAATATTTTTGATGGAAAAATTTTAAATAATTTGTCCGTCAACAAAAAAACACAAGTGAAAAAGTTTCTAAAAAAGTCGTGAGTCTTCAATAATGTTATCTCTTTTTGAGTCAATCACAAGGAGAATTGTGTGTTAACAATATGATTATCTTTAACCTCTAAAACGTTGTCATGCGACAAATTCTATGAAAAAATTGAACCCGAGTTTCACACTTGGTATATGCTCGTTGCAAAATCTATAGGTATGGACTAAACCAAAAAAGATGATTTTGCAAAGTAAAAGCACTTGAAATTTTGGCACAAATCTCAGAGAAACAAGTCTAATGATAGTATTATCCTCTACAGTGAGGTGCACTAGAGAGTAATCATTTGCATTAACCAAAGATAGAGTTTTGTGATTGCATTTGGAGACCAACTACAGATACTACAACATTTCCATGGAGTCAAATATCCCTTTACTGAAATTGTTGCAAGTGATTTTGATGAGTTAGAATTGAGCTTTTGATGAAAAGATCGTCAAAATATCACTAATTCTTGGAGAGGTTTAAGAAATGTAGGGAGACGAAGAGGTGGTAGGAGATTTTTCCGATGAAGAGATTGCAAACTAGGTTGAGGATTTATTGATAAAGGTTGGACAATGTTGGATTTATGAAAATAATACACTTGAAAAGTTTCACATCACTTTGGATAAGTAATAACGTGGGTGATAGTAGCTATATAATAAACTCTAAGTTCATGGTTTTAGTTGTTGGGTACAAACAAAGTCCCACATCAGAAAAAATGAGAGATGAACATAAGTTTATATACACATAAGATACCTCCATTGATAAGAGGCCTTTTGGAGTGGTACCAAAAGCAAATCCGTGAAGGCTTGACCCAAAGCGATGAATATCAATTTATAAAAGTATAAAATAATAAATTAACATGTAATGACTAACAATCAAAGTGACAAAATAAGATAACATCCACATCATCTCTTTAATCAAAAAATTAAATGGCAAGAACTCTTGAATAATATAAAATCTTTTATTATTCAATAAGCCACACAAATTTAATAGACTTATAATTAAACATACTCAAAACTTAATTAAGCATATACATACATGTATAATGGTGCACACACCTCCCTATATATCATATACATACTACAATCTTAGTAAGTCATCACACAAACAATATATACAAAGGTATTGGAAATTAAATTGGAAATAAATATCTAACATACCAAAGATATAAAAAGAAGAATTTCATTAGAGATCTATGAAAAAAAAATTCAAATTAATTCAAACACAACATACAAAAACGATATAAACCACACATAAATCTATACATCAAAAGACATTCAATAAAGAGAATATCGATTAATGTCATCTGAAAAATTTGTATTAAACATGTTTTACTAGAGACAAATATTTAATCAAATTCAAAACTTGTAGTTATGAATAAACAAAAAAATGTAAAATCAGAACTAATTCATTACAATTTGTACCACACATCTACCAATATCATAATATATCTATTTAAATAAAGGGTTAAATATATTTCTAATTCCTGAACTTGATGTGAAATTATAATTTGTCATTATCTTAGTCCTCAAACTTTGAAAATGAATTAATATAGTCCTTTTAACTCATTTATGTTTTTTTTACATGTTAAATATGTTTCCGGTTGACATTGAAACAAAAATGTGTGAAATGGTGTAAACAACTTAAATATCATGATGAAACACGTTTGACATATCAAACACTAGTAATTCTATATATTCATTTTTAAAGTTTATCCAAAAAAATCAAAATTTCATACAAAAACAAATTTTAATTTAGCATCAAAAAGTCAGAAACTAAAAATATATTTAACTCTTAAGTAAACTATAAAATCTAAGTATTTTAAGAAAAAAAAAGTTAATTACTTTTAAAACTTAAAAGCATTATATAAAAAGAATGGGATTACTTTAACAATATTTCCTATTTTTAGCATGTATTAATTTAAAATACAATTATTTTAATCTGGACGGCAAGGAAATATACCATTCATTAAATTAATCTTTAAAACACGTGAATAGTAGGCGCTATATGAATAATTGATTGTAATAAAAATATTCAATTTTGGTATTAATATTTTAGTCATTATTTGGCTAAATTCATACTATTATTACTTGAAATCTACTCCTTTAAGTCATGATGATGAAATTGACAAGAGGAAAAGCAAAAAACTAAGATCTATATAGAGTTGGTTTAATCAACACAACTATGAAAATTGTACTCAATGCCTCCTGTAATTAAAATTTAATGCATCTTCCATTAACAAAACTTCTCAATTTAATCACATGAAAACAAATGTTACCTCAATTCATATTACGTGTTTATAAATTATCCAATTTTGTTATTAACTTGTTTTAATCTATTTTAAAGTGTTACATGTGGTGTATTTATTAAACGAGAGATTAATTTGTAATTAAAAAGATTAATTTTAATCTTTTATACTCTTTTTTTTTTATTTTAAAAATTTATTCTCACCTGACTTTAGGACCATGTCTCTCACGTGAAAAAAAAAATTCTACGCAAGTATTAATTGTGATTTTCTTTTTTCTTAGCAAAATACAATAATAATCTTCAAGTGGATCATATCGCTTATCTTTTTAATGCTGTTTAGAAAAAAAAAAAAAGAACTTCATACATACATATTACTATAACATTTCTATTTTTATCACTAAAGATGGGTATTATTCTCCTTCTAATCTAGACATTTCTTTATTTTCATTTTTAGTTTGTTAACAAAAAAAAAATGAATATGTATGACTTAATTTTCATTCAAAGATCATATTATTATATTATATCAATAAAGCAACATTTTTTTCTAATAAATTTTATGAAAGATTAAGAATTAATTTTGTAATTTACTTTTATAAAATATTTTTAACATCCAAACAAAAAAAAGAAAGAGATGTAACAAGGAGATGAAAGAGATGCTAAATATATAATATACAAATGATATTGATAAAGTATTTAAGTATTAATAAAACGACTAACGATATTGGTTATGAAGAGACTTTGGTGGAAAGATTTACGTACGAATAATCTAAAAATGTATGTTAATGTATTTTCAGATAAATGATATATTAATGACTTTATTGTGTTAGCAACAAATTAATTAATCAAAATTTTATTTGAAATAATTATTAATTTATATATTTTTTAAGTTGATTAAAAATAGTTTTCATAGACCCATGGAAAAAAGTGAAAATAAGAAAAGAGAGATAGGAAATGAAAAAATTAGTATAAAAATTACAATTAATATTTTTGATTATATCTTCCTCCATCACTTATTATTATAGTGTAATATTAGTTAATAATTTTTCATTCATTGAATTCTTTAAAATTTAAAATAACATAATAAATTATATATGTTTTTATTTCATAGTTTTTAGTCGAGATTGAAATTAGATTTTTCAAAATTTCGATCTAATTTAGTATCTCAATTTTAGATATACATAGATTTAAATTCGTTATGTTTATTTATTATGTTTATTTGATGTTTTAAATTGGTTTCATGATAACATTTGAATTATTTACATAGTTTGATATATTTTTATAAATATATAAATTTAATTCTTTTATTCATATTTTTGTTATGTTTTTTTGACATTTCAAACCTATTTCATAATAACATTTGAGTTACTTATATAGTTTGATATATTTTGTTTTAATGTTATTCGATAAATAAATTAAAAACACCGAATAAATTTAATAGAATTTGATTAATAGAATTAAATCCACACAACTCTAAAGTTTAATAATTAAATTGGACAAAATATTTTAAAAAATTTCAAATTTCACTTAAAAGTTGAGAAAGAAAAACATCTTTAATCTTATTTTTAATGATGATAAATGCTAATAAAAAAAAGAAAACTATTATAAAATGACATATGTAATGATAAAAAAGTATGAAAGATGTTGCATAATGATGAAGTTTGTGTTTTGGGGCATTTGAAAAATGTGGATTAGAAAATATGAATGGGTAATAAGTGGGAGTGAGTAGTGACAAGAGAGAGAGATAGTAGCGTCGCGTGTGGCTGAAAGGGTTGAAATTTGTGTGTTTAACGAAAAACAAGATATTGGTTGAATAGAAATTGCAACAATACCGCCATAAGTACCGGCCTATACTCAATGAGACTATGCCTAAACCCCACTACTTTAACTCTAACCTATCATTATAATAGCCCATGTTTTTTTAAACTTTATTCACACTTAAAATATTTTTTTTCTCTCTCAAATATTTTTCAAAATTTTAAATATAACTTCTTAATTTATATATCCTTTCCAAAACAAATAAATTAAATTTTTATTTTTTTTAACTTCAACAATAAGCAAAATAAACCTTTTTACTACTAACACAAGTTCTCTTAATAATAAATTCCCTTACAAAGAGTTTACACTTTAAGGTTTAGGCCCTACTCATGCTGTAAGTCAAAATTATCATAATAATACATTACAAAAATATCGATGAAGTAAGTGAGTGTTCTAGATATGAGTGTAAACGCTCGTTCTGGCTTATTATTTATGAAGGTTTACAAAATCTTGGATATTTAAAAAAAAAAATGTCTATGCTTTTTGTTTTCATAAAAAATAAAACGTAAGTTCAAAACATAAATTTAAATACAAATAAGTTTATTCAAAACATGTTTAGGTATTTTAGTAATGAACCAATTAGCTTATATTATAATACTAATTTTTATCGCATGATTAATAATAGTAAGTGACATCGTAAAATTATGCATATACTTAATATATGGTTCTCTAAGAATTTGTTTTAAATATATTTTAGAAAAGAAATATAATTATTCCATTTATAAGAAGTATTATCAAATAATATATATATTATAACCTAACACTCTAAACGTTAATTTTGTTTCTATTTCTTTTATCAGGTGCATGTTATGCAAAATATGATCATTATATCACAAATACAAATAAAATAATAAGTTAGTGAAAATTAATAAATGTGAATTCTATTTTTCATCGAACATGTCTAATCATTCTTTAAACAAGTTACATTTCTCATCATTTATATTCATTATATAATTTGAAGTTAATAATTAATAACAAGAAATCCATTTATAGTTTTCTAATAATTTGTTTTAAATATATTTAAAAAAATATATAATTATTCCATGTATAAGAAGTATTATCAAATATATATATATATATATATATATATATATATATATATATATATATATATATATATATATATATATATATATATATATATATATATATATATATATATATATTAACCTAACACTCTAAAGGTTGATTTTTTTTATTTCTCTTTATCATCTTCATGTTATGTAACATATGACCATTATAAGTGGAAATCACAAATAAAATAGTAAGTTAGTAAAAATTAATAAATACTACATATGTGAATTCTATTTTTTTATTAAATATGCATAATCATTCTTTAAACAAGTTACATTTCTCATCATTTATCACACTCTTCTCATCTTTATCTTAAACATGGTTGATCAATCAAAATTGTATCACAGATATGATTCATCATCTAATTTGAAGTTAATAATTAATAATAAGAAATTCATTATCTCTCATAATACAACTCTAAACCCCAATCATCATAACATAGCCTCAGAAATTAACTCTTATGGACTAACTACGACACAATAGACAACGAGATAATCTAGTGTAGTTCACCAAACATGTAATTTATATTATTTCACATTAGAGTGAATTTTCATCCAAATCAATTCAACCACCATATACTTTCAACAACAATAAAAAAATGTCCACCAAAAATATGCCAATATCGACACAAGGATAACCACAACCCTCATGGCCCACAACACTTACACATTTGATTCTATTTCCATATGCACCTGTCGTACTCACTCATGCCTCTCAGAAACTATATCTATAGATTTTAAATGGGGACACCAATCCCTTTAAAGTACACTAGGATAAATTCCTTATATTTTCTCAAGTTTGATCCTTTTCATAATGAAGCTCTAGATTGTATGAACCTCCTTCAACTTTTACAACTAGATATCTTCCTCTACATGAGTAAGATACTAGCAGAGTCATGATAGTCTCTCATAATCTCTCATAATACATTTTATAACATTACATCAATGTAGTACTCTCTTCCTAGAAGTCATTAGATTCACCACATTTGCACCATAGCTCACACCTTACAATTATCTTATAATCTTAAATCATCACATCATGTCATACATGGGTGTCTTACTTCAATCCGAAATAATCTCATAGCATTAATCACATATTATTCATTTTAATTTAAATGTTAATAACTCATCCTCTATTTTCTTTTGCATTAGCATAATATTCAGATACAATATTTTCAATAATTAAGTCACAACAAAAATAATTTCTATAACTAGAGACCTCAAATCAAGATTCTTATGGTCAAATTAAAGATTCATATGTCTAGGACCAATTGTCAAAATTTCAACCTAATCTAATGATTAACGCAATGAGAATCATGATTTTACCAAGACAACTTAATGCCCAAAACTTACACTCAATGCTAGAATCCATGGAGCTCACTAACTTGTGAGCGCCTAATGGTCTTATAGTGGTGTTCGACGCTCTAGAACACTAGAATAACTAACTTTCTAGAGCTCACTTATTTGAGCTCTCCGTTGACACCTACCGATTTTTTTATATCATGCATTACTATAACAAATATATAAAGGTTTTAGTGTTTTTAAAACTGATTCATTGGTTATATCAAAGTTATTTTAAGGTTCTCTTACAGCATATAGGCTCATTCATTTTGAAAAGTATTTCAATGCACCAATGAACCAATTTGAAACACTTTAAACATAAACCATTTATTTTACTCAATCTCATTTTTTTTTATAAAAGCTACATTACAAATACTCTCATCAACACAAGGAGGAAAGTAGCTTAATAGAACAATCCAAAAATCATGTGAGCAAAGTTCAATTTAGTGCAAAACCAATCAAGACAATTCAAGTGACCATGCTTATATATTATAAAGCAATTTACTTGGATTATGCAGCTTAAAACAATAAAAGTCAAACAAATTGCATCATTTTAATAAACTAAATTCATCATCTCACCAATTCCACCCTCTCTTCACCATCTTGCACAACATACGTATCAGTATAGATTTAAATAAAGAGATCAAAATAATCATAGCACAATCAGTCCATTACACCACAAGGTTCAATATCACAACATTATTACTACCAAAATTTAATAAGTAGTATTTATCAATTTTTTTCTAACTTCTCTTACTTTATATTGACTCTTTCTCAAGACTAATCTCTTCCAGTTTAAAAATATTATTACTTAACTAGAGACTTAGAACAATATTATCCAAATAAAGTAATGATAAAATAGGTTGAGATAATCAGTTCTCTCAATTATCTTCACTAAAATTAATGATTAAAGCATCACATGATTAGGATATAAAGGATTTTATAGAATAGATGAAAACTTATACTACTTTAAAATCTAATTGGTTCTAAATGTTCTTTAACATCAAATTTCTTAGTGGTCCGCTTATATTTTGAAAAAAAAATGAAAAAGATAACTTAGTAGAAAAAAGGCCGGAGAGGAAGGGTTATCATGTTTCTATTTTTTTCTATTTGCTCTCTTATTACCTATTATATTACTATTTTTTTTCTTTTTTAATTTACGACATTAAATATGTTTTTTAGACAAAAAAAATATTACCATAGAGGTAAAAAGAAAAGAAAAAAGTCTCTAATTTTACACAATTGGTGTACTTTATTCATTCTTCTTATAATCATATCAATTTTTCTTTAACTCAAGACGTAGGACATGCAAAAAAAAAGTCATCTTTTTTTTAAACTAAAAGCGTTCGCCTTTTAAAGTAAAGAGTTTCGAAACATGTATACAAGGATCCCTTATTTTTACTAGATCAAGAAGCTTTGCCCTTTTGACATTTTTTTTATTACATAATATTCTTTATCAAGTACATTAACAACGTACGTGAAAAAGTAAATATATGAAAGAAAAAAAACTCAACCCCCAAATTTGCTTTCATAAATTCACTTTAAAGAAGTTGTAATAGTCAATGTATATTTTTTTCCCTTAAAAAAGCTTGTTCTCTCAATTTTTATTTATTTCTCTCCCTACTCCTCTTTAACTTTTTATCAACATATAAGAAACAAATATTCCTTTCTCATCTTTAGTTCAGTCTTTCTTCTTCGTCTTTGCATCTTGTATCATACTTTATTTAGCTTGTTATTTATCTATAATAATAATATACAATAGAAACTCTTCTATTTGAAGTTGACAACCCTATTTTATTTTAAAATATATAAAATTAAAATTAATACGAATATTCGTTTTTTTCCTCATTAAAAATAAAATAACATTCTATAAAATACAAAAATAAAGTTTTTAACGTGTACATGTTACCTTTCTATTTATATTTTTTTTAATTTTGAAATTAATTTATATAAATGATGGTTTTCGGTTAGTTTGGGAGAAAGTAATAACAGGAGAGTGAGAGAAAACGTACGTGTAACTTTACAGGCATTTAATTTAATTTTAAATTTCCTTTTTAAAAATTTGCTGAACATTTCTATCAATGAAGTTATTATATAATATTTTATTTTAATTTTTATGAGTTCCATTTCTACACTACTTTCAAGATTTGTTTTTTTAATTTTTAATTTAATATAAAGGTTTTATAATACTCACACTTTTAGTAATATTTCATTTAATTGCTGGCCAAAATATACATTTTTAAGATACAAGAATAATTTTTTATGTGATGTTAAAATATTCTAATAAAAAGACGTATTAAACTCATATCTTAATTTTCATAATTTATTATATATATAATCTTGTAATGAAAATAGTTTGGAAAGAATTATTGTGAAGGTGTGGAAAATAATGTGGTCGGTAGTAAGTTTTGTAATTGAAAGGATCTTATTTTGCAGGTGTGATTGTGAAAGAGAAGGACAAGACGAGTTGTGTGGTGTGGCAGAGATGATGTTGTTCATGTATGCTGTGAATGATGAATAACAACGTGGGGATAATCATTGGGATCCAAATATAATGCTCTTACAATAATAAAAAAATAAGTCATAAATTTTTAATATTTAGAAAACATATAAGAATTTAAGTATAATATATTACATTATTTACGGGATATATTTGGTTCAACAAATATATTAAAATATCGTTGAATTACATCTATTAAGCTTTACTGATTTAAAGTGATTAAAATATATTTTGACGTATATTTATTAGTATAAATATTTATATGCATCTCAATAATAGAACGAAGAGTAGAAAGTAATTAGGAATTTTCTTAATTTTAAAGTTTTATAAAGAAATTAAGATTTTTTAATTGTTTGACATGGTTCGAAACTCAAAGGACATAG
Source organism: Vigna mungo (assembly GCA_036885675.1). Classification (NCBI taxonomy): domain Eukaryota; kingdom Viridiplantae; phylum Streptophyta; class Magnoliopsida; order Fabales; family Fabaceae; genus Vigna; species Vigna mungo. The sequence goes on from CP144699.1 coordinate 33,342,576, forward strand.
ATAAGATTCAATAGATTACGGGTGGTGATTTTTCAAAGTTAGAATTTTGTAAAGATTCAATGGTGACACGTAAGAAAGATGAAGACTGAAGATTCAATGGTGGCATAATAAGATATTGTTGAAAGTTCCACGTCGACTAGAAATAAAGCCAATTTATAATATATAAGTGAGGTGCAAACTTTACCTTATAAGTTGGTTTTTGAGATTGAATTATGTCTAAAATCAACTTTTTAAAATGGTATCAAAGTCATGGTTAGAATAAGGATTCCACATTTTGGATTATAGATTCATGGTAGAGGTGGTTGTGATTATAGGTTCATGATAGAGGTGGTTGTCAGTGTCAATGGTGATTATTGTTAGGAGTGGCTCCAATGGTGGTAAGTGTTGTATGTTCATGGTAGAGATGATTGTCAATATCAATATTAGTAGTGACTTCAATAGTGGTAAAACGTGTGAAGGTGAAGGTCAAATACTACATATGGTCTACCTTATCATTTTTTAACGTTGATAAACCAATTTAACAATAAGAATCACATTGTTTTAATCTTTCTAAATTAAGATAAAAAAGAAATTGAGAGTCCGATACGAGATTTCGAATAAAAACGAAAAAAAAATAATTAAATATATAAAAAAAAATAGATTCAAGAATATATATAAATTGTGATGGTTTAGTTGCATAGATAGTGATAGTGGTTGGGGCAACATGATTGGTGGAGAAAGTTGGTGATATGAGTTATATGCCTGTCTGTGTCTGAACATTATCTGTTTTGAGCCTCACATTCCTTGAATTCCTTTGGTGCACTGAAAGGGCAGCAGTCTAATATTTTAGTGCCAATAATTCCTTCGCCTTTCATATCTAGTAAAGTCCCTCTCACATATTAACGTCGTAAAAAGCTCTTCATTTTTTTTATTTTTTTTTATTATTATTTGGTGACATTAATCATGTGGACCTTACTTGCTTTTGTCATTCTGCAATTACCTAAAAAGGAATCTATCTTCTTTTGCACTCAGTTCTTTAGCTCTGCAAATGTTCACTCTCGAACCTAATTACTCCTACTATAGTCGCTTAGGAGAATAAATAAACAATCATTTCAGTTAGGTTGTGTTTGAATTATTGACTGACAAAAAAAAATTAAATTAAAGTTAAATATGGTTTAATTCCTTTCAATTTTACACCATTTTTTTTGTTTATCTCTAAAACTATCACAGCTTCCCCTTCCCTCATGGGAACGGCATCATAATCCTCTATCTGCAGAACAACAGTAACTCACATATCTGACCAATCATCTTCCACACACAACAGAATCTCCATCTTCGTTACCAAAAATCACAATGAAACCAAAAGAAAATAAATTACCACCAATTGTAGATTAATTTAAAATTAATTGAGAAAGGAGGAAATTAAGTTTTAATCATAGTTATCAAACTCTCGACTTAACTCGTAAACTCTTACCGTTTAAATTTCTAGACATGGCTTTCAAATTAATTCGGAATTAAACTCGTTTTCTGTGTAAACTCGATATAATCAACTGTAAAATTGGTAAGATCGTGTAGAATGACGAATTTAGAAGGATTCTACAATCTTGAAAATTAAATATTTAATAAAATACATCAAAGTTAATGAAAATAATTCAAATATTTATGTTTTATAATATTTATTTTTATAAACAATATAATATAAATTTTATTTATTTAAAATTATATAATTTTTTAAAATTATATAATTTTGTAAACTTATTTAAATTAAGATATTTTTTATATAATTTTTTTCATCTTAATTTAAATCGAATCTACTCTCTCACATAAGTAAACTCTCGAATTTTAGAGCTTAGTTTTAACTGTAAGAAAGAGATGTAACACTAGATAGTGTGTGACAAGAGGTTCGTGAGGGACCAACCACCTCCGATTTGCCCTGGGCGACGTGTCTTGGTTACGCGTCTCCCAATGCAGTTAAGATGAATGATGTTGTGGTGCAGAACACGCATTAGTCTCGAAAGAGAGAAATCCTCATGCGACGAAGAAGAAGAGCGACACCAGTTGCGTTGGCGACGGTTCCAACCGCAAGTTGCAGCGACGCCGACGGTGGTTTGGGCTATAGTTGTGGCGTGGTGTTTGATTGTAATTTAATTATATTATTTTTTAATTTTATAAAATGTTTATGTTATATTAACATTGTTTTATAATACTTGTTTATTTGATATTTTTAGATGGTTACTATTTTTTTTAATTGAAATGTTTTAGATCTTTAAACTAAAAATAAACTAAAATTTATTTATATATAGTATATTTTAAATAATTTATCAAAATAAATTCATAAAAACTTCAAAATACTAAAATATTAAAAGAAAATGTGCTTCTTACAATTGTATCTAAATATAAGTAGTTTCTATACTTATAACAAATGATTTATATTAAACATCTTTTCTCTCAAAATTACCTTATTTTTAAGTTTAAGTAAATTCAACCTATACTATATTTTTCAACTTTTTAATTCAAAATAATGAAATGATGTATCTAAAATATGATTAAAATTAATAAGTTGTTTTGAATAACTTTATATAAAATCAATATTTATATATTCTTTACGAATAATAGATTAAATTAACTTTATTTTTCAAAATTTGTATAAATTAATTATTATACTAATTTCTGTCAAAAACTATTTTTTTATTAGATAATAAAAAACTATCCTTTGCATTAAAATTTTTAAATTATAGCCTTTTTTTTATTCGGTATTGCCGAAAGATATTTGGAATGAAAAAAAATTAGTAAAATATAATGTGGAAACTACTCTACATATATTAAACAAATAATAAATATAATTGAAAATAATTAAAAATTAACTAATTTAGTTTTGAAAAACTAATCTCATTTTAATTTTATTCCAATCTACTTTACGTGGAATTTTGGAGTTGAGCTTTTAAAAAAAACTCCTTATTAAAAGAATCAAGAAAATAGGAATTGATTTTGGAGGGAACGAAAATCAATCTATAAACAAAAGACTTAAATGCCAATTCTAAATGGAACTTAAGGATTTTGAAACAAAGAAAAAAAAAAGAAAATAAGAGAAGAAGAGAAGAATTACTTTTAATAATTCACTCGAGAAAAAAAAGTGACACGTGCATATGTCCAAACATATTACTTCATGAAATATTGTTATACAATTTAATAAAATTTTAACTTCTTTCATATAAAGACTAAATTCACTTATTTATAAATTAAGAAATTAAATTAAGTTAAAATTTTGAAAAACTAATTTTAATTTTATATAAAATTTAGGAAATAAAAAACATATTAAACTTTTTAAAATTTAAAAAAATAGAAAAATAATTTGATAGATATAATAATTTACAAAAACTTATAAACTGATATATTTATAAAATGATAAAACTATTTTATTATATTATATCAACATCATTATATTATATATGTAAGAATCAATTATTCTAACTTTTGTCATTGATTAATTTTCACACAATTAATTATAAACGTAATCGATTATTTGTTTCTTATACCATATAAATCTCTTCACGAGATAAGAAGAAAAGAAGAGGTTGAGAGTAATTCCGTGAACGTTATGTGTGTTTATGGTTCTTTCATTTCTATATATGAAGGCAATGAGGATAATACATTTACGTCTTTCTCTCGTGACACAATCTCTCACATAATTTATTATTTTGTGGGTATTACGGGGATTTGATTTGAGATTATTTTCATAATTGTCTTTATTGGGTTTAACTTGTTTTCTATAATTTGTAATAATTTGTAGGAAAAAGATTTAGAAGAGGAAACTAAGGATGACATTAAGATTTGTGTTAATTTATAGGAAAAGATTTAACAAAGAAAATATTAAGGATGAAATTATGAGAAATTTGTGGATATATGAATTGTTTTAGAAATTATTAATTTATTCTTATATTCATGATTTTATTTTTTTAAAATATATTTTTTTATTTTTTTATAATTATTATCAACAATCAATTAACAACATTTTTAAATAGTTAATATTTTTTAAGAAAAAAAATTATTTTCATTTTCTTAACAAAAAAATGTTTATATTTTAAAAAATACAGCTAAGGATAATTTTGACGTTACATTTTAGATTTAAATCCTCAGTTGGTCCTCACTTTTGTAGGATAATCTCAGTTTGGTCCTCATTTTTGTAACTGTCTCAATTAAGTCATATTTTTTGTAAAAATAAAGACATTTTACCCTAACCGTTAAATGGTCTTAGACGACGTTAAATTTAGGGCACGTGGTGCAGAGAGAATGTGCTGATGTGTATTATTTGATGATGTGGATTTTTTTAATTAAATTGTGTATTTTTTAATTAAAAAACAGTGATGATGTGACATTATTTACTTCCCATAATTTACGTTAGGAATTTAATTTCATGATTGTGCGAATTAGGGATTTGACAGTGGAATTGGGGATTTCATTTGGTCAGTGCGAAAGAAAGACGTAGACGAAGACGAAGTGCAATCTTGGACCAGACAAAGAGAATCCATTGAGTTTGGAGAATGGTGTTGAGGGAGTGATGAACAACGGCGGAGAGCCGCCACTGCAACACACACCTCCATTGTTACTTGCGCGAAGGAAGAACATCTGGATTAGTTAGATTACTTCTCTGTATTCTATGAAATGCAAATCCAAGAATCATGTGCAAAATGCGAAATTAATGCAGATTTATTTTAAAAATTCAATTACTATCACCAGCTTCCTAGGGAAAAGAAAATATTCTTTAAAGAATAGTTAGTATTTTTCCGGAAACAACTGTTATGATGCTGGAACGCAGCAATTTCGCACATCAAAGTAAAGAAATACTGATCCCATGAAAACGAAGGCAAAAATACCAAAGCTCGCAGAGCTCGCAAAGAACATGGGCCATGAGAGCTCCGTGACTGGTGGCCAGCGACCGGCGAGGTCCATGGGAGAGTGAGTTGAGTGAAGTGTGTGGAGGAAAGAGTCTGACCAAATCTGGAAACAAATTCCTTGGTTCGAATAAATTTTGCCACATCAAAAAATCTTAATTTTAAAAAAAATCTACGTAATAAAATACTTTCAGTATATACCATGTCATAACAACTTAACGGATAAGGTAAAATCTATTTATTTTTACAAAAAATATGACTCAATTAAGACAGTTGCAAAAATGAAAACCCAATTAAGATTACTCTAAAAATATAGGACCAACCGACGATTTAGACCTACGTTTTAAAACAACTTATCAATCTTTATTAATTCAATTGAATTAATCACAAATACCAATAAATTTTAATTCAAATTCGCAGTCTTTTCATTAAAAAAAATTGATGTACTTTCTTTTCACTTTGCCCCCAAATCACTACATTAAAGAGAGAAGAGAAAAGAGAAAAAAAAAAGAGAAACTGACAGAGGAAGTGATTTGACAAAATAAAAAAACAAGACAAAAGGAGAAAAAAAAAAAATCCATGAATAGTTTTTTTAACTTTATAAAAAAGTAAAAGAAAAAAAATGAGCTTTATTGTAATGTAATTAATTATGTCGTATAACATACTTATTTAATGTTATCAAATATAACTATTTTTAATTATTTTTTGAATGACATGGTCCATTATGCTGTCACTTTAATCGATTATGCATTATAGAATAATAATCTTCCTTCTCTTTTGTATTTTCTAATTTTGTTCTTGTTAAATGCTAATACTAATAAATAAAGTAATATTATTAATAAATAATTATAACAGTATATTAATAGTATAAATCAATAATAAAATTTAATGTTAAAAAATAGAAATACCATTTTTAAAATTAAATAACTCTAATTTTGCATTTGTGAATGAGGTTGTCCTTTTCTATTTTTTGGGTTAAGTTTTATTTTATGTGTTGACAGAGTTTCTGCTTTAAAGTAACATTCTAAAAATTTACATATTAATCATACTATAAATTCATGCAAGATTAATATAAAGCCAATATAAAATATAATTTAGATATTTAAAATTAAAATCTCCATTTTGTCCAAATCTTGCACATTTTATATCTATATATGTTTGTGTACATATAATAATCATCACATGTCACACTATAACAACACATAAAAAGATAAGATATTGGAATTTATTTAGAAAAATATCTATAAAGAAAATATTAGATAAAGAAAACCAATTTCATCAAAATAAAAATATTAAAAAATCATAAACATCAAACGTGGATCTTACTTATCAAAGATATTCTACAACTGAAGTATTGACACATATCTTCTAAAATACTCATATAAATTAGTTATATTGCTTCGCCTGATGAAGTCCTATTTGTTTTGACTACCGTGAAATGTATACTTCCTGAATCTTGGTTTGTTGACATTGTTGACTATTTGGTTATTTTTGTTATTCCTCCCTCCTTCTCTAAATTTGAGGGAGCTAAACTAAAAAGTGATATAAAATATTATGTGGAATGAACCATTCTAATGGTGCATTGGTAGTGACCAATGTTCCTTTCCTATGTGGAGAATAGGTCCAAATAGTGTGGTCCATTATGTCTCATTAGGTTAAAATGAGATGGGTCAGATTAGTAGAGAACAAGAGAGTCATTTGAAGAGAGACAAAAGCCAAGTGAGAGAAAAAGAAAGAGAGAAAGCCATTCCCGCAAAACCCTAAACCTGCACTGGTGTTTTCGTTGCTGTGAAGTCGTTCACCGTTGGATCGAGCTGATTTTTGGACAGTAGGTCCAGACATATGGTTCTTCATTCAGACCGTTCGGATCGTCAATCGGAGGTCTATATTGGGAGAAATCGATCCCGCACCAGCAGCCCTATTTTGGAGGATTTTCATCTTCTTTGTTCTCATTTGTAACCATTTGTGCTTAGTTAATTTGGCTTATTGAAAATACCATTTGGTATTATTATTTGAGACTCTTTTGTACCCTATTATTGATCATAGTGGATTTTTCATTGGTCTGGATGACTCGTGGTTTTTACCCTTGCATTGAGGGGTTTTCCACGTTAAAAATTGTTGGTGTCTCTTTGTGCTTTGAATTCTATTTTTTGTTCTATTTGTTTGGTGCTCATCGCAGATTCTCGCAAGAAGGGGGATTGAATTTCCGCTGCGTTATTACACTTTGATAAGTTGTTATTTGTTTTGGCCCTTTCCTCATCAGAGTGGTATCAGAGCTCTTTGGTTAAGGGACTGTTTAATTTGCGTGAATGATGGAGGCACATACAAAATTGACTTCGTTGAATGGCGAAAATTATCACCTATGGAAAGGCAAGATGAAGGACTTGCTATTTGTGAAAAATTTGCATCTTCCTGTTTTTGCTTCCAATAAGCCAGAATCCAAGTCAGATGAAGAATGAGATTTTGAACATCAACAGGTATGTGGATTTATCAGGCAGTTTGTTGATGGCAATGTCTATAATTTTATTGCTAATGAGACACATGCGAGAAGCCTATGGGATAAGCTTGAGTCCTTGTATGCCTCTAAGTCAGGGACTAATAAATTGTACTTGTTGAAAAATTTTGTGGAGTTGAAGTACAAGGAAGGAACTCCTGTTTCAAATCACTTAAGTGAATTTCAAGGACGATATGATCAATTAGCAGGAGTGGGTATAAAATTTGATGATGATCTATTGGGCTTATTCTTATTAAACTCTTTACCAGATTCGTGGGAGACATTTCGAGTTTCCATGATAAGTGCTACCCCTAATGGTGGTATTTCTTTGCAAATGGCAAAGAGCGGTGCTCTTAATGAGGAGATGAGAAGGAAGACACAGGGTACTTCATCTCATTCAGAAGTGCTTATTACAGAAAATAGGGGGAGAAGCCAGAAGAAAGAAAATAGTGGTAGAGATAAAAGCAGGAGCAAGTCCAAGTCTCGGTACAAGAATGTGGAGTGTCACTATTGTCACAAAACAGGGCATATAAAGAAGAACTGTTTTTTGTGGAAGAAAGAGAGCAAAGACAAAAAGGGTAAGCAAAAGGAAAAAGATAATGATGATGGTGATTGTGTTACTACTACTACATGTGGTGACCTTGTTTGTCTTCGTGATTATGACACTATTAATTTTGTATCTGATGAGAGTATGTGGATAATTGATAGTGGTGTTACACTGCATGTTACATCCAGGAAAGAGTTCTTCACATCTTATACACCTGGTGATTTTGGAGTATTGAAGATGGGTAATGATGGGGTGTCTAAGGTTATTGGTGTTGGTGATGTTCACTTGCAAACCAACACGGGGATGCAGTTGTTGCTTAGAGGAGTTAAACATGCTCCAGATGTTCGCTTTAACTTGATTTCTGTGCAGGTACTTGATGATGGTGGATTTGATAACCACTTTGGTTCTGGAAAGTGGAAGCTCACCAAAGGAAACTTGATTGTGGCTAAAGGAGAGAAAAACTCTAAGCTTTACTGGACAAAAGCTTTGGTTGCTAAAGATAGTGTGAATGCCGTGTATATGGAGTCATCTTTGTGGCACAGAAGGCTTGGGCACATTAGTGAAAAGGGGCTTAATTGCTTAGCTAAAAAGGATGTTCTCTCAGGATTGAAGAATGTAGAGTTGGAGAAATGTTCTCACTGCATGGCTGGTAAACAAACCAGAGTATCCTTCAAGAAGCATCCTCCCTCCAGGAAGTCAGAGTTGCTTGAATTGGTGCATTCTGATGTTTGTGGCCCGTTGAAGGTAAAGTCTTTTAGTGGTGCACTTTACTTTCTTACTTTTATTGATGATTGTTCCAGGAAGCTTTGGGTTTATGCACTACAGAGAAAGGACCAAGTGTTGGACAAGTTTAAAGAATTCCATGCTTTGGTTGAGAGGCAGTCAGGCAAGAAGTTGAAGCGCATTCGTACTGACAATGGTGGTGAGTATTGTGGATCGTTTGATGCTTATTGTAGACAATATGGTATTGCACATGAGAAGACTCCTCCCAAAACTCCTCAGCTGAATGGTTTAGCGGAGAGGATGAACAAGACATTGATTGAAAGAGTTAGGTGTATGCTTTCTGAAGCAAAATTGCCTAAGCATTTCTGGGGTGAGGCATTGTTCACAACAGTGCATGTTATTAATCTAAGTCCTGCAGTCGCTTACGTGTCTTCGGTTGTAAAGCATTTGTTCATGTTCCAAAGGATGAAAGATCTAAGTTGGATGTGAAGACAAGACAATGCATCTTCATTGGTTTTGGTCAAGATGAATTTGGCTACAAGTTGTATGACCCCATTGAAAAGTAAGTTGTTAGAAGTCGTGATGTGCAATTCATGGAAGATCAAACCATTGAAGATATTGATAAGGTGGAGAAGTCTACTCCTAAGGAAGACGATAATGTGACTGATATTAATCCAATTCGGTTGTCTATTAATGATTTGGATATTGATGTTCATGATGATGAACAACGTGGTGATATTGATAATCAGCAGGTTGGAGATAGCTTGAATGTTCCTATTGATAATGTTGATGAAGAGGAACATGATGTGTCACAAGATGAGAGTCTTGGTGATGTAACTGAGCTACCTGAAGCTCAACCCAGAAGATCTGACAGGCCAAAACAACCTTCTAAGAGGTATTCTTCCAATGAGTATGTGATGTTGACTGATGAGGGAGAACCCGAATGTTATGAGGAGGCCGTTGAAAGTGAAGAAAAGCAAAAGTGGTTGGATGCAATGCAGGATGAGATGAAATCTCTGCATGATAATCACACTTATGACTTGGTAAAGTTGTTATGGGTGAAGAAATTCTTGCAGGAGCTTGGTTTTGTGCAAGATAAATACTTGTTGTATTGTGACAGTCAAAGTGCTATTCATCTTGGTAAGAATCCAACTTTTCATTCTAAATCCAAACATATTGATGTGAGGTATCATTGGATACGTGATGTTTTGGATGTTAAGTTGTTGGAATTGGCTAAAGTTCATACAGATGATAATGGTGCTGATATGATGACCAAGGCATTGCCAAGAGGAAAGTTTGAAGTTTGTTGTGAGATCGCCGGTTTGGTGGATATCTCCACATAGTTGTGACGGGGAGATTTGTTGGGTTATTGAGCTCCCTTCCTATGTGGAGAATAGGCCCAAATAGTGTGGTCCATTATGTCTCATTAGGTTAAAATGAGATGGGTCAGATTAGTAGAGAACAAGAGAGTCATTTGAAGAGAGACAAAAGCCAAGTGAGAGAAAAAGAAAGAGAGAAAGCCATTCACGCAAAACCCTAAACCTGCACTGGTGTTTTCGTCGCTGTGAAGTCGTTCACCGTTGGATCGAGCTGATTTTTGGACAGTAGGTTCCAGACATATGGTTCTTCATTCGGACCGTTCGGATCGTCAATCGGAGGTCTAGATTGGGAGAAATCGATCCCGCACCAGCAGCCCTGTTTTGGAGGATTTTCATCTTCTTTGTTCTCATTTGTAAGCATTTGTGCTTAGTTAATTTGGCTTATTGAAAATACCATTTGGTATTATTATTTGAGACTCTTTTGTACCCTATTATTGATCATAGTGGATTTTTCATTGATCTGGACGACTCATGGTTTTTACCCTTGCATTGAGGGGTTTTCCACGTTAAAAATTGTTGGTGTCTCTTTGTGCTTTGGATTCTATTTTTTGTTCTATTTGTTTGGTGCTCCTCGCAGATTCTCGCAAGAAGGGGGATTGAATTTCCGCTGCGTTATTACACTTTCATAAGTTGTTATTTGTTTTGGCCCTTTCCCCATCAACCAAGTCATAAAGAGGTGTGTTTCAGTCATTGAGATACCTTATGTACTTGAGTTTTGTCATTCATCACCCTTTGGTAGATACTATGACACACAAAAAATATGTAGGAAAGTGTTGGATTGTGAATTGAATTGGCTTACCATCTTTAAAGATGCGCGAAGGGTGTATGAAAATTGTGAGCAATGTCAAAGAGTAGCTACATCCATCACAAGAAGAGATGAGTTGCCTCAGCAACCCATGTTATATTGTGAGGTATTTGATATTTGGGGTATTGATTTTATGGGTCATTTTCCTTCTTCTTCTAGGTTTTCTTATTTTACTTGTTGTAGACTATGTCTCTAAGTGGATGGAAATCATAACTACAAGGACTAACGATGCTTGGGTTGTTATGAGTTTTATCAGGTCTAACAATTTTTGTAGGTTTTAGATGCCACGAGTCATCATTGGTGAATAGGAGACCCATTGCAATATGCTACTAAAGAATATGTTGAAAAACATATAGGGAGACACATCACATTGTTACCCCATATCATCCTCAAACTAATTCATAAGTTGAGGTCTCTAACAGAGAAATTAATAAGATCTTGTAGAAGTTAGTAAAGCCAAATATGAAGGATTGGGCCACACGATTGGATGATGCACTTCTAGCACATACGACAACTTACAAAGCACCTATCGGTATGTCACATTTTATGGTTGTTTTTGGTAGGTTTGTCATCTATCTATGGAGATTGAACATAAGGCCTTTTGGGTCGTGAAATCTTGCAACTTGGACTCAGTAGAAGTGGGGAAAGAATGGAAACTCCAGTTGCATAAAACTAGACGAAAGTAGACCCATATCCTATTAAATCTCAAAATTCTACAAAGAGAAAGCGAAGAAATTCTATGACCAAAAGCTTGTGGCTAGAAAGGATTTCCAAGTAGGGAAAAAGGTGTTATTGTACAGATCTAAACTAGGTCACATAAGTGGTATATATTGAATGCATTGAGAACAATGCATGGATTAAGTGTGAGAGTGTGACACCCGGGCACTAACGAGGGCGGGGAGTGATCGCCGGTGCAAGAGGCATGGTGCAGGGGGCACGAACAATGAGCGGCTCCTAGCAGGCTTCCAGTGGAAGGGGTACATGGACGAATCGAACATATATCGGAATGAGAGGGATCTGGAGACTGTATAGGTATGGGACTATACAGTTGAAGGATAGCTTAAAGGAATTGATTTGGCTACCCATATCACCAAAATGCATTTACTTTTCGGTAGCCTAACCCGTAAGAATCCATGGTTAAGCGTGCTTAGCCTGGAGAAATTCTGGGATGGGTGACCTTCCGGGAAGTTTTCCCGGAAAGTGTGCGAGTGAGGACAAAGCACACTGGAAAGTCTCGTGGTGATGTGTGGGGGCAGTCAACAGTCCTTGTAAGTTGCCGGGACGTTACAGAGAGTGTGGGGGAAACAATTTATTTTATTCCCTATTCCAATTTTGTTTTTGCTTTTCGTTAGTTTGTATTTTCTTAATTTTCATTTTTAATTTATTTTTCAAAAGAAATATATTTTCAGGAAAAACATATTTGCAATGGGTTTTAGGACGATTATAACTCTAGTAAAGTAGGAGTCATGTTTATATGAGTAGATTGTTTATAGAATTTGCTAATTGAGTAAATTTGAGAATTGATTGATTAAATTTTTTGTGAAAGAGTTTAGACCTTGTGAGTTTTGAATCTTAAATAAAAGAATGAACCACAATTTTTTATTCTTATTTTTCTTGAGTGACTTGCTTATGTTTTGTTTATACTATAATATTTAGTTTGATTCTTGCAACTTAGTTATATGTACATAATTTGATACGGAAAATTTCTTATTTCTAGCTACCTGGCTAAATAAATCTACCTTAATATTGATTCATTAGTAATCCATTTTAAGCCTTAAACATCTTTTTTCTATTTTAAGTCCATTGCAAAAGTAAAAGAAAAAGATAGTATTCTCTCTTATCTTATGAAGATAGAAGAAGCTAATTAATTGTGGTAGGAGTGGTTAAGGAATAAAGTGTATAGGGGAGTACCTCAAAAAAAATAATAAAAAAGACAGAAGGAAAAAAAATGACAATGAAAGAGTTATGAAAAAAAAAAAGAAGAAAAACAACCGCTTTCTCAAAAAGAACAACAGAAGATAAAAGAAAAATAATTGTTTTTTAAAATCCTAAAAAAAAAATTTACCTTTGCTTTGATCTTATTATAACCTTTTAAAAGTATTCATAGTTTTTGCATGTTTTCTGAAATTTTATTAATATACATAAAAAATAAGATGTTCTCTAGTTATTTTAAACAATGTATTATGATTGTTATCAAAAATAAAAAATAAAAATATAATTTTAAATGAAATATTAGTCATATGATATAGAAAATTCTAAAGGCAAACTTTCTAAGAATAAAAAAGATAATCGATGCAAAAATTGTTAAATAAACCTGTAAAAATACAAAGATTAGACGTTGTAATAAAATATAAATAAAATATTGTCTAAAGCTTCAAATGATAGACTGTATAAAAAAGTACAAAGTAAAGGGTAGGCTCTATAACAATACAAATGTTAAATGATGCACAAAAATGTAAATAGTAGAGGAAGTAAAATTATAAAGGATATAAACCATGCAAAAATTGTAAAAAGTAAACTGTAACATTCCAATAATATATAACAAAAGCTATATTTTATTCTAGGAGTTATCATGAATAATATTAAAGAACAGTGGAAAGGACGAACAAAGAAGACAACGAAAGATGTCATATAACATAGAAATTAACAGTTCAAAGCTATACAAGTCTGAAACCAAAAGATAAATACTAGAACGGACGGTTCTACAAAATAAATAAACCGAACGTTATCTACTAATAATCAAAAGGTACAAATCTAGACTAAGGACCGGACGGTCCAGCATAGCTCTCCGGCAGCACTTCCAAAGGTTGCTCAACTTGTAAAGCTTCTTCCAACGATTCGTCTTGAGTTCCCTCTGCTCACACCCAAAAGGACGATCATTGCAGTGAAGAGAATAACCGTACGATCGGATACCGAACGGCAACATAGACAATACAAAGGTAGACAAGGGTAAGCTTATAAAACTTCAATAAAAATCATTTAATACCAATATCACAATCATAATTTATAAGTCCAATCATTTTCATTCACAAACCGAACAATAACATCATCAAATTGAATTACTCTAAACAGTGTTCGAACGGTATGACCCTGTATGCTCGCCGCTCTCTGCACCCGGGTGGACCTGGCTGGGATACGCTCAACAGACCGCCACCCGAGGTTAGTCCAGTGGAACCACCTCGGTATAGAAATACCCTGAGGCTAAAGGACCTCCTGCCATTCCCACGCATGAGTTACCCTCCTCTACTTGAGAAAGTGTAATCACAGAATATCAGGATAGAGTCAGACCTGAGCCTTTTGCCACGGTCATACTATACCAAATAAAATCAATCATGAGACATTCCTCCTTGGAATTCTCTTATACAAACAACAAACCGAACGGTTAACACCGAGGATGAACTTGTTTATCAAAGACTACTTTAGTGATTGACCCAAAGGTCAAAAACTGAGGATATCCGAGTACAATACAATTCAGATCGAACGTTTCTGGGACCGAACATCAATAAATGAAAGAGTTCTCTTCAATAAAGTGAGTGTCAGTAGAAGACCGAACACTCCATGAGGAATCAAGTGTCAGTGTAAGACCGAACACTTTTCAGATAGATAATATTATTATAAAACGGACGTTTTCAGAATTTCAAGTACGATTATGAAACTTAACATTTATCAAATAAGAGATCCCTCTTACAAGTCGAACGCTCAGTGGAAGACCGTACGTTTCGAATAATAAAGGTATTTAATTATGAAAACGAGTTCTCAGTTTATGACCGAGTACTTTCAATAACATTTATGAATGTAAAAACGAACGTTCAGAGGGAACGAACGCTACGATAATATACATAGTAAACATGAGACTAAGCAATCATTCTATGACCGATTGCGTTAAAGCCGAACACTCGGTATAAGACCGAGCGTGCTGAAATAGATAAAATATTACGACTAAATAAGCAAGTCATTAAGGTTTCGATACAACAACACCAAAAACGGTCGTTTAGGGGAAGACCGAACGGTCCTAATGACCTTCGGTCTCGGATTTACATTTTCTCTAAGTTTATACTTATCGTAAAATTCATACTTCAACATATCACATTCCATTCATAAAAATCAACCAACATACTTTAGATATCAAACATGCAATAAATCAAACATACATTTAAGCATACAGAAAATCAAAATTTAATCTTATAAGCTTCCCTTACCTCTATTCCAGCTAAACTTCTAAGTTCTACGCTAAGATTTGACCGAACGTCCAAACTGCTCCGATTGGAAAACTGATCGGTGACGGTGAAAATTCTTGACACCAGGAGTAATAAATCTGAAAGGAAGTTGATGATCGGAGATGAAGTGGTGGTCGGAATTCTAGAGAGAAGTTTTAGGGTTTTAGAGAGAAGGAGGAGAAAAACAAAGTTCAGAAAGTTAGGTTTGCTGAAGAAGAAGAAGATTGCATGCAGAAAGGTAACTTCAGCGTTTTCTTCTTACCTTAAATACTGCCTCCAAAACGAACGGTCGGCCATTCTCTGGCTGCCACCTGGTCTCCACTAAAACGCCCGGCTATTCCTAGCGTGCCACCTGGTTTCCACTTTCAGGGTTTTCCTGCTCTGCTGCTGCTGCACGGATTACGAAGGACGGGCATTAAATGCTTGCAGAACTTGTTTCCCACTCACCAGGGAAGACCGGACGGTCGACACGTGGCCGTCCCCAAAGACAAATATTTAATGGGGTGTGACATAAACCGTGTAAAAATACGTTAAACAATGCATAAGAAAATGAAATTAAACTATCTAAAAATAAAAAATGATAGATCATGTAGGAAAATGTAGAGTAGTAATTCTTTATAATTTTGTGTTTGAAATAAAAAATATATATCCTTAGTTTTATGATTAAGTAAAATTTTAAGAATGTGAATTTTTATTTTGAAAAAAAAACAAATATAAGAAAGTGAATTTTCTAGAAATATAAGTAGTTTAAATAAAAATGTACTTTCCCTCTATTTGAGTTGAAAAATAATATTTAACTAATAAGTATTATGACCACCAACCTAATGTTGTTTGAAAAATAGTAAACCCTAAATAAATGGTTAAAAATGAGATTGAAAATAAACTACCACATCGAAATTAAGCAAAGTTAAAAACCATGACAGAGGGTAATTAAAAAATTTACAAACACATACTAAACTTATAAGCTCATTTAGTCACTTTGTAGAGCTTTAAGCTTGGAAACTTATGTACTTCCCCTTCATTCAAGTTAGAAAATAATATTAAATAAATATAAATATTTTAATAAGGAGTATTCTCAATTTAAATAAATATAAATGTCCCACCTTTACTTATAAATATAAGACATTATGTCAAAGAGTACTATGAATTTCTCTCTACTCATTTTATATATTCATATATTTTATGCTTTTAATGACTTGAGTGTTGACGACTCTTTATTGACAGTTCAATAAGGATATAATTTTTCTAGCAAATGCACTAGATCAATTATAGTACAAGGTTGTATCCACAGAGATTTGGTTTGATAAAACAATGACTTATGCTCTAGTTGAGTTTGTTAATGGAACAATGATAAAGGTGAATAATTTTGAAAACATAGTTATTTAACAATAAAGATGATAAAGATGTTGCGGTTGAAGTTGACTCCTCTTCCTTTATTGTATTTCTATTGACTCTTTATAAGTTATGTTCATTACTTTAGTATTCCTAAAAGTACTCTTTACGGTAATCCTAAACTCATTGTTGGCATTTAGGACTTAAGCTTATCAGACTCAATGTTATTCCTCACCCTCATCCTTGGTTGAATGACTCCTTACATTAATGAAAGAGAGTCTATATTCAACTAAAGCCTTATATTTATTCATAGCATCTAACAAGCATTAGAAAATTTGATTGGATCTAAGCAATAAACACAACAAATCAATAACCAACATATAAAGCAAGAACATAACATATATTGAATCAAACGTAGTACAAAGGGTTAAAGAAGTTACATCCAATTTAAATAAGGAAGAGTTTATATGCTCATAATAATGATTCCTAGAAAAAACATAAGGAGTTGTTGTCCTCCTTCCACGGTTCTCTCTAAATATATTACAATGAGTATCTAAGAACTCTTAAAATTGAGCTACTAAATCAGCATACAAATAACATAACAAGGCCCTATTTTTATAGAAATAAAACATGTTGCTTCAACTCCAAAGGTGTTGGTCAGCCATGGACATTTCTTCCCAGATGGGTTTCCTCCAAGTTTGAGCTCGTGGTTTGGTGGTCAACAGTGAGTTGTCCTTCCGAGAAGGTTTTCTATGAAGCTTAGTTGTTAATTCTAGTGCTTGAGATTTTTTGCAATGAATGTTTCTTCATTTATTGTTCAATGCCAATATCACTCTCCAGGGTTCACATTTGAATCTTCAGTAAACCGTCCTATTGTATGTTAGCTTTGGAACTTAGTGCTATTATCTTGATTTCCTTGAATTTATCTGCAAAAACATCACAAACTCATCAAATTCCATATTTTCTAATTTCTCTACTCTTTATTATATAATCTAAAGTGAAATGAGTTGTTTCACTTAGATTTATTATTGGAATTATTTATTCTTTGTTCATACCTGTGCATTTATGTTCATATATTTTTATACTTATATTCCTTTTTTATATTGCTCTGAACAATTATATATATCAATTGTACTCTCTCCTTATCATTGAATAAGATACACAATTTTCATCATTTCTTTTCTTATAACATGGTATCAGAAAAAAATTAATTCTTGATCACGTTCTTCCGCAACCAATTCTCTTACTACTTAAATCTTCATCTTCTACCTCTCGTTCTTGGCTTTCCTACAATTTCTTCCCCTTCAAATGGCTTCTGCATTTGTTTTTTCTTCTAATAATTCTCAGGCGCAGTCACATTCTTCAACTTTGGGACTTTCTCAAGAGCAAATTCAAGGTCTATTGGCACTTATTCCTCAATCTAATCCCACAGTTACACATTCTATCTGTCTAGTGAGTTCTCATAATGTTTCCATTTCTTCTCAGTATCAAGGTAATATCTCTTCCGAATGGATTCTAGATACAGGTGCTACTGGTCATATATCCAGTTCTTTGTCTCATTTTATTTCTTATCATAAAATCTCACCAATTGCAATTTCTCTACCCAACAAGAATTTTTCATTTGCTCATTTTTCTGGCACAGTTTCTCTTGGCCCACACCTTACCTTACATAATGTCTTGTTTGTTCCTAATTTTTTAGTCAATCTTATTTCGGTCACAAAGTTAACTAAATCTCTATGTTGTAAAATTATCATTTCTGAATTTTCATGTGAAATATAGGACAAGTCAACCCTACAGATGATTGGAAAAGCTGAAGAAAGAGATGGCTTGTATGTCATGATAGTTCCTGCATTCATACTCCTTGCTTCACCAACTGTTATTTCTCCTGAGAATTCTATTGCTTGTTCTACAATAAGACCTGACTCTACAGATATTTGGCACTCTAGACTAGGGCATCCTTCTTCTTGTTATACCAAATTACGCACCATGTATGCCACTTTACCTGATACAAAATACATTCCTTGTGATACTTGTCACTATTTTAAGCAAAGAAAATTGCCTTTTCAATTAAGTACTACTGTTTCAAAAGCTACTTTTGATTTAATTCATGTTGATATTTGGGGGCCATATAGTACTTCTTCTGTTGATGGTTTCAAATATTTCCTAACTGTAGTGGATGATATGTCTAGATTCTCATGTATTAAATTGATGGCAAGTAAGTCTGATACAAGATCACAACTTATTGGCTTTGTTTCTTACATCAAAACTCAATTTGGCATTGATGTAAAAGCTGTTAGATCAGATAATGGTAATGAGTTTGCAATGACAGATTTTTATAGACAAAAAAGGGATACAACATCAATTATCTTGTGTTGAAACACCTCAAAAAAATGGAGTCGTTGAGAGAAAACATCAACACATTCTCAATGTTGCTAGATCTTTAATGTTTCAATCTCATTTGCCTATAATTTTCTGGTCTTTTGTTATTCGTTATGGTGTGCAACTCATTAATATTTTACCTTCCAAAGTTTTGGCATATTTTTCTCCATCTCAACTGTTACACAATGTTAAACCTGACATTACTTACTTACGAGTTTTTGGCTTACTTTGCTATGCTTCGACTCTTGAAGCTCATAAAACAAAATTTCAGCCTCGTGCAAGAAAATGTGTTTTACTTGGTTTTAGAAAAGGAGTGAAAGGCTACCTTTTGTTAGATTTCAACTCAAGGGAAATTTTTATATCAAGGAATGTAGTATTTTATGAAAACATATTTCCTTTTCTTACTGATCAACCCTCTTTACCACCTACATCTCCTCCTTTTATTGTTCCAGACCTTGTTAGTTTTTCTTCTCAATCTGTTTCTGTTGAACGTGCTACTGCTACTCCACAAAGGAAATCAACCAGGCCAACACATAAACCATCTTATTTGCAGGACTATCATTGCAACATGTTATCTACTTCTTCTGCCACTCAGTCATCCACAGGTACCTTATATCCTATCTCTTCATATCTCTCATATGATGCATTATCATGTCTTCATAAATCATATGTCTTTAATCTTTCCCAAGTTAGTGAACCTAAAACCTATAACCAAGCCATCAAACATGATTGTTGGAGAAATGCCATGGATCAAGAAATTGCAGCTTTAGAAAATACCAAAACTTGGGTTTTGACTGATCTACCTTATGGAAAGCAACCTATCGGATGTAAATGGATATACAAAATAAAGAGGCATGCTGATGGGAGTATTGAACGATATAAGGCAAGGTTAGTAGCCAAAGGCTACACACAACAGGAAGGCTTAGATTACTTTGAGACTTTTTCACCTGTTGTCAAACTCACAACAGTAAGATTGGTTCTAGCTTTAGCAACTTCCAAACATTGGTATTTACATCAACTAGATGTAAATAATGCTTTTTTACATGGGGATGTAGATAAAGAGGTATACATGTCTCTTCCTCTTGGCTACAAAACAGAAAAACCAGGCCAAGTTTGCAAGTTGTTGAAGTCTTTATATGGACTCAAGCAGGCCTCTAGACAATAGAATTACAAGTTGACAACTACTTTACTTTCTTTGGGTTACATACAATCAAAATCAGATTATATCACCATCTTACTTGTTTATGTAGATGATATAGTTTTGGAAGGTGATGACATCCAGGAAATCCAAACTGTGAAGGCTCTATTGAATGCAAAGTTCAAAATTAAAGACATAGGCCAACTCAAGTATTTTATGGGCTTAGAAATTGCAAGATCTCAACAGGGCATTAATTTGTCACAAAGGAAGTATGCTCTAGAATTACTAGAAGATGCATGATTGTTGGGATGTCAACCTGTTTCTACTCCCATACAATCAGTCACAAAATTCTCCAAGACAGAAGGAAAACCCTATTCAGATGTGCAAGCCTATAGAAGACTTCTTGGCAGGTTATTATATCTAACCAACACAAGACCAGATTTATGTTTTGTTATTAGTACTCTTAGTCAATTTCTTTCCAATCCTTTGGAAGATCACCATGCAATAGCAATAAGGATCCTGAGATATATTAAGAAAAATCCAGGACAAGGATTATTCTTTCCCTCCAACACAGAACATTCTCTCAAGGCTTTTAGTGATTCTGATTGGGCTACTTGCCCTGATACTAGAAGGTCTGTGACTGGTTTTAATGTGTTATATGGTGCATCCTTAATCAGCTGGAAATCCAAGAAGCAAGGTACTATATCTAGATCATCAACTGAAGGAGAATATAGAGCCTTAGGTTCCACAACACGTGAAATTCAATGACTTTTGTATTTGCTCCATGATTTGAAACAGTCTCTACCACAACCAGTTCCTCTGTTTTGTGACAATCAATCTGTTATACGAATTGCACAGAATCCAGCCATGCATGAGAGGACAAAGCACATTGAAATTGATTGTCATCTGATAAGGGATAAAGTTCAAGCTGGTGTAATTAAGCTCCTGCCTATTTCTACTTCATCACAACTTGCGGACATTCATACTAAAGCTTTGCATCCAACACAATTTCAATCTTTGTTGTCCATGCTGAGCATTAAGGAGATATATGCTGCAGCTTGAGGGGAGATATTGGAATTATTTTATTCTCTGTTCATATCTGTGTATTTATGTTCATATATTTTTATACTTATATTCATTTTTTATATTGCTATGAACAATTATATATATCAATTATAGTCTCTCCTTATCATTGAATAAGATACACAATTTTCATTTCTTTTCTTGCAACATTTATGTCAAATTTATATAAGGTAAATGTCAAAATAATATGTAATATTAAGTAAACTATACATTTGTCACTCTCCCTATTGCTCTCCCTATTGTTGAGTCCATAATGAACATTTTCATGTCATATAGGAGGACCTACACTCTTTTATGGTAAGAGCAAAAAATAAATATAATTATTTTATTGTTTAAGTTAAAGAAAGTATAAAATAAAAAAATAATTATTGAAATGTTATTTTGTTTATCTTTTAATATTTGAATTTGTTTTATGATATTAGTAAAGAATGTAAGATATTTTCTTTTTATTTATTTTTCTTAGATTGTTTACTTATTCAAAATTGTGTATGTATGTGTGATTTGATAAAAAAAAATGAATCTAAGTTAATATAAGATAATAATAACAACCATAGTTTGATAATTAAAATTTTTATAAGTATATTTGAGTTTCTAATATAAAAACAAACCAGTGGGAGCTTTGATTAGAATGGTTGTAAATTTTAGGTAATTAATGTTGGACTTGATGTGTTGAGCCTTTAATGAAGATCTTTTGATAATAATGTTAGAAGATGAAGAGGAAGATGTTAAAGATATTTTAAGAGTTTTTAGCTTTCATTGGATGTTGTTAAATATTTCATACAAGGTATTTATTCATAATGTTTTTTTAATTTAGCATACAATCTTTATTAAAATCATTTAAAAAATTATTTTTTGTAAAGATAAAAATGTGAAAAAAATATTTTATGAATTTTCCATTGATTAAGCTTTTAAGTAATCAATTTAAATTATTCGTGAGAAATTTCAGGATAATCAACTATCTATTTAATTAATCAAATAAACTAGAAAGTAGATTTAAGTGTTCTCTATGTTTTCATAAATTAATCAATTAAAATATTGTATAATTGATTAACTTATTTTTCTCTATTAAACGTAAAGGAGGTTTAAAGTGATTAATAGTGTCATAATTAGGGATGACAACGGGTCGGGTCGAGCACGGATAATACTTACCCGATCTGTCAGATAAAAATGTACCTGTCATCCGATCCGTTACCTGTCGGGTACCCGTTTAAAAAATACTCACGGGTATTTTAAAACTCGCGGATACTCGCAAAAAAAAAAATTTAAAATAAAATTTGAATAAAATTACAAATATATATATATATATATATATATATATATATATATATATATATATATATATATATATATATATATATATATATATATATATATATATATATATATATATATATATATGGTTTAAACCTCTTTTTGGTCCCTAAGTTATAAGCGGATGTTCAGTTTAGTCTCCGTTTTTAAAAATGTAAATCTTTAGTTCCTAAGTTATAAAAAATGTATCAAATGAGTCATTTTTTGACTTGAAATACTGTTTTTGGTTGTTTCTTAACAACTGCTACATCTTTTGATTGTTCTGATTTGTTTCTTAATAATAACAACACTTTAGATTGTTCTTTGTACTTTGACCATGAACATCAAAAAAGGACTCATTTGATACATTTTTTATAACTTAGGAACCAAAGGTTTACATTTTTTAAAGCGGGAACTAAACTGAACATCCGCTCATAACTTATGAACCAAAAAGAGGTTTAAACATATATATATATATATATATATATATATATATATATATAATATAATATAATATAATATAAATTAAATTAAATATAAATTAAAATTTAATTTTACTTAAATTTAACCTAATAAAATATGATTTTATTTTATTTTTAATTAAATTTAATTAAAAAATATATAAATTATTTATTTTTTATTTTTTACAGGGTATTCGCGAGTCGGATAGTATACTACCCATACCTGACCTGTTTAGAAACGGGTTTTAAAATACCCGCTATCCGTTACCCGTGCATAGTAACTATCCGTAAGTAGTAACTATCCGTCACGGGTTTTATCCGTAGATATCCGTGTCCGTAGATTTTTTTTTGCCATCCCTAGTAATAAGTGATTAAAACATAAAACATTATAAGTGTTTTTTCAAATTTCAGCGAGAAAAAAATCAATTAAATACTTGAAATAACTGATTAAATACATTTGTTTTTTTTAAAAATTAGCGTTTTCTGAATTCTTTAAATAATGTCATAGTCTCACTCTTTTATACTAGCATTACTATCGAAAAAACAAATTCAAATGGTACCGATTGAGTTATTTTCAAACTTTCGAAGAGCTTTTAAGATATAAAACCAAAGGTTGTGTTTTGTGATGGACCTTATACATTACTTTTGATATGAAAAACTAAATAGATTTAAACTATATAAACTTAAATTGTGTATTTAAGTTACTTTGATAAAATAAATACATTCCATTTTCATGTATAATGATACAAACTAATATACACTTTAATAAACAATAAAACATATAATTCTTAGCATGCATGAAATTTTTGGATAAACGTACATGACTGAAAATAAATTATCTATATTATTAATTATAAGGAATTATTCACCTTTAGATAATTCACATAAATCTTAAAATTATCTTAATCAATTCAAACAATTAAATTTACAACATCATCATTCAAATTCATCGTAATCACATTGGTGATTCAAATTTCTTTTATACATAAAATTATAATTTTAAATTAATATTGTCACACTCCATTAATTTTTCCTTCTTTAATGGGAGACAGGTGTCATGCCCTGTTTATTTTCCTGGGTTAGTGGGGGACAATTTGATCAATACATTAAATTTCCCCATCCATCGTAAACCGTGTGGCAGCAGGGAATGTAGGAATTTCAGAAAGTGGAATCCAAGGGTCACCGAGAGGAGGTTTGAAGCTTCGGAAAGTGGAAAAGAAGTGGCAGGCAGGGAGAGGACCGAGCGGTTGGAGAGGAGGACGTATTTAAAGTTGATTTCTGAAATTTGGTGCCACATTTCTGCATGTAACCCTTCTTCTTCCTCAACTCAGTTTCCATAAAACCACCATTTTCTCCTCCTTCTCTCTAGAACCTCCAAGCCTTCTCTCTAGATTTCTAACCATCTCCTTCCCTATGATCACCTTGCCCCTTTCAGAAAAATTCTTTCCGGTGCCAAGCTCTTTCACTTGCACCGATCGGTTTTCGGTTTGGGCTGGTAAGTCCAAATCCTTCTTGTTCTTTGAGATCTTGCGTCTTCCCATGCATGCAAGTGTTTTTAGCTTGCATGTAGTCTTTCACCCTTTCTGAAATAGTTCTTATGTGTTTGAATCCATAGTGAAAGTTTGTCACTCTTTTAGAAGATAGTTAAGAAACCAGAAGAGTAACTTAAGGAGCAAAGCAGTCTCAGGGAAAAGCTTAAGAATTAGCTGGAGTTAGAGGTAAGGGAAGCTTATAATAAATTTAATTATGATTATGTTTTATGAATTAATGTATGATGGTTTGAGCATATGATTTATGTTGTATGATTTGGATTAAATATGAAAGTATGGTATGTTGTTTGATGTACTGCATGTCTGATTTTGGTATGCAATTATCTATATATATATATATATATATATATATATATATAACTTAGTGAAAATATGAATCTGTAATCGAAGGGTCATTAGGACCGTTCGGTTTCCCTTAAAACAACTGGTGCGGTCCCTTTATGTTGAAACTTAAATGTCTTTCTTGGTTATTCGTTCGGAATTATCTATTTAAGAACGTCAGGTCTTATACTGAACGGTCTTGAAGTGCTTGGTCATACACTAAGTATTCAGTCTCATATTAACTATTTAGAACGTTCAGTCACACACTGAGCGTTCGGTTTATATTTGATGATGTTTATTAAAAGTGCTAGGTCTTATACCAGTACTTGAATTTTAAGAACGTCCGGTAATAAACTGTACGTTCGGTCATACAAGTGTTTAGTATTAGACTGACACTTAATTTCTGAAGCATTCAGTTTCATATTATTATTATTATTATTCATTTTAAGAACGTTCAGTCATAAACCAAGCGTTTGGTTTTACACATATGATATTATGTTTGAGTATTTGGTCATAGACTAAGTACTCGGTTTGATGTTAATTATCCTTCTTGGGAAAAACGTCCGGTTTATAATATTATTTATTTGAAAAGTGTTCGGTCTTACACTGACACTTGATTCCTCACAGAGTGTCCGGTCTTGTACTGACACTCGCTTTATTGAAGAGAACTCTTCTATTTTAAAACGTCCGGTTTTCGGAGTTTAACTTCTTCAGCTTTCATTGTTGAGTTTCCATTGATCTTTCCGTCCGGTTTTCATTGATTAAGTCCTAATTGCTTTCATTTTTTAGTTTCTATTGATTCTTCCATTCGGTTTTCATGGTTTAACTTGTTCAACTTCATTGAAGAGTTTTCATTGATTTTCCGTTTGGTTTCCTTCTAACCGTCCGGTTTCCATTAGCTAGTCTGGCCTAGTTTTTCATTGTTGAGTTACTCATCGATTCTTTTTCTTCTCTGCCAGACCGTTCGGTCACCTATTAGAACTCCTTGTTTATTCAGTCTCTTATTTTGTCTTTGACCGTTCGGTCACTTGTTGAATTCCTTTGATACTCAGTTTCCTCATCACTGTTGGATCATTTTGTATTCGTACTGTCTATAAGAAAAAGAAGTAAAGGATGAATGGGTTTATTATGATTTAAGAGTATTCCAGGGAGGAATAACTCATGATTAAGGATGATTGGTAAAGTATGAACATGGTCAGACTCTGCTGTCGTCCTGATCATGATATTCCGTGATGACGCTTTCTCATGCAGAGGAAGGCTATTCATGTGTGGGAATGGCAGGAGGTCCACGGTCATAAGACCAGATGATCGTTGTAGGACTAACCTCAGGTGGCAGCTGATAGTTCAGGCAGCTACTACACCACACCGGGTGCTAGGGACGTCGAGCTACGTGATCCATACAGTCCGGACAGTGTCTAATTGGTTGGATATAATAGTAAAACGTTCGGTTTATATAGATATGAATGTGTTGATGGATGTGTTGTTTGGTTTGCATGTTTATATGATGTTAGAAATGATTAATTAAATTTACATAAGCTTACCCTTATCTGTTTTGTCTTGCCTATGTTGTCGTTCGGTATTTGACCGTCCTGTTTGTTCTCTTCACTGCAATGATCATCCATTTAGGGTGTGAGAAGAGGGTGCTCTTGGAGATACTTTTGAAGATGCCTTGCAGAGAGAACAACCTTTGGACGTGATGCCGGAAAGCTGTGCAGGACCGTCCGGTCCTTAGAATAGATTTCTTTATCTTGTTTAGTGTAGATAACCGTTCGGTTCAGTGTTTTGTAGGAACCGTTCAGCCTAGATATCCTTTTGTACTACCGTTCGGTCTTGAACTGTTACTTTGACCGTTCGGTCTTAGCCTATATACTGTATCAAAATCTTGTCCTCGGTATAGTTTTAATTCAAGACGAAATTTCATATTCTCTTTCATTATGTGTTAATCTTTATCAATTGTTCTCTATTATTATTCATATTAACTCCTAGAATAAATTATAGTTTTCAAGCTATATTTATTGGGATGTTACAAGTATAGTTCTGACAACTTTCTATAATTCTTAGACTATATTCAATCTCTCTTTTTTCTTTCATAAAATAAATTAGGTTAAGTGTTTTTATTTTCGAAATCAAATTAAATCTTTACTCTTTCCTTGTTAAAAAAAATATTATAATTCCTGGACTATATTCAATCTCTCTTTTTTCTTTCATAAAATAAATTAGGTTAAGTGTTTTTTTTTAAAAGTCAAATTAAATATTTACTCTTTCCTTGTTAAAAATAATATTATAAATTGTAAATGTTTCGGTATGAGGTCGAGTCACCAAATTCCTGCATAATTTTCCTGTGTAGCCGGTCGGTTTTCCTCGCATCCTTTAACTTTGTTCTCCTGTTGTCGATCGTCCTATTCGTCTTCCTCTCAACTCGAGTCCGTCTGGGAGGGTACCTGCAAAAAGTTCTTTGATGTCAAAGTCAATAAAATGTCCCTTTGGTAATTCGAGAACTGTATTAAATGTGCAATTAATGAACCTGCCTACCTCGTACCTTTGACCTGTATTTATAGTGTTGGTTATGGGCTTTGATTAGTGAAACCCTAATCAGGGCCCAATCACAGCCCAATAACCCCTAATCCCTTCTTACCTTAATCATATTCGATAAACTACCTATCATAGTCGTGTCGTTAGTTGTGACCGCCCGGTCTTCTTATTGTTAGCAAGCTGTCCGTCAAAGCCGTTTGGGATATCCTAAACAAAAAATGTTTATGTGTGTGAAAAAAAAAACTCTAAAAGACAATCTCGAAACTACACGTTTAATTAATTTCACAATAACCGTATGTTATTAATCTATTTGTTGAAGCAAAGTTGATTAAGGCTAGAGCCGTCAAAATGGGTCGCAACCCGCAGGCCAACCCGGCCCATTACGGGTTCGGGCAGGGTTGGGTTTGAAAAATACAACCCACCTATATGCGGATCAGATTTCAACCCGGCTCATTGAGACCTGGCTCATGCGGGTTGAACCCGTGGTGAGCCAGGTTGGCCCACAACCCACTTACCTAATTTTATTTTTTTAATTTATTATTTTATTTATGAAACCCTAAAAAATAAAATACTCTCTTCACTCACTGTGAATACCAAAAAAGTAACCTCTGCTCTCACAAATCACTCTCAGGATACTTGCTCTCATTTGACGGTGCTCTCACTCTCACTCTCACTTCACTAAAATTATTCAAGGAGCGGATAAAACACCCTTCCTTTTTTCTTCTATTTTCTCCACATTTTTGTTTTCTCACTTCTCTTTCTTTTTTTTTTCAAAAACCATATAATGACAAAATTAGGGGTTTGCGAATTTGTTTTTTGTTGTAGGAGATTTGAAGACATGGAATGATTTTTTTTCTGTTCTGACATGTTTGTATCAGAGTTTGTTCATTTTATTTAAACAATTTGAGTATACATTATTTGAACAAGCTACTTTTGATATCTTTGAATTTAGGAAATTATGTTACAAATTAAATTATTAATTTTTGGTTGATGTTATTGAGTACTGGTTCTTTTTTTATATATTTGAATTTGGATTATATTGTACTTTTTATTATTATTATGAATTCTCTTTAACATAATTTTTTGTTGGGAGTGAAATTTGTTTAAATTTAAATTACAGAGAGTTTGTATTTTTTTTATTTTAAAAAAATGTAATTAAATGAGCTAGTGAGCCAACCTGTTTACCCACCAACCCGTGGTGGGTCGGGCCGGGTTCAAATTTTTATGGCTCGCTAATAAAGAGTGTTGCTCCCTGCACCTCCCCAAGTGGGACCTGTACCTCCCCACTATTTTAATTTATTTCAAAAATATTTTACACCTCTTCACTATTTTCTTTTATTCCAAAAATACCCTACACCTCCCCACTATCTTTAACAATCTTTTTCTTTCTCTCTCTACATTAATGGAGCATTTACATGGCTCATTAATGGAGGATTTACATGATTCAAATTTGAACTTGTGATATATTTTCTTAAATAAGTTTGATTCAATCTTATTTTTACTATTGAATATATTTTTTTATTTTCAAATTACTTAATGGTAAAATTTTATTCTAAATTTCTAGAAAAATGTTTATATATATGTCTGTTTTTTTTACATATATCTATAATTTTTAACATTATATTATGTTTTAACTCACCGACATGTTTGACTTAAATAACATGAATAAAATATTGAATTTATTAGATAAATAATATAAAAATATTATTAAATACTTAAAATATAAAAACAAGTTATTTGTTAAAAATTTAGAATTTATTTAGTTCTTTCGTCATTATAAAGTTAGTATATAATAATAATAATATATCATTATTTACTATTAATATTATTATGTTTATTATTTTGTATTTGCATCTAATTTTTAATTTTATAAAATGGAAATGGTAGAAGTAATAATATTGAAGTTTTCTTTGAATTTTATGTTAAAAGTTATAGATATTATATGTAAAAAAAAAAAAAAAACACACACACACACACACACACACACACACACACATATATATATATATATAAACATTTTTCTAGAAATTTAGAATAAAATTTTACCATTTATTAAGTAATTTGAAAAAAAAAAAGATATATTCAACTCTATTAATGTAGAGAGAGAAAGAGAAAGATTGTTAATGGGGAGGTGTAGGGTATTTTTGGAATAAAAGAAAATAGTGGAGAGGTATAGAATATTTTTGAAATAATTTAAAATAGTGGGGAGGTACAGGTCCCACTTGGGGAGGTGGAGGGAGCAACACCCGCTAATAAATGAGCCGGGTTGGGTTGACTCACTAAGTGATCAACCCATGGTGAGTCGGGCCGGATTACCCGTTTTGACAGTTGTAATTAAGGCATACAAAAACAGATATAAATAATTAAATATATTATTCTAATAAATATGATACTAATAGGTTTCTTTACAGAGAGGATTCCATATGCAACATAATACTAATTGAAATATAAGTCTAACTTATATAAATGATAAACACAATTTTCAATCTTTAAGATAATGAATGTTTAGAACATATATTCATTTTATTAATTCGTCAAAACTCAGGTTTCGAATGAATGCTTTAGTTTAAAATTAATTTTATTTCATTAAATCAAATCTCAGGTAAAACGATATATTTGATCACAATCATTATTCATAAAACTAAAATTAATTGAGTGTATAAAAATGTACTAATCAATAAGTTTAAGAATCGGTATTTTATGATACTTGATTATTTTTAATATTAAGACTAAAACTGTCAAAACACGTAATCCAGCTCGATCCGGTCCAGTTCATCATGGATTGGTCACTTAGTGAGTCAACCTTACCCGGCTTACTTGTTAACGAACGAAAAAATTCGAACCTGGCCCGACCCATCATGGGTTGGTGGATTAAACAGGCTGACTCACTGACTCATTTAATTATAAGTATTTTTAAATAAAAAATTACAATTTTTCTTTTAATTCAAATCTAAATAAACATTACACTAAAATGATGCTAAACTCCAAAGACAATTTAAAAAAAAGTATCATACAATCAAAGGGTAATCCAAAAACATATACAAAAGGTGAACAAATAAGTTTTTAATATTGATAATTTTTGTATCACTTGTCCATTTATAATATTAGAGTCTTGAATAGATAAATCTATAATATTTTTCTCTCTTAAATCATCTTCTTCTTTATCACCATCTATAATATAATAAAAAAAAACTAGCTAATAATATTAAAACACAAAATAATAAGTAATTAAATTAAATTAGGTAGGTTGATGAGTCAATCCAATTCACCACGGATTCAACCCGGTGAGCTGGGTTTTAAGTGAGCGGGATCGAAAACTAACTCGCATAAAAAAATTACATTTTTCTCAAACTCAACCCGACTCAAACCCGTAACAGGTTGGCTCGTAGATTACAATCCATTTTGACAACATTAATTAAGAGTTAACTATATTTTTAATTTGTTAATTTTGATGTAAAAGTAAAATTCGTTCATATTTATAAATTTGATATATTTTTATTTTGATTTTTAAATTTAATATGAATATAATTTTTTAATTTAATTATATTAAATTTAATAACGTATTAAACACGTTTCATATTTTAATGTTAGTTAGAGAATATATTTATATTAATGTAATTAAATTAAAAAAATTAAAATTTAAAAGTTAAAATATATTAAAATTTTGAATAAAAATAGATTTTAATTTTATATTAAAATTTGAAAATTTAAAAGATATTTAACTTTTTATTAACGATAAAACTCCCAGAGGATATGAATATATTAAGTAAAAGGATTTTTTTTTTTGTTCTACAGGAATATATCCGTCTAAAAAAATGAAAAAGTAAAAATAACTTTATTCTGAATTGATAGACTTTTTTTATAAGTAATGGAATAAAAAGAAGAGTTGTTGGGTGTAAGTTTTGTTTTTTGCTTTCACAACGGTCACATCATCTAAAGCGGATGCCAAGGAAGACATTGGTTCATATTTAGAGTTATATATTTCATACTGCTGCTGATTTACACGGCATCTTTTTTTCAGTACACACAATATTTTATGTTTGGTAATAATATCACATTATCTTTATTATATTGACAAATATTTTATATATTATTTTTTCAAATCAAACAATTTTTAAAATATTTCTTAAATATTTCATAATATATTTAAAAAATACTAAAATCCAAAATATAGAAAGAAACAAGTACTAGTAGCCATTTCCTCATTCAATAATGTATAAAATCTTACGTATGACATAAAATAAAGAGATAAACTCTTATACGAGTGGTTGTAAGAGTTTAGATATCTTGAAACTTCTGTCGTGTTCTAATGTATGAATAAATGCGCACGCATCATCATTATTATGGGAAATATCTTTCAACTTCTGTTGTTCTTATCAAATGAGTAATATAATATTCTTTCATATTGAAATTTTAATAATTTATTAGAAAATAATTATATTTTATATTTTAAAGGTGTAAAAAAGATTTAATATTTTATAAAGTTAAGAACAATGAGAAACTTTAAGATTATATTGTAAAAAACACAATTATTAAAATGTAGAATATGATATGAAAATGATAGTTATAATCATCAATAGTAATAATTATAATAATTTTAAATTATTCAATTATTCTTTTAAAAATTTGCACCATCTTTTTAAGTTTATTTTCTTAACTTTTCTTTCCTTCTATTTTAGCCTATAAGACCATTTCTTATTTTCTTCTCTTATAACATGTGAAATATGAGTTAAATAAATCAATCTTTATTAACTTAGGACTATATTAATAAATTTTATTCATGATCTCTAAGAATAAGTTCGAACTTTTTAACTTTATTTGATTATGTGAATTAGAGTTTTAAAGCACTAATGTAATGTTGATTGTCAGTTTAAACTTGTTAAAAATAGTTAAATTGGTAAGGAAAATATTTTCTAATTTTTACATTGAATGGAAATGAGAAATTAAAGTACTATATAAATATAAAAGATTCATTAATCAATAACCTTAAGGTTTTAGATAGAGAGTAGTGTCAATCTTTTATATGGTTGGACTCAGATGTTATTGATTTTTTTTGTAACCCACAGGTAACCTCCTTCTTGATAGACCCAACAGATGTGACCCTTGATGGGTTTTGTGGGGGGAGAAGTGGAAGGTATATATAAGACTCATTAAGAAAAAGGAATATATATAAAAACAAAAAAATATATAATGATATTATTTAATATAAGTTGCTTATATGACCTTTTATAGGTGTTAGTGACCCTTGATGGGTTTTGTGGAGGAGAGAGGTGGAAGGTATATATGAGACTCATTAAGAAAAAAGGAATATATATAAAAAGACACGCACACACACGCGCCCACACATGCCCACACGTCGACACACACACACAGAGTCTCATTAGCAAACAACTAATTCAATATAATATATGTACCTATTAACCGCGAATATCCATTAAGGATATCTATTTAGTATTCTTATAGATTTTACCATGGATATCCATGGTTACGATTTCTTTTCTCATCCCTAAAATATACATATACAATCCTATTATATCATCCTTATACTCTATAACATGACTCTTGCTTCCTACCATTATCTGCAAGATCCTCTACTTATATATATTATACGATTATAGCAAGTATACCATAACACCATAAAAAAAACTCGTAAAAATTAAAATATACTACACATAACATCATCATGATCAACTCAAAATCAATAATTTTTATAAAAAATAAAATGTCTATCACACAACTCAATCCTCTTGGCACAACTTTCATCGCTCACTCACATTATAGACATGTGATTCTACTTCCAAAAGACTCGAGTATTGAATAAATTTAGAGACCATGGACATGTCATGCCTCACTACTAACTCTTAAGAGTTATAGTTATAAATTTAAATTAGGGCTAAAGTCCATCTCAAGCATGATTGGATTCAATTTCTGATATTTATAAGACATGATTCCTTTTTGCGTTGCACATCAGATATATAAGTTTCCTTCGAATCTCACAAGTAGATATTTTCTTCTATGTGAGATCAATACTAATAGAGTCAAGATAGTTTCAAAATATAATCATCTCAATACAATACTTCTTCACTAAAAGTCACTACAATAACACCATCCATACAATCAAATATCTCATCTTAAAACAATACCTTAGTTGTGGTGATTAACCCTAGCAATGCTATCTCAATGGACCTGGGGTTGGAACATTGACACTATTGAATATAGTAAACTTAAGGCAATGAGCTAACAGTTCTTCATCCGTATATGATGCTCTATTTTCTCATTTCTACCCACTGTAGGACTTAGACTTATACTTGGAATTCTAACAATTTCTCCCTTCAAGTGTGAGTCCATTCTACATTGGTACACTTTCCCTCTAGCGAAAACATTCTCAACCATGAGTACCCTTTTTTGTACCACCATTCATCTTAACCGGACACACTTACCTAGAACCTTTGTCAGGAAGACTCTCGATACAGGGACCATTGTACTCATCTAAGCCTAACCTGACTTGATACTATGTTAAGAAGTGGACTTTAAACCTAACTCAACCTCACAAAACCAATTTGTAAAGTAAGGTTTGCATCCATTTATATACTTTCCTAGTTCCCATTCCTTCTTCTATTATCCATTTTCATACTTTTGCCTACATTAATATACTTCTAAAACATCAATCATATCCACCTAAAGAAAATTTTGTTCTTATGGTTCCAAATAACTCATGTTGCTCGCATTCGTGTACATTTCCAACCTAAACTATGTCGTCATTTAATTCTAGTAGTCTAAATTGTTTGAATTGTTTTTGTACTGAATTGTGACATACATTGCAACTCACCCAAACTTCACACATGACAAGCTATCTTACAACTTAAGAATAGGTAGTTAATTGTTTCATATTCTACTCTACACATCAAATGTACCACCTCCAATCCCCCTACAATTCTAATTATTCTTATTGCAACTCTATTCTTTAAAATCTCCCAGCGAGTTGATGATAACGCTTTTACCTCTCATAACCTGTTATATAAATCATCATCCTCCAAAAAAAAAAATCATTTTGTGGTATAAAATTCAAACTCTTCATCTTTACATACCCATTTGTCCTCTCTTTCCTTATCTAACATTACATTTTCAATTTTTTTTGCAAAGACTGCACCTGATAAGTCTCCCAAATCAAACCAATCATTTCTCCACGTCAACTTCCATTCCCAAGTATTGTTATTCCAACTTTCCACTTTTGCAATTGTTGCCTTATTATTAGTTGAAACAACAGATATTATTGGATAAATCCCCTAAATATATAATTTCCTATCTACTTATCCTCCCAAAAATTGATTTTGCCTCCTAATCCTACCTTCTAGGCAACACTGTCCTCAAATTAATTACATTTTTTTTCCTTTCCTAGTTGACTTTTTATACACCAAGACTTATTTATTATAGGTTTAAAGCTAATTAATATAATACATTTTTCCATAAATCTTCTTTCTCCACTCTTAACTTCCATATCCATTTCTCTACCTAATAAGAAAATCATTTTTTATTAAAAATATAATGTAATAGCCGAATAAATAATATTATGATGAAATTTACCAAAAAAAAAATGAAAGAGAAATTAAGCATAAACCTGCTTATATTTAACTTAAACTAGAATTACTCTTTACAAATAGTTAATGACGGTCCAATTGCCATGGCATGTTTAAAAACATGAATATGACATGGATGAAAATGACTACTAACCACTGAATGTGACCCTTTGATCTGGATAGATTTAATTGTTCACTTGTGTTAAATTTTGTAGAACCTTATCACGTAAAGTTTTCAAATCTAGACTTGTTTACATTATTCATATATGAACACGAGTTGTTTCTTCTTTATATTATATGATTGTGAATATTGAAGTGTCTGTTCATACGAAAAATATTGGGAGACATTGAACAATATTTGATTGAGCATATGGCTTTTCTAATTCCTAACTTCTTTATATCATCACGGTAGTGATTAATAATCTTGGAATCAAAATAATATATTTAAATTTAATATATTTTTAATGTTTAATTTTAATTTAAAATAGAGTTTTTTTATATGTTATAAGGTAGTTTAATAAATTTTCCCTTTTCACACTTGTACTATATTACATTATTTTTATCTTGCCCAAATGAAAAAAACACATTCCACTTAATGATCAATAATACTGATTTATGTATCTGATTTCGAAATGAAAAATATATTTACAACGTCTTTTTTTTTATAAAATATATAGAGTGGTAAGTTTGAATATATTTAATTTAAAAAAAAAAATTTAATTAACATTTTCTTTATCAAACACTAAACAAAATTTATATGAGAATATATTAAAACATAGACATTACTAAAAATATAATCTAATTAGGAAAATGTCTTTTTCCATTATTGTTTTCGGAGAAAACTATGCATGGCTTTCAAAGATCAAATGCCATGTTGCTTTTATGGTATCTTGCCTGAAAGGTTATTATCACCTACCAATTAATGCGATGGCGATTGATGAACAGGTATTGGTAATGATGTAAGCACTCATATATGAAGATAAAATTTATAGTGGTCAGAAAGTAAATACTGTTTAACGCTTGCACTGATTTGTGCTGATGTGCAAAGAGAAAAAAGCAATGATTTGGGAGATTTCACTGTGGAGTTCATCTCAGTATTTTGCTGCGATTTGCGATGATTTAGACATAAAAGACTTATATATCCTGTATTATTTGATCAATTCCACAACAATATTCAGCCATCCTATAATATAAATAAAGAAAAATATTAACGTTTGAACTACGACACCATCGCCTCCTTCTTTGATTTCGGAAAACCTAAGCTTTTTGCGAAACTATTCTATTCTGCTGCTGGAAGTTCGAAGAGCGGCGACGCAGAAAGAGCGGCGGGAGGGTAGAAGATAGATTTGTGGAGTGACAGAAAAGCAAGTGCCGTTGTTGCGGAAGGCTTCAGGCGAAGAGGCCTCGCTGCTATTGCCATTGTTAATTCTTATCCCTTTCACTGCCTTATTTTCTTTTTTATGGATTTGAGCTAAATTGATCTAAACTTTCAAATAGTTAATTAATATTAATATCCATGCATGATAGATTACTATAAATAAATAATGGTTTTTAATATAAGATTATATATATTTTTAGTATCCTCAAATTATATTTTGTCATTCTCTCCAACTTAACCATTCTCATTTCTAATATTTATGAATAAATTTTGTTATCTTGGCAACATTTTTATTACAGTCAAATACTAAATTTAATTTATTTTACTAAATTATAATTTTTTTACTTTTTAAAAATTTATTTTAATTATTATTTTTAATTTTTTATTCTTTATAAACATTTTTACAATTAAATATTATATTAATAAATAACATTTTATATTACTTTAATAATTAGAGATATTTTGATAATTTTTAATTTCTATCAATTAAATTAATTTTTTAAATCTGTCACATCAATCAAATCTTACACTAATTCTTACAAATTTTACTCCCAATCCATTCTTAATTATCCACAAATCCACCCAAAAAATAATAAAAAAATTATCCTCAAATCTATTCAAATCCATTCAAATCATCTCTCCCAAATCATCTCTCTAAATTTAAAAAAAAAAAGAAAACACGTCTAAATGAGTATTTAAGGAAGACTTAAGTAAATATATTCTGCATATAGAGGTAGGTATGACAGTACTCCCTAATAAAATTATTTAAATGTTCTTTTATAGAAGTTTATTATTTTAATTTGTTGATCTTTTCTGGACACGTTATTGAAATATTGTATTTTATTATTTTCTTAGTTATACGATTAAAGTATTTTTTATATTTAAAATTAATTTCTGGATTAAATAACTGGATTAATGTAATTGTATAAAACATGAAAATAATTTTAGTTCTGATAATTAAACTATCAAATAAATAAATAAATTGTTTATTAAAATAACTTTTTCACAAATATTTATTTACATTAAAAAAGATGTTGGTGTGAAGTTACTGGGCGCTGTCGTTGGTAAAGGGATAGATTTATTGAGTCTGACAACACTGTGTGGTTATGTCATAATTGTCATGCCAAATATAAATTAACGTTGTTTGAACAGATCCAAATTTTCAATAAACAGTTTTAATTTTATGTTGAAAGGTTTTATATTTTTTTAATGTGATTTTAAGAAGTTAAAATTGATTTGGCTAATTATCCAAACATTAATAAACTACAATTCCACACTAGGTTTTCGTTAAAATATATATGCTTTTTGGGGTCAAAGTAAATGGTGGATCCAATTAAAAGTAATTTGGAATGAGTTTGTTTATGAATATGATATTCTTCATTTAATTGATATAAAACATTTTTTTGGTGTCTGATTCACACTATCATAACTTGTTTCATATTTTATGTGTTTGGAAGGAGAATCTTTCTACTTTCATGGATTCCTGAAAAAGACGACACTCTTTCCTCCTTAAAGCCTATCAGTAAACGTTTACCATACAAATAACTTTTGCTATTTTTTCGGTTAACACCGGCCACAAGCATGACTAAGTGAAATACATAAATAATCTGAATATGGAAAAAACATAGACTTATTAAATCTGACTACTAACATCCCAAAAATAATATAGTAAAGCATTATATAAAAAAGTCTTCACGTAAATAATACAATAGAACAGTTAAATAAAACATAAAGTCTAATTTATACTTATCCAAAATAACTATAAATTTAAATTTTATATATAAATAGGATAAGACAAAACTATCTACAGAGTAAACTAAACTAACTAAGCCACCAGATCATTCCCATCAAGTTCCTACTCTACAGTAAGCTCATATCCTTCTACTCACACCCACAGGATGATCATAGCCAAACAAGAACATAGACATATATAAAGACAAATACAGACAGAAGGGAAAACTAGATATAAAAGATTCATACATTAGTATAACATTAAATTAAAACTTAATTCATTCATATGATACAATTAACTTCAAACATCCTAAACACGTTATGACTTAGACTTTACCGTCCAGACTTAGAATGAATACCGAGCTATGGCGAATTGTGCACTTGTGGTGGCCTCTACTGCTTTACAAAGTCATTGCCATAGGTTTCACCCTACCACACACACAAGGTTAGTCCGTTACTGTGCAATAGGCCTCCAAGTAGCGCCTACACTAGGACCTCCTACTACTCTCACTACATGAATCAATCATCTCTATGTGAGAATGAAAGATCATTAGAGTGTTAGGA
Organism: Vigna mungo; assembly: GCA_036885675.1. Taxonomy (NCBI): domain Eukaryota; kingdom Viridiplantae; phylum Streptophyta; class Magnoliopsida; order Fabales; family Fabaceae; genus Vigna; species Vigna mungo. The sequence goes on from CP144699.1 coordinate 33,380,948, forward strand.
TAACCCCAATACTGAGCTCCTTGTATTCATTCTAATAACACTTAAACCATATCGAAAGAGTTCACCCATGGAACCCATATAACCATCCGTGAAATCATTTGAATCCATATTGACTCATTACTCATTACTTTGTACTCATATAATACTCCTACATAGGTTTACACCATTCTCAATTGAATCATTTACATAACTCAAATCAACAAAGAACAAAGAAGAAAAGAATACATAATACTCTGGTGCAGTCGCTTAGTGCACACGCTCGTCCAGGGACCAGTAACCATACTTGCACAACGATCCAGCTCGTTGTGCGAATCCACCAACAGTGACCCCAACCTCCAAATCACTCGCTCAGCGACCGAGCTCGCTGAGCGAATAAAATTCCCAATGGTACCAGACCCTGAACTTGCGCTCAGCGACATCACTGGCTAAGTGAAACTCACCAGACAGTGGACTAGTCCCTCAATTCACTCGCTTAGCCACCCCAATGCACTGGTCGAATAGAATCACAATAATCCCAGACCCAGACCTCTCTTTTAGCGCCACTTCTCGTTGTGTGAACCAATAAACAGAGGGTCAGCTCCCACGACCACTCACTGAGCGGCTCTACTCGCTCAGTGAGTCTGCATAATCTATAGCACCAAATCTGCAGAATTATGCAACCTACTCCAAGTTTACCAATTCCAACTACTTTTCTCAACTTCTAACCCTCCTAAATTGTGTTATACACCTATTTAGACTTGAATAAGTGTTTCTAAACCTTATTACCGTCATTCTAAAGTGATTACTAACAAATTCTCACTTCAAAACACAATTCATCAACTTATATACCCAAATCAAATTCTACCACTTTTGACATTATTTTAAGCAACTTAGGGACTCTAACAAGTCTTAAATGACTTTCCCAAGCTATCTTAACAGACCAATTGGTCATCTAACCCCTATTTCACATTTTCACTACTCCACTTCCTTAAAACTAACCTTAAACCTTGGCAATATGACTTTCTTCCCAGCTAACCAACCTTATCACAATTTCTAAATTTCCATACAGTCCATAGCATATCAATCACCATCAAATTCAGTTCATTTTTACAAGTTCATCAAATGCACATTTGAAAACAGTTTAATCACACATGATACAATTACTCTAAAACCTAAGTTTAATTCAAACAACAAGGTAACCTAAAATTTCCACTCATACATATCAAATTACTAAATTAAAGCAAAACTCTAGCTTCCCTTACCTTAGAAAAACGTTGCACAACTCTAGAAAACCCCGACCGATGCTTGCACCGCAAGAAAACTCTAGAAAACCCTACAAACCACCTATTGGTGTTAGGAAACCAACCCTAGAACCTAAATTGATCTAAGAGTCAAGAAAGAGAGACACAACTCTCATGCAAAGACAGAAAATCTGCATAATCACATATTTAAGGGTAAACTTAGAAAAGAGGAACGAAACTTACCGGCTCAAATCAAGAAATTGATTGATAGGAATTGTAGCCCTCAACGCCAGGATTGCCTAGACACTTCCTGATCGTCGAACAGACAGTCCAAGAGTGAAAAAGAGTAAAGAGAAGTGAGAGAGAACAAAAAGAGAAGAGTTTAGAGAGATAGACAATGTTTTAGATAATGAAATGAACTTTATAAAATTCTATTTATTTATAAGATCATTTTAAAATAAAATACTCGGTCTCATTATTTTAATACACATATCTACTCTAATACTCTATTTTCTAGGTTCTTACATCACTTACAACTATTGCATATGTAAGAACCTAGAAAATAGAGTATTAGAGTAGATAGGTGTATTAAAATAATGAGACGAGCCTTTTTATTTTAAAATCATCTTATAATATAAAAAGAAATTTCTAAAGCTCGGCTCATTATCTAAATACACTACATCTCTAAAACATTGTTTCCTTCCGTTCCTCTAACTTCTCTCTACCATATCTCACTTTTGGGCTGTCGGTTTGACGATCAGGAGGTACCCAAACGATCACGGTGTCAAGGGCTACGCATCTGACCTATCAATTGGACGAATCGAGCGGGTAAGTGGTTAACCCTTTCTTGCGCGTCTAGGGTTCATGATCATGCAAATTGATTCTACTTGCATGGATCAAGGGTTCCTTTCTTCCAAATTCTAGCTCAATTTAAGTTCTAAGGTTGATTTTCCATCACCAATCGGTGATTTGTAGGGTTCTCTAGAGTTGCCTTGCGATGAAAGTAACCTGTCGGGGTTTTTGTTGAGCGGTGCAGTTGATCAAAGGTAAGGAGAGTTAGGTTGTTGCTTTAATTTGTAGTTTGGTATGTATGTGCGGTGAATTTGTGTTATGGTGTTGATTGAACTAAATTTAAGTTTTGTGTATATTGAATTGTATGTAAATTTGAATGTGCGATTGTGAAATCTGAGAAATGGTGGTGGTGAACTAAATTGAAGGTTGTATAAAGCCGTAATTGATCATTTTAGAAGTGGGTAATTTGTTAGAATAATAATTAGATAGATAGTTAATTGAATCATGCTTGTTCTAAGTCAATTTAGAGGAAGTGAGGTAATCAAAACGTGAAATTGGAGTCAAGGGCATATTTGATCTGGTTGGACAGTTTTGAGAAGTCAAATGTGACTTGTTTGAGTAATCAAAATGGTCAAAAATGTGCCAAAGGTGGTAAATTTGATTTTGGGTCTATTGGTTGTTATTTTAGGAGTTTTGAAGTAGAGAATGGTTAAAAAATGCTTTAGATTGATGATAGGAAGATTTAGAAGCATTTAGTCAAGTCTAATTAGGTCTATAACATAAATTAGGATGACTACAAGTTGGGAAAAATGGTTAGAAATGGTAAATTTGGGTTGAGTTGCATAATTCTGCAGAATTCGTGCTACAGAATTATGCAGACTTGCTGAGCGAATGGGTTTGCACAACAAGTCACCCTAGCGAGATGCTCTCTGCCACGGCATTCACACAGTGAATAAATGCGTCGTGCGAATGGCTTGAGAGGTTTGCTCTCTATTTGATTATCCGCACAGCGAATCAAGACATTGAGTGACTGGTTGGGGTCTGGGACCACTACCATTTTTATTCGAATAGCGAATAGGTGCGCTCTGCGAGTGTTTGGGGAGTCTTAGTCTCTGCCTAGGGCTCTCGCATGACGAATTGGGGCGCTATGCGAGGGGTTAGGGTATGATACTTTTGAGAGTTAATTCGCACAACAAATTTAGTTGCTCTACGACTGGTTATGAGGGGTGAGTCTGTGTCTGAGGATTCGCACAACGAGTTGGTGTCGTTGTGCGATGAACCTCTGGATTCATTATGCGAGAGGGTGCGTTGAGCGAATAGTCCTAGGTTAGTTTACTCTTTTCTTAATTATTCTTATGTGGTCTAAATTATGTGATGGATTAATTTGGATGATGTATGAATGTATGTTGCATGGTATGAATATCAGAGGATGAAATAGTGAATTCAAATGGAGACAAGGTATGATTTCAAAAGTGTGAATCTCTCGGTGGGATTTAAGTATGATTAGAATGAATACAAGGAGTTCAGTATTGATGGTTATCCTACAACTCTAATGATCTTTCATTCTCAAATAAAGAAGATTGATTCATGTGGTGAGAGTAGTAGGAGGTCCTAGTGTAGGCGCTACTTGGAGGCCAATTGCGCGGTAACGGACTAACCTTGTGTGTGTGGTAGGGTGAAACCCATGGCGATGGCTTTGCAAAGCAGTAGAGGCCACCACAAGTGCACAATCCGCCATAGCTCGGTATTCATTATAAGTCTGGACAGTCAGATTTAGGTCATAACATGCTAGGATGTTTGAAATAATTTACTTTGTATTATTAAGCAGATGTATAATACGCATTCTTTAATTGTATACATTTCTTTTATATGTAGCTCACCCAATTGTTTGTGTTTGTGCTTCGTATGAGTTGGTGTTCTTTTCTATGCAAGGATCATCTTATGGATGCGAGCAGAGGAAGATGAAATCTCTATGGAACAAGCACTTGATGGAGAAGATTCAGTTGTCTAATTAGACTAGAATTGTATATAGTTTTGGTTTATCTATATACGACTCGATTCCACATCAAAATAATATTATATATATATATATATATATATATATATATATATATATAATACTTAAATAATAAAAATGTATGTTTATTTAAATATTATCTATATGAAAAGATATGTCTAGTTATTTATTCCAATCCTTAAATATAAAAATTATTAGAAACAACATAATTTAAAACATATAAATTATTATATCAATAATAACCATTAAATTGCTTTATATTGTGATTTATACTATTATATATTATATTATATTATACTATATTATATTATATTATCTTATCATATTATATTATATTGTTTCGATTGTTAAGTAGTCATTACTTTTTTACAATTATTTGTTTTTTTTATTATATTTGATATGTGAAATATTATATGTTCATAAGATAACATAAATAAAAACATTCAGTAATTCTGAACTTGACATTATTTTAAGAATTGTTTGATCTTATTCATTATACAACTTTCATCTCCACTTTTTCTTTAAAATGTCTTTAAACCATCATTGTAATCATTATTTTTCATATCTAATATAGAAAAAACTCTTCTTTTTTTCTCTCTCTCTAATAATTGACTCAAGTTGTGGTCAACTCACATTTTTTTGGTCTTTATTACGTTTGGATGTTTTCAACTATTTTGATTTGTTATTGGGATTCCAAGTAAATTTCATGGGTATTATTTTATAAGAATTAATGAAACATTGGGTATTTATAAATTGAACTAGTTGATGGTAAAATATTTTGTTAAAATCTAAACTTTTTTGTTTTGCATTAATTATTTGGTAGTATGTATAAATCTAAAATTGTGAGAGTAAGTAGATTGGTTAATTTGAGTACCATATACTCTAAAAATTGGTTTGGTTGAAATATGTGCATATTAAATCAAGAAACAATTATACTTTGGGTATTTGATTAAACGTATTTGATATAGTTGTGTGACTAAATTCTGCATCATTAACTTTAATAGTAAAACTATATTAGAGAAGTTTAAATTGAGAAATAGGTGATTATATGTACCTTATAAGTTAATTAGCACCTCTATAATGACTAGAATGAAATAATTTACTAGTTTTGAAATGTAACTTGTCCTCGAAAAATTATGCAGAATTGAAAATTTTGCACAATCCATCAAATAGATAGAATTATTCTTAGTATATTTTACTTTGGTAGTTAGTCTCACTTATTTTTACCCTTATAACCAAATCCTATTAATTTAAGGGTTTTATTGGATTTGTTTTGTTCAAAAGATTTCAAATCAGGAAACAAAGAAGATAAACAATGGATTAAGTACAGTCGAAAATTTTACCATGTCCAACAAAAATATATTCTTTCCGGAATGTTTAATTTACTTAAACGATTCAAAAAAAAATTATAAATGTTAATATATGTGTAGATGTCAATATTATATTTCATATAGTAGCTTAATTTACTTATATGATTCTAAATTTATTAAAAATGACTATAAATGTGTAAGTATAATACCTAAAATAATGGAATGTATGTGTCTTGGTATGAGGTCAATATCAATAGTTTAGGTTGTGTTGTGTCTTTAAATGTTATTTTCAAGTTCGAGTGATAGGTCAAATTGTTTGTTTAAAATGTTTAGATGATACCTATGAAAGATACTCTGATGTCAAAATCAGCTTAACCTATTTCTTTATCTCAAATATCTATTTATAGGTTTTAGGATAGACTTTTAATTAATGCTAAACTAATTATGACCCAATTGTGAATAATTAGACTTTATTCTTAAGTTAATCAACATTAAGGTTAATGTACTCAGTCTTATTGATGACCAACCGGTTTGCTTGGTGGTTGGCTGAGTTGATTGGTGGCTCTCTAAATTATTTGAGTTATGGCTAACCATTCAGTTTGTGGATGATTGGACAATCATGCAGTGCATAGACCCTTAAACTCAAGCCTTAAGGACGTGTTCACTTGAGGGTGAGAGGAGGTGATTGGGAGAGAGTGATTGAGTGGATTTGAGGATAATTTTTTTTACTGTTTATTTGAGTGAATTTGGAGGTAAACGAGAATAAATTTTGAAATAAAATTTATGATAATTGGTGTAGAATTTAGTTTATATGATAGATTAAAAAAATTTACTTCAAAATTCACTTTCGTTTACCTACAAATTTACTCAAATAAACAACAAAAAATATTATTCTCAAATCCACTCAATCACTCTCCCCCAATCACCTCCTGTCACCCTCAAGTGAACACACCCTAAATTATTGACGGAGGGGTTTGAAGTTTGTCAAATAGCTCCCATTGTTCATGTGGCTCAAGTGTGACTTGATTGGGAACGACTTTACTCATAGGGTAGGTTATTACTTCAACCAGGGTTTTGCAGTCGATACCGATCGATGAATGTGTTGGAGTTGTGTTTGTTAACTTTTCAACTGACCGTTTGGAAAACATAAGGGGTTTCCCTGACCGTCCAGTGCCACCTAACTTTGCAACTTGTGGTTGAAATTGTTATGTTGGGAGAGGAACATAACATCTCAAATTATCCGCCAATCAGAATATTTCCTCGAAGCTATTGGATGCAGCTTGATCTGACTATTAAGGATGAATGGCAAGGTAAGTCCACATGGTTAAAATAGGGGTGGGCCTGATCCGTTAGTTTCACATCTTTTCCTCTATTGGACATTAAAATCGATCATTCATCATACTAAAAGGTAATTATGTCGACTGTGTGTCTTTCTTCGTCCAACGCTTCATCTTCATTGGTGTCAGTATCGATAGCTTCTTCAATCTTAAGATCAATCGAGCGAAGTTTGGACTCGGTAGGCAGCGCGAATACAACTATAAATATGAATAATAAAGCCGACAACTTCGATACTATTGAACCTGCGTTGAGATTGACATTAACATCGCCAAAAAAAGGGATGAATATAACCTCCCGAACGTCCTTGGCTACGATTGGGGATCATGCTACTTGTTCGAGTACGTAACTCATTTTTTATGGGAGCGAGAGTTGATTGAATGGTCCGAGCAGACATACCTTATTGAAGTTGGTCAAAGCGCCAACATGATCAACTTATTTATCTATAAAGGGAACGAGCAGAGCTTTCACGGGAGGAAAAATTTCCCGGTAGACAAGTTCGAAATGAGCATGCTATGAGAGTTGAATGTAACGCCCACTCAATTGCACCCAAACAACTAGGCTTGGGTGTAGGTTTTTAGAGTGCTTTGCTCGACCTTTGACATAACTTTTACTCCTCCCATCTTCCTCTATTACTTTTTATCCGCCCAAACACCAAAAAGGGGAGGTGATTATTCTCTTTTTACGCCGCCTTCTTTAAAGGATTTAAAACTGGATATTTTAAAGTAAGTATAAGAGAGGTTGGTCGCCTAAGCTTTTGGTAAGAGATGGATCGGCCTAAGTTTTCGTTGTATTAGACCTAGAGTCCTAGGAGAAAAACCTCATGTCACAAATTGAAGATGACACCGGACAAAGTGGAAGTTTTGGAGATCATCGAGCAACTGCCTCTCCTCGTGAAAACTCGTATTGTGCCATAGGTCTTCTTGAAATATGACTTTATTGCATTCTTTGGGAAAAATTCTACCACAAGATTTATAACAATTATTCAACTGAAACAAATTTTAAGTGTGAGACGTTCTAAGTATTAGGAACTCCATTTCCGTTTGAATATTTTAAACAATATGCCTCATTCTTCATATTCCTTACAATTTTGAACGATCATTCTCAATTTAGTACAAACTTTTCTTATTTGATCTTTTTCGAATTTCACAAGTCTTTCTCCAAGATTTCTCTCATTAATATTGTATAGTATAATATATTACATTATATTTTATTATATTATATTATATATTGTCATTTGTTAAATAGTTAATTATTTTCTTACAATTATTTATATTTTCGCTATGATTATATTTGATAGATGAAATATTGTATATTCATAAGATGACCTATAAATAAAAACATGCACATGTATTCAATAATTATGAAGTTGACATCTTTAAAAGAATAGTTTGATCCTATCCACTAGAGAACTTTCATCTCCATTTTTTTCTTTAAAATGTCTTTAGCCATCATTGTCACTTCTTTGATTGAACGACTCTACAAGAAAAAGGAGGTGGAATTTGTAGTGGAAGCCCATAATCAATGTAGGAATCTTTGCTTTCGCATTCATTATTTCTTGGACTGCCACTGTTCGTTCAATTATCTACTACAGTCCTTGCACATATAAATAATGCCAATGCTTATAAGATTATTTTCCGAAAATAAATTTATAGAATTCTCTGTCTTTTCATATTCTGCTGTTGAGATTATAGGTATATGAAACAACTTCCATATAACAGTTGTTTTTGTTTCTCGTTATGTTATTTGTATTAAGGAAAAAGCAAAACAAGTTCAACTTATTTTATATGAAATTCTGAATTTTTATTTTTAATCAGAAAATGTTTTAAAGGTTATTAATTTTTTATATTGAACATTGATTTTTAAGCTAATATTTTATTTATCTATAATTCTGGATGAATTTTAATAGTTTGAAAGTAAATTGTAATTGTTAAGTAATAAATAATGAATCATAAAAAAATTAAATTAATTTATAAAAAATATTTTAAAGATTTTTAATTTCATTTACATATTATCAAATTTCTTTAGTAATGATATTGAATGTTATTTTTCAGTGTCCAGTTTAGAGCTGTCAATTTAATTCATGATTTATAAGTCAGTCTTAATCCATTCTTGAAAAAATTTCTTTTTAGAAAGCATTTTATATGAAGATCAAAAATAAAATTTCAAAATTCCCTTTCAAGTGAGTTAGAGTCAAAATTAAGTTAAGTTTACATCTGCTACAAAATTTTAATTAACTTTTAAAAAAACAAGTTTTTCATATAAAACAAAAATTAAGAATGAACAAAAATAAGAAAGATAAATTTTTATATTACTTGTTAAATATAAAGTTTGCATGATTTGACACTTAAAACTGAAAGTTAATTTTTTTTTATATGAAAAAAGATGAAAAATAAATAAAAATAATATATATATATATATGAAAAATATTTTATAAGAAATTGAAACAAATTAAGCATTAATTATATTTTTTTATTGTATTTAAAATGAATTTTTTTCTAAAACAAAATCTATGGAGTGATCCTAATCTATTGGGTTTTTGTAGATATTTTAGATTTGTGAACTTCTTTTATAGAGACTTTTTGATTCTATGGACTTTTTTAACCTCAATTCACATGAGTCGGGGTTAAACCACGTAGGAGGAGAACAAATTGACTGGACTATCAACAAGTATGACTACCGTACCTTGACCGTGAAGTTTAACGTGCGTTTTACAGATGTTAGAGTCAGAGTTGTGCAATGATTCCAGATATCTTAGGATCACTCTTATCTTTATGCATAGGTAGTATTAGTCAAAACACTTCCAACTTATGAAAAAATAATTAATTAATTGAATTAATCTTGTGTGCAACTTAATCAAAATTTAAAAATAATTCAAAAAAGTTACATTAAATAATATAACAATTTAACTGAATTTATTGTTATTATTATTAAGTAGGTTAAACTTTTGAAATAAATATAGAGAGAATTATTATATAATTATAAATATTTAAATGTAATAAATCAATTTGTAGATGATTTTCTTGTATACATGTTAATAAGTAAGTTTAAGTCTAACTCAATCTTACAACTTATAAGATGAGATTTATATTTATTTATATATTTTAAACTGATCTTGTTTTTAGTTGATGTAAAATTTTCAATATATTTTCTCACATTGAAATATATATACATCTTAAGCATGAAATTAAAATTAATAAGTGATTTAATAGCGAGTGAAACAATATATCTAACAAAACAAGAAATATAATGATGACGAGTGGTATAATATATTGAATAAACAATAAATTTACAATTTAAAAGAAAATATAAATATAAAAAGTTAATTTTGATATTTTCATAATTCTTCCATCATATAATTAAAGATATTACCTGTCAATTATAAGAAAAGAAGAAACGTAGAATTAGTTATTCTTATACATATGTAGTATATATAAGGAAAAGTTGTTGTTAGTTTTTGCAAATGTGTAAAAGAAAGAGTTGGGGTAGGAGAAATACTTACATATTCTAGAAATACTAAGATTTATGAAAGTTATAAAGTATGAAAGAATATAAAATGTCTCTAAGGTATTTCAAATACCCTTACATTTTCTATTTAAAAAGGGTTAGCTAGGATAAAAGGCTGCGTTTTATAAACTTTTGGTGAAAGTTTATTTGCGTAGTTGTTCCTAACATATTCAGATTTATGTTTACCCATCTAAGCACTCAATAATATTGCTTGTGTCAAACTTGTACATAATCAAGATTTCCATCAAGAATATTTTTTATATTTATTTAATATTATTTTTTATAATTTATTTATATGTGTTATCTCTATTCCCATCTTTAATCATATATTTCTTTTAAAGAAAAGAAAAATACACCAACCATACAACACAAATTATGGACACACACAACTTCCAACCATCATATATTTCAGACAGAATGGGTGTCTTTCTTTCTGTTGACAAACCCAAACCAACCTATTTGGACTCTACAGAGTGTTAATTGGGTAGTTTCTTTCTGCACTTCCGTATGCAGCCCGTATAGAAAAACTTTCTATTTTTTATGAAATTTGATTTTTTTTTCAGGATTACATATATAATACAGTAGTAGAAAATAACTTTCAAAAGTTGGAATTGGTTAAGATAAAAATTAATTTTAAAAGTTACTTTTAACTTTTAGATTATAAAATCTAAAAATATTCTTTTTAAAAAAATAACTTAAATGAAACAATATAACATTTCAATTTTTTATACCATTCAATTACTATAGAATTCGTTATAGTTTCAATAATATAAATCACTTAACTCAAACAAATTATCTAAAATGCTATTATAAATAATGCAAAAATAACTTATAATAGCATAATATATACTAAAACTTGGATTACTACGAAATATTACACTAAACCAAAAGTATAATAGGGTAATTACATTAACGAGTGAAACCTGAAATCAAACATTCTACTCTACGTCTCAGCTTTACCTCTTCCTAGCAGTTACTCTCTAGAGACATCCTTTAAGCTCACACCTTTTAGATAATCATTTCAAAAGAGAAGAAGTAAAGCAGACAAACAACACATAAAAGAAATGGTAAGTTAATGTACTAAAAATAATCATAAATCATGTTTATGGAATTAGACATATATTAGAGGTGAAATAATCAATCCTAAATCATAAAATGTTTTCCTCTAGATTTAACCATCTGAATACATGTATTGATATCGAATTATAAGGACTCTACCTTTGACGTAGAACAACAACATCTTCCCCAACAACAATCACCACACTTAAAGGTTAATTTGTCAAACATCTATGGCCAAAACAATTGACCATCAGACTAACGACATCCTGCTACTCTCCACCATATAACTATCATTCTCTTTTTGAGATTTGAAAGTAATTGAGAGTGTTAGAATAACTCATAATTACTAGCTTCCTATATCAATACATACATTTACACACATAACCATTTAAAGAAATTCTCATTGAACTCCTTATAATCATCATTCACATGCCACCATACTTTTCAACCATATCGTAGCTATAAGATAAATCATCCTACCATTTACAACTAACCACAGTAGAGGAAGTCAAATAAAATAACCAAAGAATCCAGACTAGCTCGCCCAACAAGGTGTCTTCACCCACCTAACAAGTAGTCTTCACTCGGCCAACGAAAGCACAACCAATGAGCTCTAGCAGCCCAACGAGTTGGTTTGCCTAGCCCTTGAAACCAAAGCTAAAAAACCCTACAAACTCTCCCAACGAACCAAACCACTCACCTAGCAAGAGTGCAAAATACTGAGTTCCACTAGCCTAGTGAGCTGGCTCGCCTAGCCATTGAAACTGTTGTTAAAATGCTTACAAAATCTTGAACCGCAATTTTTCCTGAGGCGTGTAAATTCACTATCCTTAAGGACTTATCCGCGGTGTGTTGCGCAAGTCCCCCAAGATACAACAGGAACTTCTCGAAATGTATTCGAGGGTCACAGAACTAGCAAGAAACTCTATAAAGAGTATAAATTAACCCAGAATAATTTTAGAAGATGAAAAGAAGAAAAGAGGAAGAGAAAAGACCCATATTTGGTGTGTCTTAGAATGGAGAAAGAGCTCTCTATTTATAGAGCTAGGCTAGGGAAGAATAAAATAAATAAAAATAAATAAAAACCATTAAATATTTTACCGTTGGAGCACTTAAGAAAATTAATTTGAATGTTATTGGCAATTAAAATTTTGAAGGTTGCAATCCAACTTTTTCTTTTGCAATAATTTAATCATTATTACAACAGAAACCCACTACCTAAGCACTTTCAACACTCACCCAATGACGATGCATAATTCTACAAAACACCAATTCTACAGAATTTGAACCCTTCAACCCCTCATGTCCTACCTTAGGTACTATTACCAACTTTTACCACTTAGACTTGGTGTCCTAAGACACAATTGACCTTTCCAAGTGTATAGGATTCAACTTAAACTAAGTCTAAATCCATTTTACAATGAGTTATCAATTCAAACTAACTAAAACCCCACTTTAGAGACCAACAGTCAATTCTACACAATTCATGTCATAATTAAGCAACTTAGGGGTTTGAAGAAGTCCAAAGTGACTCAATAACAAACCTCAAACCCTCTACTTTACCTCAGACCTTCTAATTCTAAAATTCACTACTCAAAACCTCAAAAATACATCTAAAAGTCACTAAAACACAATCATATTTTCTAACATGTATATCTATACCATTCTCTCACCACCCAAACAAGTCTCAAATGACACTATCATAGATCCCTAACACCCATTTCTCCCTTTTTACCATTGCTTTTAAAAGTCACTTATCAACACCTCTCCTTTTGACCAATTTGATCCATAATTCTTGTAATTTATATCTCCTCAACATTTCAACCAAAATAACATCACTAACTTTACAACAACAACGTTCACAAGGTTACACCCAATCTAAAATAAAATCAAACTAAAATTTTAAGCAATCATATTGTAAATTAAATCATCAAACACAATGAGCACTAGAATAGATATCTCAATTATGACTAAATCATCTTATCATCCACAATACCACAAATCATATTTGCAAATTAAGTTATAAGAATGAACACTAGTTTCCCTTACCTGACAGAAGATCAAACTGCTCTAGAAAGCTTAAAATAGTTCCAACACATAAGAAATTATATTTGTTCTACGAACAACAGGATTATGATCAGGATATACCATTAGAACCACTAATCAGCAAGGACTTAAATTGGAAACTCAAAGGACACATGTAAGTCGAGCAGGACCCACATGCAACAAATAAAGAAAGAAGTAGAGAAAATGGAACGAAACTTAACTTACTCAAATGAAAAAATAGATCGGTCTGAATTAAAGAGTTCACCGCCAAGATCATTCCTACAGTCTCAATTCTTCAATCACGTGAACAAAGAAGAAGAACTCCTAGAGAGAAGTCAAAGAACTCTGGAAAATTGGTTTCTAAAAAGATTATGCATTTTAAAATTATAAAACTCATTTATAATAAAACTATTTATAATAAAACCATTTAATATTAAAATATATCAAGTCTTACTATTTTTAAACCACATGCTAACTGGCCACAAACCATAAACTGAGAAAACTGAAAATGAAAAATGACAGTTCAGGAAGAGAAAAAAATTACCTTTTTAAATTTTTTTTCTAAATTTAAATAAGTTCAATTAAATTTTAATGGCTTACATGTTAGAAATTAATTTAGTTTTTTTTTCTTAAAATAAAAGCTCAATAATTTAATGGAAGTTCAACTACATAAGGTTTACACTTAGGGGTGGGCAAAGTATACTGCACTACATTATACTATAAAAATTACAAAATAGTTCACCTGAACTGGACTGAACTAAAACATAGTTCAGGTGAACTGAACTAAACTAATATTAAGTTTATTTATAGTACAATTTCAGTTACAAGCAGTGCAGTAAACTAGTTCCACTTTCTCCCAAAACTAAAAAAATATTGTTGTACAGTTTATAAATGTTTGTCCCACAGGACTGGGAAGCTTCTCACAACTTTTAAAAAACAAAGAACTTGTAAGAACTAAATTGAAAAGGTAGAGTTATTGAATACACAATTCAAAAGTAAAATCGATAACTCTGAGATTTAAACATGTATGTCAAGGTTTAACTTTAGTTGTGTCATATGATAACTCTATTTGTTGTTAAATGACTCTTATTTCCAACTAAAAGTTTGTAAACATTATCACTGGCATAACAATCAATTTCATTGAGCCACTACTTCGCATTATTGAAGAGTTATCTTCATCTGTCACGTCATAAACAATCCGTGAAAGGAACCAGTTAGAGAAGAGTGCAACAAAAGGCAATATCCTTGAATTCAGACGAATCCCAGGGATACAGTTTATGAAAAAAATTCAGACAAATTAAGCTCTGAGTATTATAAAATATATGTGTATGATATATCCTTGTATTAGTGACTAATCCTTGAAATAAACCAAACCCGAGGAACTGGAAATCGAATAACCAAAAGTGATACCTTTTGAACTGGAAGAGAAAATGTTCGACCGCAGGATGGGAGACGACAGGACGGACGGCAGCAGGAAGAAAAAGGGTGGCAGGATGGGCGACAGCGAGATGGACGACGGTAAGAAGAAAGAGGGCAGCGGATCTTGATAAAATCTGTGAGCCGTAGTGATAGAAAAAAAAATCTGATGGAGAAAGGATAAAGATACTCATGTATTAACTAGTTAACTAGTTAACTGTTTTAAGTTTCAGTTAACTGCCTTAAGTTCTAGTTCTTTTAACCTGAACTATAAAATAGTTAAATTAGTTTTAAGTAAAAACAGTTCAGTTTTTTTAAGTATAAAATAATATAGTTAACTGTAGTTTAAGTTCAATATGATGAACTATGCCCACCCCTATATACAGTGATTCTAAATAATATTTTCTTCTAAAAGTTTATGAAAAAAGTTATTGAAACATGTTCTATCTTAATTATACTTCTTTTATACCTGTCATAACTAACTCCTCCCAACGTCTAAAAGAAACTACATCATTTGTCATAAACCTATTCACACTATAATTTGATTGATTTTTAATCATAATAATTATTTGAAACCCGTATTAGCAATAACTTTGTTGATCAATATTGTTTAAGTTTTACACTAATATAAATATTTTTAATATCAAATTTACTTATTTAAAAGTTTTTTGTTATTTTAATTTTTTTTAAGACTACCCTACAATAAGGTGTACAGTTAAGCCAACATTAAATAAAAAAGTCTATTGGCTACTAATTAATTAACTTGAATGTCCAAATCAATAGATTAATATAATTATAAAGGTTTAATCATTTCCGACATCCCTATTTATGCAGGATCATCTCAGATAGGTCCTCGTATTCCAAATACTCTTAAATTGGTCCTTTATTGTGAAAAATTGAATCAATTGAAACCTTCATGTTATGTTGGGTGGACGACGTTAAAAAAATTGATACGTGGGTTGGTGACATGACAAAGTGGTTCTGATGTGACAGAGAGACCTGACTTTGTTTCATTTATATATTTAAAATTGATAACTTTAAATCAAAATGCAACGTTTTTATTAAACAAATAATTGATTAGTGGTTAGGTATTTTTAATTTCACAATTGACCTGGGTGTGTAATTGGGGATAATTGGGAAAATATGGTTTTGTCGAGGGTTGGTTTTTGTGGTTGGAATTTGGGGAACAATTGGGTATATCGCTTGTATTTCGTATAGTTGGTGACTAAATAGGTTTCATTTTAAGATTTCTGAGTGATCAGTCGGTGCTATTTCGGTGGAATCGCGAAGTTATTGGCGGTGAAGCACGTGGAAGGCAGTGGTGAAAGTGTTCGTAGTGAATCACGTGTTTAGGTTAGTAAATGCGCTTTTTGATTGAATTTTTTTGATGATTTTGTCCTTTTATGGTTGTCCGACAATGTTGCATGTTGTATAATGTTTCATTTTCGATTGCCATGTGGTCCCCCATTATTAAAGTGTTGTCTAATTGTCTTTTTCAGTGGGTTGTGGTTTGCATATATAGTTAATACTTTTTGCTGTGGTCGTTTTCTTATTATTTTATAGGTTAAAATATAAGTGTTGTGTTGTACATCATGGAAGAAAATTTCGAAGTTGTTATCCACCACGGTGGAAAGTTTGTAAATGAAGGGAAACTTAACTATGAGGGGGAGAGTACAACTTTTTCCTTTGACCCAGACATATGGAGCTATTTCCTTGTAGTCAGTGTAGTAAAAGGGCTAGGTTATGATGGGTTTAAGGAGTTATTCTACTGCGTATGTGGTGGTTCTATGTTAGAAAATAGGTTGGAGCCTTTGTTGGATGACCACAAAGCCATGTACATGATTACCTTAGCCAGACTTAATGGTGATGTTCATTTATTTGTTGTTCACAAAGTCTCTAAACCTGAGGTTATACATATGTTAGAATATGTTCCTCAGAATGTAGATGAAGTAGAAGTTGAGGGTGAATGTGAAGAGGAAGGTGGTGGTACGGTTGAGGGTGAATGTGAAGAGCAAGGTGGGGGTATGGTTGAGGGTGAATGTGAAGAGGAAGGTGGAGGTATGGTTGAGGGTGAATGTGAAGGGCAAGGTGGGGGTATGGTTGAGGGTGAACGTGAAGAGGAAGGTGAGGGTATGGTTGAATGTGAAGAGCAAGGTGGGGGTGAGGGTGAACAGGTTGATGTGAGTGAGGTTGAGGCTGAAACGGTTGTTATTTCAAAAGAAAGAATTGAGGCTGATGATGTTGTTGAAGGTCACATTGAAACACAAGTTGGTACATGTGAGGTTGAAGAGGATGCTGGTGATGTTCGTAGTTGGACTTCTAGTGGTGATGATGATGGAAATGATGACGTTAATTATGACTGTATGGAAGGTCTGGTTGATGTTAATGTTGAGTGTGATTTAGAAGAGGATGCAGGAGATGGAGTTGCAGATTGGTTTGGTAATGTCCAAGTTGATGTGCAATATGATGATAGTGATATTGATGATGGAATAAATAGTGATCATGATAGAGGTTTGTCCGATGATGAATGGAAATCTGATGAATCAGACAATGGAGCAGAAAGTGATGGACAAGATGATGAAGAGGAGGGTTATGGGAAGTTTGTAACATTTTCCATGCCTAAGACAATGGTAGATTATAAATGGGATGTGGGAACTTATTTTGCTGACAAGCAAGACTTTGTGGATGCCATCAAAACGTATTCAGTAGAAAATGATAGAAATATTAAATATGTTAAAAATGATAAGAAGAGAATTATGCTAAAATGTATGGGTGCTAAAGGAGAGTTCCCCTAGATGACATATTTTGCTTATATGGAAGTCATTCATACGTGGCAAATAAGGACTATTGTTGACAACCACAAATGTAGTAGAGGGCACAAATTAAGATTACTTAATGCAAAATGGCTCAGTTAGAGGTTGGAAAAAACTGTTAGAGAAAATCTCCAAGTAAAGGGAGTGGAAATTCGTGAGAAGATAAGTAGAAAATGCAATGTAGGTGTATCTGGATGTATGGCTTATAGGGTAAAGGCCATTGCTTCAGACCATGTTGATGCGAATGAGCTACTAGCTCGTAATCTAAGATCCACAGTGAAGGTCAAAGTTGAAGAGACTGTCGATGGACACATTTTCAGGAGGTTTTATACATGTTTGAAGGTCTGCAAGGATAGTTTTGTGTCCTGCAGGCCAATTATTGGGCTGGATGGTGCTTGTCTGAAAGGAAAATATGGTGGAGAAATGTTAACTGTTGTTCGTAGAGATGCAAATGATCAAATGCTACCTCCAGCGTATGCCGTGGTGGAAGTTGAGAACAATGATACTTGGAGATGGTTCCTTGAACTTCTGGTTGAAGATCTTGGTGGGGAGGAAGTAATTCATCATTTACATTCATGTCGGACCAGCAAAAGGTAATGCATATGACCTTTTCCCCGATTATGTTAATTAACATTCATATTCATACCATATCACTAACAACATAGTCATAATTTCATTCAACAGGGACTACTGCAAGCTATACAAGAAGTGGTCCCTGGAGTTGACAAACATTTCTGTATTAGGCACCTATACGTTAATTTTAGAAAGAAATTCCCTAGAAAACAACTAAAGTGTTTGATGTGGAAGGCAGTTACAACAACTCATCCATAAACATGGGAAGCAGAAATGAGAAATATAAAACAGTTTAATGATGATGCTTTCAAATACTTGTTAAAAATCCCTCCCAGGTTTGTATTTCAATTTCTATTGTTAAAAATCTGCCAACTTTGAACACTAATATTGATCAACGTTATCCAATGTAGGTACTGGTCAAGATCAAGATTTAGTAGCAAACCTCATTGTAATACTTTGGTAAACAACATGTCTGAGGCTTTCAATAGTGTAATGGTGCATACAAGGTTTAAGCCAATTGTAAGCATGTTGGAGGAGATATGCCTTTACTTGATGAAGAGATGGGCAACTAACAGGACAAAAAGCCAATCATTGCCTGAGGAGATTTGTCCAAAAATCAAGACTAGACTAAATAAGGAGTCTCAGTTAACTAAATATTGGATTTTGTGGTAAGAATGTGGAAGTTCTTTTATTATTTGATTTAAAACGTCTCAGTGGTTTATGATTAAAAGGGTTTTATTGTTTTGACTTTACAGGTGGTCAGCCAACAAGATTTTTGAAGTTCGCCATGTGTCCCAAGCTGGTGATAAGTTTGTAGTAAATTTAGATAAAAATCTGTGTACATGCAGGAAGTGGGAAATCACTGGCATATAATGTTGCCACTCCTTGGTTGCTATGAAATTCCTAAATCTAGATGCAGAGGATTTCATTCCATGTTGCTTTAGGAAGTCAACATATGAAAAAATATACTCTTCAATTGTCTATCCAATAAATGGTAACAATATATGGGAGATTACCACATATGTTGATGTCCTCCCTCCACCAAAAAGAATATTTCTAGGGAGACCAAAGAAGAAGCGAAGGTTGGAGCATGGGAGTTGGTCAAGGACGACAAAAGAATGAGGAAGGGTGGTTTAAAGAAAAGATGTGGCATTTGTAAGGAGCTCGGCCACAACAGGACCTCTTGCACCAAAGGAAAACAGGCACCTGATTTGAACCCTCACCAAACACAACAAACTAACCTAACCACGTCAGAACCAATGATGCCCTCATCAAATCAGGATCAAGTTGTAGTTGAAGGGGATAAATGAACAATTTTAATGTATCTTTTTGTATAAGACAACATGAGAACAATTGTATCTTTTTGTAATGCCTGTCATTTGAACAATTGTAATGTTTGTCAGGTACTTTTGATGCTTTTTGTATTAGACAATAGTTTGTTAATCTGCAGACAATGTCATTCTGGTTTTACGAGTCTATATTTTGATGTTTTATTTTGGTATCTTGGTCCAGATATATACTTGTGCATCACGTATATTTGTTTATCCATATATTTGCGCATGTAAACAATATATGCCCGTATTGGGTGATGGAGATTTTTAGAAGAAGTTATGCAAAACTGATATGCAAAACTATGAACATCAGACACATTTGGGCATCAAAACTGATTTCAAATTACATAAACCAGTCCCTGTTTACCTTACACTGTTTTTTAATTTCACTAATATGGTACCAGATTGCTATGCAGCTTTAGATCTTATGCATGTGGCAGCTAATTGCTTAGTCCATACCATATAAAACTAATATATAGACTCATAAAAACATAACAAATTAAAGGAAATAACATTCTCTACTCATCAGAATCCATAACAACAATTGAATTTGTCAGTCATAAACATATCAAACAAGTCTCATTTTCATTGAAATGGAAGAAAGCTACAACACAGTTACAAGACATCAACTCATTGTCATCAACATTGACACTAAAGTTGTGTTTATTAAACATAAAACACAAAACAAAAATATCAAGACCTTCATCCACTTTTGAACAACCAAGAACGATTTCTCTAACTTAACTAACATTTTCCTATTACTATCCATTTCTTCATTGTGCATCAAACTTTCTTTATTTCCTTCAGACTTCAAACATGTGCCCATTTCCTCTTCCGCAACATCAATGCACCATTTGAAGTAGTTGCAACCACCCTCTTCAACACCACTCTATATAAACAACAATCTCTTCTCAAAAACACTTCTACATAATACAAACGTCAAATAAATCATACATTATACGTCGAGCATCCCCAAAATTGCTTGCCATGATTCTTGAAAGTTTAAGCAGTTCTCATCGCACATCTCAGTCCATAGTGGTAAATCGGTGGACACACATTACGGTTCTCCTTTCGTCACAGATTGCATGTCGACGAACAACAAGAATGCTCTTTTGACATCGTCTTCGAACAACTACGTTCACCACCCACCCACCTGCGTCGCACCAAAACACCCTCCAATAACAAGCTCGACAAGCTGGAAGAAAGACGAACCTCGCTCTCCTCAGGAGATTTAGGGATTTCTTCCAATTTAGGGATTTCTTTAAATCCCAATTATTCTCCCCAATTACCCCCAGTTACACACCCAGGTCAATTGTGAAATTAAAAATACCTAACCACTAATTAGTTATTTGTTTAATAAAAACGTTGTATTTTGATTTAAAGTTATCAATTTTAAATATATAAATGAAACAAAGCCAGGTCAAGCGACCAATGTTTGCCACGTCAGTACCACTTTGTCATGTCACCAACCCACATATAAATTTTTTTAACGTCGTCCACCCAACTTGACAGGAAGGTTTCAATTGACTTAATTTTTCACAATAAAGGACCAATTTGAGAGCATTTGAAATACGATGACCTATCTGAGACGATCCTGCATAAATAGGGATGTCGGAAATTATTAAACCAATTATAAATGAAACTAAAAAGAAAACATGTATAGAATGATAATATTATATTGGGCCTGCACTTTGAAGCGTTAGCAAAAGAGAGAGAAAGAAAAAGCTAACGCCATTAGTGAATATTTAACGGATAGGACTGATTTGATACATTTTACATATCATAGAAACCAAAAGTTTACATTTTTAAAATCTAGAATTAAACTGAACATCAAGACTTAACTTAGGGACAAAAAGAGGATTTAAACCTCATAATTATGATGATATTAATTTTCCTAGCAATAGCGTTTTTGTGCTTGTTGCCACTAGTACTGATATTGTTGTTGCTAATGATATTGTTACCTGCACAGATGACACCACAAGCATCCCTGACACTGTTGAACCTCCCTTAACTAATGCCTCTCATACTGATGTACAATATACCTGAGCATGCTGACACTATAAGCCGTTCTACTCGGCCCAAACGTCCTCCTATATATCTTACAGATTTCCAAACTAATAATATTACTAGATATCCTATTACTAATTATATATCATATGACAGACTTTCCTCTGATTTCAGGCACACCATCCTTTCCATTTCGTCTACCACTAAACCTCGCACCTACAAGGAAGCATCTAAAATACCTCAGTGGATTCAAGCTATGCAGGATGAACTTCATGCCTTAGGACACAACAACACATGGATCATCACTGACATTCCCCTAGGCGAAACCATTATTGGATGTCGCTGGATATACAAAATCAAACATAAGTTTGATGGATCTATTGACCATTTTAAAGCCCATCTTGTAGCTAAAGGCTACACCCAACTTGAAGGATTAAACTACTTGAAGACTTTTGCCCCTGTTGCAAAGTTAACTAATATTCGTCTTCTTCTTGCTATTGCTGCCTCTAACCACTGGATACTCACACAACTTGATGTCAACAACGCTTCTCTTCATGGTGACTTGCATGAAGAACTTTATATGCAACTTCCTCCTGGCTTCAACCATAACAACCCTTATCAAGTGTGCAAACTTCAAAGATCTTTAGATGGGCTCAAGCAAGCTGAACGACAATGGTATGATAAACTTTCCACTTTTCTTTTATCTAATAATTATACTCGCTCTAATGTTGATCATTCCTTTTTCCTGAAACATGATACTTGCTCCACCACTGCCATTTTAATCTACGTTGATGATATTGTCCTTGCGGGCAACAATGCCACTGAGATACAACATATCATTACCTCCCTGAATAGCCTTTTCAAAATAAAAAACTTGGGAGATCTCACCTACTTTCTGGGCTTGGAAGTTGCTCGGAACAATTCTGGAATCCACCTCAATCAACGTAAATACACTCTTGACCTCCTCAAAGAAGCTGGAATGCTTCATTGTGCTCCTATGCCTACTCCTATGGCACATTCTTCTCGTCTTACCAGTCAAGGTGACCTTTTCAACGATGAAGATGCCTCCTCCTACCGCAGACTCATTGGCCGCCTCATATATCTCACAAATACCAAACCCGACATCACATTCTCTGTTAATAATCTCAGCCAATTTGTCTCCTCCTCTACCACACTTCATCAACAAGTTGTTTACCGTGTTCTCAGATATCTCAAGGGCAGTCCCTGCAATGGTATTCTCCTCTAAAGCAACAACACCAATCAACTCAAAGCCTATAGTGACTCTGATTGGGCCACTTGTCCCAAATCTAGAAAATCTATCACTGGTTACTCCATCTACTTCGACAATTCCATCATTCCTTGGAAGTCCAAAAAGCAATAGACTGTTTCAAGAAGCTCTTCAGAAGCTGAATATCGGGCTCTAGCAACTGTCACCTGTGAAATACAATGGTTGAATTATGTTCTCTATGACCTTCGTATTCCCACCATTCAACCGGCTATAGTTTACTGCGACAATCGCTCCGCTATACAGATTGCCTCCAATCAAGTCTTCCATGAGCGCACGAAACACATTGAAATAGACTGTCATGTTGTCAAGGACAAGCTCAACAAGGGTCTTCTCAAGTTGCTTCCTATTTCTACCACTGAACAAGCAGCTGACCTCTTCACTAAACCTCTTGCTACTGCTATTTTTTAAGTATCTGTATTCCAAACTGGAAATGACTAACATATACTCCCAACTTGAGGAGGGATGATAGTATTATATTGGGCCTGCATTTTGCAGCCCAATCCATTTTTCCTTCTCCTTTTTATTGATTGTATCAGAACACTAATCACTCACTTTTCCAATACACTTTACATTTTTCTGGATTCTTCTTCTCTGTGATGCACCTTTCTTCTCTCTTTCTTTTTCTCTGTTATCTCTGTCACTGTGCTTTGTGTTTCTCTCGCTATGTCTTCCCTTCGAAGGTTCTTTGGCTGCTTCTTCTCTTCAAGAGTGGTGCGCTTTACTGCTACTTTTCTACAAGGTACGATTTTCACCCTTCTTCTCCTAATGGTTTGTATCATCAATTTGTTGAACATTTTTTGCACCATTGATTTTGTTCATTATCTTGATATAGAAAGCCTCGTTCATATATTCATTGGTCAAGAAAATTAGAAAAAAAAACTTCAATTCGATACTGCAGTTGCATAAGTGAGTTTTTAGCATTTGATAACCATAATTAATTTCTTTCTCAAATATTGATTATAAAATTATCTATAAATATTAAATATTGTTTTCAATAAATTTATGTTTTATCATTTCTAACAATTGCATAATCAACCTTATATTCCTACATTTATGGTTAAACCCCTTTAATTATCTCTATTTTTGTGAGTTTTTCTTAGTTTGATCCCCGTTCTATTAGAATCCCCAATTTAATCCTAAAAAGTGAAAAATTGAGTCAATTGAGCCCTTATTGTTAAATTGACTTAATGGAGTTAAATTTTTGATAAGCTGGGACGTTGACATGGTCAATTTTTTGAAACCATTACCACATCACTCCTGCCACGTCATCGTCATCTTCCCCAGCAACACAAACCCCAAATTGCAACAACATAAACGAAAAAGGAAAATCAAACCCTAAATTGCAAAAATCGAATGCAATCACTTAAATCTTCTTTTTTGCACAACAAACCAATCTGCATCAATGAACTAGAATCTAGAAAAAGACTCAAAACCCAGTTTGAAAACCCCGTCCCCAAATTGAAAAAATCGAACACAATCATAGAAATTCCTAACAAGCGACAACCACCAATTCGCACAACAAACCAATATGAAGCAATGAACTAGAATCCAGAAAAAGGCTCAAAACCCTAGTCCCTAATCTGCAGAGAATTTTTCTTTTGGGAAGAAATAAATAAAAATAAATTAAAATGAGGTTTGTGTTGTTGGGGAAGATGACGTTGACGTGGCAGGGTGATGTGGCAGTGGTTTCAAAAAATTGGCCACATCAACGTTCCAGCTCATAAAAAATTTAACTCCAAGTCAATTTAACGGCAAAGGTTCAATTGACTCAAATTTCACTTTTTAGTACTAAATTGAGAATTCTAATAAAACAGTAATCAAAGTGGGAAAAACCCACAAAAATAAAGGGGTTTAACCCTACATTTATATATTTTTGTGTGCACTTATCTTTTTTGTATCTATTTTATGTTTGGGCTTCGTTATTTATACAAAGGCCCAAGTCCAAAAAGAAGAACAAATAGGGCCTCAAGCACTATTACAATTCTGCATAATAGGTTTGTAATTTAACAGGATAATTTTAATGTACAAATACAGTGTAAATAAACTTATAAAAATAGTCTGAAAAGAAAATATTGTTTATTTTAAAAATTACATTTAGCATTTTTTATTAACAGTAGTAACATTTGTGCACACATAAATTAAATTATTTTAACAATATCGTTGAAATTCACGCTGCTGGTATTTTTGAATAAAAATATCAATTTTGATATTTTTTTATCGGAAAGGGTTTTATAAAAAGTTAATATAATTTCCAAAATAATTGTTTCAAAAGTTAATATTTTAAAATTATGTAAGTTAATAAAATTGGTAATGCATTTTAACATTTGACATAAATAAACTTTTTAAAAGTTCAAATGGTTAGAACAGTTTCAAAATATTTAAATAATATTTAATGATTAGATAAATTCCTCAATAAAATACATATTTTAAAAAATTTGAATAATAACAAAATATAGAAAATATTTAAATAATAACTTATAAAAGTGTTATAGAAATTGCTTTTTAAAACTTGAGCAATGTATCTAGACGCCTTTATAGAACATAATTTGTTTATTAAAATTACTACAACCATGGAATGGGTTTTCACATGTCAGTTTCAGGCTTCATATAAATGGACCCGCCATAAATTTTGGGGCGCTTAGTACGTACCTGGCCTACGTCGATACGACTTCGTTTAGATGTGTTCTTCTGTCTGCAATTGTCACCCAACCACATTCCCTTTTTTGGTCTTTCTTCTCGATTTGCCTGAGAAATTCGCCAAGGAACCTGGCTCTGCTGCCACATTCATCCATGGCTTCTGGTTCTGGTACACTTGGATTTTCTCTTCCCACACAATTAATTATTCCTATTTATCAATTTTGTAATATCCATTGTTGTCCTGTATTTTCTTAATTTTGGTATGTGTTTTCGAAATTTTGGTCAATTGAGAATTAAGGATTGTCTATTCAGCTGAACAATGAAGTTCATTTCCTGTGACGAGATTGGTTCTTTTATGATCAAACTCTGAGTGTTTATTTGTGTTTTCCTTCTTGTACAGATTTTGCTTTGACGGTTTCCTCTGAACTCGAGTCGGTTCTGAGGATGAAGACAGTTGACTATTTTATTACGAGGAGGCCATGGCTTGGTATGTTCCAGGCTGTTACAATGTTGACATTTGTTTGTTCTGTATAATAACCGGGTAGTCTAATTCACTTCTTTTTGTTGTTATGCATTTTGTTCCAGATCTTTATGGAGTTAATGTTAGACCTGTTGCGCCATTTGGGAGTGCAAGTAGGAGGGCTTACGTGGATCCTGCACTTATACATCGCTCATTACCTGATGAGCTGCTTTTTGAAGTATTTCACGTCATCAACTTTTATATTTTTTTTTTATCACTGATTTAATGGTGGTTCTTGATGGTGGAAGTTTTTTTTATGTGAAAGTGGCAATGGGACTAGTTACTATCTGATGTATGCTACTACTTCAGATCAGTCGTGTCTGGTCTAAATGTTTGATGTGGAATAGTTTGGTCATGTTTACGAACTCATTGTTTGCTCACTTTCTTTCTCTCTCACGCGCACACTCTCTCTCTAAAAAATACCCCTTTTGAAAACTAACTTGATAGTAGATTTGCCTTGTCGATGGTCAGCTTTGAGCTCAGGAACTGTAATTAAAATAAGAACTAGAATATCAGTGACGTAATTCTTTCACTTGTTTGAAACATCTATGAAAACTGTTTGCCTTTCTCTCCAATTTTTGAATAAATTATACGCATGGAAATTCACATTCTAAAAAGTCTATCGTTGTCTACAAGAAAAGCTGAGATTTTTACTGAATATATTTTATAGGTCTTTTCTCGAATGACTCCATATGACTTGGGGAGGGCAGCTTGTGTGTGTCGAAAGTGGAAGTACACAATTCGTAATCCTGTATTTTGGCGCAATGCATGCTTGAAGGCTTGGCAGGTAAACTCAAAAGAAGGTTTTTGACTATAGAACTCCCATTGCTTAAAAATCACATTTCTTATTATGGAGTCCCTTTTATGAAGCTATCTGGGATTGTGGAAAACTATAAGATACTTCAATCAAAATATTATGGGTCATGGCGGAAAATGTGGCTGTTACGACCAAGGTTGCGGACTGATGGTAAGAAAAGCTGTTTTTTATTGCATAACTTTATTTTCTGCTCCTCATATTGACTGACAATGGTGTGTGATGGTTATAATTTTTTATTCTCATTATTAGAAAGGGACTTAGCCTAACTTAGCCCTAAAGCTATTCTAGAAAGGAAGGATTGTCCTAGCCCTTTTAGGAGCATTTTGGCCATATTCTTTTTCCCTAACATCTTAACTCTCCTTCCTTTTCTAATACGAAGATTCGAAGCATAAAGTTCACACTAGTACATTTTGCAAGTAACCCAACATTTAGACTTGATAGACTATGGTTTTATATTGGAAATGGACTGAAAACCCAAAACTAAGTCGGGGTAGAGGATTACTCTAACCTTATCAGGACTATCCTGACATATTCCTGACCAATGTGGGACATCTTAGCATTCACATTTATTACCCTCCCCTCCTGCACAACCAAAGGTCAAAAAATAGAAGAAGAAAAATAAGAAAGTGAACTTTAAATTCGAGCTATAACAAAACTTAGTCTATTTTCCTATCCCTTTTATGTTACATTTTAAATTAGGTCCGTTGTCTTACTATGCTTTCATGACTCAGGTCTTTATGTGAGTAGAAATACCTATATTCGAGCTGGAGTTGCTGAGTGGAAAATCACTAATCCCGTACATGTGGTATGCATCAATATCTACTTGTATTGCTGAGCAATAGACATTTTTTATCTTTTTCTTTTTAAAATATTTGTTACTGTGTCATTAAATAGCATGTTGTTAACTGGGTTTTTGTCAACCTTTTTTCAATATCTTATTTTGGGGAATAAGATGCTTGTAGTAGACTGTTATTTTGCAAGTATCAGAAGGTATTTATTGTCTTTTTCAATTCTCAGTTCATACATTTTCATTAATAACTACAGAAGTGTTAATATGTTTCCATTCCATATTCTGTTTTCAAGTTCTTTCACTAAGACTTAAAGACAATAAAGAAAAGGAATACAAGATGACATTTTTTTCCATTATAAATGAAAACTTATTAACTGAAAATAAAGACAGAAACCAAACCGAACCAAACAGCTAGCCCTTACCTTAGTATTTCTCACTTAGAAATCCAGCATCATCAGTTTATAGTGTTCAGTGATTTTTAAGAGTTAGAAACCCTTGTTACTCGTAACAGTAAAATTGTATCTGAATTTATAAATCCTATACAATATGGAATCCTAGCATTTTCATGTGATGAACCTTGTTCTGTAAGATATTTACGGTAATATACTTGATAAGTCTATGAACCTGCAAATCACACCTTTTGATCTCCTGTCCGGATAACCTCAAAAATTAGATGGATAGCTCCTAGCCCTTCTTGTTGTCCCTCTAGATTTAAGACTTTAAGAAAGATATTTGTCTTGGTCACAAATTCAAGCGGCAAGTAAATCACTTTTCTAATTTCAGTTTCTATTGGTGATTGACATATGATAATTCCCATTGATGAAATTGTATTGTTGTAACCCCCAACGTTTCAGTCAGAGCCTCTTGAGAGTGTGAAAAACCTGAGTGTACGGGTGCGCCTTTGGGTATTATTTCTAGTCTCCTTGGTACTATGGCCGTTTAGCACTTTAGTATATAATAGGATATTTCTACTTATAAACCATTATAATTGTTGGAGAAGGCTGGTGAGTGTATTGTTATCCTTGGTTGGTATGATGGAATGCTTTTGAAGTTTGTATTGTCCTTTTAGTTTCATCCAGAGTACAGGAGGGTTTTAATGTAAAATTTGATTACCTTCCCCCGGTAGATGTGTTCTATGCATTTATTTTATGCAATGGTGGTTTCTTGATCTGAATATACAGGATATTCCTTGATACCTCTTTTTCACTTGAAAAATTTAATTAGGAAAGAATAAATAATTGTTTTTTTGGCAGCAAACCATTGCATCTAGGATGATTCCCTGAACCATTTAAAAGTGTATAATAATGTGGGTTCTATATATATTGATCCTCAAGTTTCGGTGTATGAGAGACATTGTAAAAGCAAGTTGTGCAAAAATCTTGTTTAGTTTTTCATTTATTTACCTATTTAATTTTTGCATGTAAATTTTCACTATGTTCTGCAGGTCTGCTATTTTCGGTACATTAGATTTTTTCCATCTGGGCGATTCCTTTACAAGGTTATATAATTCAGTAATGACTGAATCCATTTAATGTATATATTTTCTTCTATCTGATTGTTGGGAAAGTTTTTTTATTTTTTATTTTTTTTTATGTAGAATTCATCAATGAAGATCAAGGATGTGGTGAAGTGTATGAATTTTCGATCATCTAAAGCAGACTGTGTTTTTGGTGGCCACTACACATTGTCAGATGACAAGGTTATATTCTTATGCTTGTTAAATTATATAATTGATTTTTTCCTGATACATCTGCCTCTCCTTTAATCTTCATTGCTTAAAGATTTGAGTAGACATTCTCATTTTGGAAATTTATTGCATAAATTAGTATTTATGTTTCTTTTTATGGATTTTGAGGCATTGGCAATTGGTATTATCATGGCAGGTTGAAGCTGCAGTCTTATATCCAGGCATGCGGCCTACTGTTTTGAGGATACGCTTAAGGTATTTGATGAGTTTGCCTGATTAGCATACATGTCTTGTTGAACAGTAAAGCTAACATCAAGAACCAGAAATTAAATCTTTCCCGTTCCCTATCTTGTTAGGTTGGTATTTGATGGGCCATTTATACTCTGGCAATTTTAGAAAATAGATCAAATATTCGTCTAGATTATCTTCAACCAGTGTAATAAGTTAAAGTTAAAGGTTGTTTTGATTTGGAGTTCACTGATCCAATGGATGCCTCAAGAAATTTCTCTTCCTTCTCCCATGCCGAGGAAGCAGAATATCCTTTTCAGCATGGATCATAGAATAAGGAGGCATAGTTGTTTATCTTGTGAAACAGGGAAGGATATTTTATACATGGGTTCTAGTAAGCCCAAATCCCAACCATTCTATTTGTCACATGTGTCTTAAGTAAATTTAACTTGGTTCACTGACATATGACGTGCTAATCATTGGTCAGTGTTATTGACTTTTGAGCAACATAATGGACAATAAAATGGGATACTAGAAAAGAGGCAATAGAGAAAACCTAGTCATACAATTGATTAATAATTAAATATTGGCTGATGTTAATCCAAAATTGGAGTTAATTGAACGTTGATTTTAGCAAGGAAATTAGATTCCCCTTCACAATGGTATTGGAGTCTTAGTCCTTTGTTGGGCCACCTTTACGTATTTGCCGCGCCCCTAGCTAGTAGCCCTATGCGTGTTGAAAGACCACCTTAATTAACTAGTCTTAGTTGTGGCCTTTCTAGGCTTGCATTAATTGTAGCCTCAAGAGTGATGGTTCAGTTTCACATCAACTAGAGATATGATTTAAATAGAGCTTATAAAACTTGGATAGTTCTCATTTTACAAGTTGATGTTGTGGGATTATGTTAAATTCTAAACTCAGTTTTTGATTTCTTATCTCACTTGGTGAGGATGGCTACATCGATCACCAAGAAACAAAAAGGAATGTGTTTTTATCACTACCAATAAAATAGAAGAGATAATGTAACATCAAGTGAGTGGGGATCTAGTTGCTCCAAGAGTAAGTGATACCACGTAATTTTTATTGGACGATGAATTTCATTATTCTCCAAATAGATTAAATGTTTCCATTAAGTACATTATGTTTGCAAAGTACCATGCAATGTAAAAGCTACCTTCTAATTCATCTTACAAATATATTTTAGCATATAATATATTTTTAAAATAAAAGTCATTGTTAACTATGAAATTACATACCGGTGAAGTATTTATCTAAACTTTGGTATGATTTGTCATCAAAAAATGATATCACGATTTAGTAATTAGATCTGTTAAATTTTGGAGAAGTTATAAAATGGTACAAGTGCCTTCATACTTCTACAATAGGTGAATTCTTTCCGATGTAAGATAATTAATCCTCAACTTATTTAAACCATATGAGAGTTGGAATAAAATCATCAATCCAAAATATAATTAGAATTGGTCTTTATGTTACATCACTTTGAAATGTCCCCCAGGCTCTTGAAAGTTGTTGAAGATCGTTGGTTTTAACCGTTCTATACTGAAAAGCAGAATATAGAAACGGAAAAGAAGTTTTGTAACATGTAAAACTTGCTTGGATTTTGATAGAGAGGAATTATGCTAATTTCTTTATTCTTATTCTTTTGAATTAATCTTTACTGAAAGTATGAATTGGACTTTCCTTTTACAATATGCTTCTGTTGCGTACGGTATAGGATAAGGGGAACTACAGCAGGGGCTAACAATCGGATGGATTTGATGTCACTCGTTACTAGTGGTGTAAACAGTAGTGAGGCAAGTGTACCTGAGGAGGACATTCTTGGAGTTGTTGAAGGATGGCAGGATGACGAAACACACAACCCAGATGTACCAGCTGTCTCACATAAGAGGGGCATGACCCCCTTTGTCTTTGTTCCGTTTGAAGAGGTACATTTTTCTCTCACGTCATCCTCTTTACTTATAGGCCTGCAGATACTAAATTGATTAATAAACATTTTAATGATCCCTGGATTTAGTGACAATTACATTTTGATTTTTGTTGCTTCTAATATTGCCGCAAACGTTGTAACGTAATAAAATCCCCTAAATTCTAAGTTAGATTATGATATATTTTTAATAAAGCGATAAAGTTCAAAGTTCATTCATTTTGTATTTTAGTCAATCGAGTAGGAAGTTACTGTAATGGAAGTTTCGTAGCTTAACATTGTTGAGAAAGATGAAAATGTGGTCAGGAGCATCTATTAGCTACTAGCATATATGTAGGTGGTATTGGATGGCATTAATATTACTCATACTTGTTTCTCATATTTTTCAAATTATTTTTCTCTCTTGTTTATCGAGGAGCATGTTGACATTATGGCTTATTGTATCACAAGAAAAGCCAAATATTAATTATCAAAAGAGATTATTTGGCTTATTGTTTCACATGCTCGAATCACACATCTTTCTGAAATTTGAATACTCCTTAATTTTCCCCCCTTTTATGCAGGTGGAGACATCTGTTTTGAATCTTCCGGTGGAGAAAATGGATTATTTTGTGCCTGGTTGAATTGTTAGGATACCTCAGAATAGAATTGGCTCATTTGTATATAATACACAACTTGAAGTCACTAAATTTGTATATTTGTATCTATGTGTAGCAGTGTCGTGATGAGATTGATTTGGTTCGTTTTGCAGAATCATCCCTTTATTTATGCACCAGCATAACGGGAATAATTGTTGTTTTTAGCAAATCATGGATTCGGTTGTTGAAAATATGTTGTTATAAAACTATAAATAAATTGTGTAAGACATGTTGGTAGAGGAATTGGTGATAAATTAGAAGTGTAAAGCCCCGTCAGTACTGCTTGTCTGGGTTTGGGAAGACTTGCTGCCATGGGAACATGAAGCGCAAAGGAAATACACATAACAGTGACAAGGCAGCTACTTCGAAAGGTTAAATGCACGACCCTCTCTAATTCCTGCTATTTATTATTTTTAGGGTTCCTATATGAAAACTCTTTAGCTTAACCTAAATTCAAAATAGGAACAAGTTGATGAAGAAAAGAAAAACATTCATACTAACAGATAAAGAATGCCTTCTGTTTCTTTTTATAAGCTACTTTTATGTATGTAACAAAATGATAAAGTGCGATATGATATAAAGAAATAACAGATAATTGATTAATATGATTGATGCTCTAGAGTAACAGGGTGAGAAAAGTAAAGAGAAAAACAAGTTTAAAAGTGCTTTAATTTAAGGTAGTGCTCGTAATTTGAAACTTGTCAGGGCATATATGACTCGTGTGTTAAAGTGGTAAGTTCTCATTGCTCAAATTGGAAAAGTGGAACAGACAAAGGTATCTCTTTAAACAATGATTGAGTCCAATTAGTTCTATATAGCTCAGACAACAATAGTGATGTAAAAGCTAACAAGAGTAGTGCTGTTCGGACAATGCTCTGTTTAGTGTTAGAAATTTAGATTAAATTAACCCACTAACTGTTGAGATATTGAAGTATTGAGTATTTTGTTTTCCTATACTTCATTAATTAAATTGATTATGGCCGGTGCATTTTCCGCATATTGAGCTTTTGAAAAGGCAAATGCTTTCTTCACTTTTAATAAAGTAAACAAAAAAAGAGAGGAGAGGATGGAAAGAAACATGCTTTAATACCCTTGCTTACAAAGCAAGTATCCACAACTTTTCTTTCCACATATCATGTTTCATAAGAAATAATTGAAAGCAACTGACTCTTTTATGAATAAAGTTTTAATATTTTTAGTTATTGAATAATTTTATGTAAATTTTATTGAAGACTTTGAATTTGTTATGTGTTTAATGAAACTTATATATAATTAATAAAATAATAAAATGTGTAAAAGATGTGAGTGAACTTTCTTATGATGTGTCAGAGTATTTTCCTATGAGATTCGAGAGCAAACTTAACTTTATAATATATATATATATATATATATATATATATATATATATATATATATTACATTTTTGTATTTTTTAATACTATATATGGTCATCAAGAAAAAGAGAAAAAGAGAAAAATGAGAGATGTGATAATAATAAAATTTAAGAGTAGCGTAATGTAAGAAAAAAAAGTATAAGAATATCTCAATTATTCAAATAATGTTAGGTTGATGCACGAAGGTAAAATGATGTATGTATTTTTAAAATTTGAACATATCAATAAAATTCACTATATTTTGGATTATCGCTCTTTTCATGCATATAAACTAGCTTTTCCGTCCATCCAGTATAAGATTTTGTAACCATTTTTTTTTTATTGTACATTTGTATCAAAATTAGCGTCATAAAGTTAACTTTTCTATATCTGTCATAAGTTTCACATGAATATAACAGATCAATAAGTGTGTCATGTCTACTATAATAGTCTATCAACTCTTATTCAACCAAAATCACTTCTATATAAGGCCAACTTATCCATCAAATATACATTTAGTCTTCATTTTTACCATTTTCATAGTCTCGTCTTATTTATGAATGATTATGTTAGGTAAGACATTAGTGAACAACAACAAATTGTTCAAATTATAAAATAAATAAGCATGTAAGTAATGCAATTTAAGAATTACTGAAATTAAACAAAAAATAATACTAAATAAAAATGATATTTACTCTTTGTTAAGTATACAACTATATCTAATAGTAAAATAAAATGTATTAAGAAAATGTTGAAAGCATATAGCTACTATTATATGAGTAAGACATGCATAAAATAATAATAATATATAGAAAGACGAAAATTAAGTAAATGTACAGTAACTTTGGATAAAGTTACTCTTTTTAATATATTTTATATTAAATTTGATTGATTATATAAAATTTTAAAATATCAATTTACACGTAATTATTTCAACAATATTCAATATTTTCTATATGTGTAGTGCGATCTAAACAAGTTATTTGACTTGACTCACCATAGATTGGTCAATTATTGAGTCAATTTAACTCAATTTATTATTAGTGAGTTCAAAAAATTCGAATCTGGTTCAATCTATCATGGTTAGTGTGTTAAGGTTAATTAACTAATTCACCTAATTACAATTTTTTTTCTTCAATCCTAAAAAAATAACAATTTTTTGATAATTGGAATATAAATAAAGTTGAATCCAAATACAATTCAAAATGATGATAAACTCCATGTACAATCCAAAATAAAAATAAAAAAATGCAATAAAATCCAAAATCATGTTCAATACAAGAAAATCGTTGTTATCTACGACTAAAATTTGTATGTAAGTTCAAAAATCAGTATGTAAAATAGTGTTACATACGGATAAAAATTCGTATGTAAAATGGTCATAGGTGATGTTGCATACGAATTTTTTCATATGTAATTACATATTGATTTATCCTTCTATTTGAGCTTGTTTAAACTCCAAATTAATCTAATGGAAAACTCCTAGCCAAGGGTCCAATCACTAGAAATGTGTCCAAGCTCTTACAAAAAGAACCATCTTTAGAGGGTGAAGCAAAGTTTTTCTTCACTTGGACCATCATGGAAGATGAAGAGTAGTGTATGATGTTTAGGTCATGTATTCAGCCAAGTAGAGTAGGTTTCATTTTAGACTTGTATTAAGGCCTAAATAGTGTAGGATTTTCCCTTGGTTGGATTTCTAATCCATGTGAAAAATATGTCATGTGTCATGCTTCTATTGTAATGGATTTGCTTTTAGTAGTTATCACATGACACTTTAGAAATGGAGAATATTTTGCTTTATAAGTGGCCACATTTCTTCTCCTCATTGGAGAGGATTTGTGAACACTTGTCCATTCCTTAGAAGGCCTCATTTTCAGCCAAGGCTTGTTAGGTAGGGTTGGCATGCAAAGTTTATGCTTTTAGGATTTTATAGAATCACCTTTAGCCTGTAAATAGAGGTATCTCCTCTCCTATATTCATCTTTGATTTGAAGTAATGTTATGTTACCTATTTATGGTCATACTGTTCTTCTTAAGATTAATTTGATCTTTTTCTTGTTAATATCTAATGTTAATATCTAATTTAAATAATTAACGAACAGATTATCATATATCAAATGGTGATTTTTTTTGGCTTTTCATTTTATTTAAAAATAAATACATAAATGTTTATATGTCGAGTCAAACATTATATCACATGTCATAATCATATTTTATATTTAATTTGTTTTCTATATTCTTATTTAATTTTAATTTAGTTTCAAATTGAGTAATTTTGTACTTTTTTTAAAATTAAAATTAAATTAAATTTTTATATAATTGTTATAATGATATTTTTATTAAAATTCAATTTTTATTAAATATTTTTAAATTAAGATTAAAGTTAGTCTAAAATTAGAATGAAAATTTAAAAAATAAAAACTAATACCATTAATTTAAAACTTTAAGATTTTTAGATTTTATCTTTAAAGTTTTAAATCAATAAAGTTAGTCTTCATTTTTAAATAAAAATATTTAATAAAAATATATAAAAATTAAATTTATTCATTTGAAAAGAAATAAAATTACTTTATTTTTTGAAAAATTTAGATTAAATTAAACAAAAATAATAAATATAAAAATTAAATTAAATATAAAACAATTTAATGCAGAGACATTTTTTTTTAAATTAAGAAAGACTAAAAAAATATAAAAAAATACAAATTAACACGTAACATATAAATTGATGAAAATTAAGATCAAATTAAAAAAAATGTTAAAATTAAATTGAATAAATTCAACGAAAATATAAATCAAATTAGTATTTAAGTCAAAATTAAATTTAAATATTTAATTAAAAATATAAAAATTTAAATACAAAATAAATATTTAGTAGAATAAATATTTGTAATAAATATTTAATAAATAAATAAATTAATTAAAACTTAATTGATTTGTTATTATATGAGTAATATTTCCCGTTTTAATCAACAAGTATTCTTGTTTACATGGAATAAATCGCTTTTGTTTTATTTTGAATAAAACAAAAATTTTAATCAATGTTTATTAGCATAAATTTAGAACTTGCATCGCGGATAAGTTTTGCCGAAAGTATACCACGATCAATTTTTACTTTATTTCCAAATTAAATTATTCATTTATTCCATCAGATATTATTAAAATAAAATCCAGTAGTTTAATCTGTGTATTAAATTGTTATTTAACTCATTATAATAATGATAATAATAAAATATTCCATAGAACATTCAATATATTTTAATGAAATATTACTCAAAATAAGTGCATTCATTAATAAAACTTAATTTCTAGCAAAGACATTCAATGCGACCAGAAAAAGTATTTGATGTTTTCATTTTTGAAGACTTTATCAGAAGATGTGACGTTACGTGAGAATTTATATTGATATTTTAACCATTTTTTAATAATATAAAATAAATTATATATTATTATTTTATTGATTTGTATATTTTAAAATACCACGATTAGAAAAAAAAAATTGTTAAAAGATACATTTTCTATTACTTATATATGTGAGATTAGTTGGGAGTCAAAATGTCTAGAGAGTCCAACTTTGTTCTAATTGTAGGTTAGGTGTTTGTGAAATTGTGATACCATCCATAAGCTAAATAAGAAGAAGAAGAAAGAAAGACATGGGCGATAAGGTGGAGACGCTTGGGAGATTAGCCCAGTGGAAAATCGACAACTTTGGACTTTGTTCCTACAAAAAATCTGACCCTTTCAAGGTCGGAATCTGGAAGTGGTGAGTGTGTGTGCGTGTGGGTGTGTCTTTGTGTATTTGAACTGAATGAGTTTGGGTTGAGATTTTCACTTCGAACTTCACCAGGTACTTTTCAATTGTGAGGAATAAGTACTTCTTCATACATCTTTTTCCGGAACCGTCTACGGTTTCTAAGAATCAACCACCGTTTGCTCGATTCATTCTTCGAGTCTCCAATGCTGGCTCATCTCGCAGCTTTCATATTTCCCCAGGTACCAATACTATGCATTAACATCTTTTATGTTCATTGCCTCTTAGCAAACCTTACTTTCTCATTGTAAGTGTTGCGTTTGGCCATTGGTGAAGAATTGGCTAATGTTGTATGAAATTAGGAAAATAAGTTTCATTCACTACTGTGTGACTGTAATTGGGGAATGCTTCCCAAAAGAGAGGGGCGAGTGGTAATATGTGGTTAATGGGTGCATTGTCCTCTGGTTACTTTTACAAAGATAAATTGCTTAAGTTGTTCGGCAAATTCTCTGATTCTCCCATCAGGGCCAGATTAGTTTAGTAAGGAAGTAGAGTAATTGAGTGATTAACAATTACTACACCATACTCTTAGGGCTTCAAGGTTATAGGTTATAACTATGTACAGGATCAACAAGAGATAGTTGTTAGTTTTGATTTTCCAAATTTGAGAAGTTTCAACAAAATTTTGTGTTTTTCTTTTCACAAATTTAACACTTAAAGAAAATTTATGCCCATCCTGTCATGCCCCTTAAATTCAACTCAACCAGAGTTTTCAAATCTCTGTTTATTTATCAGTAAGGCGTTGTTTTCATTTATACCAGAAGTTCTGAGCCTTATGACACGACCTCCTTGTCTTCACCTCTTTATTTGCCAAGAAGAAATGGAGATGATTCATATTTTGATTTGCATTTTTCAACTCAATTTGGAAATACGAAGCTTAAATTGCAATTACCTTTAGCAGTTTTAAATTTAATATTATATAATGGAATGCTGCAGTTCAAGAAAAGCTGCTCAGGTCACATGATGACTTTGTCTGGTCTGTGGAAACTACTTTTGTTGGTCGCTACATCATTGATGTTGAGTTTCTAGACCTGAAGATAAATGTGAGTTTCTATACATGATTATATTTTATTTTTATATGATATGGAGGTGCTAAATATTATGTATTTTCTTTAGGATATATAATTTCCCTTTAACTATTTACGTGTTTAACTTTCTGACATTCTTTTAAACACTTTTTTTTCGTGGTTAAGATTTTGTTTGACACAAATCCCTCTTCACACATAACAATGAGGATCAAACAACATTTTAGAGAATAGAATATAGCGATAGAACACAAAAATAGCTTGTTTTGACACCTCATACCTGAATCCACGAAACTTTTCATATTTGTTCATGATTTCAAATAACATTACAAGATTTTTGGACTGACCTGAAAAATCCAGTTATGAGTTTTGTAGAGAAACTTATGAAACCTTCGATTACCAGTTTTTCTTGACAAATTTGTAAAAACATTCCCTAGGCTGCTAGTTCTTCTCATATCAAGAACCATATCTTTGAATACAAACATCTCAAGTATTTGAAATCGAATATTTGAATTTTTATCCTGGCAGTTAAATTTTTTTAACTAACAATTGAGAGTATATTAGAAGAAAAATAAGTGTATGGTTAGCACATCTCTATAAATATAACCTGTGACATGAATTTGGTTTGAGTTACTTGCTCAACCAAATTGCACTACCAATTGATTGAATTGTCCCCTGATCATTCTAAAGTAGTTTCAGAATGTTGCTGCTTAACCTATGATCTTTTCTTTCGAACATAGGGAGAAGAAACTAGTTCTGTATGGCCTCCTGATGAAAATGTGCAATCCATCGCATCCCAAAGTAGCAGTATTCGTGGCCTCTCTCGCATGCTTGACGAGGCTATACATGCAGACCTAACCATCATCACTGCAGATGGCTCATTGAGAGCTCATAAGGCAGTTCTCTCAGCAAGTTCTCCAGTGTTCCAGAGCATGTTTCATCACAACCTGAAGGAAAAAGAGTCTTCTACAATCCATATAGAAGACATGTCACTTGAATCCTGCACTGCTCTTCTTAGTTTCTTGTATGGAACAATCAAGAAAAAAGATTTCTTGAAACACCGGCTTGCATTACTCGGAGCTGCTAATAAATATGACATTGGTGGTCTCAAAGACATCTGTGAGGAAAGCCTTCTGGAAGGTCTTCACTCAAGAAATGTTCTTGAGATGCTAAATGAGGCTTGGTTATATCAATTGCTCAAGTTAAAGAAAGGGTGTTTTGTGTTATTATTTGAATTTGGTAAGGTACACGATATGAAGGATGAAATGAATAATTTTTTACAACATGCAGATAGGGAGCTAATGGTTGAGATGTTTCAGGAGTTGCTTTCAGTTTCGAACCCATGTATAAGTTAACTCATGGATCGTGTAAATTCTATATGGATGGCCATAATCATTGTTTGCTCTGTCTACTTCTTATTATACAATGGTAACTTTTCATAAAACTTAACTGCCTCTGCCTGAAGGCCCAGTGGTTAAAATGGTAAAATGAAAGTTTATTTGAGTCAGCATTTACTAGGTAAGTTATTTAGTATGAATTAGAATGAGTATTTATAATGTTAATTTTGGATGTTTTTAGTTTTGCAATCTTCGAACATACATGAAAACTTTCCAATGATATTACACATTAACTCCTACTTATAATTTTGACACCTATTCTTTCCTTGAATTTTTTATCATTTCATATCTCAACAACTATTTTATTTACTAAATATTCTTACCACTTTTCTTGATAAACAAAAAACATTACTAATAAATACCTCCATTACATTTCTCAATTTACAAAAGCACTACTCATATTATTATTATTATATTATACACTATGTTATGAGTATAAACACAATATGGCAATTGTATATATGTTTTTAAATATTTACAAATTATTTAAATTTTAAAAGTAATAATTAAAAGGATAAAATTAGAAAAGCAAAATGTCTATATAATTATAGGTATAGCTTTAGATGTAATAAATTTTATTTATTGAAATAAAAAGTATTATAAATAATATTATATAAATAAATTTTTATCACAATTAATTATTTAAATTTGAAAAGTGGTTGATAAAAGAGTAAATAATTAGTTTTTTATTATGAATTATTATTTAAATTTAAAAACTAGTAATTAACCTGATAAAATTAGAAAGAGAAAAAAGACAAAAAAAAAGTATATTCTCTTTATATATATATATATATATATATATATATATATATATATATATATATAGTTATAAAATATCATATATTATTAATATTACTATTATTATATATCATTACTATTATCATATATTATTATAATTATATATTATTATTATTATTATTATTATTATAATATTACATATTATTATTACTACTATTATTAATAATGTTGTGAGAATTAGTATAATTGGTATTATTATTTGTATTGTTATATATTATTATTATTATTATTATTATTATATATTATTACTATTATTGTAACATCCCAATAAATATAACCAAAGCCATAATTTATTTTTAGGAGTTAACAAAAATAATAAAGGAGAACAGTAGTGAATAAGCAAAGCCGTACGAAATACTGGAAATTAAAACCGAACGATTGGAATATACACACTGATTACAAAATAGACCGAACGATCTAGAATACAATACATTGGCCGAAAGTCCAAAATTAAAAGATTCAAGTACATAACGTTTACAAATTAAAAGAAGAAGAAAACGACTAAACTAAGGACCGGACGGTCTTGCATAACG
This sequence comes from Vigna mungo, assembly GCA_036885675.1. NCBI lineage: Eukaryota > Viridiplantae > Streptophyta > Magnoliopsida > Fabales > Fabaceae > Vigna > Vigna mungo. Next base: position 33,421,858 of record CP144699.1, read on the forward strand.
CTCGGGTACTGCCTCCAAGGGTTCCTCGGCCTGCACAGCATTCTCCAAAGTTTCTTCCAAAGCAGCTTCCAAGGTATCCTCTGCTCATATCCAAAAGGATGATCATTGCAATGAAGAAAATAGCCGAACGGTCAGATACCGAACGACAACATATACAAAGCAAACAGATAAAGGTAAGCTTATGTAAATTTAATTTATCAATTCATCATACAAGTAAACATACAAGACAAACCAATCAATCATGAAACATATCATTCTTATACTCAAGACCGACCATAAGCCACTGTCCAGACTGTATGAACATGTAGCTCGGTCGTCCCTAGCACCCGGTGTGGTGTAGTAACTGTTCCCAGCTGCCACCCGAGGTTAGTCCTCAAACGGTTATTTACCCTTATAACCGCGGACCTCCTGCCATTCCCACGCATGAGTGGCCTCCCTCTACCTGAGGAAGCGCCCTCACGGAATATCAGGATCAAGGACAACGCCTGAGTCATTCCCACATTCATACTTTACCAATCATTGCCGAGTTCATGAGACATTCCGCCAGTGGAATTCTCTTACTTAATCCAGTTCACGTTCGTTATTACTTCCAAGTTCTTAGGGTGTTAAGAAGAATACCAGATACTCAATACCGAGTAGTTTCTGACTAAGTGTTTCATAAGACCGAGCACTAGATCTATGACCGAGTGCTTTACATGACCGAACATCTTCTGAATGAATATAATAACAATGGGAAACCGAACACTTCATAAGTTAAGTGTCAGTCTAATACTGAACGTTTGTATGACCGAACGTACGGTTTATGACCGAATGTTCTTAACATTTGTGTACTGGTATAATACTTAGCACTTTTAATAAATATCATTAATATAAACCGAACGCTCAGTGTATGACTGAACGTTCTAAATAATTAATATGAAACTGAATACTTAGTGTATGACTAAGCACTTCCAAGTCGAACGCTCAGTATAAGACCGGACTTTCAGTACAATAAAGATAATTAATATGAAATCGAGTACTCAGTTTATGACTAAGTACTTCCAATAAACATTATCAATATAAAAACGAACGTTCAGAGTGAACGAACGCTACTATAATAAACATAGTTAACATGAGCCGAAGAAATTAGTCTATGACCGAATACGTTAAACCGAACACTCATTATAAGACCGAGCGTTCTGTAATGAATAGATTATTACGACTAAATAAGCAATCATTTAGATTTCGATATAATGGTATAAAAACGATCGTTTTAGGGGAAAACCGAACGGTCCTAATGACCTTCGGTCTCAGATTCACATTTTCTCTAAGTTTATACTTATCATACAATTCATACTACATCATACCATATTACATTCATGAAAAATCAACCAACATACTTTAGATATCAAACATGCAATAAATCAAACACACATTTAAACATACAGAAAATCAAAATTAAACTTTATAAGCTTCCCTTACCTCTATTCCAGCTAAGCTTCTAAAGTTCTACGCTTAAGATTATCCAAACGTCCAAAAGTGCTCCGCTTGGAAAACCGATCGGTGAGGATGAAAGGGCTTGACACCAGGAGTGTTTAATCTGAAAGGAGGTTGATGATCGGAGCTGAAGGGGTGGTCGGAATTCTAGAGAGAAGATTTAAGATTTTAGAGAGAAGGAGGAGAAAAATAAGGTTTCAGATAGTTGGGTTTGAGGAAGAAGAAGAAGATTGCATGCAGAAAGTAGCGTCAGTGTTTTCTTCTTACCTTAAATACTGCCTCCAAAACGGACGGTCGGCCATTTGCATTTTGCCACATGGTTTCCACTAAAACGTCTGGTCCACTCCTAGCGTGCCACCTGACTTCCACTTTCAGGGTTTTACTGCTCTGCTGCTGCTGCACGGATCACGAAAGACGGGAATTAAAAGCTTGGCAGAGTTTGTCTCCCACTCACCAGGGGAGAACGGACGGTCGACACGTGGACGTCACTAAGGAGAAATATTTAATGAGGTGTGACAATTATTATTATATATTATTACTACTTTTATTATTAGTATTATTATTTGTATTGTTATATGTTATTATTACTATTATTATATATTCTATATTATTACTATTATATTATTAAATTTATATATTATTACTATTATTATTAATAAAAGGTTTAATATCTCTTTAGGTCCATATTTTTGCCTAGAATTTTAAATAGGTCCTTTTTTTTGTTCGGCGTTTCAATTGAATCCTTATTTTTGTAAAATTGAATTAAATAAGGCTTGCCGTCAAATTGATCAAACACCGCTAAAGAGAGTGTTACGTGACATGCTGACAGTGTAGTTTTAAATTACGTGGTCGTGTCTCAATTGTATTTATTTTATTTTCAAATTAAAAAATGAAGTGTACAAAGTGGAAACACGTTTCTTATTAAGTAAGGGCAAAGTTGGTAAATGAAATAAAATTAAGTGTTGAAAGCCCCATTTTCTTCTGCAACTGCGAAATGAAATTAGGGGAAATTGAGGTCTAGGGTTCGTGGGAGAAAACAAAAGTGCGATCTTCTTCAATTGGAAGAGCGATGGATAATGAGATGCATAATTCACATTCTTATTCTTCTTCGACATGCAATGACTGGCGGAATGGAAACCCTGATGTCGTTTTCCATGGTGTGTCACCCCTTTTCCTGTGTGAAGAGAAAACAGTCGTTAGAACAGCTCAAACTGCTAAGAACAGAGGGAAACAGTTTTGGGGGTGCCCTAAGTACAAGGTAAAAGAACGTGGATGAGTAGTTGTTTGTGTTACTAGAAAGTCGTTCTAATTGGGTTTTTTTTACAAAACAAACATGAAAACGGTGGTTGCAATTTCTTCAAATGGTGTTTTGATGATGGTATTGAAAAAAGCTATACAAATCTGAAGGGGGAAGAATAACATGAGTGTTTGTCAAAGACAGAAGAAATCGGAGGTGTAACGAATATGATGATTGATTTGCAAAAATCTGTTAAGGTTGTGGAAAAATGGATAAAGTTGTTGATAGGGGTGGTTTGTTTTATTTTTGTGCTTAATATTATTGTATTTCAATATGGATGACAAATCAATAATGTACCATGGTTTTTCGTTTTGATAGGATACAGTAGTTGATGTTGAAGTTAGATTGTGAATGAAAACTGGAATAGAAATGTATTTGGCTATCTTCAATTAATGTGATGATGTTTTCTAGTTGTGATAATTAAGTGCCATTGTTGTTATGATGTTTTGTAGTTGTAATCACTTATAATTAAGCTTTTCAACATTGTGCTAAAGAAAAGAACATTAAGATTTGCATAATCCTCACACAATCGTTGGGTATGATTTATTTATTATAGTAATGCATAAAGTATAAGTCTTTTATATTCATTATATCAATGCGCCCTTAAAAGAGTTTATCTTTAGTTATATAACTGAACAACTCCTGTTCAAATCTTCCTAGTAAAATAAAGTACTCAACCGAACGACTTCTGTTGAATTCTTCTTATTAAGATAAAGCACTCAACCGAACGACTCCTTCATCATTAGCAACATATTCAAGCATATGTATCACTTCAGCCTCAAAAACAACATGTTCAACGTATAAATGAACTTCACCATTAAGCCTAGCTAAGTTAGTCATATGCATGGCACCAGTGTTATCAATCAATTCTTCTAACCTATTTTCCAACACTAAATCCCCTCCTACACAATACCATAAATGTTTAAAATCATCATATCCAAAACTTTTCACTACACTAACAACCACAAAATAACTCCTCATATCAAGGTCAAAGGACAAAGTTGTTGTCTCCCCTTCATACTTCAAGGTACCATCATTAATGAACTTCCCTCCATGGTGGAAACAACAGTCAATAGCGTCGTCCATTACGCACAACACAATATAAATAATTCTACACACACATGTTATGCAAACATATGTCAACAAAAAAAATATATATATAAAACAATAACAAAACACACTCACACAGACTCAAATGACTTTAAACATACATGGGGGACCACCAAAATGCACTCAACCAAACGCAGACCAAACCATACATAAATGGGGGACCACCACCGAATATTGTACTTTCCCAACTATAAGAAGCAAGACGATAAAGCACAAACATTGACCTTCGTTCAGATTAACCTTCACTCACCACATGCTTCAACCTCACGCTTCTAACGACACAAGGTCCCACAGATTTCCTTGGGCTTCAACTTGTTCCAGTCGCACATGCACCGTTATTTCAAGCCGATGTTCTTCACCTACCAACACTCGCGCTTCGGATCGAACAACAACAATTTTATTTTCTCCCACGAACCCAAACCTCAACTTCCCCCAATTTCATTTCAATTTCGCAATTGCAGAGGAGAATGGGGCTTTCAGCACTTAATTTTATTTCATTTCCAACTTTGCCCTTACTTAAAAACGTATTTCCACTCTTACACTTCATTTTTTAATTCAAAAATTAAAAAAATACAATTCAGTCACATTTTTAATGTCACGTAAATTAAAACTACATTGTCAGCATGCCTGTAACACCCTCCTTAACGGTGTTTGATTAATTTGACGGCAAGCCTTTATTTGATTCAACTTTACAAAAATAAAGACCCAATTGAGATGCCGAAAAAGAAGGGGACCTATTTGAGATTCTGGACAAAAATAGGGACCTAAAGAGACATTAAACCTTCATAAAATTATTAGTATTACTCTTATTAGTATTATTACATTTATTAATATTATACATTATTATCATAATGATATTATTATTATTATATATAAGTGTTATTCAAATGAAAACAACATTGTGGATCCTAAACTCTTTCATTGACTTCAATGTTGGAGGGTCTTTTGTAGGTGGATCATCTCCCTTTTCTGAGAAGCGAGTAATCTCATTTCAACCATTACGAACATTCAAGACACCGCTAGGATCTTGTCACCTGTGCACAAATCCATACTCAAAATCCCGATAAGATCATTTGGCATTCACCATGGGACTGATAACGAGGTTCTCAAACGAATCATCGGTTGGGGATGACCAGTCATTCCCTTTAGACCTTGACTAGGGGCCTTATGTTCATATCACACCCAACAGTCCAACATCACTCTCATAGGCACTTTTTAAGGTCAAAAACGTAATAGACAAGGCATCAAAATGAACGGTACATCGAATGTATGGTAATTAACCCTAACGATGTCACAGCGGACTTGGAATCAAAACAACTCTAAATGATATTTTCATCCCTTTTATAAATTCTAATTAGTGCCAAATTAATTTTAAAGTGTATCATTAGAAGTCAATTGCTCAAACTGATTTATTAACCTTCAAACATTCCACAATTTTAAACAACTTTGCACATCCAATTTAACATATTTCTCATTCACCATAAATTAATTCAACATAGTTCTTCACAAGTTAGATCAATCAAGCAGCTTAAACCAAATCAATCATACAATCATTAACAAGTACAACAATTAATAATTGATATTAGTTTCCCTTTCCTTAGCTTTAACTCAAAGTTGCTTCTCATAACTTTATTTTTCATAAGATGATTTAACTATACCAATAAAACCCGAATTAAAAATCTAAGCATATTTTATGATTATAGAAGACAAAAATTCATTTTGAGTTATTCAGAATCACAACACATACAATCTAACATGCAAATTGACTTAAAAAAAAGTAAAAAATGAATTTGCTTTAATCCTTATTCTCATCGAATGAATGTGCATAATTCTTTTATGAGATTAATTATATAATGCTTTAATCACAACACATACAGTCTAACATGCAATCTAACATGCATAATTCATTTTTCATCTTTTTGAATCAAAAAGATGAAAAATGAAATTAAAATTCCAGAAAGAAGATAAAAAATAATTTTAGAAAACAATTATTAAAAGTGGTGATTTTTATAAAATAAAACTCACTTAATAAAAATTTTATTTATAGTTTTTGAAATTTTATTCGTAAAACAATACAGTGTTATATTTAAAAATTATCATTACTCATACTAATTTCTATATCTTTATTATATCAACCTTCCATCAGTTATGTTTTACATCACAATCACCACAAATATAAACATTTCAAAGTCACCACTTAAGAAAGAAGAATCAACGTAGCACTTAAGTCTTATAAAATAAAGTAATACACCATAATTTGTTGTCTCTCAACAATTTCTCAAATTACAATTAAACCACGTAAAAGAATGTAATAATAAGAAAAAGTGGGTCTGGATAGGATATTACAGTATTTGTTTTCATACTTATATTTCAAAAATATATCTGTAGTTTAATATATATACGTACGTGTTATTCTCAATTATGGATAAATTTGATCATTAAATCAATAAATGAATAAAATTATATATAAAGTGAATTTAAATTAGTGCACACATATTTGATTGTTTGCTTAACGCATATCACAGTACAAACCCGAAATATTAAGAATATACCTTACTAATATCATATAGAACAACTATTGGCCTCCAAGTTTGAGGAGGTCATGCAACATAGAGTTTATATAAAAAAATCACTTCTTTTTAGTGAAGATTAACTCAAAATATTATTTTTATATTTATCAATATAATTTTCAAACAAATTGTGAAAAGAGAAATTTCACATCAATATTGATTTTATTTTGATGCAATTAAAACATCTATTTTATTATTTTTTAATTAAAATATATTTTTATCTTTGTAACATCTCAATAAATATATAAATTCAAACTATACATATTTTAAGGAGTTATCAATAAAAATACAAGAGAACAACAATACAAGAGAACAGTAAAGATTAAGCAAAAGTACAAAATAAGGATAGGTAAAATATTCATAAAACTTAAACTGTACAAGAGACTGGAATGTTTTTCAAAAGATAATACATAGACCGAACGGTATTGAATTCTACATAAGAGCGAATGGTACTATGAGAGGAAAGTCTATACCGATCGGTGTTACAAAACTAAATTACACCGAACGGTATTTTACAAAATAACAAAACCTAATCAACGGACGGGACGGTCCTACACTATCCTCAGGTTGTTCGGTCTGCAGGGCTTCCTCCAAGGAGTCTTCCACATCTTCTGCTCACATTCCAAGGAATGATCATTGTAGTGAAGAGAATGACCGAACGGTACGAAATGGACAAAACAGGAAAATAAGGGTAAACTTATGTAATTTAATTAATCAAATATAATATAAACACTTAAACATAATATAGAAAAATCAGCACTTCATGTTAAGTCATGCAACCATCATATCATCATTACAACCAAATACCGAACGCACAAATGTAATAACCAACCACTACTAACACTGTCCAAACTGTATGAACCGTATAGCTCGACGTTTCTAGCACCCGGTGTGGTGTAGTAACTGGGATACACTCAACAGTTGTCACCCGAGGTTAGTCCTAAAACGACCATCTGGTCTTATGGTTGCGGACCTCCTGCCATTCTCACACATGAGTTACCCTCTTCTATATGATGAGGAGTAATCATGGAATATCAGGATAAAAAATGACAACAAAGTCTGACCACGTTCATACTTCACCAATCATCACAATACATGAGATATTCCTCCCTGGAACTCTCTTTTACCACTACGTTATTCATTTCATAATCAATTCCATCATACTTATACATCAAAACAATTAAACCCAACAGCATAGTAAGATAATGTTCTTGAGGAAGACTTGAGAAGATAAGATATAATATTCTATAAACATGACCGAACAGTAAGAACTCTCTAGCCTCAGGAACTATGACCGAACGGTCAACAAAGAGATAAATTCATTTGAAACAGAATAACACCTAAAGTCGAACGCTATTGGACATTGAGCAAAATGCTAAAGACTCTAATATAACATTATAGTTGTGGTCGAGCACTTAGGGCTTAGGCTGAATGCATTATCATAAGATGGAATTCTCTTCAAGAAACCGAGTGTTAGTACAAGACCGAACACTCTATACGAAATTGAGCGTCAGTATAAGACCGAACACTTTTTATGAAATTGAGTGTCATTAGAAGGCCGAACGCTCTTTCAAAGGAAATAATGTAAATATAAAATTGAATACTTTCAAATACTAAGTGCTAGTCTAAGACCGAGCACCTCAAGACCGAATGCTACTAAAATCGAAGTTTTGTCTAAATTGACTAGTAAGAAAAACCGAACGGACCCTCAGTAAACAATTACTTATATCTTACTAATAACAAACCGAACGGTCATTAACTGAAATCCTCTACAATAGAGAACTCAGTCTAGACCAAACGTATCAGAGAAAAACCAAATGGTCATAGTGACTCTTGGTCATAAATACAGAATTCTACAGAGTTTCGACTTAACCCTATTTCTACCCATTTCTTTATAAATTACTCAACATAAATTCATTCAAGCAAACATACAATATCATCATATCATCCAATCCATCAAACACCATCATTCAAACATGCAATCATCCAAAACACATAATCATAATTAAATTGCAAGCTTCCCTTACCTCTATGTCCAGAAATCCTAAGCTTTGTTGGTGATACCGAGATAGGAACCCAACTTCGAGACTTCTTTCACGTTCAAATCTTAAAATAAAATTTCACCTAATGTTAAAAGTTGAAAACAGAGTCAAAATAGGACTTAGGTAGTCACATGCAAACCAAAAATGGTGTTTGCATGTATCAGGAACAACAGGTCTCAAAGGAGAAGAGGTTTTTGGTCTTAATAGCTTCAAACTGCAAACCGAACGGTTCCAGTGAGAGAGCTTGGCACCGGGATGCTTCAGACGTGGTCGGAATTCTAGAGAGAATGAGGAAGATTTTAGAGAGAAAAAGGAGAAAATGAAAGTTGCAGAAGTTTGGAGAAGAAGGATTACATGCAGAAAGTGGCTGGAAATTTGAAATCACAGCTTAAATACTGTCATCAAAACCGATCGGCCCACTCCCCTGCTACCACATGTATTCCACTTTTTGCAGTTTCACTCTCCCTCTCGATGTCACGTGGATTCCACTAACTGAGAATTAAATGGGATGTGACAATCTTTATTATATATACTAAGTAAAAAGATATATAAAAACGTGTGTCTTCCTTATTTTTATTATAAGTAATTAATTCAATTTAATAAAATAATTAAATTTAAATAAACAATCATTTAAAAGAATAAAACGTAAAATAAATTTAAATACGATAATTTAAAAGATAAAATGGAAAAAGTTTATATACACCAAAGATAAAAGAATATATATATATTGATATTTAATGATTTTTGAAGATAGGTTTTCTTATCAGAAATGGTCTATTTAGAGCATTTGTGATATGCATAGATTGGGTGTACCTATCTCTTGGAACTCTTATATTTTTGTATCATTTCAATAATAAATGGTTTTGGTTTCTGCAACCTATATGGATAGAAAGATATATGTCATGAGTATGTCTACATCAATTCTTTATCACACTCAAAACCCTACATCAATTCAAATTGTTTCAATTGAATTCAATAAAATAATCATTCTAATTCATACTAAATAACTTGAAAAAGACCATTATTTGGTTCTCCTTTACACTGAACGATTTTTTTTTTTAATTAGAGAAAATTTGATGGGAAAGTAGTGTATACAGCTGATACAAAAAGAAAAGAAATATATTAATTTTTACATATTGTTTAGTGAAAAATAAATAGTATTATTAAATAATTAAACATATCTCTCTGGTTTTCCATTTTTCACAAATCAAACGGAGTATTTCTTCCCTTTTTCCTTTTTGTGAAATTTATGATTCATAGTTCAGATAAAGATCAGAGCAGAAATTTTGATGATTAACGCAAGCTAAAGAATAAAGTTATTATTTTCGTAAACCAACAGAGAAACCAAAAAAGAAATTCTTGCGGGGATCAAACACTCCCCTAGTCATCGCAATGGATATCCAATGTTTAAATTATTTTTTCCAGAAATTCTTATTAAAGAGGAAAATAAAAAAAAAATCGGTATAAACTAAAACTAATTATTGTGTATAAGTTAAAAATTAGATTTTAAAAATATCAAATAGTTTCATATACAACTTTTTTTAATTTATTGTGTTTTCTTTACAAATGTTTTTGATAAAATTTTCTAAATATGCTATTAATTGCCTCGTCGCTGATGTCACAATTTCTCTTATCTTCTTCCCTGCTCTTCGTGCAAATCTAGTTATAACTTTTAACATTGCAACAAATTTTTAAGCTTTAGTAAATTACGTTACTATTATTATTTTATTTTCATTTTTTCTCTTGTTACTATTATTATAAATAAGTGTACTTAGATATCTCAATTACTATATATTTTTTAAATAATTTTTTAATCACTAAATAAACGAGTTGAAAAAAAAAATCAAATGTCAAAACTTTATTTAAATTGGGTCAGGATGAAGATTAAAATGAGGTTGATCTACACTAATACTTTAATTAATTTTTAAATATATTTTAGAATTATGTAAGTTATTAAAATATTTTAATTGTAAATTGATTCCTAAATGTGTACTAATTATAAATTGATCTTTAATTAATTTTTTTTATTTGTATTTTATTAAAATTTTAAAGTCCAACTTAACTTATTCAACTAAATTAACATAATTTAACTTCGTTTGACTTGCATTGTTGGATGTAGATCCAATCTTGAAAACTTTTTATTTAAGCGATGAGTTTCACTCTAAGCTCAATACTAAATTGACTTTATTTAATTTAATATAGACAAATTTGACATGGTTATTATTCAATTCAACTCTATGGAGTCAAATTAAATTAGTTTAATTAAAACTTGTTTCAATCTAATGTGGGTTTAACATGCTCAATCTTGAAATGAATTTATCTTAACTCAATATTGAAATGAGTTTATCTTAATTCAATCTTTAAATAAATTTGTCTTGAATTAACCTTGAGATAGGCCTCACTTGACTCAAGTTGAGTTGGTCCAAACTAAACTTGATTGAAGCTGGGCTCATCACAACTTGGCCAACTATGAATTGAACTCGTCCTAATGCAAACTTGACTTGACTCAGTTTGATGTGGATATGACTCTACTTGGCTAAATGTGGACACAACTTTATTTAGCTCAACATGGCACTAAGACAATATTAGATCGATTCTAGAGCGCATATTAAATTGATTTCATAACCGATCTAATATACACTAATGTAATACATCGAAGACATATTATATGGATTTTGGAACAACTGATCTAGTATCCAAAAAAGTATTTTAAAAACATCAACGATAATTACTGATGTACGTTTCCAAATATTCATTGCCCTCGTCTAGAGTCGTCAAAACGGGTCACAACCCGCGGGCCAACCCGGCCCGTCACGGGTTCGGGTCGGGTTGGGTTTGAAAAATACAACCCACCTACATGCGGGTCAGATTTCAACCCGGGTCATGTGGGTTGAACCCGGGGTGAGCCGGGTTGGCCTACCAACCCACCTTCCTATTTTTATTTTTTTAATTTATTATTTTATTTATGAAACCCTAAAAATTAAATACTCTCTTCACTCACTCTGTATACCAAAAAAGTAATCTCTGCTCTCACAAATCACTCTCACAGTACTTACTCTCATTTGACAGTGCTCTCACTCTCACTTCACTAAAATTATTGCAGGAGTAGGTAAAACACCCTTCCTTTTTTCTTCTCTTTTCTCCACATTTTGTTTTCTCACTTCTCATTTTTTTTTCAAAAACCCTATGTCAAAAATAGGGGTTTGCGAATTTGTTTTTTGTTGTGGGAGATTTGAAGACATGGAATGATTTTTTTTTCCTGTTTTGACATGCTTGTATCAGAGTTTGTTCATTTTATTTAAACAATTTGAGTATACATTATTTGAACAAGCTGCTTTTGATATCTTTGAATTTGGGAAATTATGTTACAAATTAAACTATTTTTTTTTCTTGATGTTGTTGACTATTGGTTCTTTTTTGATATCTTCGAATTTGGATTATATTGTACTTTTTATTATTATTTTAAATTGTCTTTAACATAATTTGTTGGGAGTGAAATTTGTTTAAATTTAAATTACAGAATGTTTGCATTTTTTTTATTTAAAAAAATGTAATTAAATGAGCTAGTGAGTCAACCTGTTTACTCACCAACCCGTGGTGGGTCGGGCCGAGTTCAAGTTTTTCTGACTCGCTAATAAATGAGTCGGGTTGGGTTGGCTCACAAAATGACCAACTCGTGGTGGGTCGGGCCGTGTTACCCGTTTTGACAGCTCTACCCTCGTCTTTGATCATGGATCCCAAATACACCTAGATTCGTTAAAAGAAGGAATGTGTATTGGGAAGAAGACTCTACAGATCTAACAAGGGAGAAAAAAAAACTCACAAATCGAGAGCAAAAGAGATCAAACAGTTATTTGTTTTAGTTGTGCAAAAAGAATGAAGCTAGATTTAATAATTTTACCAATGCAACTTGGTGACTAGTGAATGTAGGGACTTAGCCTAGCCTAGGGTGAAGGTGCACAACATGGACTATAGTGGTCTTGCAACACAGTGACACAACACTAGACCAATGGAGGAGGCCAAGTGGAGCTTCAACAATGAAAGAAAAAGATATGAAAATGGCAGTAGGATGCGACGATGGCGGAGAAAAACTTCGTATCTAAAATCCTAATGACTGCAAGGAAAGAAGGACAATGGAGGACGTGAAGAAAGAAGAATACGAAATAAAAAGGGTTTTCGTGCAATAATTTTATTTCAGTTCTCCCTATAACCGATCTAATATATTTTCTTTTGTTTACAAAATTATTACCATGTTTTGTATTATATTGATTCTTCTACAACCAATTTAATATCCTTTTCTAATATGTCTATTTTGCACTAATGTGGACCTAACTTTATTCAACTTGATATAGATATGATCCCACTTAACTTAACACAATTTGACTCAACATCAGTTTAATTCAATCCGACCTAATGGGAGCTTGACTAAACTTTGTCTGTTTCAGGTCTAATTTTGACTCGTGCTAACCTGATCTAGGCTTGACTAGGTCTAACATAGATCTGATAAACTAATCTTACTTGATGCAATGACATAACTTAAACTTGATTCATCTTAAATCTAACTTATTCATTTAAAAATAAAATTGTTAAACTAAATATAAACCAACAAAGATCGATCTCCTTTATACACTAAATGATTTGTCGGAATTTTAAAAGAAAAGTATTATTTTGTATTAATTTATTTTTGTATAAAAGTAGCAATGCAAAAGGCTTGGTGACTATTATGAATGGGTGTGTGAAAATATGTAAAGTCAGTGAATACAAATTTGAATAAGTATTTTTTAATAAGTAATTAGTTTTCGTGTTACTTTGTATCACTCGTCGCATAGATGCAAAATTTAAGAATTTAATATTTGTTCAGCAGCGAATATAATTCATTTGTCCCATCCTTTGATATATATTTTTTTTAGAGTTTCAAAAATATACACATTTAAATTGTTATATAAGCAGCTTATGATTAAAAAACAACTAATTTTGAGGTTAGATATCTTATTACCAAATCTACTTTTTTGTCCTCTTGTACAACGCAGAAAAATGTTGCATCGCTTTTTGATATAATGAATTAATATCCTTATCAGATTGCCTTTTTCTGGTACAATTAATAGAAATTGTGAATTAATATTGTACTGAAAACAAAGTTATTTATATATTAACAATAACTAACAACTTTTTCTGATAACAGTTAAGCTGCAACTAATCATTATTCAATCACCGTTCTTTCTGTAAATGGGAAAGAACACCAAAATCTGACAACAAAAAGTTGTATTTCACCTTAAAAATATTCTTTTACTTGTACATTGAAAAAAAAAAAAGAAAAAGATAGTCACATGTAATGCCACATGCATAAATCCTATGATGCAGAAATATTACAGCTTTAAGGAAAATAATCATTTGTATATGCTGTTCTTTTATCCATTCAAGAATTTTTCTTAAACACTGTCTTCAGAGATTAATTTTGACTTTGGTTTAATTCAAAGTAATTAGTAATTAACCACTTTTTCTGTTTAAAAATTCGAGAAAAATTGATTCGAGTGTTATATTAATCAATTGAAATACATTGAAAAGAATCCCGAAATTGGTTTCTTATACGTTAAACCATGTCATGTGGACCTGTGAGGTAAATTAATTATATACATTATTTAAATCTTTTCAATTTGTTAATAATATTTATATTAACTCCATGTATTATATATGAACCACTTTCACTTCTAACAAAACAAAACCCTGTTAATATAAATAGAGATCACCATCACACAAACACATATATATTACACTGAGAGCGGAAAAAAAAAATCCTAAACGCAAACTCTTCCTCAGCAAAAGCTGAAAAGGTTACAACAATGGTGAAGGTGTGGTGGTGGAGACGGTGTTTTCCGTTCGCTTTCATTTTAACGGCGTTTATTGGTGGCGCCTATGGTGGCAATGTCACCTACGACGGAAGATCCTTAATCATTGATGGAGAGCACAGAATCCTCTTCTCCGGTTCAATTCATTATCCTCGCAGCACTCCTCAGGTACGCAACCCTCACTCTTTCTTCTTAAATTTTTCACACCTACGATTTTCTTTCTATTCTGTACTATAGAGTTCGTATATGGTGCATTTGTATTATGTTTCTGGGTTAAGGACAAAGAGATAGGAGGAAGGAGAACCGTTTTGGTTTTGGTTGTAGTATTGTTAGGTAAGAAATATCAAACAGTGTTCCATCGTTGGAATACTCTCGGCAAATTAGCGTTGATACGGTTTATTTCTTGCAACGCTATGGTTGGTTCACGTTATTCTTGTTTTACACTTCTTTATCGATGTAGTTGAAAACGGTAATAAAAAAAATAATGAAAATATTGTTGGACACCTCAACAACCTACACAAATATACATAATATAATAAGTAATATAATATGGTAGGAAACGAAAATAAGATCAGTGATTAAATTTAAACATCACTCCTAAAAAATTTATATATAAAAGAATGGAAGATTGACATAAATAATCTGACAATAAGACAAGCTGTTTGTTTTATTATAATGGAAAGCAAGTTCCAGGAGGGTCTTCTAATTCTATTATATATATATATATATATATATAAAGTCTTGGTGCTTTATTTAAGAATGTAAGTTTTTTTATCTTTTTGTACTGTAATGGCATCTAGTGTTTGTGATACATGTGTAGCAGTGTAATGAAGGTTTGAGTTCACATGGATACCATTGACTCATGGTTCTCATCTCCCCTTTTGGTTTAAACTTTTGAGTTGACCATTTTAGTGTTGGGATTTATACTATTTTTTAAGGAAACTTCCATTTTTTCACTCTTCATTTTTGCTTCATCCATCTATAGCTTTGACTGGATCTCCTTAATTTATTTTTTAATCAATGATCGGATCTCAGTAGAGTCAAAAGAGGATTGAATTCAGTTTGTGTTCCTCCCTGAATCTAGCTATAATTAAGTTTCAACTATGTTTAATAATTGTTTAGTGCATTACTCAGAACTAAACTTTCTTACTAGGGGATTAAAGACTATAATAATTAAGAGAGAACACATGAAAATGGTCAGAGTAATTAATTTGTTGAAAATCTACTTGTTTAATATCATGGATAATAAAAGCAACTCATATATATCATCGTCAACGAGGACATTCCGGATCTGTATATGTAGGGAGTATTTCTTCAAACCGAAATCTTCAAAATATGATCAGTGTCTTACATAATGTTTTTGAGAAGACTGATGATATTTGAACACTTCAATTTTTACTCTACACTTATTTAACACCTATAAACTATATTTTAATTTTAAAATGTAAAATAATTACGAAGAATAAAATAAAAAATAAAAATGTTAACTTGTTAAATTGGTATAGTAATGTTTAAAGATGTTAGTGTAACATTTTTTTTTTTAGAAAATGTCAGATGGAATTTGATTGTTTAGGATAGTACTTATCTGTTGACATAATGATATATCATTTTTATTAAATTATTCGCATACTTGTGTCCCAAAAAGAAAAAGATATTGATTATGCTTAATAGATAAAATTAATGATATTATATCTGTTACATACTTAATTTTTTTTTTCTATATCTTTTTTCTTATCACATCTGTTCACTAATTGTATATTAAGTGTAAGTGTAATTTTTTGGTATTTATGAATATTTTTGGAGGTTCAGAACATACATAAACCAATTTAAAAGAAACCGCCTTAGCCGCAATTTGTTTAAAAAACAAAAAACAAACAAAACTGTTCTCTACAAACAATTTAAGATTTCAAGTTTTTTAAAAGTATTCGTTCGTAGCATAATGCTAGAACTTTTTATGGCATTTAATTAAGGGTTCGACCTTTATTAACTGTCTCTGTTTTTGGAGAGGAAAAGAAAAGTTGAATGTAAGTTTAAGACAAGGGATAATTTTGCTAATTGTTCGTTGCTTTAAACTTCAAGAACCTCCTACGTGGAAAAAAAATATATTATATAGAGATTTGTCTGAAAAAAATACATGCTTCAATTTTTTTTTCTAGAATATTAAATCATGACACCTAATTTGTAGCAAACTTGTATGTATATTCTCAAGTTCTCTTATTAGGTCCAATATTAATGGCAACGAAATTATTATTATTATGAAAATAAGAACACGGTAGAATCTCTCTATATTTTTTACATTTTATTATATGGTAAAATAAGTATTCCTAAAATCACATGATTAGCGTATGATACTGTTCTAAGCCAACCAATTTGAACGTGAAAAAAAAAATGCTCATTATTGAGCCATTATTCGCTCATGTAAATCTTGTAATCAAATTTAGTGGGTTCCGTCTTCCGGGGGTTTGCAATCATTGAATGCAGGTTGAATCAAACTATCAAAATGAGTTAAGGGCCAAAATTAGCTACATGCATTGAAGGATCAAACAATGGGAACTGAATTCCAAACATCAGATGTAAATCTAGTAGGCATCATAAACGACTTCAATTAAACTTTTTTTAATCAACGGAAGAAATTTGTCTACGTTTGAGTTAAAACAGATTACATTAATATTAATGCAGACGGGGCTCACTTAGTAATTTAGTAAAATTTAAATGAAATGAAGCCAGGAATTAATGGGGGTATAGAAAAGTTGCGTGTTGGAATAATGGAATAGGTAAATAAGAATAACATAGAAAATAAGCATCTCTAAATTGTGAATTGTAATTTGCTAATAATTTGAACAGATGTGGCCTAATTTAATTGCTAAAGCTAAGGAAGGTGGATTAGATGTCATACAAACTTACGTGTTTTGGAACCTTCACGAACCTCAACAAGGCCAGGTGACAAACTCAAACTCAAACTCGTCTACATTATTCTTCTATTATTTTTTTTTCACATGTGTTTTCTTAAAGCTCGTTAATTACGAGAAACATGATGCTCTTCATCATTTACTTGGTCTGTAGTATAACTTTAGAGGAAGGCGTAATATAGTGAGATTCGTTAAGGAAATTCAAGCACAGGGTTTATATGTAACACTCAGAATTGGACCATACATTGAGAGTGAATGCACATACGGGTAAGTTCCCCGAATTGAACCATACTATTGAGCTGACAAATTTCCTGCACAAAGGAATTTGTACCATGCTATGAATTAAAGCATATTTTGTTCTCAGTGAAGCTACTTTGGGAATTTGATGATAATAAAAAATATGATAATGATTCCGTAGTAGAAGAAACTGAGTTGCGGTTTTGTTGGTGCAGGGGTCTACCAATTTGGTTACATGATATTCCGGGTATCGTATTCAGATCTGACAATGAGCAATTCAAGGTATTCCATTCTAGTTTCTGAATTGTGATCCTCAGACTATCACTGTAATTTGAACTACACAAGCGTGGTAATCCATCTGTCTATTGTTACTTTATAAAAAATATTATTTAGTATTTGGGTCATGTCTCCTTAGACATTAACAAAAATTACTCTTTACTGTACACTGTTCACTCTAGTCTGGTATTAACAGAGCATTCATTAATGGCAGTTTCACATGCAAAGGTTCGCTACCAAAATAGTCAACGTGATGAAATCGGCTAATCTTTATGCTTCACAAGGAGGACCTATCATACTATCACAGGTTTATTTAAACTTCCAAGCAACAACACTTGTCAATTTTTTTTCTCTCTTTTTTTTTTTCTCTTTTTTGTATTTATAAATGGTTTATGGTGAATGTAGATTGAGAACGAATATGGGAACGTTCAAGGGGCGTTTCACGAGAAAGGACTATCTTATATTCGTTGGGCCGCCCAGATGGCCGTGGGACTCCAAACTGGTGTGCCTTGGGTGATGTGCAAGCAAGATAATGCTCCTGATCCCGTGGTTAGTCTCTACTCATTATTTTACTTTCCCTGGATTCTTGACAAATTCAGTATTCAATAAAACAAGAAATGAAGAATTCGGAAGTATACTACACTTCATACAAGCTCATGGGTAATGGATATTATTTACTTCAGAGAAAAGGACAATAATTATACCTATCATTGGATCATTATCTAATAATACTGTTCAGGGATATCAATGTTTGCGCAAAAAATGGATTCTTGAATTGGAAAAAATAAGCCAGAACTTCCAATCAAAATGCAATCAATAAATGCATTAGTAATTCTTATTACTTCTTATCAAGCCCAGCCTTCGATTCACCACAAGTAATTAGTTATACTATTATTTATATTACAACATCTGTAAATGAAGTCATGTAATCTGCAGATCAACACATGCAATGGCATGCAGTGCGGGACAACTTTTAAGGGGCCTAACTCACCTAACAAGCCTTCACTCTGGACAGAGAACTGGACAAGTTTGTAAGTTCTTGTGAAATTCTGATTACAATTTACAAACCTTTTTTTCACAGAGAGTGCTACTTTAAAGCGTTTGAGAAATCTAATTCCATTCATTTCACGTTAAAATTTAAAGTTACCAAGTGTTTGGTGGAGTACCATATATAAGATCGGCTGAAGACATTGCGTACAATGTTGCTCTGTTCATTGCAAAGAGAGGAAGCTATGTAAATTACTACATGGTATGATACCTTGTAACGGTTTCTCTTTTCTTTATCCCCAGCATGCAAGCAGGCATGCCATTATTTGTCTTTTAAGTGGCGTGATATGATTTGATGCAGTACCATGGAGGAACCAATTTCGACAGGATAGCCTCCGCTTTCGTAACGACATCCTATTATGACGAAGCTCCACTGGATGAATATGGTATGTTTCCTTCCTTTCTCCATTTTAGTAAAGAAATAGATATTGAATCACTACGTGATTGACTACGCTAAGGTAAGCAGGTTTGATTAGACAACCAAAATGGGGCCATCTTAAGGAGCTACATGCAGCAATCAAGTCATGTTCAAAATCTCTACTTTATGGTACTCAAACTAGCTTCAGCTTGGGCTCACGACAAAACGTAAGAAAACTAGACAGCAAGCTGGGGCTAATTTACTAAATTGTTTAGCTTCTTAACTAGAATAAAAAAGGGAACCAAGCGTGTGGTAAATAACAGTACTGGTATTTGAGTCATAATTCATAAAGTACTCTCTAAAAGATGATATTTTAAACAAAATCCATCATTTTCCAGGCTTATGTTTTCAAAAGTAACTCAACAGAATGTGCTGCCTTCCTGGAAAATAATGAAGATCGAACTGTCACAGTTCAATTGCAAAATATTTCATACCAGCTACCACCCAAATCAATCAGTATTCTACCAGACTGCAAGAATGTGGCCTTTAACACTGCCAAGGTAAAAATCAAACGCTCAATATATAGTGTCATTTATTTAAAAGACAAGACATCTGCTCGATAGTTTCCATGTGCTTTGTTTACTACGTAATCTTTGTATTAACTTAACGACAAACATCTTGATGCTAGTAAAAGGCAATTCATATTTTCTGCTCCTGTAGGTACGCACACAAAATGACAGATCAATGAAGTCATATTTACGGTTCAATTCAGCAGAAAAATGGAAAGTGTACAAAGAAGCCATCCCGAGCTTTGACGATACTTCATTAAGAGCAAATACACTTTTGGATCAAATCAGCACAGCAAAAGATACATCTGACTATATGTGGTACACATTCAGGTAAAATAGCAACATACGATCTTGTTGCCAGCAACACGTCCATATATCCCGCTAATTCTTGTTGACATCGCAGGTTTAATGACAATTCTCCTAATAATGCTCAATCCATTCTAAGTGCATACAGCCAAGGACATGTTTTGCATACCTTCATCAACGGAAATTTAGTAGGTAAACCTCAACCGTGACGGTCCCATTTTTTAAGATAAAAGAGAGCATCCTTTTTCGGGATAGAACTAACTGATCCATTTTGTTACAGACTTGGTTATCACATGAATATTTCTTTAGATTATAATGCACATTTTTCTTTTATCTGCAATTCGTTGTGCATCAACTATTTAATTTATCATTCATGGTACAATTTGAGTCGCTAACATTGGGATCTATACATGCCTCTAACTCTAGGTTCTGCTCACGGAAGTCACAGAAATGCGTCTTTTGTCATGGAAAACAGACTCAATCTCATAAAAGGGATGAACAATGTTTCTTTCCTCAGTGCAACAGTTGGACTGCCGGTATCTATCTTAATTGTTAAGACTTGTTTTATGTTCAGGATCAATTAAATGAAGCCTCTTAAAGAAGAATAAATTAAAAACTAACCTTCGCAGTATGTAAATTCCAAAGATGATCTTCCAGGTAGTATGATGGTTATTTCATCTCACATGTTTCTTTTCTACCAAGATGATAGAGAAGCATCCTTTCCTATTAAACAAATATCTGGCAGGCATGCGCTTGCAGATACAGACACGCTTTGCTTAAAAGCATACAAAATAACTATTTGACAGTATGGTAGCCAAAGAAAGATAATTGATTACGTGAAATTTATGTTTATTTCTACATGAAGAACTCAGGAGCATATCTAGAGCACAAAGTCGCCGGTTTAAGTAGAGTGAAAGTTCAAGGCCAAGATTTCACCAATCAAGCATGGGGATATCAGGTAACTATCTCTAAATAGTGAGACGCCCACTTAGAATCTCTAGATACCAATGAAACTTCAATTGTCAATCATGCTACCTCAATCGTATATTATCTTGACATAGTTCTCAGAAGTTCGTTAATATAAATTGTTTTTCCCATATCTTTTACTCTGAACAGATTTCTGTTCAATCGTATATATTCATTATCAGCTGCTTAAAATTTCAAATTATAAGAAATAGGTGTGCACGAACCTCCTCTGATTTGATTGCTAATCATTAAACTAAATATTGCACATTGCATGCTGACCTTGCATTTGTTGCATTAAGGTTGGTTTGTTGGGAGAAAAATTGCAAATCTACACAGCTAGTGGATCAAGTAAAGTTCAATGGGAAAGGTTTCAAAGCTCAACGAAGCCACTCACATGGTATAAGGTATATCATCAATAATCATCATAAATTTGACACTTCTGTTTTTCCTTAACCAAAAATGGATATTGAGGAGAGTTCAGCTAAACATGTTAAAAGGCCTTTGTGCTGGTTTTTGTCACTATCCCTTATTTACGGAATGAAAACTGCTCTCCATTTACATCACAGCTGCTTATCATTTTTCTACAATATTGTTTGAACAGTTTACCAATATTTTATTTCGATGATTATTGGCAGACCACATTTGATGCACCAGAGGGAAACGATCCGATAGTGCTTAACCTTGAGTCCATGGGAAAGGGTTATACTTGGATTAATGGCCAAGGTATAGGCCGATATTGGGTATCGTTCCAAACGCCACGGGGAACACCTTCGCAGAAATGGTATAATCCTATGCATAATTTTTTTAAAACTTCTTATTTCCCTAAATAATGTCACAAAGCATGCCGGATGCCAATTTCAAGGAAGCTCCTCCCCCAATGATTATAATACATAGTAATATGATTATTTTAAAATAAGAGTAAAAGATACAGAATATTTTTATGAACCCTGGAAATTGGTTTTGTAACCCAATTCAATTCCACAAACAAACATGTTAAAATTGAGGATGGTCGCTATATATTTACTTGAGGAGAAAGTAAACCATCACTCTTCAGGTGGCAATTAAGGTAACCCTCAAAGAGACCACGAGCTGTCTCGGATTGACCACAACTAAGACAGCTTTCCAAAACAATAACTTCTTCAATTAATTAAAAAAAAAAATTCACATAAATAAAATATTATAACTTCTTCAGTGTAGCCATTTTTAAAATGGGTAACCCTATTTGTGAGAAATAAAAGATAATTCTTTTTACTATAAATTCTTTTCGTGTTTTTTTTTTTCTTTTCCCCTGTAGTTATTCTAAATGGTCATCTAGAGTAAATAAATTTTCTATTTATTCACACTTCAAAATTCTGATTTTACTCTCTGCTTTGACACCTAATGATATAACAAGTCTCCTACCTGCATGTCAGGCATTTATCACTTACAATTTAACATTTTTTATTCAGGTATCACATACCCCGATCCCTCCTAAAATCTACAGGGAACCTACTAGTTCTGCTAGAAGAAGAAACTGGGAACCCACTTGAAATCACTCTGGACACAGTTTACATCACATCACAGTAAAAGATACACATTATGAGCAAACAGGAATGATCTATCTTCTGAACATGGATGCAGAGAGACCAGGTGTATAGATAAAGGAAATATATACGACAGCGTGGCCCTGTATCTCTCTTTCTCCCTGCAGATGCATATTTAGACACCTCCAAAATATAAGCAAGGGAGGGTTTAGAGAAAGAATTCATTGATTGTCCTTTGTCAGCAAGAATTCATTCTCTTGACAGATGATGCTAGTCATCAGTAAACTGATAATATAAATTACACAATAAAATATAAACAAGAGCAATCAAATAGACTTAAGGTTTTACATAACTCTCAGGCATTTTAAAATTATCATTTGCTTATAGTATTGAGCTTTTTCAAACAAAAATAAGACTTTTATTTCCTATGCTTGAATAATTAATTATCTGTTTCCTTCGTGCTTTCAAATTTAAATCTACACTGCCTACGTAGCTAATAATTTATTTCGTATACTACATGCATGTCAAGAATTATATACTAACAACTGAACATGTTTATTCAGGCATATCATACCCCCCAAAAGCATGTAGCAATCAAGTACTCAACAAATCACATTATCTTTCAATACCAAACTTAGTCGTTGGGGCCTTACACAATATATGTAGTATTACATCATCAGGGAAATTTAATCAAATAGAAGTGCATAGTGACAAGAGAAAATCTATTTATCCAGGATTTCAGTTATGTCAGAGGAAGCACCAGTCTCAACTCTACAACTCAAAGGAGCGCAAATTATGAGTCAAATGAAAGAAGTAACACAAAGTTATAGCATACATATAAAGAAAGTTGCAAGAACTAAGAAAACCGTACAAGTTTAAATACCAATGCCTGTGTGAATATCACCCTTTTCAAAGTATATACTAACATAGCTCTTCAAAATAACAAAATAAGAAACAGTTTGATGCAATTTAATACCGTGCATGCAACAATTCAGAGTAAAAACATCAAGGAAAGCGTTAGAAACTAAATCTTATGTAACCATGTCACTAGAGAAAGTGCTTATGTACATATCAACATTCATTAAACAAAAGAACATATGCAAACAGACGTGTTTATTACAAATACAAGTATCAAATGAGCGAAAGGGAGGTAAAAAGTGGATAATCAATTGGGCATATTAATTATTTACAGGGAAAGTAAAATTCCAAGTCAAATAACATCAAAATAAATCTTTCGTTTATGTTCTTTTCTAATGAAGAAGAAAGATGTAAGCTATCGGTTACAGCAGATCAAAAAACCTAATAAAATGCAGAGAACAAAAATTAAAGCCAGACGAAAAAACACTCAACAGTATGTATAACAGAATAACCAGTGTGGTATGTGGTATCAGCATATTCTACCTCATGAATTCTTGACAGCAGCATGTCACACCTAAGTCACGTACATTTATGTCCCCAGAGTCATATGTAGATCTCACTCTAGTTGAAAAAACAAAACGTAGTAAATATTTGCCAGAAAGTTAAACGTCTAATATGCAAATTTAAAAGGTGAAGAACAAAAGATTAAACGTGTTTCTCTTACCAACTTCTTCTTCGCCATCTTCTACCTTTGCAGGATTCCGTTGTTTGATAGTCCTCAAATGTGAAGGTATGATGGCATTCTGTGAAGGTAATTCAGCTATGAACAATAGAGTCTGCGCCCACCCAGCATATTTACCATACTTGGTAACAAATGCCTCTGCAACACGATTACAGAGCTTTGGGGTCAACTGCGAACCTGCAAGCTCAGGTAAGAGATACTTGGTGGCAATCTTACCCAAGTGTAAAAGAGACACATCCAAATAAACTCTCTATGCTAAACTCTTTGAATCGCGACATTCTACAACTTAGTGTAAGCTTACCCGCCAAACGTGAGTGTCAACAGGAACGGCATCGTGTTGATCAAGCGAGAAGAGAGCAATGCAAGCAGCCACTTTAGGGCCCACACCAGGTAACGTAGAAAGTGCAGATATAACATCTGGAAGATCCAGCTTACGCAGAGAACGAAGCCACTCTTCGCCTCCACCAGGTTTTGATCGCAAAACATTAACCGTTCCGATTATATATTTAGCTCTAGCAACACGATAATAACAGTCACAAAAATAGTTGCAATTGAATGCATGCATAAGAGTAGTTAGGGTTAGTAACTGATGAACCTGTAACCGAAACCCGCGTCTCTGAGTTGTTGCTCTGAGACGGAGGAAAGTTGCTCCAAAGAAGGGAAAACGTGAAACTGAAACCCTCCAACGTCTCCCACGTGCACTCCCAGGGACGACACGTGATCAACCATCTTCGTGATTCGTGCAATGTTGTTATTGGAAGAGCACAGAAACTGAATCAAACACTCGAAAGGGTCTTGCCGGAGCACCCTCGCACCGCTCAAGTGGCGCGCTAGCGCCGCGAACCTCGCATCGGAAGCGGAAAACGCTTTCCATAAGCCGGCGAGAGAAACGGCGGCGTTAAGGAAATCTAGCAAGGCGGTTTCGGCTTTTTCGGGGTGAGAGTGGGAGTGGAGGCAGTAGCAAACGTCGCCGTTTTGGAGGTGTTTGAGGGTTACGAGGTGGGGCCCAACGACGCCTGTGTATTCTAGAGGAGCGGTGTTTTTCCAGCGGAAGGTTTGGCCCGTGGGAAAGGTGAGTGGCAGAGAGAGTTCGGCCTGGGTCAAGTTGAGAGGGGCCCAGCCCCGGGCTTTTGCGGTGTTGAGAGAATGACGGGCCTGGGTTTGGGGAGTTGGGGGCGTTGAGGGAGTGGGTGGGATCAGTTTCGGGGATCTTTTTCTCTTCTTCGTGGTCATGGCCGCAAGACAGACGTTGATGGGTCTCAGATGCAACGGCTGCATCTCCCTATCTCAGGTTACGAGGGACAACGCAACGGGAAAATAAGGACCGGTCGGGTCGGGCGGGTCGGATGATGCTGAGTAGTGGCTCGTGACTCTTGAAGTTTAATTAAAGAAATTTTATAATATCAACTTAAATTAGTTAGTTAACGGATATAAATTTTAACTAGGTCTAAATATCATTTTCTTTTTCTACACAACATTTTGCTTTTAGCTTTTGTTCAAGAAATTCTATACTTAAACGAATGCGTTTTCAAGAATCATATTTTTAGAAATATTATTTTCAAATAATTAGTAAAACTTATTGCAAACAAATATGTTAATCAACATGATTATTAGATATTATTAAATCTCGATATTTTGATATATTATCAATATTATTTTATATCATATGTTAACAAAATATATGATTAAATGATATATTATTATTTTATTATTATATATATATAATAAGTCTTTATTATTTGTTGATATTTTTAATATTCTTGATTTTATACTATATTTAATAGGTTTAGAAATTCTATGAATACTATTTCGGTAGGGTTTGAAGGTCTCTTGTTCAAAACAGTCCATGTTGTCTATAAGACCGAATGGACCTTGAAGACTAGACGGGTTTTGAAGACTAGACGAGCCTTGAAGACGGGATGAACCTTGAAGACCGCATGGACCTAAGCATTCTAGGTTGTCTTGATGACCGGACGAACCTTACTTGTTGTCTCTAAGACTGGGTGGGTTTGTTGAAGGCCGGACGAGCTCCCTAGTCATCCTCGTACCCCAAGTCGTGTTGTTCGCTCTCGCTCATCTTTCTCTAAGCCGTAGGGGCGGACACCTGTCAAAGGCACTCTGACGCTCAAGTTAGTAATGTAATTGAGCGGTTAGCACAACAAGTAATGCATATATTGTGCATCGTGGTCCAGAAGTCATACCTGAGACCTTTATTTATACTAGTTGTAATGGGTTTTTACCTTTCACCGGCCTAATGACGGCCCAATCACACCTTAACCTTCATTAGGGGCTTTGATGAGCTATTATCGTTTGTGATTTAAGCATGTGGTCTACCTAGATGGTCGGATTGGATGGTTGGTCGGCCTAGATGGTCGGCCTGGATGGTCAGCCTGGTGGTTGGTCGACCTAGGAAGAGTCGTTCGGCCTAGATGGTCGGTCGACCTAGATGGTTGGCTGGATGGTGGGCCGGGTGGTTGATCGGCCTAAGAAGAGTCATTCGATACATGAAGTTGGGAGGACCATGCGGTATGTCGGCCTTGGGAGAATTGTTCGGTTCACGGGGTTGGGAGGACCATACAGTACAAATACATAATATTTTCTCATGGAATAGCATGACACGATATATATTTACTATTTTACTCAATGTTCATCCTAACCAGCACTCTTACTAAGTGTCATAGAGTCTTTTACACTAGATTTTTTTCTCAATTATCATCTAGAGTATTCAAGTTAACCCTTAGATCTTATGAACTATTCATCATGGAGCCGATAAAACTACTTTCGGCCTCACTATTTCCTTGTCACCACTAGAAGCCAAGTGTAAGCGTCTGAGTCCTCCACTTCACAAAACAAAATGGAATTCAACCTGATGGCATCCATTTAAAGTCATGTCCAATTGTTGCTCCAACAGAACGAGGAGCTCCACCAACAACGTCACAAGGATCTAGAGGTCATGTGGATCCATAATGAGGCCCTACTGCAATAGCTTCACCAGCAGCATCACGAGGACTTATAGTTGTTGAACAAAAAACTGGACAACCTGGACAAAGAGAAATCGATCCAACCATCCTGCCCTCGAGAAAGGTCACATTTGATCTAAGTCAAGACGTACCGTACTTTGGCAAGTGAAGAATGTAAGCAATTCTTTAATTTCAATTAAATGAAAACACACAAGATCTTGAATTTCATAATCCTCACTATTCTCACATACATAGTAGAAGAAACCTTACCTCGATCCATTGTATAGTTCTTTCCTGTGAATTATTCTTCTTTCTCTTACTTCTCTTTGATGTTTTCTTGATGATATAAAAATTGTCAAGGATGTTTTTCTCTGTCAAATTCATAGTTTCTTTTTCTTTCTGAGAACGTTACTTTTTTTTTCTTTCACTTTTCAAAAACTTAATATGTCAACAAAAGTAAAACATTTTTCCTCTTTTATGATATTTAACCAACTTTAATAAAGTACCAAAATGCCCTTTATTGAAGTGAGGAGAGAGGGATTACTTTTAATAACTCTAAAATAATCCCTATAACTTTAATACCTTAATATTCTAATAATCATCACATTAGAATCTTTACATCAAAGTTATACTTTAAATTACATGAACCAATTCTTAAATTAATATAATTTAACATTCTCCCACTTGGTTCATGTGATGACTTGAAGATCTAAAACTAAACTTTAAGTGCACACCATTCATTAGAATTATCAAGTCATTGTCCTTATATGAATTGAAATGATCGAATCATGGCGATCAAAAATCATGAACAACAAGATTCCTTCCATGTATCACATAATCAAACCAACTCAACATAACTTTAAATCTTATAACTTTCATATCTCTAAAATAGATATAACATGTTACCACAATCAATAATACATGTACATAACTTAATCTGGATAACAATAGAATAAAGAGAAACATAACTTTAATTGAATTCACAAGTGTCATGACAGTACAAGCATATAATTATACACATCTATATATATAGATAACATCATCATGTTAATATTGACTTATCTATAATGTCCATACTTTAAACATGGCCAATAAAAGTTTTGGGCGGTAGTCCTTTAGTTAAAGGATCTGCTATCATCAAATCCATACCAATATGCTTAATCAACACTCTATGTTTCTGCACTTCTTCTTTCACCGACAAGTACTTAAAATCCATGTGTTTAGCATCCTTTGAGTACTTGTCATTTTTAGAGAAGAAGACGGCTGTGGAATTATCACAATAAATCCTTATCAGCCTAGCAATACTGTCAATAATGTCAAGCTTCAATACAAAGTTCTGCAACCACAAAACATGAACTATGGCCTTAAAACATGCCACAAATTCAACCTCCATGGTGTAAGTAGCAATGACTTATTGTTTTTCACTTTTCCAAGAAATTGCTCCTCTAGCTAATAGATAAACATACCTAAATGTGGATTTTCTTGAATCCACACATCCAACATAGTCTGAATCCGAGTAGCCAATCACTTCAAGATGATCTGACTTTCTGTAGGTGAGCATGTATTCTTTGGTACCTTCTAAGTACCTAAGAACTTTCTTTGCATCTTTCCAGTGATCCATTCCGGGATTACTTTGATATCGGCCTAACATTCCAACAGCAAAACTGATATATGGCCGAGTACAAGTTTGAGCATACATCAAACTCCCAACCACTAACGCATAAGGAATGAACTTCATGGCCTTTCGTTCCAAATCATTCTTGGGACATTGCATTTGACTAAACTTGTCCCCTTTTTGAATTGGAACTACTCCAGGAGAGCATTTTTCCATTCTGAATCTCTCTAACACTTTGTTAATATAGCCTTTTCAAGACAAACTTAACAATCCTTGTGATCTATCACGAAATATTTTTATTCCTATCACATAAGATGCCTTATTCATATCTTTCATTTCAGAGTTGCTAGAGAGAAACTTCTTTACATCATTTAACATACCAATATTATTAGCAACAAGAAGAATGTCGTTAATATATAGAACCAAAATAACAAACTTACTCCCACTGATCTTTATGTATATACACCAGTCAACGGTGTTCTCTACAAAACCATATGAAGTTATGATATCATTAAATTTTATATACCATTGTCGGGAAGCTGTTTTTAGTCCATTTATTGATTTCTTCAATTTACATACCAATTTTTTTTCCTGTTATTGTGAAACCTTCTGGTTGATCCATATAAACTTCCTCTTCAGAGTCACCATTCAGAAAAGCGGTCTTTACATCTATTTGGTGAAGCTCTAAATCATAGTGAGCCTCCAAAGCCAAAACAATTATCAAATCTCTTTGTAATCAATGCCATCCTTTTGAGTGAAACCTTTGGTGACTAATCTAGCTTTATACCTTTCAATATTGCCTTTCGAGTCATGTTTAGCCTTAAAGACCCATTTACAACCGACTCTTTTTGAACCCTTAGGAAATTCAACTAGATCCCATACTTTATTGTCATTCATTGATTTCAATTCTTCTTTCATAACATTCAACCAATTCTCTGAATTATTACTTTCCACGGCTTGTCTAAAAGAGACTGGATTCTCATCAATGCTTAAGTCACATTCATGTTCAACAAAGTAAATCACATAATCATTCGAAATAGTAGGTCTTTTCTGCCTTATAGACCTTCTTAATGTTGCTTTTTGTGGTTCCTCTACCAATTGCTCATTTATGACTTGCTCATTTGTGACTTGCTCATTGTCAGTTGGCTCAACATTTATATGTTCATTTTGTGACCTCACTCCCACTAAATTATCCATTTTCAATGAACCGAGCATTTCCAGACTCAACTATTCTTGTACTTTGGTTAGGGTAACAAAATATATATCCCTTTGATTTTTCAGGATAACGGATAAAGTAACCATTAATGGTTCTTGCATCAAGCTTCTTTTCATGTGGATTGTATAACCTTACCTCTGCCGGACAACCCCAAACATGGAGATGTCTCAAAACTAGGGATGACAACGGGTCGGGTCGGGTACGGATAGTGCATACCCGCAACCCGACCCGTTGGATAAAATTGTACCTGTTACCCGCTCTGCTACCCGCTGGATACCCACCTTAAAAAAAACCGCGAAATTTTTTCAACCCGCGGGTACCCGTTGGATATCCGTTTTCAACCCACGAATATTTAAAATAATATATATTTTATAAGTAGCACGGGAGATGAATAACAGAAGACTGATTTATGTGTTTAGAATAATGATGATGGTTTTTAAAATTAAATTACTAAATATATTTTGGAACCAGAGATTATATAATATATCTTCTTATCAAGAAAAAGAAAATTATTTAATAAATATTTGAACAAGTGTAAATATGAAAATAGTATACTCAATACTTAAAAAAAGTATATGCGAAGGAATTTGACTAGAAAAAGGTGTCGACGGGAATTCCTATCCCTTATATAATATATAATAAGGATATTGTTTGAGAACAAATTTAATATTAAAATTTGAAAATAATTAATAAATAAATACAAGTTAAATCAAATTATTTATTAAATGAAAATTGTCAAACAAAGGTCAAATCAATCATAAAAAAGCAAAAGAACTCTGCAAAACTGTGAAACGTTTACTCTAATAGTTCTTTCTTTGGGAAAATAAAAGGGAGTCACGAGACACTTTTAATACATAATGTGTTCAGATTTGTTGAGATATTTTCAAAAGATAAAACTGAAAAAAATATAGAAGTTATGATGCAGCAGAGAAAGAGAGGAAAACAGTGAATGAAAACGGATGTAGAGTTGTTATTAAGACAACTGTCCATTTCGACTGCAAACTTATATCACTTAATATAATCTTGCTGAAAAAAAGGTAGGGATAGAACAAAGAGGCACACGAGCATACACAAATTAAGCTTCTTTCATATTTAGATGGTTCTCGAGAGGCTAAAAATATCTTCCTCCTTAAAGTGTTTTACGCGAGAACAGGAGAAGGATGTGCACAAGTTACTGACGAGGCTGGCTTCGCGAGAAAAGGCTCATGTTGTGTTGATGGAGCTAATGAAATGGAGGTCAGCTAAGTTCAAAGACATTTACTTTTCTCTAAATGATAAATCTAGATTATGAACTGCAAGAGGACGTACCTGAGGTTAAGTAATCAGCAACAACAAAACCCCCAACTCTCTGCTTCTTCTGGCTTTACAACTGCAACGAGAAATATTGCAGGCATTATGAAAGCTCCCCAAAAACAAATCGATCTCATCCTCAAACCTAAAACCTTACCGAAAAGAGGTAACAAGAGAACCCTATCGAAAAGAGGTAACAAGAGATTTAGAAATACATTATAGTCTGCGTCCTGGTCGCTGCAAAGAGACACGAACGACACGACAAGCAGATGTAGTTTGAGAAAAAGAAGCAACGCGGATGCAATACGAGGAAAAGAAGCAAAACACATTCATAAAACCTAATTTAAAACTTTTAAGCGGGCAACGGGTACCCGCGGGTACAGATAATGCAATACCCGAATCCGACTCGGTAACGAGCGGGTATTAAAAAACCCGCTACCCGCGAGTATCTATTACTTGCGGATACCAACTATTCACAGCGGGTTTAATCCGCGGATACCTGCGGACACGGGTTTTTTTGTCATCCCTACTCAAAACTTGGTTTTCTTTCGGTCCATAGTACATAAGTAGTTTTAGAAACTACTTTACTAAGAACCTTGTTAACCAGATATACAATAGTCTTTAATGAATACATCCACAAAGATAAACGAATATTACTATGACTTAACGTACTCCTAACCTAACCATATCCATAAGAGTACGATTCCGCCTTTCTGCTACACCATTTTGTTGTGGTGTACCGGGCATTGTATATTATGCACACATACCCCAACTTTCAAGATACTTTGCAAATGGACCTGGACATTGTCCACTCTCATTAGTTTTACCATAATATGCACTACCTCTATCAGATCTCACCACTTTTACTTTTCTATCTAACTATCTTTCCACCTCATTTATGAACATCTTAAGGACGTTCACTGATTGAGATTTTTCATGTAATAGATATATAACAATAACGTGAGAAGTCATCAATAAAGGAGATAAAATATTTTTCACCACTCGAAGATTTAATGTCAAAAAGACCACAAATATCAGTGTGTATTAACTTAAGAAGTCGATTAATTCTTTTGGCAGGATATTTTTATATGTGTTTTGTTTGTTTACCCTTAATAAAATCAATACATACATCTCAGTCATCAAAATCCAATTGAGGTAAAATTTCATTTTTCACTAACCTCAACATCCTATCTTTGGACATGTGACCCAATCTTTTATGCCATAAGAAAGCAGAACATTCATTTCCTGCATTACATTTTCTATCAACAACATGTTCAACATTAAACAGGGATTCAGAAAAATTAACATCAAGATTTAAACGATATAAATCATCCAATAATGTACCAGAACCATAATAGTACGAAAGTTTATACAAATGAAAAATATCATTTTCAATCCTAAAGTTGAAACCTAAATAATCCAACTTTGCAATAAAAATTAAATTCCTAGCACAACCAGGAACATAGAGACACTTTTCAAGATTTAGACAATAACCAGTGTCTATAATCAATTTATAAGTCCCAATTCTTCTATATGTGTCTTCATTCTATTCCCCACATATAAATACTTTTTAGTTCCTTTTATGGACTGGATTGAAAGGAATCCCTGCATAATTTTAGAAACATGAGTGGTAGCTCCAGAATTCAACCACCAAGTATTATTAGGCACTTCAATAATATTTGCTTCAAAACTTACAGAAACATAAAAAACACATTTCTTTTTGAACCAAGATTATCTTTTCGGACAATCTTTCTTGAAGTGACCTACTTTCTTGCAAAAGAAACATTTCTGGTCCTTTTGGATATTACCCTTATACACTTTCATTGGGGCTGTGTCCTTTTTGTTTATCTTTCCTGATTTGGCTTTACTCAAGCTAGCACCTTCATGAGTTGTGAGATGGATAGAATAATCTTTCATTTTCTTCAATCTCCCTTCCTCTTGTACCAACATGGCTTTGATTTCTTGAAAGTTCCATTTATCCTTAAGAGTGTTATAATTCACTTGGAATTGGCCAAATTCATGAGGAAGAGAGTTCATGATAAATTGTACTAGAAAAAACTCATTCACCTTCATTCCCATTGACTTCAATATTGTTGCTATATTAGTCATTCCAGTTACATGGTTATGAATGGGTTGTGATTAATCAAACTTTTTGGTAGTCAGCTCACTCATAAGAGTTCCCACAATAGACTTGTCATTTATGTCTGATTGTGAATACTCCTTGATCATTTTCATGAATTCCTTTGTTTTTTCTGTTTTAGGCATAGAAGGTTTTACATTCTCTGCCATAGACATGCGCATCAAGTTTAGTGACATCTTGTTAGACCTATGCCAAGCCTCATAAAGAGACTTCTCATCACTTATATTGGTCTCTATAATGGTTGTGGGCATTTCATCCATCATAATAGCCATATCCAAGTCTAACACACCCAGTTGGAATTGAATTTGTTCTGACCAATCAGCATAATTTAGCCCATTAAACTTGACCACATTGTTGCTTAAACCTGATAAATTCATATAAGCTGGAAATAATACACAAGCTCATACATTAATGCTTTGATAAAATTAATGGATTGAAACAAAATAACTATGTTAGTCATACATTTAAGTTCACCTTTAGGTGACACTTAAACTGATAGGTAATCATTTAAGTCATTCACTTAAGTTCACCTTTAGATGATTCTTAAACTAAAAAATTCCTTACAATTAAGAAACTAAAATGAATATACTTTAATAAACAATCAATAATACTTAAGTCTATATGTATGCTATCTTTAGATATACATTTTTATTAAGTATATGAAATGTCTCACTTTAATGTCATCAAATATAAACAATGGATCACCTTTAGGTAATCCATAACATTATTATAATGACTAATTAGTATATATTCATAATTTAACATCCTTTATATTATGAATAATTATCATAATACTTCTTCAGAAATTGACCACATAATGGTACAAACGGTAAATACACACTCCATTGGAATTTTAAAATAATGCATCTACATTCTCCTTAACAGTGTTTTTGGATTCAAAACACCATAACATGAGCAATTTAAAAAAACAACGAAATTATTAAAAAATTTAATTTTGATCAGAATTATAACTCACTCGAAATTCAACTTAATTGAATTTCCTTCCTCCAAGTGAAATTAGCAATTACATATAATTCATAAAACAAAGCATTGTCATGCGCGTCAATAGATGCACTTTTCAAATTAAAAGCATTCCAAATTGTGAAACTTTTACGTAACATTCACTTTCAATTCACAAAATAATTTACATTCAATGCACCTGACAATAACACATCTTTATTATTTAATATGACCGTGCAACAATACTGTTAGAACATATGCGCAACAATAAAGTTGCTTTATGGTGACAATCAAAACAAAAATCTTATACGCGGCTTCCAAGGGTTAAATTCAAGGGAATTGAATTTTCTTTCATTTATGATTTTAATTTTGGCAAATTCAAATTACAATTGCATGTAACAATAAAGTTGATTTAATGTGACAATCAAATAAAAAGACTTGTGGCTTCTTGGATCAAATTCACGTAACAGTGAATTGAAATTTTCTTTCATGCCAACAAAAACAATTAATATAAACATCTGAAAAATTTAAAATCCCTAAAATTTATAATTCAAAAAAAAAATTAGGGTTTCAAAAAACTGAGAAAATTACCATTCATGGAGAATCATAAAATTTAAAACCTGATTCTAATATCACTTGTAAGCAATTCTTTAATTTCAATTAAATGAAAACAGATAGGATCTTAAATTTCATAATCCTCACTATTCTCACATACATAGTAGAAGAAAACTTGGATCCATTGTATAGTTCTTTTTTGTCAATCATTCTCCCTTCTTTTACTCCTCTTTGATGCTTTATTGATTATATAGAAATTGCCAAAGATGTTTTTCTCTGTCAAAGTCACAATTTCTTTTTCTTTCTGAGAATGTTACTTTTTTTTTCTTTCACTTTTCAGAAACTTAACATGCCAACAAAAGTAAAACATTTTTCCTCTTTTATGATATTTAACCAACTTTAATAAAATACCAAAATGTCCATTGAAGTGAGAAGAAAGGGTTTAATTTTAATAACTCTAAAATAATCTCTATAACTTTAATACCTTAATATTATAATAATCATCACATTAGAATTTTTACATCAAAGTTATACTTTAAATCACATGAACCAATTCTTAAATTAATATAATTTAACAAAGAAACCCAACAACGAAAACATCGGAGCTAAAGTCGCTCACCCAAGCGGCGGGGAAGCCATTGAGAAGAACCCATATGTAGTTCCAAACGGGACTGTAGTCCACCTCACCGATGCAATCCATAAACCTCCAAGATATGTCCATGCAATTATGTCCTCTCAATGATGAAGACTTCCACCCTTTCACGCCAAACATAATTGAAGTTGGCATCCCAAAAGGGATTATTATCAACATTCGCATGTATGATGACATGACTAATCCTACACCCATCTGAAGACCTACTTGACCCAAGTTCAGATCCACACCAAGGACAATAATGTATATTATTGGTTTTTTCCTACTATGCTAAATGGTTGCAGTGTATTATGTGTTGCCTCCCAACTCGATAATCTATTTTATTACTATTAGTACCATGTTCAAAGCTCAATTCGTCGACCACAAGGTGGTACCTACTACCTCGGCCTCCTTGAAGTATGTAAAGCAAGAAAAAAGTGAGACCCTTAGAGACTTCATGGAGAGGTTCATTATCATCATAGTTAGCATCTTAAACCTTATTCCATCGCTAATCGTGCATTTCTTGATATGCGGTCTCCAACCCGAACCTTTTTCTGATTCATTCTTCAAGAAAAAAAAAATCAACATGGATGACCTTAAAGAATGGGCAACAAAATATATCACCGTTAGGGATAATAGGTTCAAAAAGCTCCACACACCAACACTTGGCAAGATTAATGAGTGGAACAGTATCGAGCGGTCCCTATGAAAAATGACTAAATTTAATAATATATCTAGAAACAAAATGAAAAACTGATGAAAAATGCTACATAATAGTGTTATCAATAATATCCATCAAACATATGTACAATTTCAACATTTTATAATTTTAGAAAAAGAAAAATGATAATAATATGAAGAAAAGTAGGTATTATATATATAATTAAATTCAATTCTAAAATTTGAAATGAGGAAAAAACTATAAAACTTAATTATTATTTGAAAAAAAAAACAATACAATAATAAGCATCCAACAATAATCTTAATTTCTCAAATCTCTAATTTGAGACATTCAAGGAAAATTTGTCAAAACAAAATGTGTTAATGTTTCTTAACCTATAGACATTTGACAAATTTCAATTGTTTTTTTTATCAATTTTACAAACATGACCATAAAATTGTTTTTTTAAATAACTTTAAATTATCATATTTTTTTAATCAAATATGTTTCTAAAAAATAATTCAAAAATTCATTTGGAAAAGCAAAAAGCTATAAAACGAAATCAACTATTTTTTTATTAAAAAACAATAAACAAAATTATTAAGATCACTTTACTGTTGTTATCAATGTAAAAAACAGGTAAAAAATAAACTAATCACTTTCTATATATGGTTGAAAAATGTGAATGTCATTTATGGTGAACATGAACTTTAAACGAAAAAGAAAATAATTCTGAAATCAATTAATGATGAAACAAACTACTTTTAATATTTTATTAAATTCGTAGAAACTTATTTAAAATTTATAAAAAAAGGCAAATGCTAACTAATCCACTAAAAGTATTTGTTTATTGACAAAAATCATTAAAAGTTATATTAACATTGTGCGTGATAAAATTTATGAGTTACTAAATTTTTTGTTAATGGATAGAAATAGTTAAAAATTATATTAACATTTCAACAATTGTATTTGTAAATTATAGGTGTCATTTTTATCAGTATAAAATATTTAATTAGATATTTTAGAATTGTATTTGGTAAAATATAGGTGTCATTTTGGTTTTTTAGTTAGAGATTATAACTGACTTGTATCTTGTTTTTGCACTTATTGGAACCCTATATAAAAGGGGTTCCAGTGTGTTGTTTCACATAGAAAGGATTACTCAATAACACAGATATCATTTTTGATCAATAAAGAAAATATCCAAGTTTTTCTTACCTATGTTTCTCTCTGCTTTCATCTAACCCACTTCTGTCCGTCTGTCGCTGCTTCAAGCTTCATCGGAGCTGTGACCAGAGTTTGCCTTCTCTCTTTTCTCTTTCTCTCTCTCTCGCGAGCCTCTCACATGTAGTAAGATCTCACCTACTTTCTGACTTGAGGAAGCTTCCAACAAAGCTTTACTTTCTTGCTTTTGGGCTTAAGGCACTTGGACCTCTGACCATTTCAGACTTAGGCCTCTAATTTTAATATGGTACCAGAACAAGTCTTGTTCTTGTTCTGCCCCTGTTTCTGCTGCGCTTAAATCTTTCTTGCTCTTCATGGTACTAATCTTTAATCCTTTCTTGCTTCTCTTGTTGTTATGGAAAATATGGATCAATCCAACAACCCTTCCAACCCCTTTTATCTTCATCCAGGAGAGAATCCAGACACCTCTCTTATTTCTCATATTCTTAATGAATCCAACTACATTTCTTGGAGCATAAATATGATAAGAGCCTTCCTTTCCAAGAACAAGTTAAAATTCATAAATGGAGGGATCAAGAAACCCCAAAGAGATTATCCTCTTTTCGACTCATGGGAAAGAAGCAACATGATGGTGCTATCATGGATCATCAAGACGTTTTCTGCCCAAATAGCAGAAAGTGTTATATATGTGGAAGATGCCTAAGAACTCTGGGAAGAATTGAAAGAAAGGTTCTCCAAAGGGGATTATTTTAAGTTTTCAGACTTGCTCCAAGAATTTCACTCTATTAAACAAGGAGAAAGAAGTGTAAGCCAGTATTTTACTGACTTGAAAATCTTATGGGAAGAATTGGAGTTTCTCAGACCCATCCCAAGCTGCAGCTGCAAGATCCCCTGCAGCTGTGAATTGTCTAAAATTTCTCACAAATACAGAGAAATGGAACACGTAATATGCTTCTTAAAGGATTTAATGATTGTTACAATACTGTGAGAACACAAATATTATTGATGGAGCCTTTACTCAGCATCAACTGTGTGTTTTCTCTCATTATACAACAAGAAAGACAAGAAAAACATGATTCTGGCCTTACCAACTAGAATGGTATTAAGGTCCTTGCCAATACCATTGAAAAATAGAGTCAGTGGAGGAGTGACCAGAATTGGAGAGGCCGTGGACATGGATCTGCCCCTCCAGTCAAGGAAGAGGGAGAGGAAGGAACCCAAATTATGGGAAATAATGTTCTTATTACAACAAAATGAACCATACAGTTGATGAATGTTATTCTAAACATGAATATCCACCATGGTACAAGAAAAATGATAGTAACGGTCAGACCAATGGGGGACAAAGTGAATGGGGTTATGCTAATGTTTGCTCTACTTCTACTGCTTCACAGATCAATCAACAGATCATCCAACATGGTTCTGTCCAGAGTTCTTTCACTGCAGAACAGATGCAAAAATTGTTGCAAATGCTTGAAAAGGTGGACAACCCTTCTCAATGTCAGCCAAATACGTAAAGACACTGCAGAGGACAAACAAGGTATGTTCTCATGGATTATTGACACAGGGGCCATTGATCATGTGACCCATGATAAGAATCAATTCATAACTTTCACTAAAATCAAGCCAATATCTGTTAGACTACCAAACAATTCTATTGTTACAGCCCACTATACAGGAACTGTACAATTTTCTGTTGAATTCAGAATTTTTAATGTTTTATATATACTTGAATTCATTTTCAACCTTATATCTGTCCAAAGTTTAACTAGAGATATGAACTGCACACTAACTTTTTGCTTTAAGATGTGTCAAATTTAGGACAACTCTACATTGAGGATGATTGGATGTGCTAATATGTACAAGGGGCTCTACTATTTGCAACCTTTCAGAAGGAACCCAACATCTAGTTGTATTTTCCCATATGAACATGTAAATATAAATCTGTGGCACTATAGGCTAGGCCATCTTGGACACAAAATTGTTGAAAGAATATGCAAAATTTTTCCTTATGTTCAAACTACTTTTGATGATACTTGTGACATCTGCCATTATGCTAAACAACACATGTTGCCTTTTCCTAAGAGTAAGCTTTGATATAATACACTGTGATATATAGGGTCCTATCTCTATTCCCTCTGTACATGGGCATAAATACTTCCTCACTATTGTTGATGAATGTAGTAGGCATACTTGGGCTTTTCTCATGCATAATAAGAGTCAGACTAGGGAACTTCTACAAGCCTTCATCATAAAAATTAAAACCTAGTTCAATAAAACTATCAAAATTGTTAGAACCGCAATGGGCCTGAGTTCAATTGTAATAGCATATATGATTCCTATGGGATTGAACATCAAAGAAGCTGTGTTGAAACTCCACAACAGAATTTTGTTGTGGAACGTAAACACCAACACATATTGAATGTTACCCGAAGCTTAATTTTTCAGTCTAATATTCCCTATGCTTATTGGTCCTATGCATTGTCTCATGCTACATACTTGACAATTAGACTTTCTTCTTCAGTTATTAAAGATAAAACCCCCTATGAAGTGTTGCATAATAATTCTCCTACTTATCTTGACCTAAAGGTTTTTGGTTGCTTGTGTTTTGCTTCTACTTTGGAAAATAACAGAACTAAACCTGACTCTAAGGCTAGAAAAGGTATATTTCTAGGCTATAAAAGTGGTGTTAAAGGATATGTTGTTCTTGACATCAATACTAGAGAGATCTTCATTAGTAGAAATATTGTCTTTTATGAAGACATTTTCCTTATAAGAATGGGCAAAGAAATGAAGCTAACAACAATAATAGTGAAGACAATAGGTTTCTCTTTGACAGTTTGCCTTGCAGCTATAGAAGAAGCAGTGAAAGGCTAGCTGAAAATACTGATATCATTGTTGAAGACACTGATCTCGTAGAAGGAGCACAAGAAATCAATCAAAGGAGATCTAACAGAATAAGGAAGACCCCTGAATACTTAAAGGACTATATACACCAAACGGATCAGCCCTCATCTGCATCCTTGTGTGTCAAAAATGGTTTGAAAACCCCCTATCCTATCACTAATGTTTTATCTTATGAATCTTTGTCCAGGAAACATTTAAGATACACTCTTGCTATGAATACTGCAAAAGAACCCAACTCCTATGAGGAGGCTAGAGATAGCCCTAAATGGGCAGATTTTATGCGAAAGGAAATCAAGGCACTAAAAGACAATTGTACCTGGTTTTTGACACAACTTCCCCCTGGAAAGAAACCCATTGGATGTAAATGGGTTTATAAGGTTAAGCACAAAGCTGATGGTACTGTAGAAAGGTATAAAGCCTGATTGGTGGCCAAGGGTTACACCCAACAAGAAGGGATAAATTTCTTAGATACCTTTTCCCCTGTTGCAAAGCTAACTTTTGTCAGACTTTTACTTGCTCTTGCTACCTCAGGAAACTAGTTTTTACATCAACTTGATGTAGACAATGCCTTCCTACATGTAGACTTAAAGGAGGATGTTTATATGGAACTTCCACCTGTATTGGATGTTGACACAGAAGGACAAGTATGCAAGCTGACTAAGTCTCTATATGGGCTAAAACAGGCTAACATACAATGGTTTTAAAAGCTATCTAACTTCCTTATTTCTACTAACTATGTTCAATCCAAACCTGACTTGTCAAAAAAACCTCCACAGATTTCACAGCTCTTCTTGTATATGTAGATGACATTGTTCTAACAGGAAACTCTATGAATGAGATCACTCACATAAAGGCTTTTTTACATCGCTAATTCCAGATTAAAGATTTGGGAGAGCTTAAGTACTTCTTAGGCTTCGAAGTTGCTAGATCTAAGAAGGGGATACACCTTTGTCAAAGAAAGTATACCCTCGACATCCTTGAAGAAACATGAATGTTGGGAAGCAAACCGTGTTCTACCCCCTTTTTTAGCAACACGAGTTCCTTATACAAAGCAGAAAATTATCTGGACAATCTCAATTCCTATCGCAGACTAATAGGGAAGCTTTTCTATTTAACTAATACTAGGTCTAACTTATGTTTTACTATTATCTTACTAAGTCAATTTATGCAGAAGCCTACTAACTATCACTATCAAGCCTTATAGCATATTCTAAGATATGTCAAGTCCAGTCCTTCAGAAGGACTTTTCTTTACAGCTGATTCTGACATACAGATTAAAGGATTTAGTGAGTTAGATTGGGCCACTTGCCCTAATACAATAAGGTCAACTACTGGTTATTGTGTTTTTCTAGGATCCTCGTTGGTTTCATGGAAGTCAAGGAAACAAGCACATTGTCAAGGTCTTCTACTGAAGCAGAGTATTGTGCCCTTGCTGCCACTGTTTGTGAGATGCAGTGGCTTCACTACCTCCTTCAAGATCTTCAAATTCAACCCACTACTACTACTGTCCTATATTGTGACAACGACTTTGCCAGACACATTGTCCACAATTAGAGTTTCCATGAGCGGACCAAGCACATTGAGCTGGATTGTCACGTGGTCTGTGAGAACATTCAAGCCAAATTTCTACGCTTTTCCCTCATTCGGTCAGAAGAGCAACTTGCTTATGTGTTCACCAAATTTCCTCACCGAACTCATTTCAGATCTATCATTCCCAAGCTTGAATTAGTGAATATCCACCATCCAACTTGAAGGGGGAGTATTAATGTTTCTATTATTGTAATTAATGCTCCTAAAAGCTGTTTCTAGGTTTTGTTTTTAGATTAGGGATTTCCGTTTTTCAGTTAGAGATTCTAAAAGACTTGTATCTTGTTTTTACACTTACCGGAACCCTATATAAAAGGGGTTCCAGTGTGTTGTTTCACATAGAAAGGATTACTCAATAACACAAATATCATTTTTTATTAATAAAGAAAATATCCAAGCTTTTCTTACCTCTGTCTCTCTCCGCTTTCATCTAACCCACTTCTGTCCCGTTACTGCTGCTTCAAGCTTCGCCGGAGCTGTGACCAGAGTTCGCCCATTTCTCTCTATCGCGAGCCTCTCACATGAAGTATGATCTCACCTACTTTCTGACTCGAGGAAGCGTCCAGCGGCGAAGCTTTACTTTCTTGCTTTTAGGCTTAAGGCACTTGGGCCTCTGACCGTTCCAGATTTAGACCTTTAATTTTAATAGTTTGTGTCTTTCCTAGGTATAGATAGAACATCTTGTGTGCTGAAATGTTTTGAGATTCCTCAGAGCAAGTTCATCTATCTCTTAAGTAACGAAAGCTAACTGCATTGTTTTTAATGTTATAAATACCTTGAAACTTCTAATTGTATGATTGTATGGTGAACTAACTAGATCATTATTTGTGTGGTGAGTATATCATATTAAATTGTGGTTAGGTTCTTAAATTGCATGCTTGAATTTGTGGTATGAATGTTTGATTAATCAATTTGTTTGTTTGGATTTGATTTGTGTGTTTGAAAGAGTTATAATCTGAGTAATTTGTCAAGTAGTACAAATTTTCATATTTAAATTTTCTTTGAACTAATTCATTTATAAAAAAGTACACATTTGATCAATTGAATAAATATAAGTTCTCTTAAAAAGTAAAAATTATAGGTCTGATATCTGGTATAACCTTAAGTAGTGTCAAGGTGACGCTAAACATCCTATTGAGTGGTGTCAGGGTAATATTGAGCACCCAATTTTGAGAATGGTATGGTGTTGAGCAACATCAGGATGCCGTTGAGCGCCATCCTTGTACAGCAGGCCTAAAACATTTTAATCGACATTAAGGGTCAAAAAGTGTCGTTGAACGTCATTTTTTGTAAGAGGTCTGGCGTTTAGAGCCACTAAGTGCCAGTGTTTATATTTGAATGATCTTTTTCTTTGACTGTTTGAAAGGAATTCACAATGGACTCTATGCACGTTTAAGATTATTGTGTTTTTTATTTAGTATGATTTTGTGAAGGTTAAAATAATTTTTGATTTATGAAGTTATTTTGAGAATAATTGATAGATCTATAGATAAATATGCATGCAGATAATGATGTATGAAATAGTGATGATGATGTAGTGATTTTCAGAAAGGAAATCCTATTTCATGTGTAAATCTTTAGTATGTGCATTGAGATAATGATTATTCCATCATGTGAAGTTATCCTGAACTCTACTAATCCTTCATTCTCATACAAAGGAGAATGGTTAATTGGTGATAGTGACACGAGGTACTATCATAAGGATGAGCCCAAAGTTCTAGTAGTTGCTAACCTTATGTGCATGACTTTATTAATATGACTCAATGACATATATTTAGATAAATTGAGTCTAAAAGAGTCTGATTTCAATGCTAAATGTGTGAAAGCTGTGTGATGAAATTTAACATGTTAATTATTAGATGTTTTGACATTACTTATATTTTTAGCTAGTTTATCTTATATGTATCTAGATGATTTAATTGTTTATTTTGTGTGTTTGTTTGTTTATTTTGTAATAATAATTTTATTGGTATAAATAAATGATAACTAGGTGTTGAAACATATTTGATAAAGGACAACAATGCTATAAAGTATTCGTTTGTTGTAGTCTAATAATTTTTCTTAGTTATATTACAATTGTTTATTTATTTTAATATATATTTATATATTGATATAATCTGTCTTATTTTATCAATTTTATAATATTTTATTTTATGAATTGTAAGCTGATAAAAGGTGGGATATTACATTATTTATTGTTATATGTTATTAAATTTTATTTTATTGTTTGTTTAATTTGTATTTCAAGATGAATATTAAATATTCATTTTAGTTTTTTTTTACTTTTTTAATAATTATTTTTTAACTTTAAACAATTACTCATAAAAAACTAAAATTATTTATAAAAAAATATTTTTTTATAAAAAAATATTTAATATTAATTTTTATTTGAATTCTTATTCTAATAATAATGTTTTTATTATAATAAAAAAGATGAAGGCACATATTTGTACATGTATTTTTAATAATTATTCTA
Source organism: Vigna mungo (assembly GCA_036885675.1). Lineage (NCBI taxonomy): Eukaryota > Viridiplantae > Streptophyta > Magnoliopsida > Fabales > Fabaceae > Vigna > Vigna mungo. Next base: position 33,466,173 of record CP144699.1, read on the forward strand.
ATATTTATTAATTTATGAAAAACTTAAAATTTAATTTAATTAATACTCATAAAAGTAATTACATAATTTATTCATAAAAACATATACATTTTATTCAAATAATAATAAACAGAAGTACTACAAATTTTAATTAAAAATTAATTAAGTTTTGAAATTATAAAATTATGATTATGTAATAATTTATTTGCTAAAAAACAATAAAAAGTTATATAAACCAAACAACTATTGAAATAATACATCCTTCAGATTTGGTACAACTGTTGGATGATGTCTAAACCAATGGTAAGGACTGAGGAGATGGTAAAAACTTATGTTCATTTTATCTTCCTGAAATTAACAACTTTTTTTTCTTGTTTCTGGTTCACTTTTATCTTTTATTTGATGAAAATCTTGAAGTATTTGGAAAAATCAATCAATTTAAAAAAAAAAACTAACAGTTAAAAATAGTACTGTATCATAAAACTTAAGTAATTTATCATAAATATAAATTATATTTCAAACATAATGTTAGTTAAGTAAAATTTAAGTGTCTGAAAGAAAAACTCCATTAAATGTCATCAATAAATTTTCATTATAAATATTAAATATTAATAAAGTTTATAGATATATTCCACTTATTGGACACAAAAAAGATCTAAAATACATTTAAGAACATTGATCTGTCATGAATTCATATAATATAGATTGTTTTTCAAAGACTAAAATAAATGTTAAGATAATAGTTAATTAATTAACATCTTGAAAATACTTGTTAGTACTTAACAGAATAATTAAAGGACAACAAAAATAAGGGATAAAAAAGACATATGTGAAGCATCTAAGCCATTCGTGTCAAACACAGCCTAATAAAAAAGCAGCGTTTAAAGCACGCGCGAGAGAATCAAAGCAGCTACATTTGTGGTTCCGGTAACAGCCACAAAAACTCACATCAACACTGTGTTTTGCCCCAAATGCATATCACACATCATCCAGCGTAGAGAAAGAGAAGGAGAGATCGATCCTCCAAATCAAAGATATTTCTTCCAACGACAATCCCAATCCTTTGCGCCAATCAACGACCCCACACTCAAATCTTTCCCACAATTTTCTCTCTCTTTCTCTCTCCCTTAAACCCCTCTCTTCTCCTCTTGCCATGCCAGCTTCTCCTTCAGGTATTCATTCACTCTTCTAAACCCTCACTCTCCCAATGCCAACCTTGTCCTTCCAATTCTCCTAATTTTGTTTTTCTTCTCAATTTCCTAATTACTGTTCTCAATTTTGTTTTTATTTGAAATTTCCTTTTTGTAGAAAACCGAACCAGATGGAGGAAGCGCAAGAGAGATTCTCAAGTCTCTCGGCGCCATCCCAAGCACGAAGAGGAGGAGGAAGACGACGAAGAAAACCCCAATGCAGAGGATGACCATGCGGAACGTGAGTACGATTCTGAAGAACAAACGCATCAAAACCAAAACCACCCTAATTCTCAACCACACGTGGAGACGGAGGTTCTCTCAGACCACGGTGTTACCATTTCTCAGTTTCCGGTGGTGATAAGGCGTTCCGTCAATCGTCCTCACTCTTCCGTCACTGCAATTGTGGCTCTGGAGCGAGCCCTTGAGTCTGGAGACAACAAGGCTCAGAGTGCTCTTGCTCCTCTTGTTATTGAAAACGTGTCTCACGGTCAGCTTCAAGCGCTGTCGGCTGTGCCATCTGATAATTTGGCTTTTGAGGGTGATTCCTCTTTTGTTATAAGTCCGCCTGCCATATTGGAAGGTCGCGGGGTTGTTAAGCGCTTTGGAACTAAGGTTCTTGTAGTTCCTATGCATTCAGGTGAACTGAATTTTGGTTGTGTTTGTTTGACTTCTGTTTTGTTTTCTGAGTTCTGGACTGTTTGGATTGATGTTGGTTTGGTTTGGGTTTGTGTGAGCAGATTGGTTTTCGCCTGCCACGGTGCATAGGTTAGAGAGGCAAGCAGTGCCACATTTCTTTTCAGGGAAGTCACCCGATCATACTCCCCAGAAGTACATGGAGTGTAGGAACTGCATTGTTGCTATGCATTTGGAGGAGCCTGGGAAGAGGATTACGGTTTCTGATTGCCAGGGTTTGTTGACAGGAGTTGATTTTGAAGATTTGACTCGGATTGTGAGGTTCCTTGATCATTGGGGAATTATTAATTACTGTGTTCAGACATCGAGTCTTGAGTCTCCCAATGTTATGTCTTGCCTGAGGGAGGAACTGAGTGGAGAGGTCCGTGTGCCGGCTGAGGCTTTGAAATCTATTGATAGTTTGATCAAATTTGACAATCCGAGTTGTAAGCTGAAAGCTGACGAAATTTATTCGTCATTGACTGCACGTAATGTGGATGTCTTTGATCTGGAGGACAGAATAAGAGAACATCTTTCCGAGAATCATTGCAATTATTGTTCTCGTCCTCTTCCTGTTGTATACTACCAGTCTCAGAAAGAGGTACTCTGGATTATTTTTTTTTTCAAATTTAATATTATATTATGGGTAATGATGGTTTGAATAGAAAGGGCTTCCAATGTTAATAACACCATATGATCAACTTGCATGAGTACACAGGGTATTATAGCGTATGCAATGCATATAGGTGCAGGAGATGATTATGCCCCTTTAGTTGAAAGATTATTTATAACACCAAGTCTAGTTGGTCTAATCAAGAAATAGCTAAAACCTCCATTCCCTATAGGTGGGTTATGTGTGCATGACAGTCCATACTTGTTATATTTCACTGCCATTCTGAATATTTTCTCCCTTTACTCAACCTCATTACACAAACAAAGCAAGAGATAAAACTAACAAGTGAGATTTGGTTTGGCATATATGAATGCATATACTGCTGTATTGCAGGGATGTCATGTAGAGGGAAACATACAATTTTTGATGATTTGTTTCTACCACTAGAATTTGAATGTTTGATTATCATGCTGGTTTAGTATTATGAAAGAGAACCCTACAGTAGCTACTTAACAAATTGTAAATTGCTTAGATTATGTAATTATGTGCAAGTTTATTAAAAAATTTACAGAGAAAAATTCTGATGGAAACTATTAATATTGATATGATCAATGCACCACATGGACTTGCTTGTTGGAATACTAGGGTTTTTATTCTCTCAGGAAACTTGTTATGATAATAGTATATTTGGATATCTGGCTGAGCTTGTACTAATTATATTACTTGGCCTCTATTCTCGAAATGCCTTATGCACCTCTATATTTTAATTTAAAGTTATTATATTTGTTAGGTGTGTTTATGTGTAACAAGTATATGCTTACTAACCAAACATCAACTTGAGGGAATGTTAAAATATTAATATTCCTACTATTTTAGAAGTCTTAGGGCTGTACAGTTTGAAAAAGTGTTTTTTGCTTTCATTTTCCTTTTTCACTTTTAAATACTTTGTTTTCTTTTCTCTTTGTTTCTCGTTTTCAGTAGTTTGTTTATGAAACAGAGAAAGCAATCTTGCTATACAACAATGAAAACAAGGTGGTATTAGATCTGTGTTTAGACCTCTCATTTAATTACTACATTTTTTCTCTCTTCTCCATCTTTTCTCTCATAGTTTCCAATGGGAATTTTTATATGAAAGGTTCTTTTTAATTGACTTTAAAAATTATCAAATGGATTTAACTTATTTTAAAGCTCTTAAATTTTAAATTCAACTTTAAAGTAGCTTTTAGGTGAGTAAAAGCCTCAAACATAGTAATTTCTCCTATGGTGGAGGAGTTTATGGAATCATTTGAATTGTACTCATCACAAGGCAATTGTTTACCTGAAGAAAAATATTTGGGTTATTTTCTTGGTAGCTTGCTACTTGAAATTAAGCATCATTTGCAAAGTTTTATACCCAGAACAAGAATTCTAGCTATGTAGTGTGCATCTGCAGTACTGAGGCAGAAAGAAATGCACTTGTGTGTGTTCCCCTATGAAAATGGGATCTTCCGGCATTGTTTAAAGCCCATCAAAGCAGTTGTATTGTATGGGTCAGAAAGTGATGCAGGATCAATAATTACTACAAGATGACTGCAGGGTGGAATAAAAGCCAAAGTCATTTCAGTCCAGGTTTAAACTAAAAAATCATTCAATCTGGAAAAAAGAAGGAACTTCATCTATGGCATTCACATGTTTAAGCGAAATTCAGCCAAGTTCAACCAAGGCCTGCACCATTTACATATCAAGAATTGATGGAAAGAAAAAGCAAGGTTTTGTGTCTCAGTTGTGCAGAAAAGTTCAGTTCCTTATATATACATAGAAACAATTAAGATTGTTAATTTTGGTCACTAATGAAGCCCTGAAAAAAGATGAAGAAGTAGTTGTTATTGAAGCAGATAAAGATAATTTGGAGAACTAGTTTCTATCCTTCAGCCTTAGTGATATGACTGGTTTTCCAGCAGGCCGTAGTGATGGGAGCTGCTATATGGCAGTTAAGTGTTGACAATAAAGGCTAGAATTAGTTTTGCATTAGAAACTGCAGGATGACAGATATGTGTAGAAAATAACTGCTGGTAGTTATGTATTATGCTTAGGAGTATACAGCTGATATTAGGTTGTGTAGTTATTTTCAGTATGCGGACTGAGATTACTCTCTGTAGGATACTTCTTACTCTGTGGACAGCAAGAGAATTGCTTTATTTGTGTAATGCTCTTTTTTGTCCCTGGGACAACAAATTTATTGCTGTATTGTGTGATTTTATTGTTCAATATTATCTTTTGTCACTTTTATCCACTGGTGTTCTATCAGCCTGCACTTTGCATTTTACTTTAGTTCTCAATCACCCCTTGAACTACCTAAAGAGAAGCTTATTTGACATCTCCAATAGATGCCCCACCAAAATTTCGGATTCCCAGATATAATCATCAGCCAAGGTGGTTAACCTGTCATCATATATACTAAAATTTGTAAACTATGGGCTGATTAGTTGACCCTTGTTACTAAGTAAGCTGCAGATTAACTTTGAACACCTCTTCCATCATATGTAATTATCATCTCTTGTTACAGGTTGATATTATACTTTGCATTGATTGCTTTCATGATGGGAGATTTGTCATTGGTCATTCAAGTCTAGATTTTCTAAGGGTGGATTCGACAAGGGATTATGGTGAACTAGATGGGGATAATTGGACTGATCAAGAAACTTTACTGCTTCTTGAAGCAATGGAGATTTACAATGAGAATTGGAATGAAATTGCTGAGCATGTTGGTACCAAATCAAAAGCACAATGCATTCTTCATTTTCTTCGTCTACCCATGGAAGATGGAAAGTTGGAAAATATTAATGTTCCGAGCATGTCTTTGTCATCCAATGCAATGGATAGAGATGGTAGTGGAAGACTGCATTGTTACTCAAACGGAGATACTGCAGGTCTATCTTATACTTTTAATTCAACTTTCTTGTTATATGGTTTTGATTTGGTATCTATGCTGTTACAGGACCTGTCCATCAAGTGAGAGATTCTGACAGCCGGCTTCCTTTTGCAAATTCTGGAAATCCTGTTATGGCTTTGGTGGGTGACTGCTAAGGATATGCTTAAATTGTTATTCAACTAAGGCAATTGAAAACATGTTAGTCAGCATAGGATGTGGTTATAGCATGGCACTTATCATGTCCTAAACTATTTTATTCTTGTTTATTTATAAAAGAAGTTATAAACAGAACTTGTTCTTTCAAGTTATGTTGCTTCACTTTGATGGAACCACCAATTTATCTGTGACCTCACATACAAATGCATTAAAGGGTGATGTGATGGCTAAGATATTGTATCTAGACTCTATAAGTTTCACAACAAATTAAAATGCTTCTTATATTCTGTAGTTCTTATATATTTTGTTTTGGTTGGTGCAATCCAAAGGTTGCCTTTTTAGCCTCTGCAGTTGGACCAAGAGTAGCTGCTTCTTGTGCTCATGCAGCATTAGCAGTATTGTCAGTGGATAATTCTGGCAGTACTTCACAGGTGGAAGCACCTGGACATGATAATAGGTGAGTATGGCTGTCATAGCAAGTGCAGTTTGTTGGATGAAGTGTTTTCTTCGGGGTTAATTTTTGTGCATTTTATCTTCTGCTTTTGGCCTTTTTATTTTATTTTATTTTTATTTAAAAAATCTTATAAGTGGAACCGAACCTTATGTAAAACTCCCACAGAAGAAAAAATAAAAAAGAAAAGACAATACTAATTTGTGTCTGTATCCAGTTCCTATTTTAGATTAGTATGGTGGGTGGAGTGGGAAAATTAAGTTCAACTTGTTCGGTTCTTTCTATGAACTTGGTAGTTTAAGAATTTTGTTTTAAAAATTAATATTTTTCACATGTAGGACAAATTCCGAAAGTATACGATGTCGAGATGGTGGGTCTCATGGAGAAACAGCGGTATCAAATAATAATAATAATGGTCAGTTATGGTTGCTGTTTTTATATGTTGCTTATATACAACCTTACCCCAGCCTTCTAATGAAACCCATTATGTAATTCTCTTCTTGGGAATACTTCTTTTTTGTTTCAGAGGATAAGGCTAAGGTACATGGCTCATGGGGACTAAATGATGGTAGGACAACCCCACTATCTGCTGAGAAAGTTAAAGATGCTGCTAAAGCAGGCCTCTCTGCAGCAGCAATGAAAGCAAAATTATTTGCCGATCATGAAGAGCGAGAAATTCAGAGGTTGTGTGCTAACATAGTTAATCATCAGGTATCACTGTTGTTTTCTGACTTTAATTCCAGTATTAAACTAAAATGTTAGACATAGTTAATTTCTATTTTGTCCATTTCTGTCTGGATGGTGTGCATCAATGTGTGAAAACAAGTGAACAATTTTTTAGAATAAAGTAAATTAAGCAATTGGAGATTACTAAAAATCAGGTGCAGAGCTATTTTGATGTTTTTAACTTTTGTTTGTGGCTTGCTGTTATTATTGCCAGCTGAAAAGATTAGAGTTGAAGCTGAAACAGTTTGCGGAAATCGAAACATTGTTAATGAAAGAATGCGAACAACTGGAGAGAACCAAGCAAAGGTTTGCTGCTGAACGGTCTCGTGTAATATCAGCACGTCTTGGAACTGCAGGAGCCACACCCACAATGGCTGCATCGGGTGTTGGTCCTTCAATGGCTAGCAATGGCAGCAACAGGCAACAAATGATCTCTGCCTCTCCCTCACAGCCCAGCATCTCAGGGTATGGCAGCAATCAATCACTTCATCCACATATGTCCTTTGCCCCACGACCTTCGATGTTTGGGTTGGGGCAAAGATTACCGCTATCTATGATACAACAATCACAATCACCTTCTTCAACTGCCATGTTCAATGCCCCTAGTAATGTGCAGCCCACGTCCAATCATCCATTGTTGAGGCCTGTATCAGGAACAAACTCTGGTTTAGGTTAAAGGGGAGTAGATTTTAAATTTTGGAACTTAAAAGGTGTAATTTTCATTGGTAATCATCTATTTAAGAAAGTGAAGAGGAGGTTAGGTGGATGTGGCAAGAAAGTTATTTAGTCTGTAGATCCTGTAATTCGTTGAAGTTGATTGTGAAACTGTGCTTAAATTGAAAAATAAGTATCATGCGATGTTTCAAAGTTGTTTATTTTCTTCTGGCCTTTAGGTACCTTGAAATCTTGTCAAGCCCCACAGATCTTCTATAGTTAGATTACATTAAAATTACCTGGATGATTAAGGACCACGCAATGGTGACTGCTGTCTTCAGTGCTCGTGATATGTTATGTAGTCCAATGTTCTTGGTTTTGTTCTTAATGTTGTGTCTCATGGAGACCGTCTTCTTGATTTACCTAGTGTCAAAAATTGAAAATAGTCGTTAATTAAAAGAAGGCTTAATAGCATTGATAGTTCCAATTTTTGTGAAGTTTGTTCAAAATGGTCCTACTGTTTTTAAAATGTTCAATGTAGTCCTAAAAAAGATTGTAATTTATATTCAATTTAGTCATTTTTGCAAACGATGTTTAAATCGTTAACGGCCAACTGTCCAGTTGTGCAATACTCAAATGAGATGATATTTAACTACTGTCATCTCACCATCTTTATCAACCTTTAGCCTAAACTGAAACCTTAATTTCTCTCTAGCGGTCATGATTCTTGTCCAGTGGTGGTCATGATTCTTGTTCTCTCTCGTGGGTGATTCGCGGGCTCAATGAAGAAGATGAAGACGTTGCAACCTTGCCCTTGTGATGGATGCTAGTGGTCTTACACTAGATGGATGTGTAATTTTAGGGTTTTGTGGGTTTCTAATTTGGGAATTTTTGGGCTGGTTGTGCTTCCTTGCAAGTTAATGAAAGCACGAGGGAGAAGCAGGTTGGCAAATATGGTGGTTCTTAGGCGCGATTGGGTTGAGAGTTTCAAACTGCTAGGCTGCATCAATGGAGAAAGACGAACTCACGAAGACATCGCGAATTGCACGGTGTTGTTGCTGGGTTTTTGTGGGTTTTCTAGATTGGATTTGATGCAGGTTTCTGGTGCAGTTGATGATGGTGGAAGTGTGTTTCGCGACGACTTACGCGAGGTTGATGATGGAAGTAGAGGATGATGGCACAAAGGCATGGTGCTGGCGGCGGCGGTATGGTGGCAGCACGAACTGGGAAGAAGATGATGGTGAAGACGCGCGATGAAGATGGTGGCGTGTGGAGGTGGTCGAAGCAACGTCCTGGTGATGGTCTTCTGTGATGCGTTTGCAGGTCTGTGGTGATTGCGGTGGCGGCCTGAGGGTTTAGGTGTGGCAGCGCTAGGGTTAGGTGGCTAGAGAGAAATTAGGGTTTCAGTTTCTATTTAGGATGAAGGTTGAAGAAGATGGTGACGGGACGGTAGTTAAATGCCATCTCATTTAGGTATTGCACAACTATTGGCCGTTAACGATTTAAACGGCGTTTGCAAAAAGGACAAACTTGAACACAAGTTATAATATTTAATACTACATTGAACATTTAAAAAACAGTGAAACCATTTTGAACAACCCTAACAAAAATCGGAGTCACCAGTACTATTAAGTCTTAAAAGAAAAAAAGGTATAACTATACGTGAAAAAGGGTGAAATTTAGATGAAATAATATGTTTGTACTAAAATTAATTATAAGTATAGTAACTTAATTTGATATTCTTATATAAGTTGTATCAAAGATAAACTGTCACAACTAATCATTCATTAGTTTTATCATTGAAACTCTAAAACTTAAAACGAATAGAAAATTTTGAGATAACTTTTGTGTTTTGGTTTAGAATAAATTATTGGTATTTTTTTTTTCTTATTATTAAAAAAGTTTAAGAGCATTTATGATTTGACAGGGTGGTGTAAACTAGATTTCTTCCGAAGGCAACTATACCGCAACACAAATGGTCACACCCAATCAGCCATCACCTCTCTAATATGAGCGAATTTAAGGTTTGTTGATGAAACAAGTTCTTAGCAACCTCTTGTTCATTTACTTTACTTTAGGTAAAAGGACAAAAAAAAGTATAAAATTTCAAATTTTCGTTTCATTTTGTTACAAATTTTTTTGTGCATAAATGGTATCTCTCGGTTGGTGACCAATTACTTTCCACAAAAAAGAGTTCTAAAGTAGATTTTATTGCTTTCAATTAACTTTTTTTTATTCAATCATATTAAATTTCTTAACCATATTTAAAGAATTCAATACTTTACTAATATTAGTGAGACATTTTAGAACTCACATTTTGTTTTAAAACTCACACTCTCTTTTACTTCTATTTTTGATTGCTCACACACATACATATACTTTTACTATTTTTTTTTTATTTCACAACCATGTTATATCTCTACATACTCCTTTCATTCTTTTATAATACTAGAAAAAGGATTGATACATTGACACGCCTACATGTCAATAACATTCAAATGATATGGTATTTTTTAACTTTTTCTTTCAAAATTGCCTTTTTACTTAAAAAAAAAAATTAAGACCTACCATGTCACTTGAATGTAAAAGGAGATATACCTTGTCAAAGTGTATCATTTTTGTACTAAAAATGGTTGCTATTCCAACATCTTTCACTTCTATTACAACTACCACTTCTTTTTTCACCAACCATTTCCTATTTTAACAACCAAAACTACTTCTTATTACAACAACCAAAACCACTTTCTATTATAACAACCAATCATCGGAGGCACTAAAGTTTATTCATTGCACTTGATTTAGAGTCTAACATTGCCTCATTTAAATAAATTTTTTACTAGTCCAACCATTTTCTCCAACTTGTAAAATAACTCATTTTTCAGTGACTTTGTAAAAATATTAGCAGCAACTTGTTCTTCAATGCGATAATACTCGATCACTACTTCTTTCTCGGTTATCAATTCTTAAATTTTGTGAAACCAAATATATGTGTTTTGATCGTCTATGAAATATTGAATTTTTGCATATTGTAATTGCGGACTTGTTATCACAAAATATCACTATGGGATATCTTGTTTCTAATGCATCATTTCAAGAATTCTTCTTAATCATATTTTCTAAGTTTCACAATTAGTTGCTCTCATGTATTCTGCTTCTGTTGTTGAAAGATACAACATGTTGTTTCTTTGAAGACCACAATGCTACTCCTATTCCTAGATGAAATGCATACCCTGACATATTTTTTCTTGTTTCAACATCGCCTGCCCAATCACTACCTGTATATCCGGCAAACTTTATATCATTAGTGTTAGTATAAAAGATTATGTCAATTGGAGTACCTTTGATATATATGAGAATTCTCTTTGTTCCTTATAAATGACATGCACATGACTCTTCCATGAATCTGCTTAAGAATCCTACTCTAAAGACAATGTCTTCTCTAGTAGTAATTAAATATTTAAGATGTCCAATGAAGCTCTTATAGTATGTTGAATTATTTCTTCCATCACTATCATTTTTTAGTTTCAACTTCTATTCAACTGATGTTGAGTTTGACTTTGAACTTTCCATATTGAATTTTTTCAAAACATCAGTAGCATACCTTTTTTGAGATATGGAAATGCCATCAACTTGCTGAATGACCTTAATGCCAATAAAATATGACATAAGGCCTAAATCTATCATCTCATAACATTTAACCATGGCCTCCCTGAATTTTGTAATCATCTTTAGATTATTGCTAGTAAAAATCAGATTATCAATATAAAGGCACACAATAAGAATATTATCAGGGTCAACAAATTTGGTATACAAAGTATGTTTAAATGGGCATCTTTGAAAACCATTTTGCACAAAGTAAGAATCAATCTTCTTATACCACGCTTTAGGCGCATGCTTTAAGCTATACAATGCCTTCTTTAATATATAAATTTATCTTTGCCTTCAATTACATATCCTGCAAGTTGTTCAATGTACACTTGTTCTTCCTAAGTACCATTTAGGAAAGCAGACTTAACATCCATTTGATGAATTTTCAAATTGTTTTGAGTTGAGAGATAATTATATGAATTGTATATGATCTTGCCACATGAGCAAATACCTTAAAATAAGCAATACCTAATTTTTGTTTGTACCCTTTTGTTACCAACCTTGCTTTGAAGTGATCAATTTTTCATTCGGTTTGTACTTAATTTTGTACACCCACTTTACTCCAATTGGCTTTCAGCTCCACCGATGGTAAGTCTATCAGCTCCTATGTGTGATTGTTCTTAGTGCATAAATTTCTTCATTCATTGCTTTCCTCCAATGTTGATTATTTGAACCTTTTTCCAATGTTACAAGTTCACAATTAACAAATAAAGTAAAATTGATAGTTTTTTCAACAAATGGATCATTGTCATTTTCCATAACATAGTTTACCAATCTGACTGGTAGTCTTTGCTGCCTTTGTAGTATGCTTGATATTTATGACTCATCAAGTGTTGGATTTATATGTTCATTCTCCTCTTCATAACTTTCTGGAATTTCTGTTGACTCCTTTTGAGCTTTGGAAGACCAATCCCACATTCCTTCTTCATTAAATGTCACGTCTTTTTTAATGACTACATTCTTTGTCATTGGATTGTAAAACTTGTATGTCTTTGATTTAGTACTGTAACCAATGAAGATGCATTTTTCTCTTTCGTCATCAAGCTTCCTTTTTAGTTCATATGGTACATGGACATACGTTATCACTAGTGCAGAATTGGCTTTTAACGTCACCCCTTAGACGTCAGTTAAGCGGGGGTCCGACGTAAATTAATGACCGGTGGCACTTTCATAAATAAGTTACCAATATAGACGTCACTTAAGAGGAGCCCCGACGTCTATAATATTATAGACGTCGGGGCCCTCATAACCGATGTCCAAAGGCCCTCATATACGTCGGCTCCCCCGAATAGACGCCAAAACTAAACGAAAAAGTTAATAAAAAATAATTTTTTATTCTATTTAGACGTCTGTTATGGGGGGAACCGACTTTTAAAGCACTTTAGATGTCAGTTATTGGGGGAACCGACGTCTAAACCCTAAACCCAAAAATTTCAAAAGTCACTTTTTGGCTCCATATAGACGTCTGATCCCGCCACTCCGACTTCTAAAGCACTTTAGACGTCAGTTATTGGGGGAACCGACGTCTAAACCCAAAACCCAAAAATTTCAAAAGTCACTTTTTGGCTCCATATAGACGTCTGATCCCGTCACTCCGACTTCTAAAGCACTTTAGACGTCAGTTATTGGGGGAACCGACGTTTAAACCCTAAACCCAAAAATTTCAAAAGTCATTTTTTGGCTTCATATAGACGTCTGATCCCGCCACTCCGACTTCTAAAGCACTTTAGACGTCAGTTATTGGGAGAACCGACGTCTATATGTTGGCATTAAAAAACTGTGATCGCAAGACAGCCGTTACGCGCACTCAATGTTCATCATCTTCGTCGCGTTTTCTCTCTACGGGTTACGCTTTTCAGGTTCGTTTTCTCACTTTTGCACCGTTTTAAATTAGTTTTACTCCGATTACATCACTCTTTGATGCATTATCTTTCATTTGAACCGATTAAAATGTGTGTTCGTTGGGTTTTGGTGCAGTTATTCTCGTGTCCTTGGGTGTCGTTCTTTGGCGGTGATTTCTTGCGTTTTGCACTCTCCAATTCCTTCGTCACGTTTTCTATCTACGAGTTACGCTTTTTCAGGTTCGTTTTCTCATTTTTGCATCGTTTTAAATTAGTTTTACTCCGATTACATCACTCTTTGATGCATTATCTTTCATTTGAACCGATTAAAATGTGTTTTCAATGGGTTTTTGTGCAGTTATTCTTGTGTCCTTGGGCGTCGTTCTTTGGTAGCGATTTCTTGCGTTTTGCACTGTGAAATTCCCTCCACTACGTTTTTAAAACCATCAAATAAAAAAAAAAACATACAATACATTCTCTTACACTAAAATATAAAGTTGTAAAATCGAATCACCATCAGTCAGGAGCAACCTCAGAAACGTCTGACCTGTATGGATCGGACGTCTATATAGACGTTTGACCTATATACACCCGACGTCTATATAGACGTCTGACCTATATAGGTCCGACGTCTATAAAGACGTCGGGTCCGACGTCTCATTAACGTCACCCTATAGACGTCGGACATAAATCAGATGTTAAAAGCCCAAAATAACCGACATTAAACAACGTTTTTCCACTAGTGTATACATCCAAAAATTATGAAGCATCGAATTAAGGGCCTCATTCCACTCCAACCTTGTTGTGGTGTTTTATCACAAAACACTGTTTATTGGACATCTATTCAAAATATACACATTAGTATAAACAACTTTTGCCCATAACTAGAGTTTTCAGGTAGACTTGAAAAAAACATAATTTAAATAATAATAATAATAAAAGAATCTATATCTTGATATCACAAGTAAAAATTTTGTAATTTCTATATGTTTCTAATTTGTTTTAAAAAATATTATAAAATTTTAAGATTTATGATTTTCACATATTAACATATATTAACATTAATTCATGAAAAATTTAATGAAAGTGCAAATATTAATATCTACTTTTGAACCTTATTTTCTCAATCTATCTTTTTATTTTTACTTATTGTGAGATATGTCACACCCCATTAATTTTCCCCTCTTTAATGGGAGACAGATGTCACGCCCTGTTTATCTCCCTAAGTTAGTGGGGGACAATTTGATCAATGCATTAAATTTTCCCATCCATTGGAAACCGTGCGGCAGCAGGGAAGGAGGGAGTTTGCAGAAAATGGAATCCAAGTGGCAGCTCAGGGATTACAGAGCTCGGAAAGTGGAAGACAGGTGGCCGGCAAGGATTGGACCGTTCGTTTTTTTTTTTTTTTGTGGGAGGCAGTATTTAAAGAAGGATTTTAGAAGCTGGCGCCATTTTTCTTCTGCATGCAAACTCTTCATCTTCCATCTCCAGAAAATCCACCATTTTCTCCTCCTTCTCTCTAAAACCCTTCACCTTCTCTCTAAGATTCCGACCACTTCCTCCCCTCCGATCATCAACCTTCTTTCAGATTAAATACTCTCGGTGCCAAGAGCTTTCAATTGCATCGATCAAATTTTCATTTGAACCGGTAAGCAATTCTGTCCTTTTGAAATTCCTTGCCTTTCTTGCATGCAAGAACCGTTTCATGCTTGCATGTGTTTGTTAATTCATTCTCTGAATCCATTTTGTGTATTTGATGCAATGATGGATGTCTTTCACCAATCAGACCTTGAAATTGGAACCATAGAAGTAGTTGCTGTAAAAGACTTAAAAGCCTAGCTGGATTTAGAGGTAAGGGAAGCTTATAATAAATTTAAGGTTTAATAGGTTCGGAGGTCCCTATATTTGCGGGTTTGTTTCAATTGAGTCCTCCAATTTTGGAAGTGATCAATTAGGTCCCTAATTTTGTCAATTTGAATCAATAAAAGTCTTTCCGTTAAATGCAGTTAACGCCGTGAAGATTTTGAACATGTGACACGTTGACGCTTCCAGGTGGCACCGTTTCAAGTGTATAGGTGGATTATAAAAGGGTGAAATCTCTGTTAATTTAGAGATTTCACCTTCAAATACACCTTTTAATTTAGGGATTTCACCCTTTTATAATCCACCTATGCACTTGAAACGGTGTCACCTGGAAGCGTCAGCGTGCCACATGTTCAAAAACTTCATGGCGTTAACTGCATTTAACGGAAAGACTTTTATTGATTCAAATTGACAAAATTAGGGACCTAATTGATCACTTCCAAAATTGGATGACCCAATTGAAACAAACCCCCAAATATAAGGACCTCCGAACCTATTAAACCTAAATTTAATTATGATTATGTTTTATGAATTAAGGCATGATGGTTTGAGCATATGATTGATGTTGTATGAATTGGATTAAATATGAAAGTATGGTATGTTGTTTGATGTACTGCATGTCTGATTTTGGTATGAAATTATCTATATGTATATAACTTAGTAAACTTTTGAATCTGTAATCGAAGGGTCATTAGGACCGTTTGGTTTCCCCTAAAACGATCGGTCTTGTACAAATTGTGTCGAACTCAAATACTTTGATTTGATTGAATTACCCATTAAAGAACGTTCGGTCATACACTGAACGTTCGGTTTTATACTGATAATGTTTATTGAAAGTACTCGGTCATAAATCGAGTGCTCGGCCTGAGAAGGTACTCGGTCATAAACTGAGTACTCGATTTCATATTAATTGTCTTTATTATACTGAACGTTCGGTCTTGAAGTGCTTGGTCATACACTAAGTATTCAGTCTCATATTAACTATTTAGAACGTTCAGTCATACACTGAGCGTTCGGTTTATATTGATGATGTTTATTAAAAGTGTTAGGTCTTATACCAGTACCTGAATTTTAAGAACGTTCGGTCATACACTGAGCGTTCGGTTTATATTGATGATGTTTATTAAAAGTGCCAGGTCTTATACCAGTACCTGAATTTTAAGAACGTTCGGTCATAAACTGTACGTTCAGTTATACAAGTGTTTGGTATTAGACTGACACTTAATTTCTGAAGCATTCAGTTTCATATTATTATTATTATTCATTTTAAGAACGTTCGGTCATAAACCAAGCGTTCGGTTTTACACATATGATATTATGTTTGAGTATTTGGTCACAGACTAAGTACTTGGTTTGATGTTAACTATCCTTCTTGGGAAAAACGTCCGGTTTATAATATTATTTCTTTGAAAAGTGTTCGATCTTACATTGACGCTTGATTCCTCACAGAGTGTCCGGTCTTGTACTGACACTCACTTTATTGAAGAGAACTCTTTTATTTTAAAACGTCTGGTTTTCGGTGTTTAACTTCTTAAGCTCCATTGAAGAGTTTCTTATTGGAATCTTTCCGTCCGGTTTTCCTTGATTAAGTCCATTGGCTTTCATTGTTTAGTTCTATTGATCTTTCCGTCTGGTTTTCATTGATTTTCCGTTTGGTTTCCTTTTAACCGTTCGGTTCCCATTAGCTAGTCTGGCTTAGTTTTTCATTATTGAGTTGCTCATCGATTCTTTTCTTCTCTGCCAGACCGTTCGGTCACCTATTAGAACTCCTTGTTTATTCAGTCTCTTATTCTGTCTTTGACCGTTCGGTCACTTGTTGAATTCCTTTGATACTCAGTTTCCTCATCACTGTTGGATCATTTTGTATTCGTACTGTCTATAAGAAAAAGAAGTAAAGGATGAATGAGTTTATTATGATTTAAGAGTATTCTAGGGAGGAATAGCTCATGATTGAGGATGATTGGTAAAGTATGAACATGGTCAGACTCTGCT
Source organism: Vigna mungo (assembly GCA_036885675.1). NCBI lineage: Eukaryota > Viridiplantae > Streptophyta > Magnoliopsida > Fabales > Fabaceae > Vigna > Vigna mungo. The sequence continues at coordinate 33,482,872 of CP144699.1, forward strand.
GTCGTCCTGATCCTGATATTCCGTGATGACGCTTTCTCATGTAGAGGAAGGTTATTCATGCGTGGGAATGGCAGGAGGTCCGCGGTCATAAGACCAGATGACCGTTGTAGGACTAACCTCGGGTGGCAGCTGATAGTTCAGGCAGCTACTACACCACACCGGGTGCTATGGACGTCGAGCTACGTGATTCATACAGTCCGGACAGTGTCTAATTGGTTGGATATAATAGTAAAATGTTCGATTTTTATAGATATGAATGTGTTGATGAAGGTGTTGTTTGGTTTGCATGTTTATACGTATGTTAGAAATGATTAATTAAATTTACATAAGCTTACCATTATCTGTTTTGTCTTGTCTATGTTGGCGTTCGGTCTCAACCGTTCGGTTTGTTCTCTTCACTGCAATGATCATCCATTTGGATGTGAGCAGAGGGTGACCACGAAGATACTATGGAGGATGCTCTGCAGACGGATCAACCTATAGATACGATACCTGTGAACTCTGCAAGACCGTCCGGTCCTTAGTTTAGATTTGAATCATCACCTCGTGTATATAATCGTTCGGTTTAAGGTTTTGTTAAAATATTTGGTGTAATTTCCTTTTGTGTACCGTTCGGTCTTTAGTTGAACCCTTGACCGTCGGTTTAATCATGTATATTCTGCCACACTTGTATTTTTCTTGAAGAGTTCAAATTCTTAGTGAAATATCATATTTCTTCCTCTTCACTCGTTTATTTATTTTTCTTCTCCACTGTTCTTTATTATTATTATGATAACTCCTAAAATAAATCATAACTTTTGTTATAGATTTATTGGGATGTTACAATATAACCTTATAATTTGAAACAAAATCCTAATGAATTTCATAACTTTATAAACCAACCGTTTATCAACATTGTTTTATTTTATTTTTATTATAATTTATCATAATAATTCATATGTCCTTATATTTAATCAAAATACCTTTAAGAGCGTCATAATATATTAAACGAATCACATAAAAAAAATAATTTCTCAATTAATTTTAACAAAAAATATTATTATTATTACTATAGCATGTATAATTATTTAACATGTGTACCCATTTTTTAAATATTTTTAAATTATTTAAATTTTAAAGATAGTAATTAAAAGAGTAAAATTGAAAAACCAACGTATATATAATTATAGATATAGTTATAGATAAAATAAATTTTATTATTTAGATAAAAAATATTATAAATGATATCGTGTAAATAATATCATGAGTAATTATTTAAAATTTTTAAAATAATTACTAAAATGATAAAAGAGTAAATAATTCTTTTTATAATGAATAATTATTTGAATTCAAAAAAATAATTTTTAAAATAAAAAAATCTGAAAAATAATTTTTTGTTATAAATAATTATTTAAATTTTAAAAATAATAATTAGAAAGTATATTTTTTTATATATAGTTATAGATTATTAGTATAATTTTATTTATTATTACTATTATAAAATAATGAAAAAAACTCATAACTAATTATTAGTATCCCATAATCGATTATGTATTAAATAATACTTTAAAATATTTATTGGTTTTAATAATATATTTTATAAATATAGAATTCCAGTTTTATTTTTAAAAACGTCGTAAAAGAAGAAAGGAATATTTAAATTTCAAAATGAATATTAATCATATTTATACTAAAAAAAAATTTACTCTGACTCACAAACTAAAACATCTTCTTTGGTTTCATATATTTTTAAAGGTTAAAACCGCGTCCCCATTTTCGTAAGATATTCCTAATTTGGTTCCTTCTTTTAAACTTTCCTAATTGAGTCCTTATTAAGTGCTAATTTCAAACAAATTAGCCCCTTCTGTTAAAAATCGTTAACGGTGTTAAAATTGTGCAGAGGTGAGTAGATTACGTGATTAAAATTTTCTTTTTGAGGTGCTAAAATCGTGCAGAGGTATTAAAATTGTGCAGAGGTGTTAAAATGAGAATGAGAAAAATTTGAACACTTTGTACAATTTTAACACTTTTGCACAATTTTAACACCTCAAAAGGAGAATTTTAACAACGTCATCTACCCACCTCTGCACAATTTTAACACCGATCTTTAACGGTAGTGGCTAATTTGTTTGAAATTAGCACTTATAAGGACTTAATTGGGAAAGTTTTAAAAAAGAGACCAAATTAGAAATACCTTACAAAAATAGGGATCCTAAATGGTTGTAACCATTTTTAAACTTTAAAAATTAAAATATAATTAGTAGGGTAATAATTTTGACCTTTAATTTTGATTTTTAAAATAGGCCCAGAGTTGGTAGCAAAGAGTAAGACAGAAGTTGCACATTTTCTCTTATTTCTTCTCTCTCTCTCTCAACAGGAACAAAGAAAACCTCGCCTCTCCGCTCCGTCGGCATTACAGGCGGCGATCCTCTCCTTTGAAGCCGATTCTCTAAAGTAGTTCTTTGAGATAAGGGTAACGACTGTGAGACTGTTTTGATTAGTGTGAGTGTGACCTATCAGCGCCGATGTCAATGAATATGGAAAGCTCCACTTCTCAATTTCCAGTGTCTCAACTCAATTTCTCTCGGGAAATCAATGTATGCATGTGCGAGTGTTCGTTTCCTGCAACTCTTAGTAGCCAGCAACTAATTTTTAACTCCTTTCCATTGATTTTATAATTATAGAAGATGCAATAATGTTAGAGGTTCAAATTTAACTGTTCAATATATATTTTTTAATGTTGATAATTAATACTAATGCTGAAATGTTGGACTAATGTTGAGAAGTTACTTGCTTGCTTGCAGGGGAATGAAACGGAGATTATTATTTCGAGATACGAAGATCATTTTCTGGTGAGTGCTGATGAAGTTGTTTTCTATGTTTTTATGGTGATTGTGCTTACTTTTCTGACTGCTTATCAGGTTATTGCTACCCAAATAGGAACCATGGGGACAATAGTGTATGCCAGGTCTGCATGTGACTTCTGTGAAATATCATTGATTTTATTTATATTTCTTGACCAGTAAAATCATAAGCAACTAATACTGAGAATAAATATATCACTACTGATACTAAAAAGAATTCCACATCAAGACCTTGTTATATAGAGGTTTATGTGATATCATTAACTTTGTTAGACTCAGTCACTCAGGTCACCTTTGATTAGAAAAGCCATCCTCTGATGTGCAATAGACATGTAGAGATCTCTAATTTACTTTTTTGAACCCGTCGCTTCTAACTATGCCACCCCTAAAAGTTCGATCCACTCCTCCCAACCTATACAAGTCAATCTCCTTCAGGATCATTTAAGAAACCAATAACTTCGATTTTTGACAGCACCCTCGGGGGAAATTTATTGTGTCTATCCCATAATCTACTCCTAATGTAGTTGTCGGGAATACATTATATCCAATTACTTTACTAACTCCCAAGCAATGAAGTATGACTTGCCCTGCAATCTATCATGATTTGATGATGCTTTATAGTTCTTAATTGTGTAATTTCCCGTGCTGAAAAGACAGATAATTTGAGCATCTAACATGTAAATACAATTGGTGCACCTTCGCACAGAGTTTCTCCTTCCGGAGAATTGGTCTTTTCAATCACTTGTCTTCCTCCAATTTTTCATCTTCTGCCAAAATAGTAACCTTGATACTTTTTCTGGACATCTGCGTCTTCAGCTAAATGGCTGACCTGAAAGTGAAAACAATTGCCCTCATTGCTTCTTCTTTATTCCTAATATGGATAGTACTAAAGCTTCTGTTTCATTGTGGATAAGCACTAATAGTATAAGACTTCGTAGTTGAGTGTCCTGCTGCTATATTTCCTCCACACTGTCTTTTTCTGAGTGAATGATTGAATGGGACAGTAGTATTCTTGAAAAGGCGTGAGAAATGCATTCCTTGAATCAGGTTTGGTAAGCCATTATAGCAGTCCTAATGGATCCCAGTTTGAGTTGCAATTCCTCCTTCACTTGAGTTATGTTGAAGATTTGACATCAAAACCAAGGTTGTCAAAACCTGACCAGTCACTGAACTGGTGAAGGCATGAGTTTAATGTTCAAATTCAGAGTTTCACCCGAGGTTCAACTGGGTCCATCATAGTAAATATTATTGTTATAATATTTTAAATATAACAGTACTATATATAAAGTAGTATTATAAAATTTAAATTTAAACTTCACTTAAAAGTTTCATAAGACAACATATTATACAAGTAAGTTATATATGAAAGCAAACAAATCTAATACATCATGTTTAATTTTGAAAAATAACAAAATACATTAGAAATTGCAAGTCTCTTAAGAAAAAACAAATACAACAAAAAAACATGTTTTTAGAGCCAACTGTTTGAATCTCTCAACTTGCTGGTTTTCCATATTTTTTTTCTGGTTCTTGGCATGTTTGACCAGTTTTATCTTGGTTAAAATGAAATTCACTTTTTAGGAAACTTTGGATTGGAGCCTGGTCTGGTTCATAGCTCAACTCGTTGAACTAGTTGGTCCGGTCCGGTTTTGACAACAATGATGAATAACTTCTCTTTGATATCTTTGGCAGGATGTATGGACTTTGTAGTATTATTAAGATTGTGTTCATACTTGGCATTGCATTGTGCTGTTCATCCTTCCAAGAAATTGTTGGAACGATCAGTACCGATTTTTGTGCAGCGGAAATAAGTTCGATACGATTGTTAAAGCGGAAAGTGTGTTACGGTCAATAAAATGGTTCCTTTAACAATTTTAATTTTCTTATAAAACTTATATCAAACAATTGGTATGCTAAAAGTATAAAGAGTGTAGGGAGGAGAAAATCAACACAGTTAATTTTTATACTGATTCGAATCAGAAGATTCTACGTCCAGTTGTTAATCACTATAAATAGTGATTAACCTTTTCACTAAAATATTGTTTCACATATTACAATAATATGGAATAAAGAGTAAGAACAGAAAACACCTTCCTTTGACAAACGAATGGAAGAACCTTCCTTCGACAAAGAACGGGAAGAAAACTACTAAGCCAACTTGGAGAGAACCGCTCCAACCTTAGACACACTAAGCGCGAGCTTCTCCTATTCACAAGACTTAACAAGAGCACTCTATCACTTGAGAACTTCCTCAGACAAACTTTGTATTCTCAAATGGCATAGATAACCCTCTAAAGGGTTTGGTAAAAAGTATATATAGCCTAAAGGTTAGAAACTTAAAAGACACTTCCCAACTGCTAGTGATAATCGATTATTGTAAGTAATAATCGATTATTCGTGTCCGTTATGGATTTTTCAAAAAGGTGATAATCGATTATCTTGAGGAATAATTGATTATTTGCGCAACTTGAGCAGTTCTGACTCAGACCAGAATAATCGATTAATTGATTATCTGCACAAACTATCTCTACATAGGAAAACTTCTAAATGTTTACATCAACAAGATTAATCCTAATACAATTTATACTACAAGAATGCTTTTAAACATATTACAACAAGGATATTCAGGTTCTTCACTTTGTAGCATCATCAAAATCATAATCTCTTCAGTTACACCAATGCACCTCATTGGTAACAATAATATCTCAGTTTTTCCTTCTGGACATCCAATATCTGTACCCGCAATATTTTGAAATCCTTGTATATACATCATTAGCTGATCTTGATTGTTGCTAAGTTGGTTGCCTTTCATACATGCAGCTAAAATGTCCTTTCCCAAATCAATGCATCCCTGATCCTTGCCTCTAAATGCAACCTACCCTACTCTTTTGGCTTCTGCTGTCACACCTCAAAAAAATTTCTCTGTACTAGCAATCCAAATCATAAGGTTGCCCACCATTAAGATTCGGCAATTTGATTTTTCTCTCAGCTCTATCCTTATTCAGCCACAAGTTCAGTGTCTTAGGAGTGAGTTGTTCATCAACCTTCTCCTCGTCCAATATTCATTCTGTTGCCATTCACAGACTTCCAAGTCTACCAACATAGAGAATGTGATTGAAACCCATGCTCGCTGGGTTGTCCACAAGATTTTCCAAAGCCTTTGTCCTCAGGTCCATGTTCTGGTAGGTTAGATGATCTGCTTCACTATGATTAATCACCTGCAGCAGTACAACGATCAGTACAAAGATAGAGGGAGTAGGGGAAGAAACACAACAGAATAGAGGGGGAAGAGAATTAGAGAGAGAGATAAAATCTTTCATTCCTCTCCTCGTATGCAAAAGGAGATCTATTAGATGTAGTTTGCTGCGGCTAACCAACAATAAGGAAAAAGACAAATTTGCATAGATCAGTGCTCCCTATTTGCGATCCATTTTATCCTTACGTTTATCCTCATAAGTAACATAATCTCCCATCAAAATGGGCTTTTTCTTCTTTCTATTGGGCTTCTCATAGTTTTGTTTGGTATGGTATTGTTTCTCTTCATGGATTGAATCCATGCCTTCTTGAATCTCTTCATCATAAATAATCTCTTCATGCCTTCTTAAATCTAGAAAGCCCTTCACTGAAAAAGTCTACGGGACCAAAATATCCACAAAAGCCTTGTGGGTTAGAGTCAGCCTATTGTCCTTCTTTTTAGAAAAAATGCACTTTCAATGAAAGCGTCAAATGATGTGCTTGACTGATAATCACCTACAAAAGCCTTGTGGGTTAGGGTCAGCCTATTGTCCTTCTTTTTAGAAAAAATGCACTTTCAATGAAAGCGTCAAATGATGTGCTTGACTGATAATCACCTGCAGCAGTAGGAAAATAAGAGGGAGTAGAGGAAGAAACACAATAGAATAGAGATGGAAGAGAATCAGAAGAGATAAAATCTTTGATTCCTCTCCTTTGTAAGAGGAGATCTATTGTAGATATAGTTTTGGGTGCCTAACAAAAAGACAAATTTGCATAGATCGGTGCTTCCTATTTGCTACCCGTTTTATCCTTACGCTTATCTTCATAAGTAACATAATCTCCCATCCTAATGGGCTTTTTCTTCTTTCTATTGGGCTTCTCATAGCCTTGTTTGTTATGGTATTGTTCCTCTTCATGGATTGAATTCATGCCTTCTTGGGTCTCCTCATCATGAATCATATCGTCAGACCTATCTTGTTATTAACCCAAGATAAAGTTCTTAAATCTTAGGAAAAGAATTAAAAGATGAAGAAGAGAGAAAGAGAAGAAACTACCGTGTAATGGTTTATTGAATCACAAAGATCTCCAACTCATTGGACACCCCTTTTGACAACTAACAAACTGAAGTTGTTAAAATAACTAGGACTTGAGATAAATCCTTGTTTATTTGTCAGCTTAAAATTATGTATCATCATGTACATTCAAATCAGTGATATGTTTCAATAAGAAAGGATTACTCACACAGTTGCCTATATGACTTTTCACTTCCAGAAAGGAAGAAGGGGTGTCCATCAATCCAACTTTCAACGTTTCTGTTATATTTGGCAAACGGGATGAGGTATGCTTACCTATGTCGGAAAGTATTTGTTATCCTTGATATTTTCTGTCATATTGTGCTTCTTATTCACAGAATGTATCGATGCAGCCAATGTTGGTAGCATGTGCACGTCAGCTGATTGAGCAAATGAGGTAGGTATTCTTTTGTTCCTTAAGAGAAAATCTCCAACTTTTTTAGATTTTTATTAGAAATATTATATTGTGTTTATGTTAATTAGGGAAACATAGTACCTATATGTTTATTAGGAAAACATTGTTCTTATTTTATTTTATTTTATTCTTACATATTCATTTGTATTTGGGCTTAGCTCATATTTCTTCTATTATAAATAGAGAACCCTATGTGTATGCAAAGGCACACAAGGGAGATTTCTCCTCATCTCTACACTATTTCACATTGTATCAGAGCAAGGTTCTCTGATTCTTTAGCCATTGTCTTCGCTGTCTGTCGGCGGCCGGCCGCCATGGTCGCCGGCAGCCCCTACTAAAAGTCTCTACTAAAAGTCTTTCAACCTATGTCATTCTGCTTCAGCCAAGAAAGGCCACCGCCGCCGGCACCGTCTCCGGCCGTTCGCCGCCGTCGGCCACCGTCTCCAGCCGTTCACCGCCGCCGGCCACCGTCTCCGGCCGTTCGCCGCCGCCTGCCACCGTCTCCAGCACCGTCTTCGGCCACCGTCTCCGGCCACGTCTCTGGCCACCGCCTCCGGCCGTCGTCTCCGGCCACCGTCTCCGGCCACCGTCTCCGGCCGTCGTCTCCGCTCAACGCGCCTCCACGCGCCGTCTTTCTCCGATAGATCTCGGACGCGTACTGTTCACGTGCCGCTGTTCCGGTGTCGGAATCACACCGCGCCACTGCCGGTCTTCTCGCCATTGCTTCCTCTCTCCGGTATGACCCTCCAAAGCAGCCATTGCTTCCATCGTCATTGTCTTCAGCATCTTCGTCTTCTCGCCACACACTTTCGCATTGCGGAATCTTCCTCTCGTATCTGCGTTCTGGTGTATGCCTCCACGAATGGGTTCTAATTCCCTTTTCTCGTGCTGCACCGATTGGACCTTCTTGCCATCCGTTGCTTGTGCCGCCACTGCAATCAGTCACTGCTGTCACAATCTGTTGCCAGTCCTACCTCTACTGCTTCCGCTATCTTATCTTTTCTGAAAGGTCTTCAAGGGCAGTTAGTGGTTAACACCAAGAAATTTCAACACTAAAATTATGACCAACCCTTTGTTTTTTGGGTGCTTTGATGAATAAGAGCTCATTATGATCTTCCACTTTCACGGTCATCGGCGCGCCGTCATTTCCGCCGTTCGTCGTGAGGGGGAGTATGAACCAAGTTAGGCAGACTCCACTAGTCAATGATGGCAGTCCTTGCAGTTTTGTTGCTTTTAGCCACTACAGAACCCATCAGTGAGTGATGGCATTCCCTGTAGTTTTGTTGCTTTTAGCCACTACAGAACCCATCAGTGAGTGATGACATTCCCTGTAGTTTTGTTGCTTTTAGCCACTACAGAACCCATCAGTGAGTGATGGCATTCCCTGTAGTTTTGTCGCTTTTAGCCACTACAGACCCCGTCAGTCAGTGATGGCAATCCCTGTAGTTTTGATGCAAGCCTCATCCTTACTTGATGGTGCTATTTTGTCAAAGTCACTCCACTTGAATTTTCATGGTGCTATTTGAAGTTTCGCAGTTGTCCACCACTGTCCATAAATTGCTGTTAGTTGTTCGTCGACATGTGATTACGCATCTGTTTGTCGCACACTCTTGAAGACAAATCATATATTTCAAATTGAGTTTATTTATTCCAAGCTTGGTCCATACAATCTGTATGCTCCAGCTTGAGTGGAGTGTTAGAAATATTATATTTAGTTTATATTGTGTTTATGTTAATTAGGGAAACATAGTACCTATATGTTTATTAGGGAAACATTGTTCTTATTTTATTTTATTTTATTCTTACATATTCATTTGTATTTGGGCTTAGCCCATATTTCTTCTATTATAAATAGAGAACCCTATATGTATGCAAAGACACACAAGGGAGATTTCTCCTCATCTCTACACTATTTCACAATTTTATTACGCATCTAAAGTGTTCCACTTTTCCTCAGAAATTTAGTTGGGTTTCAAATATCTTAAAAGAGATATTTCAAATTGTTAATATATGAGCCTTTTATTGTTCATGTATAATTTAATAATTATTTCGGAAATCATGTTGACTCTCCAATTCTTGCTTTGCAGTTTGTCTGGCTCCTCCAGGCCATTGGTCCTCTCGCTTGGTCTTAAAGACCATTCGGTGGTATGTTTTACTGCTTTGCTCTTCCTCACGCAAAAAGGAAAAGAATAAACAAACAAATAACCATACATATTTCAATAAATATGCAGGAGACGTTGAAAGGCATTGTTTCTGCTGTGACGGACAATAGCATGTGGTAAGAAATGGCTGATGAAAACATATCAAGTGGCATTCTACAAAAAAGAAAAGGTGATTGGATTTTAATGTCAAGTTTTAAAATTTATAATATTTTTTATTACGAATATTGCAGATACTATAAGTGTAGAGAGACAATGTTGAACTAATGACCGAAGTAGGAAACGGGAGAGGAAAAGTAGAATTTTTAAGATCACAATTTTCATATTGTTGTCATGTGTTCAAATTAAAAACGTTTAATTGCCTCCCCATTAAATATGTCATTAAATTATGTCATTGTTAAAATGGGAGAAATAAAAGGATGCTGATTTGAATTGTTTTTTGTTTGAATTAAGTAGAAAACGCCGGGAGATTGAGAGAAATTCAAATTTTTATTCTTCTATAAATTTGATCTGATCTGTTTTAAAATTGGACAGTTATCTGAAACACTGAATCAAGTTTCAGTGGTTGAACTATGGTAAATTGATGTTAGTAAAATTATTATAATATTATCAATATTTGTATTCTTTTATTTACTATTTTTTAATAAATGAGAAAGAGAATGAAAGTTGTTTGGTTCTATATATTCATGCTGATAGAAAGGAGGGGAATAATGATTTTGTTCATTCCACCCACGAGCAGAAAAATATTGAAAATTTTGCCATTTACCATTTTATCCTGCCAATTGCTTTAAATAGTGGTGCAATTATCATTGTCAGTATAATACAAATATTTAGTAGTTTTTAGCTCTCGTCTTCTTTAAATTTAGGATATATAATATTTTTCCAATTATAATCTTTATTTAATTAATATGAAAGGAGAAAAGTCTTTTGAAATAATGATACATAAAGTAAAGTAACTCTCTTAAAATTGCATTCAAAATAGAAAAAAAGTAGTTTTTTTTTCCTTGGCTTAAACGACCATTATAAAGGAACATAAAGAATATTTTTAATCTGTAACAATATATTTGTAGAAATAAATATATTTTAATTATATAATTCATAACTTATGTGTGACATCCCAAATTATATAGGATGATATAATATAGAATGGAACACATAATAATAAAAGAGAGCAGCTAAGAGGATGTAATTATAGTATAATTTTACAGTCATCCCAAAAAGGCTATAAAATTAAACTTTACACAATTTAAAATATTTCAAAATAAGTAGAGGACTACACTATTCTAAAGAATCTATAAAGTTTTAGATTTCTTCTACAAACAAGTCTTCCAAAAATGAATAAAATAGATAAAATATTTCCTAGGATCTAGGGGCTGCATCCTCACTCTCCAATGCTTGCTCAAGAGAAACATCATCTGCATCTGTTCACATCCAATTGGATGATCATTGCAAAAGGGAACATACACAAGCAACACAAACAAGCAAGGGTGAGCTAGGTACAAAAAGCATGTTATCAATCATATACAACTTGCAAAGTTCAATCAAAACATATTAAAAGACACTACAAGACTTGTTACATTATACACCGACTCGTCCGGACTAGAATGAATATCGAGCTATGGCGGGTTGTGCACTTGTGGTGGCCTCTACTGCTTTGCAAAGCCATTGCCATGGGTTGAACCCTACCACACACACAAGTGTAAGTCCGTTATCACTCACCTTGGGTCATACTAGAAGCACCCAAGACTAGGACATCCTACTACTCTCATCACATGATTAATTCTTCTCTGAGTGAGATTGAAAGAGTCATTAGAGTGTTAAGATAACCCCCAAGACTGAGCTTCCTATATTCATTCTAAACACTACAAGGATCTCATCTAGAGATCTTACATTTAAACCACTACCAACAATCGTAAAATCATGTTTCATTCTTTTTCAAGTCATATACTTTCAAGTCACATACTTCCAATATATAACATACATGTACAGTAACTAAAAATTTAATTCCATAACAAAATTAAAAATTTTAATACCTATATATCATAATATAATATTAAATATAACTTAATCCTATTAAGTTTCTATAAAAAAATATAAAAATTAAATATATAAGTATAAATATAAATATATGTAAATATAACCTACGGAATGCCCACTTCTTTATATATATATATATATATATATATATATATATATATATATATATATATATTAACATATATACTGACATTATGTAATATATGTATTTGTTATATATATATATATATTTATTTATTTTAAAGAAAGAACTTAACAAAGCTAAAACAATTATATTATTATTTATTTTTTTATATTACTATGGAAAAGAATCACCACACAAATCTTGGTTACTGTTACTGGAATTTTTCTTTGCAGTAGAAATGTACTTCTCTTCCATTACTACTCTCATTTTCATTGCTCACAACATGGACCCCACTCCCTTTTATTCATTTAAAAGTAAAACACTTTTCTCACAAACAACTCCATGCAGAGAGTAAAGCCTAGGCTCCCACTATTTCTCTCACTCACGCAGGCACCAAAACTAATACAACAATAAAATACTCTCTGTAAATTATTTTCCTCCCAACGCTCACAGATGCAGTATCCATCTTCACTACAATATTTAAAACTATCACTTTTAACTCTCTCCACCAAAACTCAACTCCCACACGCGTTCACACTTTCCTTCCTAACTATCCCTTCCACTACTACAGCAAGACCCATACCCATACAACACTCTCCATTCCTTTCCACTTTACTTCCAACATTCTCCTACAAACCCTTAAAACCATCTACCCCCACCTTTTGTTTTATCCTAAAACTTACAACTTCCAATATATAAAACCTTTTCTCTTACAACTTAGAACCCATACATACTACCCATAAAACTACGGACGATACTCCTCTCATGATTTTCATTTTAACCACTGAAACTCAACCTCATTGTTTCCACACTCTCCTCATTTCATCATTCTAAAATTCCACATATAATTCTTACAGTAAACAAAACTTACCCCTTTCTACTCATGCTTAATCATAAAATCTCTTCCTTTTAATGAGGCATAACCCACCCAATTTTCCCTAAAAAAATTCAAAACTAACAATTTAACATATTAAGCCCCTGTTAGATGCGTCCAAACCAAAAAGAAAAGAAACTTATCGTATTTCATTCAAATCACAAACATCAATTATCAGTTCTATAATTTAAACAGTCAGGAAACATATAACTTATCATACAAAATACTAAATTTAACTCAACCAATGTCACAGTACCATAACACAGTCTACACAATATTTTGTTCTACAAATTTCTATTTAAAGAAAAGAAAGACCCAGCTCCCCTTACCTTCAATTGGTAGCACAGTACAAAAGGAATTTGCCCCTTTTTTTCTTAATCCTCAATTAAAAGCAAGAGTCACCTATAGATAGACAAATTGTAGATAGAAAAGGGTTCTTAGGATCTAATAGAAACTAGAAAATTTTGGAAAAAGAACAAGATGAATCACATGCAGCAAAACTGTTGCATGCCCCACAGTCCCAAATTGCATTGAAAAGTGAGAAACAACTTACCCGCGGAGGAAACTAGAAATTGATCGGTGCAACTCGAAGCCTTTGATGTCAAGATCATCTAGGTGCTTACGAAATGAAGATTCAATGGCTCAATTGAAGAAGAATCTAGAGAGAAGAACAAGAGTTTGGAAAGAGCAAGGTTAGAGAAAAAGAAAGAGCTTCTGAAACTGAAGCTGTTAAACATTTTAATTTTCTAAAACTTAATTTATTTTTATTTTAATATTCTTAAATGTTTTAAATTTTAAATTATAGTATATTACATTATGTGTTTAATTTTGTTGTAATAATTAAATTAATAAATTTTGTATCGAATATGGAATTGTTAAAATTAAACAATTTAAATATTTACCTTTTTATACTTAATTAATACAAAGAGACTGTTTCATCTTTAATTTGATGGCGGTAGATTTAATGTCATCATGTCGTGTACTTATATAAAACAATCATGAAGTTCTGTAAAATTTAGATATGATATTTAACTCGCATATTTTAATCAAGTTTTAAGAAAATTTTTAAAGGAGATAGAACAGCGCTTTATATAAAAATAGTCAAATTAAAAAAATTATTAATCGATTCATGCATTATTATTTTTGGCAACCGCCTAAATCCTTTCAAGAGGAAAAAAAATTAATGTATTATTATTATTATATATATATATATATACTCATTAAAATAAGTTGAAAATTTCTCCCAAAGAAAACATAATAGGATGAATAATGTTAAAAGTATAAAAATACTCATAAATTTATAGATTTATTGTCTTGCAGTTTTAAATATCTCCTCTCGAAAAACGTACTTATCTCTGAGAACCCATAATAGTCTTCTCTACAACAAATACATAAGGAAGAAAATGGAAAAGCCACTTCCTTTGGAGGCTTTATTATTCTAAAATTTTCGACACCACTTGATCACAGGATTTACACTGGAATGGTTTTTCATATAAATTGCCTTTCCTATAACATAAAAAGCACAAAGCTTACGAAACTATGTGGTAAAAACAAGAAACACATAGGTGACAGAAAACTGGAGAGGAGAATTCTCATTCATTTCCAAATTTGAATCAATGATTGTGAGAGACCCCTTTTGGTGATGGTGATGCATTTTATTCCCTTATGGTGGTAAGGGGATATCAGCCAAGTCTTCTCTGTAAGGAATTTCATTCAACTCTAATTGACCCTTTTCCATTGCTCCTTCATTCTTTGTCTCAATATATGTCTTAACAGTGTCTTTTCTGAATGTTAGGTATATTACTGACCCAACATAAAGTGCCATTAGAGGAAACACTACGATCCCAATCAGCACATTTGCCACCTTTGGTAGACTGCTATGAATTAACCAACCCACGAATGCAGTAGAAAGGTAGTATACATTTATGCCAATGATTCCCAAGCCCAGAATCCATGAGATCACAATTATCTGCACCAAAATTATGTCACTCTTTTTATTTTCAATCTAAAATCTTCAATCTTTCTCCAAGACATAATGGTTAGTGGATACAAATCTATCTATCATTCTTTTAGGGGAAGAATACAACTCACAATTTTAGAATTCTTGTGAGGTCCCATCTTTGTACTGCTGCTGCTGAACTTAAGCAGAGGAATCAAAGCGAATGGAAGCTCAAATGAAAGTATCATCTGCAAAACGATTTAGAATGCAGTTTATTGTGATTTTCATTACAATAACTTTATGGGTTGAATTTGTTTCTAGTCTTTTATGTGAAACTAAAATTCGTTTATATGTCAAATTTTAATATATTTTAATCTTCAAAGTTTAAAAATAAATAAATATAATTTTTTTATACCATGAGTTAAAAGGATGTTTCAAACTTATATTTAAGATAGAATATATTAGATGGTGTAATAGACTCAAACACTAAGAATACAATATATATTAATTTTTTAAATTTATATATCTAAATGTATCAATGAGTTAATAAATGCTCTTAGAACATTTACTAGCAGGACAAGTTGTAGAATATACAAACCGATGCAATGATGATGAGCCGACCAGCCCCTTGAGAACCTCCAATGATTGAAACAATAAGACTAGGTGTTATGGCAATGCATCTAGTAATAAAGTTTCTAATCCATGTTTTCATCCTCATGTCCAAGAAACCCTATTGCATCAAACCAGCAACTTGAGCATACCCTTCATCAAATTATAAAAAAATACAGTGTTCAATGATATTCCTAAGTAACCTGCATGATGTATTGCCCTGCATAGGTTCCAGTGATGGCTGAACTTTGTCCTGAGGCTAGCAGTGCTATAGCATAAATGGTAGAGCTCGACCGTCCCAACACGTTCTACAAGCAAAGGACAACAATTTTTCGTGTCAGATAAATTGGAACTGAAAGGATTAAACTTAACATCATGATTTAACTATGGCAACTTCTGTAGTGAACTGAGTAATTAACCTTGAGAAGGAAAGAAGCAGAGTTAAGGGTAAGATCGCTGCACTGATCAGCACTTGCTGCAGAAAGATTGTCAGCAGCGCAAACAGTTCCAGACACAGAAACCATTGCAACGTTGATTAGGAATGCCACAAACAATGCAAATCCACTTTCTATGAGAAAGTATCTACATGCATCCTGCGCAATCAAGCAAATATGTCATATTGAACTTGTTTTAAAGTTTGTCACTTATTAAAAGCTTTCTTTATTTTCAGAGTGCCTTACATTGATGCCACGCACTGAACTGGGTACTTTTCTAGACAGGACCAGAGCAGAGTGGAGGAAAAGGTTGTGCCTGCATTTTGTCATCAACCGCTAAACTTTAGGCAGTCAATCCCGTTAAGAAATAGACTTTAAACCTAACTTAATTTGACAAAAACCGTAAAATTTGTATCCATTTATATACTACAAATTGGTTTTATCTTTAGTACACGTGAGACTTGTAATAAATCCTTGAAGATATGAGTTTATAAACTTAGCTAGGTAGGTGCATTATGTTAATCAACTATAGCAAAATTAAAACATGCTATCATTATACCTTATATATGATCAATTTTCCCATTTTATCCTAGTAAAGAAAATTCCAACAGGTTCATCCTTATGTGATGTTTATGGGGGAAAATGAAAAAAAGCAGTAGTTAAATAGAAGGAAAAGAGGAAATGTACGGCATGACAAGGGCACCCAAAAGAGCAATAGCATCCCCTGTAGCTCCCTGACCACTGAGTTTTGGCACAAACATTCCTTTCAATACACCAGAAGCAGGTGGTTTTACGTAGCTCATTTCCCCAAAGAAACATCCAGCCATTACAAAAACTAGCACTGATATCAGCAGTTCCAACTTCCTTACCTGCGCAAACAGTAACACTTAGGAAATTGTAATTGAAAGAATATGTATGATCAAATAAAATTAACCAATATCATGAGATTTTAGTATCTTAATGAGTTAGGATAATGATTCTTAATTATTACAACAACAACAATAAAAAGAAGCAAAATTACCCCAAATCTCTGCAGACCAAGAAATAAGAGGGTGCTGCAGCCAGTTATGAGAACTCCTGCCCATACAGGGATGTGGAAAAGTATGTTCAAAGCGAAGGCTGTGCCGATCACTGTCATCATCAAGTTTGGATCAAATTAATCAGCGCCAGTTTGTATAATAGATGCCAACTCTGTGAAAAGCTTTTTGAAAAAATGTAATGATTTTTTAAAATCAATAAACCAATAGATATTATTTTTTTCTTATGAAAATTAGGATTTTCAACCTGAATTAAGAGGGATGCCTCATTTTAATATATTCTACTGTTTGAACTAACTTCTTTCATATTTTTATTACAGGATGATATATATAAGTACATTGACCAAAAATATGTTTATAGGAATACAACCATTTCAGTGAATATTAATATATTATGAAAATATAGTAATTAAAAATTAAAATGATAACTTATATAATTAGATAAATAAATAAATTAAGTTAAGTCATTCAAATATTATTAAATAACAATTTATTTTTAAGAATATTATGAACATGCATTATAAAAAATATTAATAGTTATAGTGATATTTTTAAAATGTTATTGTTAATAGACAAGGTGTCAAATGTATTTCTTTTTAACTTTTGAATTAAATAAATTGAGTTTAATTTAACTAACATTCAAAAATTATATTCTTTTTCAACTACCCTAACTCGAATCCAGATTGATCAATAGATTTGAAGTCATTATTGAGCAACTAATTAAAACCACCCTTTTGTAGATGTTTCGATATTTTTTGGTTGTTGTTTATGCATCTTACTTCAATTTAAAATATATAAATATATAAAAATCTTATCTTATATGAATTATATAAATTAATATTGTAAAATTAAATTAGATTTTGAAGTGTATTTTATGATATAACTAATATTCTTTCTTCTCTTAATTTTTTTTTTCATGCAATATATTTTTGAATTTTAAAATGATTATAATATTTTAACAATATTTTTAATAATTTTTTGATAATAGATTACGTTGTATGACTATTTTATTGTTTTGTAAATTTAAAACAGATAGATCACAGTATGTGACATAAACAATTATAAAAAAAATTGTAAAAAAAAAATTATTAAAGATTTATTTCCATTTTAAAAATAGCCGACAGGGTGATTTTTTCAGGACATTATGAGATTTCGATTGAAAGTTGAAAGGGAAAAAAAGAAGGAAAACCTTCAGGTATGTCAGCAGCTATGACAGCGAGCTCAGCTAATAACCACAAACAGTACTTTACCAATAATGGATATTCGGCTTTACATAATTCTGAAAGGTGTTTTCCTGCAAAATTCAAAACCACAACGATAAAACTATCGATCTCATGCAATTGTTCATCGATATTCCACTCTCTGTTTTCGATCTTACCAGTCGTTACGCCCAGATTCGCAGCCAACGATTGAATTATAAGCGCAAACACCAGTCCAATCAGTATTACCCACAGCAGCTAACACAACACAATACAAAATTTCAATTTTAGAGCTTTTACAAACAAAAACTTGAGAGGATTCAACTTAGACCAACACTTAGAAATTACAACATTGATTTGATAGGTTTGAAAGAAATTGTGGGTTGAACTCTACTGTCAAAATACTAATGACAACTAACATTTGCTGATATAGAAAAAACTTGAATATCTCTAATTTTTGGCATGTATATACTGATGTTTGTTCATTCAGAGTTCGAGTAATCTTGTTGTTTAATTCAAATACCTCATATTTGTGATCAGCTCCAGCTTGCAGATCAGTTTCCACTGCATGTGTAAATGGCAAAGAACAACTAAGCTCACAGAGAAACAAGTAAACGTGATAAAGGGTATGAAAATTTAGAGTGAGAGAATTACTGTTTCCAGGATCAAGGTAAGCCAAGGAAACCAGAAAGCCAGGACCCACATATGACATGAACTTTTTCCACCCAGGCTTCTGTGATCGACACATCAATGTTAAAATATATCTGATATACGTGTATCAGATGGATGAAGCTAATTCACAACACATCAATGTTAAAATATATATGATATGCATAAATGCACTTCCTTGTGAAAGACGTTTAACACATTTTATGCAAAATACACGAAGAACTGTATAAAAGTTTGAGAAATCTTAAGAAGAAAGGCAGAATGACAGAGAAAGAAAGAACCTCATGATTTGAAGAGGCATCGTGCTGAGAAGGTGTAGGAAGGTTGTTAGAGGGAGAGAGATTGACTGCGACTATGCGGTTACTACCTCCATTAACTCCCTTTGGTTGCTGTTGCATGAAGCTAGCCATCTATCAGTCTTTTTGTTTTTGTGTGTGCATGCAAGATGAAGGGTGGTTGAGTGAATAAAAAGTAGTTGTATAAGTCTTTATATTTATACTCAGTACGCCATAGTTATCACTGGTTTTGTGTTGAGACAACTTAGACTTCCATTTTCATGCCTCTTAGTCTCAGCTAGCTGACACCATGTAGCATATTGTTTTATTGCAGATGGCATGAATCGCAGTACATACGTTTAAATCTTCTTCACCTTATAATTATATCACACTTAGCCTAATATTTTTTATGTTTTCTGTAACTTTCCATTGTTCATGGAAAAATAACCTTAAGAAACTAATGCAAGAAGTATTTCCCCATCTCAAATATGTTAAGAAAAACTCGAATTTTAGAGTCTTATTTCCACATCTTATTTTAGAGAGTCTGGATTTTCTATATGATCTTACCAAATTGAAAATTAAAGAATGACAGTATATTTAAATATTTTAATAATATCGACTTATGTGAAACTAGTAAATTCTACAACTTTTTAAGGTATATTAGTAACGGGGCCTTAGAAAATTTAATTTATTTATGTTAATTAATGCACTGATCAAGATTCAAGTCTGTTTTTTATTTATTTGTAGAAAAAAGGTGTCGACATAGTAGACATTTATTTAGTTAATATAAGTTATCGCATGAATAAGATATGTGCCAACGAACAAAAGTTGCTATCATTTTTCATTGATCCATTCAACTGATTTTATAATTGATATTTAATTTTTTATGACATCATTTTACTTTACTCTTTTTTTCTCGTTGAAAGAAAAAAGTGGCAAATACAACTTTTTAATTTAATCATATTGTGTGCCTTGACAAGATGATTAATATTGAATGGATTTATCTTCTTCCACATCATACAAAATAGTGATTGTCAATTAGTTTTTGAAAGACAGAGTTATGGATATCTTCATTTGTCAAAGAGTTAAAGAATAGAAATGAATAATCATTATAACTCATGAAATTGATTGCACCATGTAAGAAAAAAATATCATTAGTGAGATTTTTTTACGGGAAAAATGACTTCATTATTATGGATCTAGGCATTTTTTTTATTTACGTAAATAGGCAAGTCAAATAATCTCTACACAGCTTCTACTCTGACACAATAAAAAAGCTGAAGTCGTGCACCTTCACACGTTTTTAGACATTGATAATCGATTACGAGCACCTGTAATTGATTACACACTATTAAAGTCATGCAGGGGACCACGACTTCACTGGTAATCGATTACACTATTACTGTAATCGATTACTAGTGCTAAAATTCGAATAAAAGGACCTTATAATTGATTATAGTGTTGTTGTAATTGATTACCAGAGGGAAAAAAAAGCTTAAAACTAAGTTAAAATATGAATTACATTCATTTGGTATTTGGTACAAAGGAGGCATTGATATGGTTTTTTCAATTACTTTGAGAGCATGTTATCCTTTAACAATCTTTGCATCATCACCGACAAAGGGCAGGGTATCTTATCAACCTTAAGATCAGAAGAAGTTGGTTAGGAAGAGGACGGTATAAACTCTGTTTACTGCATACATCTCCAACTTCAATAACAAATTAAAAAAATCAGGAACTCAGACAACAATTCATAAACTTGGGTACTAATTAACTAATTTTTACTATCAATTCACTTTTTAATTTTCATACACTGAAGTCTTACAATTTTAATTTTATTATATTCTTACAGCTTACAAGGTAAAGCAACCCATTGTGATGACAAAACTTACTGCAATGAGAGGCCAATTCTCCCAACAAGTAGCTTGGATAGATAAAATTCAATTAAAGAAATGATCTCAGGCTTTTGATAAAGGTAAAAGATATGAACATATGACCACAAATCTTGTTGAGTACATGAACTTCGTGCTAAAGGGAGCACGTTTATTACTAATTTGTGCTTTAATCAAAACAACCTTTGAGAAGACACAATCATGGTTTGTTGAACGAGGCTTAAAAGCACAATACATATTACGACCAAGCCACCAATATCTAGTAGAAATTACTGACATTATTCGAAAAAATCAACAACAATTCATATTTTGTTGTATTCATCGCTATGATAAAAAAAATTTGAATTTGATGTTTAAGAAATCTCAACGCCCCACCAATGTGGCCCACATCTAATTTCATATAACGTTAGGCTAAATGAATGATGGGGTGATTATGGTCACTTCCAAGCTAATTGTCTCCCTTGTCATCATGTTATTGTCGTTTGTGCATATTCACATATACCACTAACCCAATATATCGATCTGGTTTACACTCTTCACAATAATTACAAGGCATGAAGTACGTTTTCACTCCTCTGAAATGAAGATTATTGGTATGTGTATACTGGTCCAAACTTCATACCAGATCCTCAAATGTGACACAAGGCATCGGGAAGTGCAACGACTACTAGAATCCATAATGAGATGTATCAGTTGACCTTGGATAAACACAAAAAAATGTTCTTACTATCGCAACAAAGATAATCATAAGAGGACATGTCCATATCCCCAATAATTATTACATCTTTGTATTAATAACTTATTAACATTAATAAACTACATTTTTGCTTTATATTATACTTATTTTTTACTTTAACAGACAATTGATCCAATTTATAATCACTATAAAGGAAGCATGACAAATTTTTAATGCACAAATCCCTTTGATATTTCAAATTTCCATGAACGTAATGAATGTAATTCATATTTTAACTTAGTTTTAAGCATTTTTTTCCTATGGTAATCAATTACAACAACACTATAATCAATTATCATGCTCTTTTAATCGAATTTCAGCACTAGTAATCAATTACAGTAGTGGTGTAATTAATTACTAGTGAAGTCGTGACTCCCTACACGACTTTAACACTATGTAATCGATTACAGGTGCTCGTAATCGATTACTGATTCCCGAAAATGTATGGAGTTCCACGACTTCAGCTTTTTTATTGTGTTAGTGTAGAAGCCCTGTACCTCTACACGACTTCTTCATTTTAAGTCGTGTGGGGGTTGCACGAATTGCCCATTTACATAAATTAAAAAAAATTGTCTACATCCGTAAAACCATGTCATTTTTTCCTATATCTATAAAAAACCCATTAATGTAAATGTGAGAATTTCTAATTATACTAACCAAAACACATTCTCTAAAATAATTTAGTGAATTAAACTCAATATTTTTATTAGTTCCAATTTTATATAATTTTAAATAAAATACATGTGTGTTGCAACTTTTGCACGCCCTTGTTTACATCATGTTTCATATATTTTGAAAAATAACTCTTTTGTAAAGCTTTAAAATCTTAGTCTCCTTGATTTTGTAGATATTTTATTTTTAAGTTCTACGTGTAATTATTTTAAAAAAGTAAGTAGGTTGGTTATTAATTTTAAAGTAAAAGATAACTGCTCAAATTTACATTCCATAATTACAACTAATTGTATTACTTTTTTATTCCATAGTCTAACACTAATGGAAAATAGACTTTTCATAACAACATATTATATAGGTTTTAATCCATTAGGTATAAAAAGTGATGCAGTGAGAATTTTGTAAATAATGAGAGATATTTTATACCGGTTGTCATGAGAAAATTTACATACAAAATTGTTGTGCATTTATAAGCATTACAATAGAAAGTATTAAGCAACCTTACAGACTGAGAACGAAGGATAGAGAAGGCAAAGAAAGTAAAGAGAGCGCCTTGAGAAGATAAACGAATTGTGTTTTGATTGATGTGTTGAAAACCTTATAGATGGATAGGCGCTAGTGCCTATTTATACAGAGAAAAGGAATAACAGAAAGCAATAAATGCTTAAAAACATAAAACAATAAACGGTTACATAAAACAACTTATGGTTGATCGTAAAAGCGATGTTGAGGATGAAGGTCAGAAAACTGAGTAGTGAAGAATGAGACCGAGCGGTGGAAATGAAGAACCGAATGGTGGAAGGTGGAAGCTTAAATGAGACCAAGAAATAGTGTGAATAAGGTCAACTGGTAGTATGACTGGGACCGAACAGTAGTGTGCATAAGGCCGAGTGGTAGTATGATCGAGACTGAAGGTGGAAGCGTGAATAGGACCGAGTGACAGTATGACTGATATCGAAGGTAGAAGTATGAATGAGACCATGCGATATTATGACCGAGACCCAACGGTCTATGGTTAAGTTTTTGAATTCTGACAGCCCCCGTCAAGCTTGGCATAGATGTCTATAGTGCCATGCTTGGAATTAATGTCGTGGAACGGAGAAGGAGGAAGCGACTTTGTGAGAATGTCAACAAGTTGGAGATTGGAATGAATAGGTAGAATTTTGACGATTCCTTGCTGAACTTTCTCGCGGATTAAGTGGCAGTCTATCTCAATATGTTTTGTCCGTTCGTGAAAGACTTGATTAGTGGCAATCTTAATGGCAGATTGATTATCACAGAAGATGGAGGCAGGTTGAGAGAAGGGAAGGTGAATGTCAGTCATGAGGTAGCTAAGCCATTGAATTTCGTAGATGGTTTATGCAAGGGCATGGTATTCGGCTTCAGATGAACTACGAGAGATAGTGGATTATTTCTTGGACTTCCATGAAATTGGTGAGTGTCCGAGGTAAACAATATAGTCAGTGGTGGACTTTCGGGAGTCAGGACATCCAGCCCAATCAGAATCACTGTAGGCTTTCAAGGTAACTTTGTTGGTGGCGTTGAGAAATATACCTTGACCAGGAGTGCCTTTGATGTATCAAAGAATGCGGAAGGCAACTTGCTAGTGAGCTTGAGTTGGTGAAGCAACATATTGGCTAAGGCGATGAACGACATATGTTATGTCCGGATAGGTGTTGGTGAGGTAAATAAGTTTTCCAATCAATCGGCGAAAGATAGTAGGATTGTCAAGCAGCTCTCCTTCGAAAGATATTTTTGTAGAGGAATTCATAGGCGTGCTAACAGGAGCAACAACAAGCATCCCAGTTTCGTTGATGATATCAAGGGCATACTTGCGTTGTGATAAATGAATTCCTGCACTATTGCGAGCAACCTCGAAACCCAAGAAGTAAGACAAGTTACCCATATTTTTTATTTTGAAATTTTCATCAAGCAGGACAGTAATTTTGTCAATTGTATGCATGTTGTTGCCAGTAAGGATAATATCATCAACATAGATCAATAAGATGGTGATTGTGTCACCATTGTGATGAGTAAATAAAGAGTGGTCACCAAATGTTTGAGTAAATTTATGAGAGAGAAGGAAAGAAGACAGCTTGTCATACCATTGTCTGTTGGCTTGCTTCAAGCCATAAAGAGATTTGTGTAGGAGACATACTTGATTAAGAGCGGAAAGAGTGATACCGGGTGGGGGTTGCATGTAGACTTCCTCATTTAAGTCGCCATGCAAGAAGTCATTATTGACATCAAGTTGTCTGAGATGCCAATTCTTCGTAGCAGCCAGGGATAGAACTAATTAAACTGTAGAAAGTTTAACAATTGGTGAGAAAGTGTCAAAGTAATCAATACCTTCTAATTGTGTATACCCCTTTGCGACGAGGCGAGCCTTGAATCTTTCAAATGTCCCGTCAGCTTAATGCTTGGTTTTATAGACCCACTTGTAGCCGATGGCTTTCTTGTGAGGAGGAAGAGTGGTTAGGGTCCAAGTGTTGTTCTGAGCGAGGGCAGTGAGTTCTTCCTGCATCGCTTGCCGCCAATGAGCATGTTGTGTCGCTTCCTTGTAATATTGGGGATCAACAGTACTATCTATGGAGAAAATGAAGGACTTATAGGCAGTAGATAATCTTTCGAAAGTTAAATCACTATCAATAGGATATATGGTGTTTATGGTGTTGTATGAAGATATTTAGAAATCTTTTAGGTATGTAGGGGGTTTTCTAATTCTATTGGTTCGTCTAGGGGTGTGAGATTTGTTTTCAGCATTATCATGGGCATGATTATCAATTATAGGCATGTGATGCAGGGGAACAGTAGGGGGAACGGTATCAGTATCATAAACATGATGGGTATTATGTAAAGGTAGAGAAACAGGAATGTTAGTAACGGTATCGTGAGAATGATTATGGAATTAATTTTCAAGGAAAATTACATTTCGAGAAACTTTAATATCATGAGTGGTAAGATCAAATGTGATATATCCTTTTGTAGTGGGATGTAAACCAAGAAAGAGACTAGGTTTGAAACGGGGATCAAGTTTCTTCCTATTGGCTTGAAGAGTGCTAACTTAATAGAGACAACCAAAAACCTTTAATCTAGAAAAATAAAAAACAGTTTGGTATAACATGTCATGGGGAGAGCTATTATGGAGAAAAAGGGTAGGCATAATATTAATAAGGACAACATCATAGTTAAGAATATATGTCTAGAAATGCAGAGGAGTTTTAGAATGAAAAAGTAAAACTCTAGTGACATTTAAAAGATGTTGATGTTTCCTTTCAACTATACCATTTTGTTTAGGGGTTTCAATGCAGGATGCTTGATGTATGATGCCTTTAGAATTGAACAAATTTGTCATGGCAAACTCACTGCCATTATCAGACCGAATGGTCTTGATGCTGACTTTGAATTGGTTTTTAACATATGCAATGAAATGAGTAACATGTTGGCAGATTTCAGATTTGTTTTTCATTAAATGAATCCATGTATATCTAGTATGATCATCCACTATTGTTAGAAAATATCTATGAGAATGCAGTGAAGGATTCGAACAAGGTCCCCAGATATCAATATGAATGAGATCAAAAGCATGTAAAGTATGAGATGTGCTTTGAGGAAAAGAAAGCCTTTTCTGTTTAGCAATATGACAAGCACTACAATTATTAGTTCTTTTGTGAATGTAGCTATGCTTTTGTCTTAAAATTTCTAATCTATTATCAGATAAATGTCCTAGGCGATTATGCCAAATGTTGTTGCAAGCTGATCGGTGTGTGTGATGATGTTGTTCGGTATGATGATCGAATGTATGTTGGGTAGGGCCACAAAAGATGTATAGCCCTCCATGTATCTCAACTGAACCAATCTTGTTGTTGGTGATCGGATCCTCAATGAAACAAGTTGAGTTAGTGAATATAATGCATAGATGATTATGGGTAACAAGCTTGGATATAGATATCAGATTATAATAGAAATTTGGAATAAAAAGAACATCATTTAGAAAGATTTGGTCATTTATTTTGATAATTCCTTTGTGAGTGGCAGTAGTTGTTATGTCATAGGAGGAATCTTTTTATGAGAATATAAGTGGTGAAGAGAAGAAACAACGTGGTCTATTGCGCTAGAATCTAAGATCCAGGAAATAATAACTTGGCCTTCGTGTGAATTAAGGGTGAAAATGGTTGTACCTGAATTATCAGAATTAGAGATCATGGAGTTGATTTGACTAACTGATGTTGCCTCCTTATCAGTTAGACGATTGATAAGGGCCATGAGGCTTTTGTATTGTTGAGTTGTCAGACGAAGAGAGCGCAACGATAGAGAACAAAGGCCAAGAAAGTAAAGAGAGCGCCTTGAGAAGATAAACGAATGGTGTTTTGATTGATGTGTTTGAAACCTTACAGATGGATAGGCGCTAGTGCCTATTTATACAGAGAAAAGGAATAACAGAAAGCAATAAATGTTTAATAACAGAAAGCAATAAATGCTTAATAACAGAAAACAATAAACGGATACATAAAAAAACAGATGGTTAATCATAAAAGCGATGTTGATGATAAAGGTCAGAAAACCGAGCGGTGAAGAATGAGACCGAGCAGTGGAATGAAGAATCGAATGATGGAAGGCGGAAGCTTGAATGAGACTGAGCGGTAGTGTGAATAAGGCCGACTGATAGTATGAATGGGACCGAGCGGTAGTGTGCATAAGGCCGAGTGGTAGTATGAGCGAGACTAAAGGTGGAAGCGTGAAGAAGACCGAGTGACAGTATGACCAAGACCGAAGGTGGAAGTATGAATGAGACCTGTGGTATTATGACCGAGACCGAACGGTCTATGGTTAAGTTTTTGAATTCTGACAAGTTGAACTAAAAACCGGTATAGAAAGTGGTACAATGAAAAATCTATGATACATTACAAAGTTTTTCTATACTAGTTAGATTTAAAACCAATATAAAAACTTGAATATTCAATTATTTTAATTTGAAACGCACATACTATACCAATTATTCACTATAACTGGCATAATATGTTCAATTTTCATATTCTCTTTAGCATCCTCTCTGAGTTTCTTCCTCGTGCTCTCTCCTAGAACTCACTCTCTTTGTGAGTTTGCATTCCTTTATGTTCGTTTTCGCTTTCCTCCAACTTTAGTGCTTGTTCTTCGTCCTCGTTACATTCGTTGTGATCTTATTATCTCTACATTAATGTCGGTCACACCATCACTACATTACTCTCCTTGGTTGTCGCTACTCATCCCTTTTCTAATGTTGTTGTTTGCTTTGCATTCCCAGTTGCGTTCACTCTCATGTTGTGAAATGGTGTTAATAATGTTATGATAGTGCATTTCATTCTTCCTTTTATGCTCTCACACTATGCTGTGGTGGTCGCCCATTGCTAGTAAAAATCATTTTCCTCCTTTAGGTTTTTGGTGTAGCATAATCCAAGTAAGCTTCAAGCCTCATTATTTATTTTTTGTGTTTTTCATAAAGCATAGTCCCTTCACGCTTCAATGTATGCTACCCTTTTGAATCCCTCCCATTTCACTCTGATTTTTTTTCTTCAAAATTTATCTTATATGTTGTGAAATTTGTTTAATATGATTTTTTTTGTGTTTATTTACTTGAATAAGCGTGTCTTTGGTCTATTTAGTACCCAATGTTGGATGTTGTGTGACATAGTATATAGTAGGTTGTGTGATGCCTTGGAGGGTATTTGAGCTTAACCAAGGGAGAGTGAACAAGAGGTGCATAATATGCCACTAGACTATCGTGGTCTTTATGTAAAAGTTTAATTTTTCTTTCTTTTGCTAAGTGGATAGTGAGGGGTGAGGGTTTTTTTCTGTGACCATTTTCGTTGAATCCATTAGAAGTTTTGTATTTTTGATGGTCATCAAAATCCCCAAAAGAATTTCCTTGCAAAAGAAAAATAAACATTGGTACAAGTCTTAATTAACAGGACCATTTAGCAAAATTACAGTAGCACATAATGAGTTTAGTGTCCGAAATAGTTGTTTATCATATTAAATTCATTAAATGAGATATTGACACAGGATTAAATGATAAGAAAATTATACATACATTAATACATTAAATATAAATTATGAATTGTATAAACTCGCTATGAGAGCGTTAAGTTGAAAGGATGAGTAAAATTATGTATATGTATTTTTTTTTTACATTTAATATTTAATAATATTATTTACTTTTTAAAAAAAATTATTTAATTAATATTTAAATTAGTAAAAAGTTAGTATAAATGTGGATGAAGATGAGAACGAGACAAAAAGAAAATATCATGTGATTAGGACAAATCAGTGGCCATTATGAGTTATATAGAGAAAGTTTATAATAAGATATATTTATGGATCAATATGCAAATGTTCTTAGTAGTTGTCTTAAATTGGAAATTGGTTAATGAAGTTGTTTAATTAGCACATAGCAATTTGTCTCTTTCTAATTTGCCATGAACTCCAATCCATAAAGTTCCTGTTTGAGCATCATCAGACTGTTAAATAGCAATGAATTTCAATATTTTATAAGGTTCAATGATTCTATGTCTTGAAGACAATCTGTTGAGAGTCATTTTCATGAACAAAACAAAATAAATCGATTATTCTCTCCACTCCATTGCAAAGTTGGTTTTATATAATACATATTAATTAATTAATTAACATAGCTTATAAGTTATAGTTCATCATAATCCACCCATTTGTCTGGAATAGATGCTTTTATTAGCATTATATGAAAGCAGACAAGCAATTAGAGGAATTAGTAGTTGAAAACTCTCGTAATAAAATTTATGAGTTCTGTGGCCTGCAAAATGCATGTTTCTAATTAAATGGCCATATATATATATATATATGCAAGTTGTAGAAGGTGACATATTGATCTTTAACATTATGCAGCACAACATAGAATATGTTATGTTCTTCTTATATGTGTTGCATGATTCATTCAGATTCTTAAAATATAAGAACACAACTGAAATGGACGTATTGTAAAGTCATAGAAGAAAATAAGGATAAAAACATAAATTTTTATATTTTTGAAAAAAAAATTAAAAAAAAATAGTATTAATTTTATTTCTTCGTCATAAAAAATTATTATAAAAAAACATAACAAAACGTGTTGGTTTGGACTTAGTGAGGGTTTTATGAAATTAAATTCACTATTAATTTATTCTGCTACAAGTTGACTTCTTAATGAAAAGATAAATACGGAAGTCGTTTTTTTTAGTTTAATGATAATCTTGAAAAAGAAAATTATGTGATTTCTCGAACATGTAATTTAATTCTTTGAACAATTGGTTACTGATTTCTAATTGGACCCCTTTGTTAAGTATTAATTGTTTAATGTTTACTAACTTGAGAAATTTAGCTTTTAAAAACTTGTATTGTAAACTTGAAGCATTTTGAATGAAATGATTTTGAGGAGTTATGATATTTTTGAATGATATGAAATTTTAAAATATATTTTTTTAAAAATTAAATGGCACTGTAAAAAATTTGAAGATGTTGGAAAAATATGAAAATAAATAGTGATGTATATTTTAATAAAAATTTATAATTAAAAGTATATAGTTTAAAAATATTTTAATTAAAAATAAATTATTAATGTAAAGATTAGAATTTTTTTTACCAATTATAGTTTATAATATGAATAATTTTAATTAATTTTAAGAATTTGAAAAATGTGTAAGTCTTTACGAAAAATTGAAATGATTATTTAAATTTGAATATAAGTGAAGATGAAAATAAATATGATGATAGTTCGATTTTAGAGTAGTCCATCGTAAAAATTATTAGATAAATCATCACTAAAATTATTCAAAATTCATAGATATTAAAAATTATAATCCTTTGTAACATTGTTTCTTTAGATTGAGATGACACATAGAATGGGATGGGTTGAGAGAAAGTAAGTAATGTAATTAAATATGTTAGGATAATTTGTAAATAATGTAGAAAATGACACATTTTGCTTCAACATACTTTTTAATCCATTCATCTCCACAATTTGGGGAGACTCAAATTGAGAAGAATAGTTATAGATAAGAGAACATATTTAACATCCTCAAACGACATCATATTATTATTTTACCCAAACACCACTTAATTTAATGTTTTAGTTCATTTCAAGACTAACGTTGATTAAAAGTTGACAATTTAAATAATACTTGATAAGTTACACAACAAAAAATATATTCTAAATGTCGATTTTTTTTTATGACATTTATTCTGTAATGGGTTAAGTTTATCATAGTAAGTATAAAAATCATTCTTGAATCAAGAAGTTGATTTCCAAGTGTAGAATCAAAATCAAAACTCGCATTTTTAGAATATCACCTGTTTACGAGGATGTTTTATTTTTGTTTTTGCTTGAAGAAAATATATTTGAATTTTTTTAATCAAATGTCAATGATGCAAATATCTAAGTCAAAAAAAATAAAAGGAAAGCTATCTGTTATTCAATATTATGTCGTGATGAATTGTAATAATATAAATTTACTATATATAAATGTATTTATAACTTCATTATTTTATATTGAAAATAATATAAAATTAATTGAAAACCATGCAATAATAATTAGATTTTTAATTTTTATTATCATAAAAAAAGTTGACAGAGATCCACTGGTCATTCGTATGATCTTTTTAATATTTTTTATAACTTATATTTATATTTACACGACATGGCGTAACTATCTTTCAGTCCGAGCAAAAAAAAACCTCTTCAATTCCGTTACGCACACATGAAAGCCCACCCCAAAAAAAGCTAAAGTCCAAAAATAGCCCAGTATCACTCTTTCAGAAAAGCCCAAATCCGGCCCATTCAGCATCGCTAATGGGCCTGGGCGATGACGCTACAGAAGACGACGCCGTGGAAGCCCGGAACGGCGAGAGCGATTTCGTCGACGACAAGGACCACCGACCAATGGTCTCTAGCTCCGACGTATAGTCCTCTTCAACCACTCGCTTCTGAACCATCTTCCTCCGCTGCAGCCGCCTCAAAAACGGCGAAAAGAAACAGCCCGACGACACGCTCTCGGTTCGGGAGAGGAGGGGCCGCTCGAACCGCAACCGGTCCGACCGGCCCCTCGCAGTAGACCGGAAGGAGCGTGTCCGCGGCTCCTCCGAAGAAAGGAGGTAGGAGCCCGCGGGCGGCGGCGGCCTCAGCTTCATTGACGGCGAATCCAGCTTCTGGTGTTGGTGCTTTTGCTGCACAATGGGAAGCCCGGGCTTTACCTCCCATTTGAAAGGAACTGCACCTGGTCTCTTAAACGAATCATGATCGTCATACTCGACACTTGCACCCATTGTGTTCGATTTATTAACACTGTTACTATTTTAAACAGATTTCAAAAACGAAAGCAGCAATGGTTTGTGAATTGCGAGTGTGTTTCTAGTGCAGACGTTGGTGTATTTATATGGTGATTATGTCTGAGCTTGCGAAATCAAAGGCATGGATTAGTGGGGACTCTAGGTTTGGCCCACACGAGGTGGGACTTACGTGTCCATTTTGACATGAGTATCTGACTTTGTCATCGTCTTGAGTAACTCCATTGGAGAAAAGTGAGACACACACCATGTGACTGAGCTTTGTGTAATGGACTTTCTGGGTCTCACATTTTAAAATTGAAACGTCTTTTGAGAATTCATATTATGGCCCTACCTTTTTTGCTGCATTTCTTCCCAGGATTTGAAAATAACAACCACTCACTTCTCCTGTTTCAGTGGACATAAATTTCTCCATTTTTTAGTTATTGGTTTTGTCTTTTACGAGCTCTAGAGTCCCCACTGAACGTTCAAGCAGCCTCAATGAAGTATAGTCAACTGGTAATATCATAAGCACTGGTATTGATATATAGTAAGAGGGCTTATTCCTCACACAATATGATGATGCTGAAGAGGGTGTAGCTTTTGGAAAAAGATATCAGGTAAAAAATAAAGGTTCAAATTGGTATGTAAAAGAATAGTATGTAGGGTGCATTTTCAGTGGGACAAGTTGGGGCATGTGTAATCATTTAGATGAAGTTGACAGTGGCATTTGAAAGGGGAAAAGAGTTGTTTTTGGCGCCATTAGAGTAAGACAAGGTCAGGTGGTAGGCCAACAATGGCCTTAATTATAGGTTATAAGTAGTAGGCGTAATGACTCATGATGACACTACCATTCAACACCAACGTTAATAAATCTCATTTTCTTCAAAAAAAAATAACTAATGAATGTCCTTTTGAGCAATTACAGCTTCCAGAAGGTAATAATACTCAGCATGCTGACTCTTCAATTAATTAGTAGCTTCATAGGTTTTTATCTTTTTATTCAGTCAACTTACTTTGTAGTCAATGTTTTTCATTATTGTTCTTCCTCTTTGTTTTGTCTCCCTTACTTGTCTAATGGCATAATATGCTCCTTGTTCCGAATGTACAGCATTGATTTAAGTTGCATTGTTCTTCTCTTGTTTTCTCTCGATAAATATCATGCTGTTCATGATTGGATTTTGTGTTCATGTTAAGAGGGCTAGACTTTGGTTTATACACTCCCTGTGCTGTCATGAATTGTTCCATGGTTTTTTCCAGTGGATGAGTTCCGAGTTTAAATTATATGCATGCATGTATTGTGATTGTGCTTTATGCACTGAGCTCCACCCTATACATGGCTTATCTATCTATCTATCTTTCTCTGTTTAGTTTGTTTGATATTTAGTATTTTCTGACCATGGCTACAACTCTGGCCTTCTCTCCTTAGGATTTTGCTTTCCTTCTTCCAACCCCATGCGCTCCTTTTGAAAAAAGCATAGAGTTTGTTCTGTTCTTCTTCAATACCGTGCTTGTTCTTCTTTTTGTTCTTGCTGCTATTCTTCTCCGAAACTTGCTTTGTCTCCGATCCTGCTTCATGCTCTGTTCTCTGTCTTCTGCAATGTGGACGTTATTGTTCATGTTCTTCAGTCAGATGAATTTCCACAATGCTTTTCAATGAACCTCTTATTCGATGGAGGTCTAATTTTGATTGTTGGGTATATAGCGACGTAATTAAAGAAAGGAAATGTCAAAGTTTTGCTTTTATCCCCACTTGACCAACCTTCTTGAGTTGCAAAATGTTATATATCATGTGACATCACCCTTCCTACATCTAGATAATATTTCTTTAAGTATGCTATACACCATATACCATATGGTATTTTGGCATATTCAGCCTGAGTGCTTCATTGAAACTTTGCCACTAAAAATGTATTTATGAGTTATGTTGTAAAAAAGATGATAAAATAATAAAAATCACAGGATTTATCGAGACGGGTAAATTTATTGTCTTTAAGTACTTATCCACGGTGTATTGCATAAGTTCTTAGGATATAAATGGAATTTTTTAAAAAATTCTAAGAATAACATATTTATGAGAATAACAGAACTAGCAAAATACCTTTTATAAAGAGTAAATTAATAAACCAGGGGATAATATAAGAAAGAAGAGGGAGAGAAGGAAGGAATTAAGAGAAAAAAGGAGAACGAAAGAAGTTGTGTATTTTAGAAGTGAGCACAAGCCTCTATTTATAGAGTTTGTGAACCAGCCCTAAAGCCCAAAAATTGCGGACGAATCTCACACATGTTGGTCAAAACAGTTTTTAACAATGAAAAAGGAATGTTGGAACAAATTTGTGTCTTGACTTGCGAAAGAATGCAGTTTTGAATGAAACTGTCACTAATTGAGCCTTGCGGTTTTGACTGTGTGAAAAAGCAAGGTACATAAAATAACATTCATCACTACTTTTTCTTGCAGACTTTTGTAATATAAGTTTTGGTTTTTACAACAATCCTCCACATATTACAGAAGTCAGAAAAGAAAGATAAAAGGAAAAGATAGAAAAATCATCTTGGATTTCATAAGGTGTAATGCATTCGAGTAAGTATAGCAATATATGAACAATCCTATATCAATAAATTTAACACACGGTATAGTTGGTATAGCAAGCTATATGAACTAAGTACACTTGACGTGTGTCAAAGGTTTATCAATCACAATACATCCCCACAATCTTTGTTGTTGCCACTGTGTTATGCTTATTAAGTCATGCGCATGCCCGATATTCATGAATGCTCTAGAGACCATGCCAAGATGTCATACAAGCGACCCCACTTGACACTCATATAGGTGATTTCATCAAGTGTATGCTGCAAATCATACATTTGCCGTAAGGGATATGAAGATCATTAAAAACTTTGTTTAGACTAAAATTCTTTCACAACATAGAATTTTAATTAAAAAGTTTAACCTTTCAATAGTACAGCCTCTAGCACTTTCACACACACTATAAGAATGGACATATTTGATATAAAATCAAAATAGTGATATCAGAAATAACAAGTGATTTTCTTTTACCCATATGAATCTAATTCATTCATGGGATCTCTAATTACAAAGGTTGGGTTATCATCACTTGTTTGTGTCTAATCATATAATCAATAGAAATAGTTTCACTCTTTAACAACTGCTTAACCAAATTGTGTCTCAATTGTTTATGTTTGTTATTTCCACTGTAATACTTGTTTTTAGCTATAGTTATTGTCGATTGGCAATCACAGTGTATTGACACCGATGAGGTTGGTTTCGTTCCAAGTGGAATGTTTGCTAAGAAATTTTTCAACCACTCAACCTCACTACCAACCATCTCAAGAGCAACAAACTCATATTTCATTGTTGATCTTGCAGTAATTGTTTGTTTGGCTGATCTACATGTAATCGCACCACCCCCCAAGTGTGAATACATAATCACTAGTGGATTTTGTCTCATTTGAATCAGAGATTCAATTAGAATCATTGTACCCTGCTAGTACAATGAGAAATCCACTATGGCATAATCCATTTAACCTTTTAAGCATCTCATAAGCCTTGCAAGTGCATCCCAATGTTCCTGATTTAGACATTGAGTATACATACTCAGTCTACCTACTATAATGCAATATCAGGTCTAGAAAAGCTCATCAAATGTAGTAAGCTCCGAATTATTTGGCATACTAAGGCTGAGATATAGATTTTTCTTTACTTTTCATTAATTTAGAGTTAGCATCATAAGGGATACTCACAGATTTGAAGTCATAATACCCAAGCTTCTTAAGAAGTTTCTCAATGTATTGTTCTTAGGATAGTATTATATTATTTCTCTTCCTTATGATTTTAACACCTAAAATTACATTGGCTTCACCCATTTTTTTATTTCAAAGTTCGGTCATGGAAACAATTTAGTTCTAGCGACAATCTCACATGTCATCCACATACAAGCATATAATGACACAATCACCATTTTCAAATTTCGAGCACACACATTTATCAACATCATTAGGTGAAAAACCATCACATAGCAACGCCATTATCAAGTTTTTCATGTTTTTGTTTTGGTGTTTGTTTCAACCCATGCAAGCATTTTAAAAGATTGCATAATTTGTTCTCTTGACCAGGTACAACACACTCATCAAGTTAAGTCATTTAACATCCATTTGGTGTAATTATAACTTATGGATGGTTGTTAAGGCTAACAACACTCGAATGGAGGAAATTCTAGTCATAGGGGCAAAGGTGTCAAAATAATCTATGTTGGTTTTGGAGTAAAGCTTTTAGCTACTAACCTTGCCTTATACTTCTCTATAGATCCATCAGTGATGATACTCTTTATTAAATATTTACTTACAATCAATAGTTTTACTCCTTTAGGCAAATCTACTAAGGTACAAGTATTATTTTTTTCTTAATTGATTCAATTTCAATCCTAATGACATTATCTCACTGTTTTACACCAAGAGCATTAATAGCTTCTATAAAACTACTTGGATCATTATCAACAAGATAAGTATACAAATCATTACCAAAAGAAGTTTCCTTCCTTTACCTTTTAGTGCTTCTTAAATCCTCACATATGGCATCAGTATTATTATTATCAACAGGTTGAGACATCTCATTAACCTTTAAGGGAAAAATATGTTCAAAAAGCTGAGTTTTTCATGTTCACTATAGAATTACTCTCAAACATCAATTTTAAAAATCATAAACTTATAAGCAGAATTATTTTCAGCATAGCCTAAGAA
Organism: Vigna mungo; assembly: GCA_036885675.1. NCBI lineage: Eukaryota > Viridiplantae > Streptophyta > Magnoliopsida > Fabales > Fabaceae > Vigna > Vigna mungo. Next base: position 33,519,160 of record CP144699.1, read on the forward strand.
CATGCAATCAGAGGTTTTAGAGCCTACTTTCCTTTTCTTAGGATGGGGTAACATCAACTTAGCTAGACACCCCCACACTATTAGATATTTAAGGTTAGGTTGATAACCTCTCCACAACTCATAGGGAGTTTTAACAGTTTTCTTATGAGGCATTCTATTTTCTTAAAAAGCACGCAATAAGGAGGGCTTATCCCCAAAGGTTATCATGTGTACTAGAACTAATAAGCATGGCATTCATCATTTCCTTAAGAGTTCTATTTTTTCTCTCGGCTACTCCATTAGACTCAAGTTAATATGGTAGGGTTACTTCATGAATAATACCTCTTCTGACACAAAATTCATTAAATAGTACATATTCACCACCTCTATCTGATATAATCCTCTTAATTTTTTTATGTAATTGATTTTCTACTTTTGCTTTATAGGATAAAAACACATCAAAAACTTTACCTTTATGTTTGGTTAAATATACTTTGGTGTATAGAATAATCATCTATAAAGGTTACAAAATAATTTTTACCGCCTCTAGACATGGTTTGTTTTAAATTAGCTAGATTTGTGTAAATTAACCATAACAAGTCAGTTTGACAATCTACAAAATAACATGTTTTCTTTGTTATTTTAGTACACATATGTCACATTTACTACATTGTTTATCATGCATAGTAATTAATCCTAATCATTGTAATTTCATAACATATGAGGAATTCACATTTCTTAATCTAGCATGTCATATGAATCAACAATATAAGCAGAAGAATATGATTCATTAATATTTTCAAAAATTTTGAGTACAAAGAGACCTTGATCACAATATCTCTTTCCAACAAAAACATTATTTTTTATCATTACAATCTCTTCATACTAAAATGACACTTTAACACCCACTTTTCTCGATAGTGCTACAGAGATTAAATTAACTCTGATTGATAGCATGTGTAGCACATCACTCAAAGCCAGAGTTGTTCTAGATATGAGCTTGAGAAGAACTTTCCATTTTCCCAAAACAAGAGTTATCCTAGAATCACCGAGGTAAACATGTTCTTCTTCATCCCCTACACTAGTGTAAGAGGTAAAGGCATTTCTGTTTGCACAGTTATGCCTAGTAGCACCATATTCTATCACTCATTTGCTCACATTGGTCATCAAATTTACTTGTGAAACAACTGCAACAATAATATCATCTCCTTCAGCTATATTTGTCCAAAGAGGATTGTCGTTTCTTGCTCTATGCATGCACTATGGTGCATGATGGTCAGGCTTTCTACACACAGAGCCATTTCCTCTCTTCTTAAAAGTGGGGTTAGATCCGATGGGACTAGATTTTCGAAAATTATTTTTCCTATTGTGATCAGGTTTGTGTTCATACCTTTATAAAGTAGGTTTGTCTTCTACCATATTTGCTTTTGCTGACAAAGCTTTAGCCCTTGTAGTAGCACACCTTTTCCTATTGGTATCTTCATTAATTATGTGTGATTCTGAAACTGACATATGATTGTGAGTGTGTGTTTTAGTTGTTGCTTGTAGTTAGTCTAGTATGATGATAATTTCTCGATCAGAAGTTTTGAAACAAATTCATCCAGTAGAAGAATGTTTTCCACTTTGATATCTTCGAACAATTTGTGGTACTCATTGATTTGAGACTTTATGTCCTTATCTTCAATCATTTCCCAGCGATAGTAATTCTTAATAATGAACTTTTGTCTGACGACATCTTCAGTAGTTTATTTGAGAAGCAACAAATTCCAAATGTCCTTTGCTTCCTTATAGGAACAGTACACATCAGACAAATCATTAGATAGTGCACTAAGTAAAGTATGTCGGCATACCTTGTTTGCATGAATTCAATCTTCAACTTATTTTGAATTTGAAGGGAGACTGTAGTCAGGATTCGGAGATGAAAGAGCAAAAAAGATAGTCACATTCTTACCCGTGTCAAAAATGTTGACTAGAGAAGACCCCAATCTTTGATACATTCGAGAAAGGTTTCATGAAGACCGTCTGAGTTCTGAATTATTAATGTCAACAAGTCTTTAAGATTGTTGTAAAAAACTTATAAAAGATAATAAAAACCACAAATAAAGATTTTACAAGACATGTAGATCTACTATCTTTAAGAATTTATTTGTTGTTGCACAAAAAATTATAAGGATTATAGAACTAGCAAAAAACTATATATAGAGTAAAATAATAAATCCAAAATAATATAAGAAAGAAGATAGAGAAGGAAGAAATTAAGAGAGAAAAGGTGAATGAGAGATGTGTTGTGTATTTTGGAGGTGAGCACAAGTTTCTATTTGTAGAATTTGTGAACCGTCTCAAAACCCAAAAGTTGTGAAGAATCTCGCACACACTGTTCATCAAAACGGTTTTAACAAAGAAAAAAAACATGTGCCTTGACTTGTGAAAGAATGCAGTTTTGAATGCCGAGCCTTGCAGTTTTGACAATGTTCATCACTACTTTCTTCGGCAGACTTTTATAATATAAGTTTAGGTTTTTATAACTAGTGTCTTCATATTCCTTCTAAGAATGTGTAGAGCTTTACTCGTGTTATTTATCTCGTAGGAAAGGAATGTGTCTGCCAAGATTGTAGAAATTGACAGGAGATTCATTGAAAAGTATTGTAGAAATTCATCTGACCAAATTACTGTGACCGAAGAACATGAACATATAGATCCATATTTTGGAATCTGACAACAAATATAAATAATGTTGCGAATAAGTTGGTATTGCAAAAGATAAAAAAGTCTCGCCTGATTTAGATTACATATCCTTAAAGAAATTATATAACGACATTCTATACACCTTTAAAGTGGATGGCAAAGGAGATGAGTGATGCGCATAATGTTGTAGGTTTCGATTGTTATTTTGGCACAGTTCAGTTCAAATCCCACTAAGTCCGAGTTATTTTAATTGGTTTATTTATTTATTTTATTTTATTTTTTTCTTCGGTTAATATAAATGTTAAAGTCTTATCCTGTTTTCTATATTTGGGTCTTGTGAACATTTGGGATTCTTGGACCCCAAGTTACACAAACGTTGCTTCCCCTTTCTCCGCAACATTCAACCCTTTATTCTGTAATCTAAGGAATCGTGGGAACATGTGACCGTGTTATGTGTAGATCAAGTCTCGTCTTATAGATAGGTGTATCTTCCCTATTCTAAAATACACTTTCACTCCCTCTATTCTCTTGTATCCTGATTTTTTTGTTCTTATAAGCTTATTTACTAGTTCTGTAATCATCAGTATCATCCAAAAAGTTTCTATCATATCCTGAAAAGCTTACGTGTTCATCCACGTTTCAGAAAACAATCATAGTCTCAATTAACTTATATTACAAACACAACCCTTAGTCAAATGCCCATGCAATTAACAAGATTAATAGACACGAATGCATACTACTCTACACCAGATTTTATACTGAATAAAACAAATGAGTAAGATGTCAAACAATGAGCTCCAGCTGATCTTTAATTCTACAGTTGCATTGAATTCGTTCTGGGATGAGACGGAAATGAAGAACTGCTTTAAATATTTAAGTGCAAAAACAGAAAATTGATTATGTATTCGCTTTATCTGCCGCCGCCTCAATTTTGTACTCAAGAATGTCCTAGCTAGTGTCTAATTATCCAAGCTGGATCTTCGCAGTCCAATTCCACATAAAAGTTAACAACGGACATCAAATCTTGTTTTCTGATACAGAACTAAACGTGTTTCTTTTTCTTTACAGCAGAATGATTTATCCTTCCGATACGCTGACTATCTAATATCTAACACTCGTAAGCAAATTCTTCTGGCATGTTGCTAAAAGCCTTCATTGTATTGCTGACCACATCAAGAAGTTGCAAGTATTCATCAGCACCATCAACTAGACACTGCAATTCCATAAGCAACAAGTGAGACGTGAAGAAAAACATAGACAATTGCACTTCACTGAAATTTAGAAGCTCCTAAAAGTTAAAAGCAGCAAGAAAATGTGGTAAAATCATGTCCAGGAATAGAAATAGGAAGGGGGTAAGTAGTGTGTGTAATCATGTCATAAGTAACCTTATCAGCTTCACCCAGCTTCTTGGATATTCTTGCTTTCTGTTCATCTGACAGATCATTTTCTTCAACAATGGCTTCAAATAACTGGAAAAATAAAACTGTAATAAGTAACAGTAGAAATCTGAATGAAACTGGCCCAATAAAACAGAAACAAACAAATAAAGACCTGAGTAAGCATTTGAGAAGCTGGATATCCCTCTGCAATGAAATTGTTGACTTCCTTGTTGGCGAAATCAAAATTACCACTCCTGCAAGCTTGAAGAACTGCCTCCACAACTTTTTCTGGAACAACCTGATACATTGATTGAGATTTTAAAAAGTCCAGACAAACAGGAACGGAGATAAAGAGGTGATCTAGTACATAGTTACCAGAAACGATGTCACAACAACAAATTGGATTGAAAACTAGTTAATGATACAAAAAAGTGTCACACAGCTTTAAGAGAAGACCCCAAATAGGAGGCCACATCAACGAATATATGCAATGTTGACCTCCAATGCTTCAAAAAATGGCATCTAGATGGCAAATTTTGTGAACTTATATACCAAGACACCACACTATCAGGACAAATTAAAAACCCTTTATCTATATTCTTAAAAAAGCTAGAGGGAAAATCACATGATAAAGTAAATCCAAAACTTAGTCAAAATCCTGGTCCTTCAGCCAATAATTATGTCATTTAATCCTCGAGCCCAATGTGAATCATCGTACATACAAACAACATACAAAATAATGTTCTAAACAACTTTAATCTATTACATAGAAACAGAAAAAGTCGCAGGATGGTGGTGCCACAACCTACCCCAGACACAGAAATCAGATTCTCTGAAGAAATTGAAGATCCAAATAAGCGAGCTGCAGACTGCAATGTTATATACCAAGTTAGCTCAAAAAATGAAAAAGGATACACACAATTCCTCTATGTTCAGTAGGACTGCCTTGATTAAAACAATTTACATTTCCCGGTGATAGCATTATGTGTATTAAATCATAGCACACAAGATAATTTAATTTTATAGTTTATGCTAATAAATTGGTTATGCATTAAGTGAAAAAAAATCTACATGGAAACCAACACGGAGGAGAGCCCTATAAAAATATTTTTAAAAGGATAGAACAGGTCGAAAATAATATCCAAATTATAACACATCTATGTTCTACCAAGTTTCAATAGAAAGTCTTAACCAGAGACCCTCATCTCTTATTAGCCTGGTGTTTGTAGACTCTCCACTGCATCTTTCCATTGAATTTTATTCTTATGCCATTACTAGAAAAGCATGAAGATTGAAGCATACATTCCTACAATCAAACAAATTTTATTCATAATACAGGCTCCCCTGTCATATCAGCAATAAACTTTTGACATCAACACCGCATCAACTTTCCATTGATGTTAATAGTTGATTCAGCACCAAATATAAATAAAAAAAATGAAAGCATGTCCTAAAAATCAGGCAACATGCAATAGCAAAACAATCGTTTTAAGAAAAATAACCATAAATAACAGTTTTTCATGTAACAAGTATTTCCTAAGAAACAGAACGCAATTAACACACGTGAAATTTTATTCATTATTCTTGTGGAGTCAATCAGAGTACGTTTGAAGCATCGCATTCATAGATTACACACAAATTACTTAATGTAAAGAGGTTCAGTTAAATCACCTATGAAAACTATAAGAAATTAGAAATCATAACTTAAATGTTCGAAAATTGAGTGTGTTGATCAGGAAATGCCACTCACCTGCAAGTATGTGATTGCCCGGCGAAGATCTCCATGAGAAATAGAACTAAGGGTTGAAAGAGCCTGTGGAAGCAATGGTATGTAAAATAATCCATTATGATGTAACAAAACCTTTATAGATAAAGGATTGAAAACTTTAGGAATAACACTACATTGTGTGAGCACTGACAAGGCATTTGGTTGGAGAGAAATGAAAAGGGTAGTTGAAGGGGTCGATTTAAATAAAATTTCTTGTTTGATTCAATTTCTAAGAGGGGATGGATTGAGAACGGAGGGGAGCAAAATCCCTCGTTCAATTTTTGCTCCCCTTCAATTTCTAAGAGCCAATTAAAACATTTCAAATGTATTGACAAAAATAATCCTATTTACACGCTGGAACCAAAATAACAAGGAAATGAAAGTAAATTAATTTTAAAAATTTGTCCCCTCCCCTTATGAGCCAAAATAGAAAAGAGTTGCTTATCCTCTCCATTCATATCCCTCCCCTCCCTTCCTCTTAACCAAACGGGGTATCTAATAAAAAAACCCTTCTCTTCCTTCCCATCAATTGAAGTAAATAGTCCATAAGGTTCTCACCTCAGTATCAAGACGGAGTCCCTCTTCTTTGCATATGTACAATATCCGGCTGCTCATGATTGCTTCTGACAATGGCTTGAACCTGAATTTTGCACACCTTGAAGCAAGTGGTTCTATAATCCTATGAAAAAAAATGACAGCCATATATGAGGTTATGTGTTCTATCCTTGGAAAGTACAAGAATAACAAAAGGAAAAGGCCTATCAATATATCACACTAACATGGCATTTGATACCAAAGAAAATTTTCATACACAGGAACCATGATTCCTGAGAAATATGAACCCTGAGAATTATGATTCACGTGAATGATGAGTTTCACTTGAAATATAATACCAGGAATATTTATACAAGTTTCCTATAATTCAAAGAGTAATGTCACTTTTACTAAAACGATTTAATAACAATAACATAAATTAAAAACTTTCCATTTTACTAAAGAAAGATAGATTTTCTTCTTCCTATGAGAATGTTTATGGAAAACACGGTAAATATGTATTCCCAGAAAACAGTGTTACCCAAAAAATTATTTTTTAAAATGTAACCAAATATAGAAAACATACTTTCTCATTGAAAAGGTAACCAGAAAACTATTTTTTAAAAAGTAACCAAATATAGAAAACATTATTTTTTTAAAAGCCATGCCGTTTTTGGATTATATGGATTAATTACTTTTATCAAGGTAACTATAATACTCAATAGCTCCTAAAAGATATGAGAATAACAAAATAAACAGTACATATTAGCATGGAAGAAAGATACCTGCTCACATAGTTGCATATAAAAAAGAACCTTGTAACTTTAGAGTACGTTTCCATTGTACGCCTCAGGGCATTCTGTACAGCAATTGAAGGTGGTGTGAAACCAAAACACTTTGAGACAAGCAACTTTAGAAATGAAAAACATAGAAAACATGCCTGGGCATCTTCTGTCATTGAATCAGCCTCATCTAGAACAATAATCTTGAATGGTGGACAAAGATAACCACTGAAATATAAAAACACCATAACAAAGAGGAAGTCATACAGATCTTACAAGCGGAGAAAGGAGGAGGAAAGAATCTTAAGAGAATTAGATTTCACATACTTCTTACGCTTAACAGTACCAACAGCCACAGCAGCAAAATCTTTTATCTTTGTACGAACAACATTAATCCCTCTATCATCACTTGCATTCAGCTCCAGCACCCTAGACTTATAGAGCTCAGGCCTGCAATATATAGTTGTTACAAATTACATTACACGTGCCATTGTACCCATTAGCACAACAGGTTAGCTTAAGGAAGAAAATGGCATCATTTTTTACTGCCTATGAATCCCAACTCATAAAACAGCCAAAATTGACATTTTGATAAATTCAATCTTCAAAAATGATCCTCTATAGCATTACAGTATTCTTTCATTTCTAATAGTTGATAAAATAATATTCCTGGTAAATTTATTACCATAAGTTGCTATTAAAGTGATGCACAATTTGCATAGTCTGTGGATCGCTATGACTCAACATGTCAAGAATTCAAAAGTAGTGTACACAACATATAACATTCAGAAACTGGGCCATATAACTTTTGTGAAAATATTTGAACTTAAGGTATTCCTTAAATCATATTTCATTTCCTTTTTTTTCTCAGTCGATGATTTCATGGTGTAACTGAACTAGCAAAGGTTTATCGAAATACTTTTGAGAGTGACAAAGCATATATGAAGAGAAAGTTTTAACAGAGAGTTTGTATCACCTTGGTTTCTACTATGTAAGTAGTCAATCTTGGATTCTTGATTAGTTATTATTTAGTAGCTCTGTTTACTTTTATTTACAGAGAAAAAGTGACATGACAGAATTAAGGTCTCACAAGTCACACAACAGAATTAAGAAATTGACATGACAGCTAGAAATAAGCAAGCTCTCTTATAATTGTGAAAATAAAACCAAAGAGGGATACCCGAAAAGCTGACGGGCAATTGCAAGGGCAGTAGTTGTTTTTCCAGTGCCGGGAGGACCATAGAAGAGCATGTGGGGGCACTGCATTACAATATTGACTTGATTCAGTGAGGAAGAAAAGGAGGACATAAGGGAGAGGTAGGCGTTCAGAAAGGGTAATTACACTTCCAGTTTCAAGTGTATTTGTTAGAACTCGAACAACTTCCTCTTGGTAGGCAACATCTTTCACTTGCCTTGGTCGGCTGGGTTACAGCATGCAAAATTAGATTTGTACAGAATAAGATGTAGAAATAATTGAAAGAAAATTTATATTACTATTTCTCGACCCATTGTTGAGAGCTCTGCATGATTGGCACCGTCTATTTTCAGGCACTATTAAAAAGAAAAAGTAAAAGTTTAGAAACAGCAAATATCAAGGCAATAACATATCAAGATAGTATCATATCAGACTATGAATAATACAAAATAACAATATAAATAGCTACTAGGAGGTTGCATATCACTATAGGAAAATGAGGTGTTTTAATGTCAGATTCATAACATTTACTATCTTCATTTGGTGCATAAGAACTTAAAACCAGGCCCAGTTGTGAGAAACCTGCTGCTAAGCCTTCCAATAGGAAACTTAAGTTGTTTTGTAACAAAAATGGAAGCAATAGAATATGGATAAATAAGATAGTGCATAATCGAATTTGTGACTTCTATTGCTTCTTAAAATATCATACAAAATTTTGAGTGTATCTGATGCACTAAGAGGGCAATCATACATGCAGCAAGTACAAACAGATGGAGTCTGAAGTTTAAACTATTCAAAGAAAAACATGGCGCAAAGGGCAGTATGAAAGATGGACTGGAGAAAAATAGCCACAACAAAGTTTCATGACCTTGCATTGCACATCCTGAAATACATGTCCAAACAAACAAACTTATCTTGGAACATAGCAACAGTACAGAAAAATATCACCGACAGTGACCACCGCACACCAACTACAAACGAAAACGATGGGGTCAAATAACAAAAAGGAGGACCCCTGATTCAAGTAGTCTTGCTACAGAACAAATAAAATTGCAGTCAACCCAGGGAAACAAAACAAATTACTCCATAACACTTCAGATTGAAAACAATCCCAGCACAAAACACCAGTAACTAAATGTTGTTCAAAACCCTTATTTCAAACAGCCCAAAGTGTGAAAATTCTTACAAAAAAGAATGTTGTACTGTTTATTAAGCCGATATTCGTGTTTTGTTTTCCCTTTGGGCTTGTCGCTAGCTAACTTCAACTCGAATTCCATACCCGTGAGAGCAAACTTACTAATTAGCATAAATGTACCATGTACTAACAAATATATAAACAAGATGCAACTATGTAACCTTTCAAAAGGCAAACATTAACATGTTCCAAACAAAATCATTACTTAGAGTCTTCTCGTAAATGCTGTGTACTACTAAACATGTGCGGAACATTTGTTTCCAATTCTGTACGTGCCAATGCACCAAACAATTACGAAGGCAAGCACCGAGACAATGAATGAAAAGCAAAAAATAAACACTGATTATAACATTCAAATAGGAATATTATGAGAATGAGAGAGAATAATAAAATACCAGATTATATGACTAAAATAGAACACTTCGGTGGAACGACGAGAACCGCCGAGCGAGCACGCAACGAGTCAAAAGGAACGAAAAAAATATCACAATCGCGAGTCTGAGATGGAAGGGTGAAATAAATTGGGAATTGGGATCGTAAATAGAGGAAGAGGGTTTAGGAGGTGAGGGTTTTCTGTTCTTATTTTGAAATTAGGGTCCCAATTATTTGGCTAAGGAGTGAACATGTTGCGAGTACTTTTCCCGCGGGAAAATTTCATCTAATTTTACTAAAATGCCATTGCGTAGAAAAAAAATAATACATTTTTAAAATATAAACTAATAAGTTTAATTTTATATTTAGTTCTTAAAATTCAATATAAATTATGTTTGAAATTTTGAAATATTTTAAAATATGTTTAAATTTCTTGATTCAAAAATATAGGGTTTGAGTCCATTGCATTAGATTTGAGAACAGTATCAAAGTAAATTATTTTATAAATGATTATAAATTAAAATCATATCTTTTATATTAGAATAATTAAAATATTTATTTAAAATACAGAAACTAAAATCATATTTATATTAAATTTTAGGAACCAGATATAATTAAGTGAGTCCATGGTATTTTAGAAAGTGTGTGTGCTTTGAAGTTGTAACTTGGTAATTTAGTGCCTTGTAGTAATTTTATGATTATTGGTTTTGATGTTATTCGTTAGTTTCTTATTTTATTATGAATTATTTTTTCCTTTCTTCTCTTTTTTCGTTTTTTTTTACAGGTTTGTATGTTGGATGTTGTTGAGTGGACTTCGTATGTTGTTAACTTTTTCTTTTTCTTAAAGGATAATGATATTTAGATAACATTTTTTTATAATATTTGAATATCGATTGCGTGTCAATATATTATTCATCAAAAATTACTATACAATTAATAATAATAATCATAAACATTATTGTGAAATAATTTTTGACCAATCACAGATTGACACGTAATCAATGTTCAAATGTTGTCAAAAAAAAATGTTGTCTAAATATCATTATCCTTATTATAACACTAAATTTCTTAAATTTGTGTTTTAAATAGGATAATGATAGTTAGACAACATTTTTTTGACAACATTTGAACATTGATTACGTGTCAATATCCGATTGATCAAAAATTACTCTACAATCAATAATAACAATCATAACATTATTGTGAAGTAATTTTTGACCAATCACAGATTCACACGTAATCAATGTTCAAATGTTCTCAAAAAAATGTTGTCTAAATATCATTATCCTTTTAAATATTATTCCATGTCCATAATTGCTTGAATTAAGTAAAATCTGTTAATGAAATTCATTTCTCTCTCATCTCTCGTATTTTTTTTTATACATAACCATAGTTAATGACAAATATAAATTTTCAAATAAAGTCAATCTTCTTAGATTTCGATATTATGGTTATTTTTCATATTATATATTAATAGAATTATTTTTAAATACATCATCTAACATGATTTAGTATTCTCTTTTTAATATTCATATCATTCACATAATCATAAATTCAAAATCAAACATTTAAATAATAAAACTATAGTAAGAGTGATAATGGATATGATAAAATAGAATAGTTATACACTAAGATATAAAGTATAAACTTTATTGTCATTCAAAATAACTATAGAATTTAAAACTTTATTAACAACCTAATTACTACAAAACTATATACATAGCAAATATAAAACTAACTACTTAGTAACGTCTCCTCCTTCCAAAGCTTGCTCTAGAGACACCTCATCTCCCTCTGCTTACACCCACAGGATCATTGCAAAGGAAAGAACACCAGTACATACAAAACACAAACAGAAACAACAGAGTAAGCTAGTTTAAATAAAAGATCAATCAACATATTCATCAAGCACATTACATACACTCATACAATCAATTAAACCATAAAACACTTTATGCATGACATAACATTGACTTTGATTGTTCGGACTTAGAATGATTGTCGAGCTATGGCGGGTCATGCACTCGTGGTGGCTTCTATTGTTTTGCAGAACCATTGCTAATGAGTTTCATCATACCACACTCACGATATTAGTCACTTCTGGGCCTTAAAGCATACTGGAAGCCTCCAAGACTAAAACTTTCTGCTATCCTCACAACATGGATCAATCTTATCTACATAAGAACGAAAGACCATTGGAGTTTCGACGTCAAAATGTTAGTGAATGCAATAAAAATTTGGGCGGGAGATTGAAAATTCATTCACTTTATCTTAGCGCACGAGACGCTTTTCTCTGCTCAAACTTTTCTCGAACTTGGCGACCATCACATGTAATCTTTCTTTCATTTGATACAGATGTATGTTAATTAACTACTTTAGTTATGTTTTTCGTTTGTTTTGACTGATTATTTTCGTGTTCTTGTCCCTCATAGGCACATTCTGCTTTCTCTCTCACTTATGGCAACACTTTATTCCGATGAACCAAGGTTAGTTTTCGTTTTTGTTTTCGTTTTAAAGAACTTATTTGTTAAATTTGTTTGTTGTTTTTTTGTTGAACTTGTTTTTTGTTGTTTGGTTGTTTTTTGGTTGAACTTGTTTGTTGTTGTTGTTCTTTGATTGAACTTGTTTGTTGTTTGTTATTGTTGTTTGTTGTTGATACTATATTACAAGTTCATAGTTCATGCTTTACAAAATACCAAAAACTGAAAATTGTTTTTCTGTCTCGTAGAGTTGTAAAAATGGATCACAATTAATTTAAAAAACTAAAAAAGTTTATTAACATCATATGTTGATAAAATTCAACGTTAAATTCAATGTTGAATTTTTAAATTCGACGTGAATTTAACGTCTTCCGATATGACGTCGTTCTCGAATTCGACATGAAAGGTCCAAAATATTCGATGTTGTATGTTGTTTTTGTACTAATATATTCTAATGCTTTATAAGTACTCTTTTATGTAGATTTAGACCTATTCGTTCAACCTGGAACTTAGGGACTTCAAACCTAGTGTGATTCCTCCAATTCGTGTTGAATGAATCCTTGTTTTATTATACAAGACTTTCTCCACCCAATATACCCTCTGAACCATATGAAAACCTGTAACAAGAACATGGTGATTTGATTGGACTACGGTTTGGATTAATCTTCCAACTCAATCAAAATAAGTTGAATAAAACAGATGAAATAAATAAAACCACATTGAAACAAGATACAAATAATCATTTAAGGAAGTAATAAATACAAATGAATCAAGTTCAACTATATCCAACCTCCCACAAAAAGAAATTAGCCAATCATATTGATAAGCAAACTAAGCACACAAAAGTTGTTGATCTCTCTTCATACCGCTCTCAATATTTAAAATGTGTTTACAAGGAGAAAAAGCTTAAGGGTACACAAAATTGAATGTTAAAAACATAGGCAAAGTTTTGTTTTTATATAACATAGGCGAAGTTTTCCTCATGTGGCTTAGTGCCATTTTATTGAGCCGCACCAGAAAGTTCACATGAACTTGCTTTATATTTCCTTCTTTCTTTGCTAAGATCCAATAATTGTGTCTCGGCCTCAACTTTGCTATTTTCTTCTATTTTCTCTGCAACAACAACATAATATTGTCAAAATTCATGCATTTGATTCATTCATACTAAACTATACTTATTCATGCTAAAAAGGTTGTTTTATCTCTAAATATATTTGTTAATTTACATAAGGGTTAAATATGCTTTTAGTCCCTGAAGTTTCACTGATTTTTGGGTTTAGTCCCTGCATGAAACTTTGATAGCATTTAGTCCTCGTAGTATGGAAACAGGTACGTTTAGTCCCTAATTTTGGACGGCGTTAAGTTTTTGGAGATGTTGTTAATGGCACAGCCACGTGTTTTCCACATCCTTTGACCATTGCTTGCCACGTTTTCTTTAGCTTTTGAAAGTAGATTAATATTTGGGCACGTGTGTTGTTAACTTTATAAACCATCTTTTAAGACAGGTTGGGGTGTTGATCGTGATATTTTTGAGTTGGGGATAGTCTTGTTCGAGCTCGTGTTGTTGAGGAGGGAGATAGGATTCTTCAAGTGAGAGATAGCCTTCTTCAAGAGGTAAGTTTTTTGTTGTTTTGCCGTTAATCCTTTGATTTTAAGGAATGGGGAATTTGGGGATTTAGGGTTTCGGTTGGCAGGAAATGTGATGAAGTTATTTGCTTGTTGTAGTGAAATGAAAGGTGAGAGTGCAGGAAATGGTTGGACGCGAAGGACGATTAGTTCAGCCAAGTCTCAAAGTTGTGGATCATCTTCACGGTTACCATAAAAAATGTGTGGTTGTGGTGAGACATTGTTGCTTTTGAAAGCAACTACTGCCAAGAACAAAGGAAGACTATTCTATAGATGTAGAAATTGGACAGTAAGTGACTAAATCTTTCATTTTTTGTGCTGAACTTTATATTCATGATGTGTTATTTTGATTGCAGAGTAATTCAACTTGTAATTACTTCGAATGGCATGAAGAAGAAGTTTCTGAAATTCAAGGCAAACGTGAAGGAGTTGATCTGTGTTTGGAAAATGATATAGTTGTCCTGGATCAAAAGAAGAAGATAGAAAAGCTGAAAAGGAAATTACAAGAAGAGAAGAAACATGGGAAAATGATGTTGTACCTATTTGTGTTGTCATGGGCATTAACCATTTACTTTTTTGTGTTATGTTTTTACTGAAGATGAATTGTAATTGAGATGATGAAAGTAAGGCAGAGCTTAGGTAGAAGGTTGTGTGTCTTAGGTTGTTATGAGAAGGGGCTAGTAATTATGCAGTGAAGAATATTATATAGCAATGAGATATTTTTCATGAGCACAAGTTCTTTTCTTGTTTCGTTAATTTAAAATTGATTGTGTACTCTTCAAATACAGTGAAAGTGGAATTTAATTGAACAGGGGCTATGAATTATGCAGGCAAATTTGTTTTGAACACTGCAGTAGAAATAGTGGCCTGATTTTGGTGGTTTGAAACTGAACATTGCATAAAAGTGGCTTGATTCACCTTGCCAAAGTTGTTTTGACCATTGCAGATTTGTGTTGAACACTCCAGCAACTTTAAGTTGTGATTTTAAACGTGTTCAAAGTCTCAAATGAGTTAAAAATATTGTGCACCAGAAATTGACCATGACAGTTCCTAATTAAACTCAAAATTTGATGCTTTAAACAACAAATATGCTTAAATTGTAAGTCTGGACCAAATGAACAGTGGTATCACCTCTAAACCACCAATTTAAATATGCTTAAACTGTAAAACAGCTAAGAACGAAGTGACTGTCAATATTATGCAGTCCTGTATTATGCAGTCCTGTATAGTAAAAATGCACCAGATTGTATGATGTTGTCATGACCAAATGCAGCAGATTTCATTATGCATATTATAATATTGTGCAGAGTCCAAAATTCACCAATTTCAATAGTCACGTGAATAAAGTGGTTCCAAAAAGCAGTGGTCCCATAAATTGTGCTTTTAATAGTAAAGTAAACATGAAGTGGTCCCTTCCCACTCACAAAACAATATTATACATTCAATACAAGTAGTCCCTGCCACCTACAATCTGCCAACTACAGCAGTTTAAACAAAGTACTACACACTACAAAATACATTAAAAAAGATAAGGGTCTTCTTCAAGCTTGGTCAAGTGGTGCTAGCTTGGGAACCGAGATGGTGTGTACCCAGTCCTGAGGCTGTTCTTCCTGCAGCTTGGACTCTTGATGCTCCACTATGTGCTGTTGGAGCTGCTTCAGCTGCAACTCCTTGTGAAGATGATGGTGATGCTTCTGCTTCAGATCTAGGCCTGCTACCAGATCCTCCCAAACTTGAATTGCCCCTTGTGTTCTACAAAAAAAAGTGAGCAACATTAGATGCCATCTTGTGTAAATAATTAGGTGAAGTTGTAATAGACAAATTGTTTACCTTATATATGTTCTTCCTTCTACATGATCTTACATTGTGCCCATACTCTTTGCAACTGCTACACTTCATAATAGTCTGCTTCTTGGACAATTTTGTATGCCTCACAGGTTCATCTGCCTCTCTTCTTCTCAATTTTTTTGGCCTCCCAGGAGGTGTTTTGTAAATTGGAGGGAGGAGTAAGGGGGTGTTTTCATATGTTGGCCACATTTGTTGCCCATTTATTGGAACTATTTCAGGGGCATAACAGGTTACATAAGCTGGTTTCTTATAGTAAACATGGACATAATCTTCAGGGTTTTGAACTTTGTAATTAATTACAGCAATAGCATGCCTACAGGGTATTCCTATTAAATCCCAACTGAACAACTACAGGATTTGTTACTTAGGTCAACAACAAATTTATCCATTGTAAAACCATGTGTGACCTCAAATTTTTCTGCCCCAGCCCATGTGGGAATCCAATTACCACTCTTTTATATTTCCTTATCAAGCCTTTTTCTAGGTCTAGGCATTACAACTCCTACATATGTCATTGTTTTCTCCCTAAGTGTTGCAAACCGTATCATAATGTAGGTTCGTATCCATTCCATCATAGCTATTATTGGTTTGTCCCTAGCTAGTAATATAGTACTATTAAAGGACTCAGTCAAATTATTTATCAACACATCGCATCTACAATAGGTACTAAAGGCATGTTTACACCAAGTCTTGGTAGGAATACCTATCAACCAATTATATGCATCAATGTTGATAGCTTTCAACTCACCCATCTTTTTTTCCCATTCCTTCTCATATGTAGCCTTTGTTGCTCCCATCATCAAATCCCTAATGAGTACTCCTCCACCAAATCGCTTTTTGAAGTTGTTATATAAGTGCCTTAAGCACAATCGATGTTCAACTTCATCCATCAACTCATCAAAAACTGTCATTAGACCCTAATGAATAAAAAGTACAATGATAATTAGCAATTAATTAGATTGTTATAAATTATAAAAAGCAAAGTAGTGAAATTGAAATACCTTTTGTTGATCGGAAATAAAAACCCGACGTTGACATTCAGTGCCACCTATATCATCCAAAAGTTGTGCTAAAAACCATCTCCAAGTTTCCTTGCATTCATTCTCGACCACTACAAAAGCAAGTGGGAAGTACTGATCATCGGGGTCTCGTCCAACCGCCACCAACAATTGGCCACCATATGTTGTCTTAAGATGACAACCATCGACCCCTATGAAGGGCCTGCAACTTCCTAAAAAACCTTGCTTACACCCCTCTAAACACATATAAAAAGAGCCAAATCTTGGAGGCAAACTTGGTTGGGGTTGATTCACTTTAATTTTAAAAGTTCCACACTTGACTCTTAGTAATTCCCCCACATAATCATATAGCCGAGCATATTGTCTTTCCCCGTCACCAACCAGAGAATCCAAAGCAATTTGTTTGGCCTTACCAGCTTTCCAAGCACTCACTCCTACACTGAATGACTTTTTAATATCATCAATGATTTGGTTGACACTCATGCTAGCCACATTGACAAACCTGTCAATTAAAACTTGGGCAATCCAATTCACAGTTGCACTTTTGTTTCCAAAAACTCTGTCACAACTGTGTCTTCCAACTAATGTTTTCACCCTAAATGTTTCCTTCCCTCCTACCTTGCTAGCCATAATAAGAAAGCCACACTTTTTTTTACATTTTGCCCTTACTCTTGTGAGATCATTCTTCACAAACTTAATCTCTTTTCCATTTAATACACTATGCTCCATTAGTGCATTTTTAAACTCCTTCAGCGAACCAAATTCCATACCCAATGAGAATCTGAAATCCTTGTTCATATCATCTTGTCTAAACTTTTTAAATTTGCTTCTTTTGAAGTTGCCATCCCCGTCACTTTCTAAATCTGAATCCAATTCATCACTGTTGTATTCCTCATTGATCTCATGGTCTCCAACTTCATCATCCACTACAAATGAACCTTCCCCAACTTTGCCTCTTTTAATCACACGTTTCTTTCTTTTTTTTATTGAATTCCACCTTTCCAAAACTGGATTAATGTCTCTAAAAACATCATCCACCCTATCACTCTCAACACCAAACCCATCATCATCATTATCCATTCTTTCTTCTTCACTCTGATCCACAAACTCTTCAGCTGAAGCTTCAACTTCTCCCTCGACCACATTCCTCCATGTTTCCTCTTCTACCTCTTCCTCACCATGGTCAACCTCTTCCTCACCACGATCACCCTCTTCCTCAACAATTTCAGCCTCTTCCTCAACATTTCCAACCTCTGCGTCACCTACTTGAACCTCTATATGTTCCTCACCAGCATGACCCTGTTGTACACTCATTCCACTTTCTTCACCACAAGTAAGAAAAAGAACTTCCTCTGCCTCACTAGGAACATGTTGAACATATATTTCTACCATGTCCTCAGTCTCTTCTGCATACTTAGCCAAGTTCATTGCATCCCTGTCATCACTCAGTAATCTCACATTATTCATCATAATTTCCCTAGACCCCTTCCACCATAGTTTGAAATCTGCAGCATACTTAAATTCTTCTTTAATAATTCCAAGTGCTTCAAAATAAGACCAACGATCTGGATCAACTCCTATTATGACGTGTTCCTCTCCACCAACATACCTCAGCCCCTTATCATTAACAAACCTACCCATGTGATGCAAACGGATTTCAAACACCATTTCTAGACCTACATTCAGACATTTACACTTTAAGACTTTAATCCCAAAATGGACACACCCACCAACACTGACAAACGAAATAGGAAAACTTACCTTGATAAAAAGCGCGAGAACACTATGATGCTTCGAGAACGAACCTTCGACAACGAACCTTCGAGAACGAACCTTCCAGAACGAAAACGAAACTTCCAGAACGAACACCAAAATGAACTTTCCAGTACAGTGCAATGTTTCCCCAATTGCAAAAACCCAATTTGACAGTTAAAAACCTAAGTGATTATGTAATCCCAATCCTAATTCATCTGGTAACTTCCCACACGTGCAAACCAAAAACCTCATCCAAAATAATATAAAATAAAACTATGTGGCATGCAGTGGACAGTGGTGACGTGGCTGTGCCGTTAACAACATCTCCAAAAACTTAACGCCGTCCAAAATTAGGGACTAAACGTACCTGTTTCCATACTACAAGGACTAAATGCTATCAAAGTTTCATGCAGGGACTAAACCCAAAAATTAGTGAAACTTCAGGGACTAAAAGCATATTTAACCCTTTACATAATAAGTGTCAAATCTGATATACAATTGAAGGTATCCTAAACATTTATCAATATTCCCACACTCAATTGAAAAAATTAAATATTACCTATAGCTATATTTGTACTCACTCAATGTGAAATTTTCCATTAAAAGAGAGATGACTTCTACAATATTGATGAAGATGAATTTATTTATGGCTTAAATCCTTAATTAGTCCCCATGTTAAGAGGAAATTTTCAGTTTAGTACCCGCTTTTAAAAGTGTATACATTGGGTCCCCATGTTTTGCAATTTGTGTCAATTTAGTCAATTATGACACTTCAAACAAGTTTGTAACAGCAATTGGAAGGTGTGCAAAGGTTCAAACAGTTAAGAAACATACTGCAACTCAAAATGACTAGTCCACTTGCAATTTTCAAGCCAAATTGATGGTTAAAAGGGACTAAATTGACACAAATTGCAAAATATGGGGACCCAATGTATACACTTTTAAAAATGGGTACTAAACTGAAAATTTCCTCTTAACATGGGGACCAATTAAAAATTTAAGCCTTTATTTATTATCTCTTAAAACAATTTAAAACTTCTTAAAATGGAAAAATGCATTGCTCATGAGGAATCATCTTTTATAACTTTTAAGAAATTTTATTATTCAAAATCATCAATCAAAATTGAAGATTATATATATATATAAAATATCTTTTGATTTTTTTTTTTGGATTAAATTGAATATAATTGAATCAAAGTAATTCGTGTCTTCGTTTTTTCATCTTGATTATATTATTTTATTTCTTTTATTCTAACTAATTGATGTTACATTATATTTACCCTCTTCAATAGTAATATTAAGAAGAAAAAAAATTCTACATATAAAATTATCTTTTCTTCAACCAATTCATCTTGTTTAATTGTGTTTTCAATCACATTTTACTTTACACTATCAAAATTTTATAAATTTAAAGTAGAATTTGGAGACAATTTTTTAAATTTTGTAAAAAAATTGTAAAAACAAGAAAAACATTAAAATAATAGTTTCAATCTTTCAAGTAATTTATTTTTAATATTTAAAGTGTTTATTTGTCTAAAGTCTCACATGTGAAACAAATACTTGAATTGCATATTTGAATCTATAAGAATCGGATAAAAAAATTACAATGTACTTTTTCATCTTAGGTTATGTTCGTTTGAATAGATTGTATTGATCAAGTAGAATTTGCAAGCGCGAATTATAGATGAATTTGGTGTTCTCTTTAAATGATTTGAAGGTAACGAATTGTAACGATTTCTGGAGTACAATGTTTTTTTTATCACCCTCTTATAGGTAGAGATTTGAAGGGAAAAAACTAAAATGACATATTTAATCTCATATTATTTTTCCATTCCTAAGCTGAAAAAACTTAATTTACTCTCAAATCTCCAAATTCATCTTCTCGATCTCTCTCATATCTATCCATCCAAATAAAGTATTTATTTCTTTCTTGAGAACATTCCCAATTGAGGTTAGGGTTCGCAAAAAAATCCATACCCGCGGGTATTTGCTGATAAAATACGCTTCGGATATTTAGTACCCGCAAGTACGAGGTACCCGCGGGTAGCATGTATTTTAATACCCGTTTGTTAATGGGTGAAGTTCGTATATAATACTATCCATACCCATGGGTACTCGTTACCCGTTTGAAAAATAAAATTACAATTTTGTCCCAGTTTTTCTTACTTATTCTCTTTCTGCGGTTAAAGAAAAAGCAAACCTTAAATCTCATTATTTTTTCTCATTCACTCTCCTTACCGTCACAGAATTAGGGTTTCCTCTAGCTAGTCGCAAGATCCACCCGTTTACTGAAAAAGTGATCCACAGTGTATTCGCAGGTTGAAAAAAATCCGCAGATTATTTTATGCGGTATCCAACAGGTAACGAGACGGATAATGTGTACGTTTTTTGCATGTGAGTCGGATTCGAATATAACACTATCCATATTGACCCAACCCGTTACCACTCGTTTTATTTTACAACCACTCTATTATATAATGATTTCCTAGATTAAAATTTCAACTACACTAAAACACATGACATGGTAAACTTACATTAACATTGACATAATTTAGTTCTAATTTTGTTTCCTACTTAAGACATGAAATGAATAAATTAGAACTAAATATGTATTAAATAAATAAATGAGTAGATGTTATTATGAAGATATTTTAATACACATTTAGTTTCAGTATTTATTTTTGAAATTTTATTCAATCACAGTATGGAATATTACAGTTGGCTATTGTGTTGTAACTTAAGATCCAAGATTCTTAATGTTTCTAATTTAGAAAAAAAATATCGGCAAGTTAACACACATTTAAATATGCTTTTAATATTTAATGGCTATAATTCTACTTATAATAATTTTTAAAATTATTTTCTAAATATATGCTAAAATGTAGTAATAATTTTAAAAAACTTATATGTTTACTCTTTTAATGTATTACATAATTACAAAACCCATTCACCTTATTTATATAACAAATTAACATATTTCCCTTTTTAAATGTGATGTTTCTATTATTGAGTTAATATTTATCAATGTTTGTTAACTTTTTTATGTTTACTCATTTATTTATTTAATACATATTTATAAAAGAAATCTTATTTTTGGTTAGAATTTTTTTATCTCAAACTTCTTTCCCCTTATTACTATTATTATCATTATTATAAGTTATTGAAAATACGATTTGTTAAAAAAAAAATAAAAAAAATACTGTTAGCTTGATTTCACCCTTTTGTCAACTCAATATTGTAAATGTGCAATTTTAGTGCTTGTAAAAAATTTAATTACACATTTAATCGTTCAGTTTTTTAAAATTCACAATTCTGGTTGACTGCTCATATGTATATATATATATTTTTTTCCAAATTCTAACTCTAATGTTATTTATTGGCGTAATATATTAGTATAAAGATATAAAAAATAAATTATAACATATGTTATCACTGTAATATTTTTTTTAGGAATTAGATTAAATATCATGTTCTAAAAAAAGACTTAATATTAAAAATCAGAAAACCAAATCTAAAATTAAATTATGCAACTAATATTACAAATTGATGAAATTGTAAGGGTAAAATATAAATTTATGGTCATATTATTTGTACCATATTATCATTTTATGAGTAATAGACCACAAAATCAATTGATAAAATGTTGGTTTAAACCTCTTTTTAGTCCCTAAGTTATGAGTGGATGTTCAGTTTAGTCTCCGCTTTTAAAAATGTAAACTTTTGATTCCTAAGTTATAAAAAATGTATCAAATGAGTCATTTTTTTATGTTTATGGTCAAAGTACAAAGAGGAATCTAAATTGCTATTATTATTAAGAAACAAATCAGAGCAATCTAAAGATGTAACAGTTGTTAAGAAACAACCAAAAACAGTATTTCAAGTCATAAAAGGACTCATTTGATACATTTTCTATAACTTAGGGACCAAATATTTACATTTTTAAAAACGGAGACTAAATTGAACATCCGCTTATAACTTAGAGACCAAAAAGAGGTTTAAACCTAAAATGTTCTAACAAACCATTATTATTACTGAATGGTTAGAAATTTGAGCTATTGGTTAACTGATAAAACTATTAACTCTAACGGTTAACTTAAGGTAAAATATGATTATCAACCATTAAGTTATTATTAACCAAAAATTTATTTCAAAAATTATAAATATTATAAATATAGGTTTGAAGTAATATTTGAATTATAAAATGTTATTTTATCGTTGAAGTACTTTTTACAATTACTTTTCCAATGGTTTTGGACAAATAATTACATAAAATTTGGAGTGAAAAATAGTTTTCGTTCCTTATAAACTTTCTAAACGTTGAAACGTTAACCTCGATCCCATTACTCCGAAACATTATTTAAAATATGTTTTTTCTTCCATGATTTATCGACTATTACTTTTGGTCTTTGGATTAACTTTTAAGAAATGAACTAATATTAAGAAAAAAAAAAATCAAAAGAGATACTGAAAAGAATGGTTAAAAAAGTGTCTTTTTCGAGTAATAGCCAACTTCACTAAAAAATAAAATAATTTTTAAATTTAATTATGCTTTCTTTCTAATTCACCGTTTTGATACAAATAACATGCTAAAGTGGTTACAATAAATAAATAAATAAATAAATAAATATATATATATATATATATATATATATATATATATATATATATATATATATATATATATATATATTCTGGAAATGTTAGTTGTGAATATTTTTGTTCCTTTTTAATTTTATATGTTTGTAATTTTATGTTTTTATCTTGAAAAAAGAAAGTTCTACTTATGTTGTGGCATGTTTTATTTTTTGGTGAAAAAAGCACCATCACGCTAAAGAGTTTCTCTCCTTAAATAATGGAGATTTAAACTTGGGTAGCCTATCCCAAGTATAGATTCGAAATTTGCTCAAATTAAATTTGAAAACGGATACTTCTTTAATCAGAAATTTGAAATTTGACCAATTAAATTAGAAATTTTTTGAAGAGCATGTGATTGATTTTCAAACACAATCCTCGAAATCCTGAACCCTGTCATAGTTTTATTTTGTTTGGGTGTGATTAAGTCGTCAAATGCACTAAAACGCTGAGCAACAACAACTGTATATATAGTGCAAGAAAATACAAATATTTTCTTCCCTTAAAAGAGACAAGTTTAAAATTACGTAACATTCCATTTCCAAGTACAAATTTGAAATTCGCACAAATAAATCGACAGTTATTTTTCAAGAGGCATCATGGAAATTGATTTTCTAGCACATTCCTCCAAATCACGAATATCAGTACTAATTCCTGGTACTCGCTCGTTAGCATTACTTACCAAATTCAATAGCTGTGATTCAACATTTTACGTCCAAAAAATGGCATTATTATCGTGTTAAAAATAGTATTTGTTCCATTGAATAAGGTAAGTTTTAAATGGTGTTTTGAAGAAGAATTTTGAAATGTGGAGCAAAATTGGAAAATTTTTCATTAACAATTTGCACGATCATGGTTGGGAATTGGGACTGGTTTGGGTCCGCTACTTGCAAACGACAGATCCAGTGACCGTTTGAATTCAAATTCAAACCCAAAGCTCCAATTCTCTGCTTCTCTCCTTGCTTACGTGGCCGTGGCAGCCAATCATATCACAGAACGGCAGAGCGCTGTTAAAACGAATTTGAAAACATAGGCAGAAGCGGGGCCCGCATGTGCGCCCCCCGCTCCTCATCAAATCCTGATCTACGGTCCAGATGCTTCCCCATTTCAAACCTTCTTCTTCCCCGCCTCATTATTAAATTGTATAAATAAATTCACTCTATTTATTTCACTCACATTCGCGCACATCCTCTCTCTCTCTCTCTTTTCGCTGCTAAAGTCTCTCGAAAACAAAGAAGCATTCGAAGCTTAAAGCACAAAAGACAGTAACGTTCTCTTTCTTGCCTCCTTCTTGAATCTTGTACACAGCAAGAGGCAGGGAAGCCAAAATTCAAAATGACCACACAGAATCGTCGTTCGTCGTTTTCCTCCTCGACGACGTCGTCTTTGGCGAAGCGCCATGCATCCACCACCACTTCCTCCTCCACCTCCTCCTCTTTAGCGGCTCCTACAAACGTGCCGAAGAAGCGTCCACCTCTCTCTAACCTCACCAACACCGTCGCTCACCGCAACTCTTCCTCTTCGGTACTAATTCCTCTTTCAACTAATTCCGCAAAATTAATACCCCGCAAACATCGTTAACTGTTTCTTCTTGCGAATTTCGCATTGCTAGGTCCCTTGCGCAGCTAAACTCGCGAAGACGAAGAAAGAGGTTGTTCCGCCCTTCTCAGGCAACAAAAGGCCCACGCTGGCGAATGTCAAACCTACTAATGCAGTTGTTTTTCCCAAGGCTAATTCTCTCCCTCCGAGGAATGAAGCTCCTCCTCCTCCTCCACTTGTTGTCACTGTTACTGTTCCCCCTCCGGTGCTCGATGCTTCACCTTGTAAATCAGATGCAATGTCGGTTTCTATGGATGAGTCGATGTCTTCTTGTGATTCGTTCAAGAGCCCTGACATTGAATATGTGGACAATAGTGATGTGGCGGCTGTTGATTCAATTGAGAGGAAGACTTTCAGCAATCTCAACATATCTGATTCTACCGAATCAGGTTTCATTTTGTTCACTTCTACTAGAAATATAACTATTTAGTCTGTTTTTTTAATTGAATGTATGGCTTATAATTTGTTGATATTGATTGTTGTATTTGCAGGCAACATTTGTAGTAGAGACATACTTGTAGAGTTGGAAAAAGGGGACAAGTTTGTCAATGTTGATAACAATTTCGCTGATCCTCAGCTCTGTGCATCCTTTGCTTGTGATATCTACAAGCACCTTCGTGCATCTGAGGTAAAGTTAAGCTACATTTGAAAATATATGCAGTGAGCTCTGATTTTTTGGTTTTATGATCAGAATAAGCACGTCCAGTGTGTCTATTAAAATTTTTATTTTTGAATCTGGCATTGGTCTAATTTTTTCCAGTTTTTGAAATATTAGGCAAAGAAAAGGCCTTCCACAGACTTCATGGAGAGAATTCAGAAGGACATAAACCCCAGCATGCGTGCAATATTGATTGACTGGCTTGTGGAGGTAATCGATGTTTGTT
Organism: Vigna mungo; assembly: GCA_036885675.1. Taxonomy (NCBI): domain Eukaryota; kingdom Viridiplantae; phylum Streptophyta; class Magnoliopsida; order Fabales; family Fabaceae; genus Vigna; species Vigna mungo. The sequence goes on from CP144699.1 coordinate 33,544,892, forward strand.
GATAGCTAACACATGTTAAATTCAAGCATTATTATATTGCAAATAGGAATATTTAGGTAATGTTTTATTCTTGGGGGAATGTTGCTATTCTTTCCGCTAACAGTTCAGTGCCACAGCTGATTTTGTATATGGCTTCATGCTAAACTAATTTTCTAATTGCAGGTGGCTGAAGAGTATAGACTAGTACCCGATACATTGTATTTGACGGTAAACTACATTGATCGTTATCTTTCAGGAAATGTGATGAACAGACAAAGGCTACAATTACTTGGTGTTGCCTCCATGATGATTGCCTCGTAAGGAGTCATACAAGTCTCTCTAACTTTTCTCATTAATGGGTTTCTAGTATTGTTGCTTATAGCTTTGAAACAAAGGTAGTAATGCAGTAATATGTTGTTGGTTTTGGGAATTTGTTCGCAGTAAATATGAGGAGATTTGTGCACCTCAGGTGGAGGAATTTTGTTACATTACTGATAACACGTATTTCAAAGAAGAGGTTTGGTTTGAATTCTTTTGGGGCTTCGAGTTGTTTATGTATATGTAGTTGAGGAGCACACATCTCAATCAGAATCATTGCAGGTTCTGCAGATGGAATCTGCTGTCTTAAATTTTCTCAAGTTCGAAATGACAGCCCCAACGGTAAAATGTTTCTTAAGGTACTGTAGTTTATAAGGGATGAATATGAGATTGATGTTTGAAGTTATTTGAAGCCGTTCTAATATAAAACCATTCTCATTCTCGGTATTATTTACAGAAGATTTGTACGTGCAGCTCAAGGAGTCGACGAGGTACCTTTGTCTTCTTTGCTTAGTTTGGACGTTTAAATAATTTGGTTCTTATAACGTTGATTTTGAATATAAGAATTTGGATAAAACAATGTGTGAAGTAATTAAGGGAGATGATACGTTGTCAAACTATAATTTTTCGTAATGAAAACTACCAAACAAAAGAAAAACCGGTAAATGGGGCTGGGTCTAACACGTGTAATCAATGTTCAGCATAAATTTGGAAAACAGATTGTTTATTTTCAATACAGCAGAGATAATTTCTTTTAAAAAGAGGAAGAGGCAGTTTCTTAAAAATAAGCTGACCCAAACACGCATTCAACCAATAACGTAAGCTTCTAATTGTAAATTTGTCGATCAACAAACACTTTTGTGTAGTTTTCGCACACTGCATTTATTTATTTCCAGACATCAGTAAATTTTGAGACACTGACCAAAACCATACCTGTGGGCTTGTATATGCATACATGCCACACACCCGCTATGTATATTTCTTTTAAACTTAATTGAGTGCAAACATTTAAGCTACTATTTTATAAATTTAATAATAATTTTTATTAATCAGTATTATAAAATTATAAAATATATTTTTAATTTTTTTATCACAAGGAAAGAAAGTGCGCACATGTATGTATAGGTACCACGCTATAGTAAGTATGATAATTAATATGAAATCCAATTCTGAAGTGTTTCATTTGTTTTTCTTTTTTCAGGTCGCTTCGCTGCAACTTGAGTGCTTGACAAACTACATTGCGGAATTGTCTCTCTTGGAGTACAGTATGCTTTGTTATGCTCCATCACTTATAGCCGCTTCTGCAATTTTTCTGGCCAAATTTATACTCTTCCCTTCAACGAAACCATGGGTAAGCTGCTATATCAAACAGTTTCTGTTTCTGTTTAGTAACAACGAAAACGTGGCACTCCATCGATTAGTAATTTTAACTTTTGTAAACTTGACTTGCTGTTTCTGTTTTCTGCAACAGAATTCCACATTACAGCATTACACGCTCTACCAGGCTTCTGATCTGTGTGTTTGCGTGAAGGATCTCCACCGCCTATGTAGTAACAGCTCTAACTCAAATTTGCCAGCAATCAGGGAGAAATATAGCCAGCATAAGGTAAACAACTTCTGCTAAATTTGTTGTTCCTAACTGTGATATGTCGAGTGATTTCTCACAATTTATTTGTGTTTCAGTACAAATATGTGGCCAAGAAGTACTGCCCTCCTTCAATACCCCCAGAATTTTTCCTGAGTTGAGCATGGATGACAGCCTGATTTCCGGTTGGTATATAGGCTTAGATTGACATAACTTCTGGTCTCCAGAAAAGAGGTTCTCTTACACTGTACAATGTAGTTGCCAACCCTTCCATCTTAATTAGAATTCTTGTATCTGCTTTTATTGAGGTGCACACTCTGTACCCTCAAATTTACAAAAAGAAAAAAAAAAACCAGAAGCTTCAAGAAGCAACTTGTATTATTAGCTACAGCTTCAGTAGCATCATTAATGGCTAAGTGAGCCCATGCTTAAATTTTGTCCAATTGAGTCATCCTCTAGATATTTATGGATAATTATGGCCATTTAGTAACATAAATTATGAGCATCTCCGTACTCATCATCGCCACTAACAAAAGTATTGACATGTAAATATGTAATAATCCTTCTTGATGAATCTAAAATATGTACACTTCGAGAATATTTCTGAAAACAAATGAATTTTCATTTGGATACAGTGCTACCGGTATTATTCCTTCAGAGAGATTATTCTGTCAGCAAATATCTCGGCCCAGGTTCAACATGTTCGACTGAAATTCTTTCGGGCAAAGTCTTAAGCAGCCAAGCCAATCTACGCAGAGTACACAGTTGGTAGCATTATGTACAAAACAAAGCCAAAATTATGATTAGAAGATGCTAAACCACATTTCCTAGAACATAAAACTCTTCCAAATTTGAGTGTCAGAATATCATTATTAAGAATCTTGTCGAAACCAAAAATTTGGTAAGAATGCTAAACCATATTAGTGATTTAATAGGTCCAACCGATCTTGAAATAACAGTAATTGTCTTTTATTACATGATCTATTATGTAAAATACAGCCTGCTGCATAATCCAAGCACAACGAAGTGATTTTCTTTTGTGTTTTTGTTAGTGTCATACAATGTTACAGAGTAGAGTGAGACTCAGACACACTCATGTCGTGTCGGACATTTAGTTTAACCAATAACAATGATTGTGGGCCTCTCAACATTCTCCTGCTGAATATAAAAAACTTAGGAGTTACAGGTGATCATTTTGATTGCAACCTATGGCAGATCGTTATCCAATGGAGATTGGGGAGAGAAGATCATCTTGAAGATCAATTTCACAGAGAAAATGCTGTTTGGGGAGAGAAGATCAAACATGAAAATAAAAATGGAAAAAGGAAATGAAAGGTACAAGAGTAAATGACAAGACAGAGAAATGACAAAAGTTTGAATTTCAAATACATCTTCTCAATCTTTCACTTTTACCCAAATCTCTTCCTTCAAATTCGAATGTCCTCTTTCTTGGCTTATTACAACTTCTTATCCCAATATTTTCTTTGATATAAGAATAAATTATATTCCTTGAAACCAGCAAAATTGGATGAAAATTAAAATGATACAGTTGCTTATTCTCAATAAAAATATTTTAATTAAGTTGACTATAATTGTTAATCTATAAAATTAAAACATTATTTTAAGTATGCGTAAGTTAGAGAAAAACATGATTAAATTTATTTATAATATTATTGTTTCAAAGACAATATTAAACCTTGTATATTCGTTTGCTCACAGAGAAGATCATCGTTAAAAAAAAAATTACAATCAACAAAAATAGACCAAGAAAAAATAGAGACTAAACTAATATACAAAAGCAACATCATATATTAATATAACATGATCTATCACAATACAATGTACTCTAACTCATCATACATATATAAATTATATAATAAAAAACTTTTTTAAACTCTATTATCAAGGTACATACATTGATATTGAATCTTGAGAGCTTTTTACACATGCTCAATACCCTGTATTACATATATTGTATTTTTATGTTAATTAGGAAAACATACTCCCTATATTAATTATGTTGTCTTTACATATTTATCTGTATTTCGACTAATTCACATTCTCATTATTATAAATACATTACTGTAGGTATATTTTTTATATAAGGAAGATTAATTGCTATACCTAATTTTACTATGTTCAATATGATATCAAGAGCCTAAAGTTTTTGTTATTCAATATTTGAATTTTGAATTCATTGAAGGATAATGCTCTTAGTTCTTATCATAAAACATGTGTTCTTATTAAAGATTGAGATTTTTGTGGCAAACTTCATTGACTCATCATTCTGCTAGATTTTGATTTTCTTTGTTTATACTACGAGAGGAAGTAAGTTAAAAAATAATCATACTCTTTCTTAGATAAGATCGTATCATCTGGATAGCGATCAACTGCACTGAGGTCGCCTCCTTCTCCTCTTTCGGGGTGTTTGTTCACTTGATTGGAGAACCTTGGATTTTTAAGATTTTTCTCTCTCCTTGGTTTTTTCCACCACTTCTTCTAGTAGCGTAGGCCAATATACTTTTTTCAATGAATTTCTCAAATGGTATAAGGATCATCAGAACTCTAATTTCACGGCTTTTGCGGCATGCACAAGTCTATTTTTTGTTGGCCTAACTCAACCTTCTTCTCTTGGACCTTGAGTTCTTGACTCAAGTGCCACAAGTTACATTAATAGTAACAAATCTTTGTTTTCTTCTTTATCTTCTTCAGATAATTTACCTACATTTACAATGGTTGATGAGTTTAAGGTCTTATCTCATGGTGTTGGTATTGTTAATCTTTTTCCATTCTTAAGCTTTGATAATGTTATTTATGCCCTTGGGTCCCTTTTTAACTAATTATCCATTAATAATCTAATTTGTTCTCTTGATTATGTTATTTCTTTTACCAAAGTTTTTGTTTATTTACAAGATTGGAGTTTGGGACAAATAATTGGCATCAAATGCGAGTCTTGTGGCCTTTATCATCTGCGCCCCTCTACACATGTTGACACAATTATAAAGTCTTCATATCTTCTTCATGCTCGGTTAGGTCCCTAGTATTGTCAAATTGCAACAACTTTTCCTAGTCTGTTCAATTTATCTAATTTGTTGTCTAAGTCATGTCAATTAGAAAAATATAGTCGTAGTTTCTTTCTTCAAATGTCTCACAACATGCTTCCTCACCTTTTGCTTTAGTTCACTGTAACATTTGGGAACTTAGTTGTGTTGAGTCTAATTTAGGTTTTTATGATTTTGATTCTTTTATTAATATTCTAAATGCACTTGTTTGTTTTTAATAAAAAAATCGTTGTGAGATATTATCTATATTTCAATATATAATGAAATTAAAACTCAATTTGAGATTTGTATTCGAACTTTGCGAAGTGAAAATGGTCGTGAACGTCCTCTTGATTCTTTTAAATTTTTCATCAAATTTCATGCGTTTATACACCCCAACAAAATAGGATGGTTGACGTAAGAATAAACATCTTGATGAAATAATTCGAACACTTTTAATTCATGGTAAGGTTCCTCAACATTTTTGGGGTGATTATATTCTTATTCCATATTATCTTATTAATCACATTCCATCTTCAGTTTTAAATAAATAAATTTCTCATTCTATTTTATTTCCTCGTGCACCTCTACATCCCTACCTATTAAAGTTTTTGGGCCTACATGTTTTTTTCATAATTTTAGGCCTTGGTCTTGATAAGTTATTTCTTAGAATACACAAATGTAACTTTTTAGGATTTACTCGATCACAAAAAGGACATAAGTGTTTCTCTCTTTCTCTTAACCATAATTTTAGATGTTACTTTCAATCAGTCTTCTTTTTTCTCTACGGGTCTTTCTTCTTCTTTTGTTGTCTCTTAGTCTACAATAGTTAATATTTATGTTGTTTGTGATTAAAGCAATCGAAGTCAAGTGGTGTGGTTGTAGAGTTAGGTGTAGTAGGGAGAACCAAGCTAAGACCTCACTTTTTAACGAGGTGGAGAAGACCTTGCACCAGATGTCATTACTCGTTATATATAGCACTATCAAACTCATGAACATTCTGAGATATTTATCTAGTATGGGGTCTCTACAATGCCCGCGGTGAATGAGAGCATCCCGACCATATCTACTACTGCTATGGATGAGTTATGATCCTTGCTAGCTCCGTTACTATCCTGAATCTTACTATTAGGTTTATCACGTGGTTGTTTTCACGGTATGGGTAGTGTTGGGGTGGAAGGCACATGATTCTTATGACCTTGACCTTACCGCATAGTTTTGTTCTCTATGTAGAAGGCTTTTGAATCTTCCTCATATATACTTTACATTTCATTCATTCACTTTTGTAGGTTCCTCATCATCTCTCAAGTCCAATTGGTTGTTTGACCCTTCCTTCAAGATAACGTTGCTTGTCATGTTCCTTGTGATCACCATGTGAGTTTAGAAAGTCGTCGTCTAACCCCATGTTTGTAGGATCGATTAATCTCTTTCTCTTTCTAAAGGTCAGTCGTCCAATACTTCTTACTCCCAGCTATTTCCTATTATTTAACATTGATAAGTGGATACATATAAAAAATTATGAGATACTAAAGTTAGTTAGATCCAAAGGTTAATTAATATATAACCTATCATCTTACCTTCTATTTATAAGATGAATTCTTTATTATTACATGTGTAATAACTATCCAAACTCCACTAACTTTAATTAGAATAATCTTAATTAGGGTTTAATCAGAATTATTTTATATTTTAAATGTATCCACCTTGATACTTGATTTATCTATAAAAATGTCATCTAAACCACTCTATTAATATGATAAAATCCCCATTTTGGTTGGTCTTCCAGACAACTCGTTCGACATCCTGAATAGTTATTATTTTGTTTTGGTGTTGGTTAATTGTAGTAGCAGATGCAATGGAGAAAGAGAAGAGGAAGAATGAAGTAACGAGTTATTTATTTAATGCCTTCCAAGTATGATGAAAACTGAACCTAGAAGTGGTATGGTACATAGTGTTATATTAGAAAGTGCACTAGAGAGCAGCAGCGAAAGCTGAGGAGGAATTGGGCATAATGTTGAGCCAATGACAATCTTCGAAGGAGCAGTAGGGTCCACCCTTTGCCATCTCAACATTCATTGGCCGTATATACTTGGGTGACCAAGCGGGTGTTCCATCCTCGTACGAGTTATGGGTCAGTCTCTCTATACCCGACCCATCCAATCTAACCCTGAATATTTCACCATAGGGCTGGTAGTGATGCGGGTTCGAGATTGGCTCCGCGGATATACCCGCATAGTCCGAAGTAAACGTTATGCTCTTCCCATCGGGGCTAAAATACGGGTGGTTCGTCCTCCCCGCCGACCCGCTCTCAATCACCTTCCGCAGCCCGCTTCCATCCGGGTGGATCAGGTACAACTCGAAACTCCCGGTTCCCGGGGCATGTCGGTCCGACACGAAAGCGATCCATTTCCCATCCGGTGACCAGCTGCACATGGTGTCAGTCCACGGACCCTCCGTCAATCTTTGAAGCCCCTTACTCTCTCCATCAACAGCGTCCATTATGTAAAGATTCTTATGACCCGACCGACCCGACCGAAACACGATCCATTTCCCATCCGGCGAGGGTGACGGAAACGCGTTGTTCTTTCCGTCCAAGGTCAACCTCTTCACACTGTTCTCGTTATCAACGTCAATGGACACGATATCAACCTGCGAGCTTTCAGAGGCAAAGGTTTCCCCAATCGCAGTGTATATCACACCGGGTCGAACCCGGTCCCAAGCCGTGGAAAACGCCAACGCGTTGGAAATCTTACGCAGGTTTGAGCCGTCCCGGTTCACCACGTAAATCCCTGGAAGGTTAACATACGCGATGCGGTCTCCGGAGGGTGAGAAAACCGGGAAAGAACCGACGAACCGGAATAGAGATAGACCGGGGACGGGGCTCCGAACGTTTTCGAGTGAAAACGGGGGGCTGCTGTCAGCGTTGGGTTCTCCTCTGCACTTGTGGTAGCCTACACGGGATGCATCCGGTGAGATGAAGGGGTTGAGGTGGTGAGAACGAGGTGAGACCAATCGAGTCAGCTCCGTGAATTCGTTATTCACCAGGTTGAATAATTCGATGTGACGAAAGCTTGAGCCCGGTCTTCTCGTTGCGACGGCGATGAAATTGTGGTTGTCTGGGGAGGTGGCGGGTGTGAAGGCGTGGAGACCTGGTGGAGTGACTCGCTCGATGGTAACAGAGTCAACGGAAACGAGACCGTTGGAGGGGATAATCGCTTTGTAAATGCTCCACCACTGGTCGTCACCTCGGCGGTGGAAGTATAGAGTCCGATCGTCGACCCAGGAGGGCCAGCCTCCGTGCTCAACGATTTTGACTCGGTGAGTTCCGTCGCGAGTGAGGAAGATGTAGATGTCTGTGGTAAGATCCTCCACTTCGCCGGCCCAACCATCTGGGCCGTAGGAAGCGACAGCGGTCCAGAGACCGGAAGGGGAGAGGGCTGGGCTGAAATCAGCGACAGCGTAGGGGGTGAGTCTCTTGGTGAGGCCCGATTGGAGGTGGGTGGAGTAAACCGCGGCCCAACTGGCCCGTGGTACACCAGGGTCCTCGTGTGTGGAAACGTATATTAAAAATTCACCATCGGGGGTGACACTGGGTTTGTCTTTGATGGAGACTGGATAAGTGTCGGTGGGCTTGTTCGGTAACAGAGGGATTTGGATTCTTTCTGCGGCAACAGATTCATGAGTGGATCTGGTTGTGGTGGTGGAAGTATAAACGGCGTCGTAGTATATGGAGGGGGAGCCGTTTCTCTCCGTTATGTATACGAGTTGGAGAGGAGGAGAGTGTGCAGGGAGTTGGATAGCGGAAGCATTGGAAATGAAATGGCCGTTGAAATTAACGGAGCGGCCATCGGTGAGCTGAAGTTCTTGGTTAGGGTTTAGCGATTGTTGGTGAAGTGGAAGAGAGTAGATATCGAAAGCGTAGAAAGATCTGCCGAGGGTGGTGAAGATGATGGTGGTGGGAGCCTCCTCCTCCGCCGCACAGCTTAGCGTTAACAGTAGCATTACTACAAACGGAAAAGGTGAGGGGGTTGTCTTCTTCTTCATCATGAGAGTGTGTTTGAGCTGCTGCACTACTAACATGGCAGGGTGTTGTGTAGAAACTTTGAAGAGGATATCAGTGGGCCCACCTTATCCTTTCAAATTTTCCTCATCACTTAAATTTATTATGATTTATTTATTTATTTATAAAGTAATAGCAACACAGGTTTTTCTTTCTGCTTTCAACCGCTGTTTTATTTATTTATTTATTCAATCATTGTAGTTAAGTTAACTTTTGAGCTCATGATTTTCGTCTGCAGTGACGTCATCTGCAGATATTTAATAAAGATGAAAACAACCATAGTTACTGCATAATATCAACTTTTATCTTTTTAAATTAAAATGGAGATTAATTAAATAAGGTGAAAGGAGAGAATATTTGCTGAGGATTTGTCTTATAAAAAAGTGAAAAGTGAAAGGAGAGAATATTTGTTGAGGAGTGGTGTAATATTAAGGAGAATCCAAGAGTGTGGATGATTGGTGTATTGTTGGATAATAGATAAGAGGAAAGGCCCAATGTTACGATGGAATGCTTCTACATAAATTTAAAAATCAAGGTAAAAATATTTAGAAACTAACCACCACACTGCTTTTGTATTAGACCATCAAAAAATAACATCGACTCTATGTATACAGATTTTAAATTTAGGACTAGTATGCTAACAATTTGTTTTTAATAATTTTTTAACAATAGATTATGTTTTATTATTTTATTGGTTCGTATATTTAAAACGGATCAATCACAAGCTACTATATAGGTATTGTAAAAAAATAATTAAAAAGAAGTTGTTAAAAAACATTTTTCTTAAATTTAATACGGCCTAACGCATCCTCTATCACAAATCACAATGCCACCCAAGGTTGGTTAGGGCTTGGGGAGCCCATATACTGTATGATCATACGATCACACGACAAAATCGACCAAATGAGAGTGTCGGATGAACCCGATCGGTCAAGTAGTTCACAAGCCACAAGTTATGGATAAACAACCCATCAATCGAGTGGCCTAGGAGGAGGGAAAGTCGAGTGGACATTCCTTAGCGCCAACCACCCTTGAATATCACGTCAAATCAAGATTACGGGTAAGCATAGTAGTTTTGGGTCATGATTAGGGTTTCATTAATCTCAGACTCATCTCGAAACCTATAAATAAAAGTTAAAGGTAAGAAGGTAGGTTGATTCATTTATTGTGAATTTAAGATTTTACTCTGACATCGGATTAGATCGACTACTGATTTAAGCATCAGAGTGTCTTTAATAGATGTCTCAAGCGGTTTGCAGAGTGTGAAAACGTGTTTTATAGAGATCCTCGACCCTACACCCAAAACAATAAATAAAAAAATGACATAATGAAAAATATAATTAAATTAATTTATAATAATAGGTATTGTTTCAATTTTAACAATGTGTCTTCCGATTTTCATTATTCTTTATTATTAAAATCAATGTTGTTTCAGTAATTACTTGTAAAAAATAATACATAAAATAATTGGAAAATTTTATTTTTTCAAGCCATTTGAAATGTGTATCCTATACCCAAACGATTGAGAGATCGTTCTATCAGAACAAGGCGGATCACTAGTCCCAATTGGACAACCTTAACCACAACTTCTAATCAAGTTTACTAGTAAATCTTACTTATTAGGTATTGAATCGTGATTACGACTCTACTAATCATAAATCCATATCAAAACTTATAAATGATATAAGGAGGTAGGTAATTGCATTTATTATGAATTTAATATTTTAGCGTGACTCCGAATCGGTTAGATTACTTACTTGAAGTCTTTAACAAGTACCTCGAAACAATATACAAAATCAATAACAATGATCTCAACATTAGTATTGGTTATAATGTTTTCTAAGTAGATAAGATTTTTAAATCATGTGATTTTGATTATCTCTAGTAGGATTTTATTAAATTTTGAAAAAAAAATTATTAATGATAAATATATAACACTTTCAATTTATAAGCAAATAACACATGAACAAATAACAATATTTTATAAGCAAATATATAACACTTTCAATTTGGATAAAAGAAAAAAGCTTCGTAAGTCCACATTTTATTAACTAACCTGAAAAAGGACACAAAAGCAACTTTAATATTTGAAAGAATCATTTAAAATTAAGGTCACGATGACATATATAATATTTATTGTTATTATGGGCTTATAGCCTACCAGTCAGATACGGTAACAAATTGGATAAAAAGGATCGAGCGGTTGACGTGTAAGAAAGCGTCTCACAGTCGCTCGATCCCAATAATAACAGTTGAGCATTACAATGACTGCTAATGAGTGGTTAAAGTTTGCATTAATAAACTCTATAAGCGGAGGAAACTCACTTTTTTTTCAAAATTACTGTAGACATATAGAAAAAGATTCTAACTTCAGCGCCAGAGTGTATTCTACATGTCATCTTCCTAAACCGATCAATCACACAAAAGAAGAAACAAAGTGAACGTTCGACGGACATAGGAACTTTATACATGCGTTATCCTCGTCCCATTTCAACAGAAACACTGATAATTTATTTGATAGTGATATCTTTTATTTTATATTTTTTCTTTTAAAAAGTAAATTTTGTTTATAATCCTATATTCTTATAACACGTATCAAATATAAATATGTATCATGCCTCTATTATTCTATATAATTTTTGCGTATTTATTAAGAGAAAACACTTTTTGAATTCTTTACCTTTTTTCATTTAAACAGGAAATTTTTTTTTCTTCATTAATGTGAAATTTTCATTATTACATCACAAGCTCACTTAAATCATTATTAACTTCGTTATTCTTAGCTTCAATTTCAATATTTTCATTTAATCAATCTAAATTTTCAAAGAGTAATAACTTCTCCTTCTAATTTTATTAGTTATTTTTCTCTTTTTCATTTTCAGTTAATATTTTTAGAGAGCATATTACTATAAAAGATAAATCAACTAATCGATAAACAGAAAAAAAAAAAAGGAATTGACACATGAAAATAGGAGTTGAAATTTGATATCTAATCATAGTCTTATCACTTTCAAATGTTTATCTCTAAGGATGTAAACATGACTATTAATTAAAAAACTATAACCTTTTAAACATCAAAATTAATATTGATGGACCTGTGAGGACATTTGCAGAATCTGAGGAGAGTATAATGTGGAAGGCCCTGGAACTAACATGTAAAACGTGCTACCTAACAATTTTTTCGGAGGAAAGTATAAGATTTATTTTCATAATAAAAGTTATAAAAAAAAAGTTATTTCAACTTTTTACTAACATTAAGAAAAAAATATAAAGTTGATTTGAAGAATTTATAAAAAAAAAGATGGATTCAACTTTCCACGCTAATAAAAACTAACCACCTAAATAAAATAAAATATTAATTTTCAGGAAAACTTGACAATAATACAAGGATAAGGTATGTTAGTTATATTTCAGACACATTCAGTTAGGAATCAATGTTGGAATTTGAGTTTCCTAGAATCCGATCAAGGGATCATGGCTCCTTCTCAGACATTAAAGTTTTTATGACAGCTAAAATTTAAAATTATATTTAATTATTTTCTCAAATAGGTAATATTAACTATTCTTATTAAAAATCGTAACTTGCAAACTACTGTCACAAAACAGATTAAATACTCTTTTAATAATTAAATTGATATAACCTTTTGAAATATTGTGATTAAAGAAATAATCATTTATACCCTTTGCAAGACGTGTTTTATCACTTTCTTTAAGTAAAAAAAAATTGTATTTAATGAATATGAGAAGATTTGAATATGAGAAAATTTGATGATACATTTTTATTATTTTTTATTTGAATAAATTTAGAAATAAGTAAAATATGAAATAAATTAAATATATATTTATTTTCAGAAATTTTAATTTTAAATCCACTCAATTAAATTAAAAGAAATACATCCAAATTTCAAATCCATTGAATCTTTCTCCCCAAATTTACAACAAAGCATAAAAGACTGAGACTGATTGTATGTTAGAATTTTTTGTTTGTTTCGGTAGTACATAAACGGTTTTTGGTTGAAAGATAAGGATAAATTATTATTGAAAGAAAGCGCGTTTGAACGTAGAAACTTAGTCCCTAAGAATCAACTGTTATTCCATTCCGCCATATATATATATATATATCCGAGTAAAATACAAAAGCTGAGGCTTCTTTCACAGAGATCACAGCACCATTTACTCATCACTCTCATTTCACACTCTTACAACTCTTTCATCTTCTGGTTTTTCCGACCTTCATCTTCGTTTTCAATTGAATGACGAATTTGTTTCTTCCTTCCTTCGTTTATTTTTATGCTATATGGATGTAGGTTGCATCATGAGCTTATTGAGGCCTTCTGCAATATACAACTTCGTAACAAGTTATCCTGCGCTGCGATGGATGCCGTGTCAGAGTTGGGGCTTCCTTCGATGGCCGGGTCTTGACGGATTCCTTAGGCTTATGGTTGTTGGACTTCTCTGGTCCACGTTTTCTGAGCTTCGCTTCATACCTTCCTCTTCTATGTTCCCCACCCTTCGTGTTGGTGATCGGATTATTGTAGAAAAGGTTCACAATATTCTGCTTTTCCATTTCCTCCTTTTCTGAACTTTCTTTCGTTTCTTGGTTCGCGATTTACCTTTATAGACTGGGATCTGGAAAGCCGTCACTCTTTTGGTTTTGCTAAATTGAATTTACATCCAGATTCCTATCTAATGGGAAGATCCAAAATGGATTCCTACCTCAGTTGCTACTTTTTTCTTTTTGCTTCTCCCCGTTCTCCATTATTTGTTGACTATATTTGTGGAATTTATAAAACTATTGCTTCCTTCCTTCGACATTTCTGTATATGTCACCGTGTTTTTTCGATCATTTCATCTTGATTCTTGAATTAATACAACTATTGCTTCCTCTCCCTTCCCAATGTTACTGTGATTGTGTTTGTAGAATTAGTACAACTTTTGCTTTCAGTTGTACATCTTGATTCTTGAATGTTATGTAAAATCAGCCTTGCGTGTTGCCTTATTTATGACATTGAGGTTAATCTCTAACACGATTTTTAATGTTTAGTTAAAGTTCGTGAGAATATAATTGTGGTAAATATATACATTTGACTGTTGTAGTCCTAATTTAGTGTATGAAAGTTTTTGCATTACCTTTCATTAATGTATATGTCTATTTCTGTTTGTCGCAACATTCCAAGGCATTATGCTCCATAAAATAAACTATCGTCTTTAGTTGGAATATCAAGGATTCTCTTTTCTTATGGAACAAATTATAAGAATGGATAGTTTGTCATGGTTTGTCGTGTTTTATTTTTGCATATATTAGCATCTGTAGAATGCGGATATTCCAGATTTGGGATATTCCATGGAAAATAAATTTGGAAGATGTTGAATTTAGGAAATCTGTTTCTTATTCGAATATAATCAATTGCATCCTGTCAAGTGAAGAGAAGACCGGCAGGGCCAGAGAAGTATGACCAATTTGAGCTTGTATACTTTGAAGGACCCAACTGCTGTCTAATATCTTAAAACATTTAAATGGATAATTTTTCCTTGGTTTGTTGTTTAAAACAGCGTATGTTATGTTATTGAAGCTTTTAATGTTAGTTTGGTGGTTGATACTTATCATATTGAGATGGAAAAAGCATTCAAGTTATTTTACATTAAGTGTCCTAGTGAGTTGTACTTTTCATTATCCATTTATTTAACATCTTTAGTTTGCACACCCATCTCTGAGTAGAAATGATTGACGCTATATTGACTAGCCTTGTCCTCAGTTATCTTCCTTTCTCATTTTATTCTTCACTTTAATTTAGTGCACAAGATTGAAGGAAAAGATCTTGAAATTGTCTGAGACGTTTATCAAAATTAAGCTGTTTCGATCGACAAACTTTCCTCATAAGATGTTATTATCTTCCAAAATCCCTTTCTTAGGTTAAATTCCTTTGAATCATTTTACTCACTAAACTTTCAGAAATGGGATAAATTCTTATCTCTAATTTTCTACCTTTTCCCTCATTTCTGATTTTTGAATTTTAATTATCTTTTATTGTAAGTTTCTCCAGGCTTCATATTATATCAAGAATCCTTCTATACATGATATTATAACATTTAAGGATCCAACACAGGTATGTCGCAATGGTATAGAATCTGTGTAGTTTCAGATCTCCAATTCAATTACATGATTGGTTTTCTGTTATGTAGTTATATGGAGAAAACACAGAAACTGTTTTTATTAAGAGAATTGTAGCAAAAGCAGGAGACGCTGTTGAGGTATAACTCTTCTACAAACTTCCTTTCTTTTTGCATTATACTGGCGTTGTGTATCTACTTTGGAAGTCCATGCCAAAATTACGAGGGCAAAAAAACTTGAGTTCTAAATATACTATCTTTGAAACTGAGGCTTTGTTTTTTCTTACTATTTGTGTTAGTGATCTAGTCTACCGTGCAGACTAGCCACAATTTCATGTCTTATGACAACCATTGGTAATAAACTAGTTCAAATTATATGTTTATGTCCTGACAATTAGTAATAGTATGTTGTATGGGCGTAGGAAAATAACATTACGTCTTTTTCACTTGAATCTTCCATCACCTTTCAGGTTCATCATGGGGTACTCTACGTCAATGGTGTTGCTCAGCGGGAAGATTTCATAGCACAACCACCGGCATACACAATTCCTTTAACCGTGAGATCCCTGTTCGTTGTTACGGTCCTTTTTCATTTTATTTTACATTCAACAATTATGAATTGATCACTGATTAAATTAATGAACATGATAGTGTAGAAATTGGCAATAAGACATAAATGAGTTAACTTATTCGAGCTCAATTCATTAAACATAGGCCGGACAATTTAAACGAATGAAGTTCATGATGTGCTTCACTTTAATAGTTTACAAACACAGCTTGATTACGAATGTTTTACTAAGATCGTTGTTATTTTATTTAAATTTTTATTTGAAAAATTGTAATTTTATTTATTATTATTTTATGCATACCATTTATCTTATTTGTACTTTAAGAGTCATTGAAATAGACAATTGCGAGCATAAAAGCTTTCTGGGTTAACTTAAAAGGTCCGTAATATCTGATTAACCTAAAAAAGCTTTCTCTTCATCTTTTTTTTTTGTTAGTGAACTCAAATGATTGATTTAGTTCTGTATTTATTTGTTCATTGATTCATATTTTTCTTTTCCTCGTACGACTTGTGTCCTTGCAGACTGTGCCCAATGACCATGTTTATGTGCTAGGCGATAATCGTAATAACAGTTATGATTCTCATGTGTGGTAAGTTACTACTGCCAGATGTGTCTGACTCTTTATTCTTTCCGTTTTTAATTTTAACCTCGTGGGAGAGGTGTGATTATCTGAATGTTTTGGTGTACAATATGATTAATCTGTTTTCTAGATGAATTTTACGTCAGTTCTTCTCTTTGGTTTTGAAGAAATACGAGTGGTGAAAGAAAATATGGTTTTATGGCAGCACCTGATGTATACATAAATGTGAAACATTCTTTTTGCGTTTTATTAAAAAATCTTCGTTCTATTTAGATTTCTTGACATGAACTTAGTATTATATTTAACCTCCTGTTAATCTTGAATCTTACCGTCTGTGATGATGAATAGGGGACCACTTCCTATGAAGAACATAATTGGAAGATATGTCACTTGTTATCATAGACCAACAAACATTTGACCCAAATATCATCGAGATGTACTGAAGTAACTGATGCCCTTTTCTATGGTCTGAACAATGGGGACAGCATACTAGGACATCTGATTTCCGTCAAGAGTTCCTTCCAGCTGTTCCATAAATGACGCACACGCCCTTTGGCCACTCTTTGTGTGATTGGATTCTAATATGCACGTAGCATGCTTCCCACGTTCAGAGGATGTAATTCATCTTCAGAAAAAATAAAGACATGTGATT
Organism: Vigna mungo; assembly: GCA_036885675.1. Lineage (NCBI taxonomy): Eukaryota > Viridiplantae > Streptophyta > Magnoliopsida > Fabales > Fabaceae > Vigna > Vigna mungo. The sequence goes on from CP144699.1 coordinate 33,561,787, forward strand.
TCTGCAGGGTTCACTGTTAGTCGAGTCACATTGCATAATATCTGGTATTAGTTGCGGTTAGAGAACTGGGTAATAACTGAAAAGCAAATCTTCTTGTTGCTTTAGTCATTCCTAAGCCCTGTTTGTCTTGTGGGAAAAACAGGAGGCAGAGTCCTAGTTGCTTTCTCTCCATGATGGATTTTACCATGTTTTAGTTCACTGAACTTTATATCTTCCTTACCATGCCTTTTGGCAATATACCTCCATTTGTTACACCTGAAAATACTATACAATTAAATGAAAGGTATTGTTAGATACTTGTGTTGTTCTGCACCTTCCTGTGTTCACATGATCCCCAATAGAAAATTATACTTTCAAAGATATATTTGACTCTGATGAGTCAAAAGGATCTTTTTGATCATTAGCTTTTTGTAGTAATTATTTTAAAAATAAAAATTGTTCTAATGTCCCATTGATTGTTTCTGTATTTTCTTTTATTATCACAGTGCATCGATTTTAAATCAACAATTTATGTTCAAAACATTTTTACATCCACTCTATAATTTTCATGAAAATACTCGTGCTTGATTCTTTGAGATGTGAAAAAGCTTATTCACTCGCTCTCTTTGGTTTTCCATTCCATCATAAAATGTATTCGGAGTTTGAAGATCAAAGCAAAACAGGGCCAATCGGTGAAGAACATTCTTACTTACGACAGAAGATGGCTTTCTAACATGATAATGTCTCGAAAACGAACAGCCACCCAACCTATGAAAATTGGTATCTGTAAGAGTATTTGTAGATTGTTAGAAACGGTGATAAAAATATAGAGAAAACATGGAAGGTATTTTTAGTTTATATATTTTGGTCTAACAGGGCAAGTTATGTATTTTTGGGACTTTTTCAAATAACATTTTGAACCTGCAAGTTATTTATAAAATTCTTCTCTTTCTAATTCATTTAAGAAAGTAGTCTAGGATCTTAATATTTACTATTCTATTAATATTGATTTATGTGAGATCTAAAATCATTGTTTTCTTTTTCTTATTTTTTAACTTATTTCTATTTTCTTTTTCTTTCTTTTCTCATATTATCTTGATGAAAGAATTTTATGACGATGCTAATATTTTGTATTTTCTTTTTTTATATATATTCATGTAACTTACGATGAAGAAAATAAATTATATTATTTGTTTTGAAAAATAACATTATGTTTGAATCCATAACATTATGAAATTCGCATTGTAAAACTATATTAAAAATAAAAATAATAATACATGAAGGAAACATGTTCATGAAATGATATATAACCACTATACTCCTGGCTTTTGTTATTTATTTATCTTTAGTTATGAATAATAACAAAACTTTTCTATGTAAGAAGAGTTGTGTTGTTGTGCTGCCAACAAGTTAGGATATATGTTAAAGCAAAAAATAATTATTATTTCATTGAAATAAAAACAGTTCCTCTTATAATCATCGTCGCATATCAATGAAACAAAGAAGTGTAGTCATTTACTTTGAAAAGATGGATGAATGAATGAATGACAATTTTAAAATCATTGTTACGAGTCACTTTCTGTAATCGTTAAAAATTCTTTTTTTTTAATGAGTCATTAAGATCTTAATACCAAAATGAATGACTAAAATGTTAAATATTGTGTGTATTGAAATTTTCCTTGTTGTTGAACCTTGATATATTGTTTTCGAAAACACCAGTGCGTACGCAAAGCATCAAATAAAAAAAATCAAGACATTATTTATGTCGTAAAAAAAAATGCTAAATCAATGAAATGACATGACGAACGTCGCACCAAAGATGGAAAGCTAAGACATTTAATTGATTTACTTTCTTAGAAAATCTTTGATTCTGTATGTCCTAATTTCGCATCATGAGGCTTGGGTTACAACTATGAAATTTATCCATTTAAGATTGTTGGAAGTTTCGTATCGACTAGAGATAAGATCTGTTTATAGTATATGAGTGGATACAAACTTTATCTTATAAGTCGGTTTTATGGAATTAAATTAAGTATAAAGTCCAATTTTAATATGGTATCAGAATCATCGTTAAAAGTCTCAACGTGAGTGAAAATCCACTTCTAACAAAGATGATAGGCAAAGGGCATAATATTTGTGTCCATCAAACCTAACAATGAGGATACTAAAGAAATTATTGTATGATAATTTCATTTATTATCTCTACTTTTATAATTAATAGCTTTGTTTCAATAACAAATTTAATTTTGATTTTTTTTTCATTTTCAGTCAAAGCTTAAGAATGTAACTGTTTCTCCTGTGATAGAATAAAGAAAAAAGCCAACCCGACATGATATATATTCTCAAGTGTCTGGAAAAGATCACACGACACGACTATGTGTGTGCATATGGAAAATGGTTGTAGCCACAAGTTTATCGGGAAATAACTCTCAAGTTGAAATACACAAATTAATTGAAGTTAAAAGAAATACTCAAGTTAAACTACAAATTATGACAAAAAAGAATGCAAGAGGAAATGGAAACAAAGTTAAAAGAGTAAGAGAAGCGAAGCTTAAAATAGCAAGTGAAAGCCATGAAAGTTAGAGCTTTTAAACAACTTCAAATTTGATTTTACTCAAATGTATAGCTGTTAATGGTTTATATAAAGTTGAATTAGATATTACATACTACATTTTTTTATATAAAAACAAAACGAGAAAACAAAGACAGAAAGTTAAGTAAAAGGTGATTTATGTAACATATCTTTTTTTTTTATTTTGTTTTTATATTATTTATAATTGTTAAGATTAACTTTCATCCAGTTTTAAATAACTTTGAATTCACAAATATTCTAATTCTAATGTCAAGTCAAAATCAATATTGTAAATAACTTTGAATATAACTCGTTAAGTATAATTCCTTGAATTCTCAATATATAAAGAGTCTTAAAATTACTAATAAATTATATTTTTTCAACACCACAAACAAACTATGAGATGAAATTACAACTAACATTAAATACGTAAGTCAAAAACTAACTTCAACTCATATATATATATATATATATATATATATATATATATATATATATATATATATATATATATATATATATATTATATTATATTAACAATACAAATTATACAAGAATTTAATTTATTACATATAATATCAATAAATAGGATTAGTTCTTCATGTTGGAAAATCTAAGGTTTACAAAAGCGTTCCGATATTTTGACACCATTTCATTCAACACCATTTTGACACTATGACGTGGCAGACGTTGATTGGTTGGTTTTTTTTTTTATAAAAAATGACAAAAGTAGTTCAAAAATTAGGAGAAGATTTGAAAATCTGATTTCCTGTTTTGCCCTTTGCCTGTTTCATTAGAGGGAAACGTTTTCATATTTCACATTTCTCCATTTCTCTGCCGTTGGCTCTTTCCGGTTTGGTTTGGTCGTCGTTCTTCCCCATCGCTGACCCTATCATCTTCATTCTGTTGTTCGATTTCGTTGTCGTCTACGCCATCGTTGTTCGACATTGGTGGTTGTGTCTGATTTCTTCGATCTTGGTGTGGTTGACTCCTCCCTTTGTTTGGAAATGGCAAGTAATTCGACTAAGGTAAGCGCCTTCATCCTTGGTCTATTTATGTTTCCTCCCTTTTGTTTGTATTTCGCAGTTATAATTGTTTTAGGGTTTTGAACATTTGTGGTTGATGCAGTTGACGGTTAGACACTCATTTTCTACTAACTATATATCAACTCTGACCAAGGAACTGACACAGGAGCAAAGGTCAATGATTTGTGGGACTCCTTTTGGTTGGTTCGTAGAGGTCAGTTAAAAAGTTAGGTTGGCTAGGAATATTTTAAGTGAATTAGTTGTGAAGTGGGATGACTGTAATGGTTGTTTTGTAATCGGAGATAAAGAAATCCCTATGACAGAGAATGAGTTTTGTTTATGTCTGGGGTTGAGTTCAAAAGGTAAGGACTTGAACCTGCAAGAAAATTTTACAAAAAATTCATGTGTTAAATATGTAGGGAAAGACACAAAAGGTTTAGACTTGGTTTACAAATGTATGATGAGAAAACGTAACAAAAAGATTCCTTGTTTTTATTTTTGTAGTCTTTATATTTTAGTTGGGATATCTGAGTTATTAATTCCCAATCGTAGTGGAAGAGTGTTTCAAGTTTTGTATGAAATCGTTGATAATTTAAGTGGGTTGGGTAATTATTGTTGGGGTAGTATAGTGTATCGTTACTTGGTACGTAGTTTGTCCAAAGCTTCAGATGGATTGAAGAAAGGAAAAGGCACAAGCAATGTTTACATTGATGGATGCACTTACATGTTGCAGGTAATATGATTACTTAAAAATTAAGAATTGAAATTGTGTTGACTTGTTGATACAATTGTATTTTTGAGTAGCGTTTCTGATGATGAATGTTTTGTAGGTTTGGTTATGTGAGAAATTGATACCTCCGAAAGGTGAAGTACATAAATCTCCTAGAATTTTGCATTGGATGAATGTACATTTGGGAGACAACATTGTGAAACAAGCTTTGGAAAGTGGTGTGGTATGATATTTAATGATTGCGTTATTCATTTTAAGATGTATGTGTTGCTTGTGTGATATTATTTGTTCAATTTCAGGTTGTTGATGAATATGAATTTGATGATGGCGCAACCAAAAATTTGAAAGATGACGAACCTTCGATGGAAAGTAAAGCTGATAAATCACCATCCGCAAAGAAATTACTGAAACGAAGCCTCAAAGATAGTGTTATGCAGACGTTGGTTCGTCAGCAAGAACTAGTTGCAGGGCTTAAAATGAAGGTTGTTGAGTTGGACAAAGAGGTTGCGTTTGAAAGGTCTAGACGAAGAGGACCGGAGGAAGGTGGACCGAGTGTGGCACGTGAAGATCCTTCGTTCTCCCCATCAGGCATTTCCCCGGAAGGCATTTCATCTAGAGCCATGTCCACTGATGCAGCTGCATTTCAGACTTTTGTCAGGAAGGGTTCACGACCGCAGTTCAAGAGCAAAACTCTTAGAACTCCTTTTACTGGAAGTTCAAGAATAAAAGATGTGTGACCTGGACATGTATTAACAGATTTTAAACTTATTTTTTTGTTGAGAGATGTTGGTTTGTTTAAAGATTTGTTTAGTAATTTAAATTTGTACACAGATATTGTTGAATGTTACATTAAACTTTATGTTTTTCACATTTTGTTGAAGTTAATGGAATGAGTTGTGTGATTGATTTTGGGAAATTCACTTGTTAAAAATGACACTTGACTGATATTGTTGTTTATGTTGGACTTAATGTACGCAAGAAACAATGCATGTGAACATGGGCAACATTCTTTGTTGATTAGATTAAACTTGCTTAAATGAAAAAGTATATTACTTTTGATGATTTTGCGTTTAGATTGTGTGTTGGGGATGAAGTGCAGATTTAGAGGACCCCAAATTCGTTGGAGAAACCCAAATTCGTTGGAGAAAGGTCTTCTGTTGAGTGAAAGTGGTTGGATGAAATTTTGGGTGAAGTGGAGTGAAAAAGTATGTGGTAATCGTTTACCAGCAGGTGGTAAACGATTACGCGAATGATTTTGGGATTTTGTACAGAAACTCCTTTTGAGGGCACCCAGAATTTGTACACAGGGGACCATAATGGGAAATCTTAACTTATAGGCAAAATTGGGATGTTTTTGATGAGTTTTGGTTTAGGATGTGTGTTGGGGTTGGAGAGCTGATTTTGGAGACCCCAAATTCCTTGGAGAAAGGTCTTATGTTGGGTGAAAGTGGCGGGATCAAGTTCTGGGTGAAGTGGAGTGAAAAAGTATGTGGTAATCGTTTACCAGCAGGAGGTAAACGATTACGCGAATGATTTTGGGATTTTGTACAGAAACTCCTTTTGAGGGCACCCAGAATTTGTACACAGGGGACCATAATGGGAAATCTTAACTTATAGGCAAAATTGGGGATGTTTTTGATGAGTTTTGGTTTAGGATGTGTGTTGGGGTTGGAGAGTTGATTTTGGGGACCCCAAATTCCTTGGAGAAAGGTCTTATGTTGGGTGAAAGTGGTGGGATCTAGTTCTGGGTGAAGTGGAGTGAAATAGTATGTGGTAATCGTTTACCAACAGGTGGTAAACGATTACGCGAATGATTTTGGGATTTTGTACATAAACTCCTTCTGAGGGCACCCAGAATTTGTACACAGGGGACCATAATGGGAAATCTTAACTTATAGGCAAAATTGGGGATGTTTTTGATGAGTTTTGGTTTAGGATGTGTGTTGGGGTTGGAGAGCTGATTTTGGGGACCCCAAATTCCTTGGAGAAATGTCTTATGTTGGGTGAAAATGGTGGGATCAAGTTCTGGGTGAAGTGGAGTGAAAAAGTATGTGGTAATCGTTTACCAGCAGGTGGTAAACGATTACGCGAATGATTTTGGGATTTTGTACAGAAACTCCTTCTGAGGGCACCCAAAATTTGTACACAGGGGACCATAATGGGAAATCTTAACTTATAGGCAAAATTGGGGATGTTTTTGATGAATTTTGGTTTAGGATGTGTGTTGGGGTTGGAGAGCTGATTTTAGGGACCCCAAATTTCTTGGAGAAAGGTCTTATGTTGGGTGAAAGTGGTGGGATCAAGTTCTGGGTGAAGTGGAGTGAAAAAGTATGTGGTAATCGTTTATCAGCAGGTGGTAAACGATTACGCGAATGATTTTGGGATTTTGTACAGAAACTCCTTTTGAGGGCACCCAGAATTTGTACACAGGGGACCATAATGGGAAATCTTAACTTATAGGCAAAATTGGGGATGTTTTTGATGAGTTTTGGTTTAGGATGTGTGTTGGGGTTGGAGAGTTGATTTTGGGGACCCCAAATTCCTTGGAGAAATGTCTTATGTTGGGTGAAAGTGGTGGGATCAAGTTCTGGGTGAAGTGGAGTGAAAAAGTATGTGGTAATCGTTTACCAGCAGGTGGTAAACGATTACGCGAATGATTTTGGGACTTTGTACAAAAACTCCTTCTGAGGGCACCCAGAATTTGTACACAGGGGACCATTATGGGAAATATTAACTTATAGGCAAAATTGGGGATGTTTTTGATGAGTTTTGGTTTAGGATGTGTGTTGGGGTTGGAGAGCTGATTTTGGGGACCCCAAATTCCTTGGAGAAATGTCTTATGTTGGGTGAAAGTTGTGGGATCAAGTTCTAGGTGAAATTGAGTGAAAAAGTATGTGGTAATCGTTTACCAGCAGGTGGTAAACGATTACGCGAATGATTTTGGGACTTCGTATAGAAACTCCTTCTGAGGGCACCCAGAATTTGTACACAGGGGACCATTATGGGAAATCTTCATTTTTACACGAATTTGATTTAATTTTTTATGATTTTGGGTAAAAATTTGGGGAAATAAAACAAGATCGTGATTTAATACGCATGACATTCAGTCAAAATAACATTAAACATTTCTATTATTAGAAATTAAACAAGTACATTGTTTGCTAACATATAGTCATTACAAGGATAAAATGTCACACGCATATTGGGTTGTTCAAAATACAGCTACACCCTTTGATGAAAACTTCTACTATATTGTCATGGTTGTGATGTTGAACCTCAAAGACAAGAACGTCTCCTTCCTTCAAGCCATATTGCCTGCAAAAATCTTTCCAACCTTTTCCAAACTTTGTTGAATTCCTTGAATGTGAAAGCAAGACCTTGCACATGATGCCGTCGTTATGACCAAGAAGCACGACCTCTGTGAAGCCTCTGTTCCTGATTTCATTCGCAAATGTTGTGCGCAAGTCCTGTGGAATGATGATGATTAAGTCATTCACATTCAGAACTATTAATAGTGATGAAAAATAACGTACGAAAATTAAAAGTATTTTAAGACGTACCAAATGACTTCCTTGACATTGTGATTTAGTCAATTTAACACTGAACAATGATGACTGTGGATGATAGTTACAGAGATCAATGAAATATTGCCTACTGCTTTCAGTGCAAGCACCAAAGTATATTATTATTTTGAAGCTGTTGTTACCGTGATACTGGAATGTAATGTGGGCATCATTAACCCTATCATGATAAACGTTTTTCAGTGATGACCATCCAGTCGTAATTTTAGGATGGGTTACGTTCATGTTATATGTTACCAAATGTGTGTGACCGTGATTGTCCATCAACGACCATGTACTTCCTAATTCCCCTTCAAATGCTATAGTGAAATGCCTATCGACCCACCCAATTTGCTGCAGTATTGGTTTCAAAAAATTAGATATTATAAATGCGTGAAGAAAATATACAACAAGTTAAAACATGATTACCATGTCTGTGAGGTAGATGGTTGAGTACTCCCACAAGATTGTTGATGTTGCAGTGCTTGATGACGCCGCCATGGTTTTCAAAATAAGATAGTGAAAATAGTCAAAGTATGGGTAGCTGCTGTGTTAGTGTATTATAACAAGCCATGAGAAAGGAATTTATAGGGTCTTAAGTTGTTGGTTGTTGTCTTCCCAAAGTATTGTTCAAACCATGAGTTTGAATATATGGGTAATAGTAATGTTGACTGTCATTGGGAAGTTGTTGCAGAGTTAAATGGCTTTTAATGGCCCCATAGTGGTGGTTTTCAATGTCCTCTTAATTGAGTGAAAATGTTGACCCAAAAAATGAATGACATAATAATGCTCCTTAAATGCAATTCAAAATACTTTAAGACTTGTCAAACAATTTCAGCAATGAATTAATGAATCAATTGAATGCACCATAAAAACAAATTATAAAATTAATGTCATAGAAGACTGTGCCTTGGGTTGTGGAAGGATTGCTTGTTGGCAATAGAGCATGTAAACATTTACCATGAACATGTAAACGATTACAATTAAGCTGTAAACGATTACATTTACCCTTTAAACAATTACATATTAGCTGTAAACGATTACTATGACGACGTAAACGATTACTAAAAATTAAATCCGTTTTTGTACAATTTCTTGGTATGGAGGAGCAAGCTTTGACAGAACAAAAAACCGCTATAAAATTTGATATACATACAATTCAAAAACTGATGACCACTGCATATAATTAAGTAAAACCAAAACACTACATTACTAAACTCCAAATACTATAGAGAGATAACATTGTAAGGTGAACAACAATAGATACAACATTGAAAATAAGGAAATGATAAAGGCACATTCTACGAACTACGGTCGTTCTCATAGCGGGTTCAGAATTGCTGCATTTCATCGTCAATGTGTCCAACACGAGAATCCAATGACTGAAATCTTGTTCCCATCAACAACTCCATGTTAGAGAATTGCGTTTGAAAAGCATCAAATTTGGTGTCCACGCTACTCTGGAAGTTTTCCAACCGCGTATCGACGGAGTCTAATCTTGAGCCAACATAACACTGCATTTCTTGGATTCGGTTCAGCACATCGTTCAGTGATGTTGATGAACTCCCTTCATCAATATTCTGTTGTAATGACACTTCAGGTTGTTGTTTGGATGACTTCTTTTTGGGAACCCACTCTCCTTCTTCGTTTTGGACATAACCAAACGACGCTATTACTTCATATCCTATGACTAGAATGGTGTTAAAAGCCTTGGTGGGATCAGTCTCAGTGGGTACATCATACAGGGCCAAGAACATGCTTATCAGATGAGGATATGACAATTTTGCTTTGTCCTTTAATGCATTTCTCATCTTCTTTCTGATGAGATGTCCCCAGTTAATTTGCATGTTATTGAAAAGTGCCCACATTATGACAAAGTCCTCTTCGGATGCTTGTCCGTTATTTGTATGACGGGGAAGTAAAATTCGAGTGATAACATAATGAAGAATTCTAGGTTGTACCTTCATTCGCCCTGCTAGAATTCTGCCATTTATGTCACGATCATCTACGCACACCAGTTAGCGAGCACTTATGGAATTGTATTGGTCTTTCCACTCATCCACCATTCTGCCTTCGTATCTAACACCACCGGATGGGAGTGAAGCCAATTGGTTGAAAACTTTTGGGCTTATCTTTAACGAAATTCCTCTGACCTCACTTCGAATAACCCCATTAGGCGAAATTGTCATGTTGCTGTAGAAGACTTTTACTAATTCCGGGTAGAAATCTCTTTTTAAGGAAACAAATTGTAGAAGTCCGGCCTCCGACAAAATGTCGTGGAACTGAAAATTCCGCCCTTCGAACCACCCTTCATCCAGAAATTTGCTTTCCAAGATATCGCGATTGTAAAAATGGGTAGCATATCTCTGATATTGTTCATCATCAGATAAAAGTGCATTGTTTGGTGGAGGTGGTGATGATGATGTCGAAGATGGTGTTGATGGTGGCGAGGATGGTGGTGGGGATGAGGATGGTGATGAGGATGGGGTAGGGCTACGTGGACGACGACGTCCACCACGAGATGAAGACGCCCTTTGTATCTTCTTTGCACGATCAGCCATTGAAGTTAGAATAGGGAATGTAAAACGAAGATGGAAGTAAGAAGGTCACTTGGAGAAGTTAAATAGTTGGAGAAGATGAAGGTGAGTGGATTGTGACGTGGGGGACGTCGTTATACAATGTTATTCATTAGGGATGTTTAGTGGGGTACGTGGGTAGTTGAATTGAGGCGCCACGTTCAGAACAAGTCATTTAAAAAAGGGGTTGCAGTTATTGTAATCGTTTACAATAAACTGGTAAACGATTACCACGCCATAAATTTGCCCAATCACTCAATTTCAAATATACACTATTGCATCCAATTTGACAAAAACATAATTATATTCATAAAGACAATGATATATTAACAATTAAGTCCGTATTCACGTCATACAATACTGTCATCATAGTTGTTATGTACAGCATTTAAGAAAGACACAAATCCAGATACCGATAATTGTGATTCTTGTGATATCTGGTAAGATTGGTAACATTGTGATGCAGTCGGGGCGTATTCAGTTCGTTGTGTCACAGTGGGCAATGCTGTATCCTGAAAGCAAAAATTGGTTATAAATTACAAATGTCATTACAATGTATCTCAGAAACATGAAACAAGTCAAGCCTTCAAATACTCACACAATCATTAACACATGTTGTAGTAGTTGTTTTCTTTGAAATTCTTCTTCTTTGACTGGTTTTTTTCTCCAAGGTTGACTTCAGTCTATTGGTGCGTGGTCTTCCCTTGCGCTTAACTTGTAGTGGGCTACGCACAAGTACATCATCACGTGCACCACCACTGTCCTGTATTGTTGGGGAATCTGGCTTCTCGTATCTTAGTTCGCCCCCATCACTAATAACGTTATTTTTTATGGAGGAACTACAACCAAACTTGTGTTGAAGTAGATCAAGATCTTTTTTCAGCTGTTCAGAACTAAGTTCGGACTCACATGCAACCTTTGCGATGTCATAGAACTGTTTGCACAACAATTGGTATCTTTGCATGGATGGTTGTTGGTTGGAATTACTATACGAGGCTCTAATTAGAGTGTGTCTTCTACGGACATTTTTACTCCAACGCCGTAGAACGTATTTCACGGGCACACTATATACATCTTCTTGTCCAAATACCAACAGGGCATGTCGACAAACAATGCCTCTGAATTCAAATAGAAGGCAAGAACAGGTGGCTTGTTTTGTCACTGGATCAAACTGGACTTTGTAAAATTTATTTGAACATTTTCCTTCCCACATTTGCTCCTCTTTGATTGTGTAAATATTGTAGTCGTTGTCCGTATTCGTTTGTTTGATAAAACAATTCATCCGAGATCGAAATTATTTTTGCACTTCTTCAAACTTTTCATGTGTGTACTCAAGTTGGAATTGTCTCTCAATTGGTGACTGCGACCCACAACCAATTGTGGTATTTAGGGACGAGAAATCAGCTTGTGTTTCTTTTTGTGCCTTGACCTTTAATGCATTGTCGTATTGCACCACAAATTGTTGGAGTGAGGTACTTGAATTTATAAATCCATCAAAGAAAACATTCATTCCCTCACTTCGTTGTGTAGTTGACATTTCAGCCCAAAAATCATTCCTTAGGTAACAAGGAACCCATTTATGTCTTTCTTCATACAAACTAAATAACCATTCATTATCCTCCAATCCATACTTGTTTAATAAATCAGCCCACCCATTCTCAAACTCCGTCGGACAACCACAATCATAGATAAGTGCGTTGAGATGACTCTTGATGTTAACATATTGTTTATAACTACTTAATTTTTCCGGCACTTTTTTCATTATATGTCATAAACACCACCTATGCCTACTATTAGGAAATACTTCTTTGATGGCATTCGCCATTGCTCTACATTGACCAGTGATAATCCCATCTGGGGCCTTGTTACCCATGCATCTCATCCAACATTCGAACAACCAAACAAAAGATGAAGTGTCTTCAGACGATAGCAAACCACATCCGAGTAAAATCGAGTGACCGTGATGGTTAACTCCAACAAACGGCGCAAAAGGCATTTCATACTTATTAGTCAAATATGTTGTGTCAAAAGAAATGACATCACCGAATTCTCCACAAGCTGCTCTACTTCTTGCATCAGCCCAAAACACACTAAATATTCTATTGCCTTCATCCAATTCAATGTCGTAAAAGAAGTCATTATTCAAATCTTTCATGGACGAAAAGTGTCTTAACAGGGCTTGTCCATCTCCGTCTTTGCATAATGATCTTCTGTGTCGTCCGATGTAGTTTCTAGCATCTCTCTCCATGAAGTCCATGTTATCGAATCCCCCGACATCGCTGACAATACTGAGGATACTCTTATTTATCCCGACTCCAGCATCGTCATTAACCTGTAATGTTCGTTTTGCTTGCATGCTAAGTTTCCTATTCGCAACAAATAGCTTTGAATTCTTTGGGCATAGGTCATGATTGTGGTCTAAGTTAATCGTCCTTATATACCATTTTTCATCCTTCTTTGAAATGGTTATGCCTGCAGGACATTGGTTTGTTTGGGTAGGATGGGTTTTGACCTCAGGGTTTATTGATGACACGTATTTTCCTTCCCTGGAGCAAACTAATCTCAAATAAGTTACATTGTTCTTGTTATCCTTTCTAGAATTTCTTGTTCTGACAGAAAATCCTTCTGAAATGGCATATTCAATATAGAACTTTTTGGCTTCGTTCATTGACTGAAAACACATATGCAGTCTGGGTTCATCTTCCAAAATACAGTCATTAGGGAGATCACAATTCATATTACATTCACCCATTCCACTACTATTTATTATACTTCTTCTACTGTCATCCATTTAAGGAAAGTAATCCCACCCTGAATAATGTGGGCAAATAAACACATCAACCATTTCAAACAACATAATATTTTTCAATGAAAAATTTTAACAACAAAATTGTAGAGACATTCTTTGACGATATTAAAAATGTAAAAGGGAATAATAAAGGTAAATGAGACAAAAGTAGAAGAGTTTACTTTCAAAATGAATGAAATAAAGATGATGGTTACATGTTCTTACCAACACAAGACGTTATTATGACTGCCTTTAATGAAGGTAAAACCTTGCTCACCTAACTGCACCAGATATTTATGTGAAGCCTTCTTCAATAGTTGTTGGTAAGGTATGTCTTTAATGAGGAAGTTGGAAGGAAGATGAGGTGAAAGTCACCAACATTGAGCTCCGTCGAAGACAATGGAAGTGTAACGGATGGAACAAGTATCCTGCCATTACCAACAATATACAATGGGTTTTATCTCTCATAACTACCATTAATTGCAAAAGTAACTTTTTCAAACCCCACATTAAATGCATGTACATTCAAGCAAGCAAAATATTTTTTCTCTTTCACTAATAAGTGCAAAAAAGCAAAAGTCTCTTCACTCAATAAAGTTTCTGTCATTAAATGATCCATCCATTAAGGGAAAAAATTAAAATATTTGATTGACTGAAGATGAAAAATTAATTTACATAAATTTAAATGAAAAATCTTTCAAAAAAATTCTATATATAAATCCTCATGACGATGATCATTGAACTAAATTCAGCATATTTGTAAGGACATTTACTTTAACAATTATTTATGTTTTATCTACTGATGTCTTCTAATACTTGTGTGGATTTCAGTTTTCTTGCAGATTAAGCAACGACTAAGATGGATGCCTGGGAAGACCTTGTATATGATGATGATGTCCTCCAATCCTTTTTCAAGAAATGTGATTCATCAGCATCACTAATACCTGGCCCAGCAGGCAATGTTCAAGCTGCTATGTTGAATAGATTAAGCAGTGAAGAACCTAAATCCACACAAGAATTTGCTCGTCAAGTTGCTCAAGCCACATTTGAAAGAGATTTCAATTCAAATGCATGGATATGGGCTGAAATGTTCATCCAACACCATGGTACGACTTACATGTAAATCTTGTTTGTCCACATTTACGTTTTGTAATTATAAGTTGTTTTATGTTCATCAAGTTCCTTTGACAAATGCAAAACTCGTAACTGATGGAAAAATGGAGAACCTGAACTCCCTTACAGAGGCAAAAAAGTCCTGGGTACTTCGAGTTGTTGCCTGCCTATTGAAAGAATGCAAACCTAACGGTTTTGGAGACATGCTACTTACAATCAAGGTATTATTATGTTGTGAAGTTTCTGTAAACGTTTCTTGTAAATCACAACTAATGATGGGTTATGTGTGCACAGGATCCGTCAGGCACAATGCAGGCTTCGTTGCACAAGAAAGTTCTTCAAGATCCTGAATTTGGGAATCATATTGGTGTTGGCTCGGTTATGATACTGAATCTTGTAAGACAACTATCTCAAAATAACATGAACTAAGCTATAACAGCCTATATTGAAGAATCTTAAACTCACTTTGTATTGTCATACAGGTACCATCATTACATGTCTCTCGGGCAAAGCAGTACCTCAATATAGTGCATCGCAACGTCATCAAGGTGTTTCCGGCTGACATTGAACCACCAACGATTGAACTAGTCAAACAAACAGCAAAACCTGTGATTCGCCTACCTATGTGGGCAGAGAACAATAAGCATGTCCATGAAATCCTCAAGAAATTCATTCCACCACCATCTGACATTCCACCACCATCTGACATACCACGTCGATCTGACCAACCATCAACGTCCACAGAACCACCCACCAATTAGACAAATTATGCTATATTTTGTTATGTATTTTGTTATGCTTATGAAATTTTAATTTTTATGGATAACTGTAAGATGCTATTATGGAAAATTTAACAAGTTAATCTCCATATTTTGTATGTTTCAGTTGCGTTTATGTTTATCATTCAAACGATATTTTGTAATATTATGCATTAAGATATCCTAATCCAATGTTGGACATTGCTTTCACCTTTAAATGATTTGTATCTATGACATTATTCAAACATGGTCCCCTGTGTTTAAAAACAGGGCTCCCTGTGGTCAAGTTTCTGTACAAATTGCTCATTTCTCTCGCGTAAACGTTTACACACCCATGTAAACGATGACCACCTCATGTTTTGCACTGAACTCCATCTTATGACTATCTACCAACAATTCCCTCCAACCTAGGTGGAAAACTTGGACCCAAACACTCCCCTAACTACTCCCCATCAATATCCAATGACCAGCACTGGCCTCAAGTCAAAAACTCAAACAAATCAAACATGGTCCCCTGTGTTTAAAAACAGGGCTCCCTGCGGTCAAGTTTCTGTACAAATTGCTCATTTCTCTCGCATAAACGTTTACACACCCATGTAAACGATTACCACCTCATGTTTTGCACTGAACTCCATCTTATGACTATCTACCAACAATTCCCTCCAACCTGGGTGGAAAACTTGGACCCCAACACTCCCCTAACTACTCCCCATCAATATCCAATGACCAGCACTGGCCTCAAGTTAAAAACTCAAACATATCAAACATGGTTCCCTGTGTTTAAAAACAGGGCTCCCTGTGGTCAAGTTTCTGTACAAATTGCTCATTTCTCTCGTGTAAACGTTTACACACCCATGTAAACGATTACCTCCTCATGTTTTCAAATTACTAACATACCCAACTTCCTTATCCACTTACCTTACTAATTTTACTATCTTATTCACTTACAAATGAAGAATATACAATCAACAATTGACATTACTATACATTTAAGATAAATTCAAAGAAAATGCACCCAATATTGCTTGGATATAAATCATTTCGAATTGAAATTATAATTGCTACACGTATATCATTGTCTGTAACAATCAAAACTTATTACAATAGAACATGAATGCCTATAACACTGTTTGTCTAAATACAGTTCAAATGTACGAATTATTCATCAATACATATCCATCAACCCATCAATACAAATCCTACAACAACCCATATTCGTCTAAGGCATCAAATATTCTCATGTTGTCGTTGTCGAGGATCCAGTATTTCACATAATTCTTCCTAATTTCCCTCAACTCCTCTTGAAAAAAAAAAGCACAAAACTTTAGATATAACAAAATATATCATCATAAATTGGTAACAATGATATTACATACTTACATTAGTGTACTCCGGCATGCTCTTGCCGTTGTATCTATTCTTTCCATCCCAAAGTTCAATGGATTTTAACATCATCACACCACAATCATACCTTAAATAATAGAACAATTAATCAATTTATCAGTCATTAAAACAATGTTAAAAATGCCAAAATTTTCAATACGATTAGTAATACAACTTACAAGTTCGGCTGGGATGGGATATTTCCATCTTTAACGCACAATGGACCTAAACTCCCCTCGATCTATTGTACAACATCTCAAAGAATTTCCCCATGTTTTCACCCTAAAAGAATAAATCATTAACAGGTACATTAACACATCATTAAATCATATCACCAAAATTGATCCACAAAATCAAATATCAAATCATACCACAAATGCGTCAATTTTTTTCCTATTTCTTACACCCTTCCCCATTGAGTCAATCACATATAGTTCCAATGTGCTAATTTTGACTGCATAGCACCACCAGTGTTGGTCATGTAGAAAGGGCATAAACAACTATAACCAAACAAAACAAACATGTCAATGCTTGAAGACTCAACATTTCCGAAACATTACAATTACACAATAAACTAAGTAACTCACAAAGTCAGCATTCGGAATGTCTGCAAGACCAAATATATCGGACCTCATATACGACGTGTAACTACTAAGAGAGTACTCGTTTCGTAATTCCGGACGTCGTCTTCCAAAGTCAGCAAGAATATGGCCATATCAACAATTACTAATGCATTAAGCCTATGCACAATATTTCTACAAAGCTAATCATATGAAATAAATTGATATGTACCGCATATATGGAATTGAAAATTAGCCTCTTCACTACACCAGTCAACTTTCTCTAGTTTTGCAACAACATCGTTGTAGCAAATAACACCACCTACAAAATAAAACATGGCACAACCTTCAATCAACAAAATAAACAACATAACTAACCATTAACAAATGTAACATAAAACTTACCAAGTTATCAACATATTTACGCGGTGCTAAAGTCCGCATAGAATTTGTGTCCAAGAACGCCCTCATGATCTCACACACAACTCTGAAAATAATCACATGTTATTAACTGACACACATTTGTCTACCACAACAAAATTATGAAAATCATATAAATTACCTATGTCTTCTCTTATAGTCCCAATTACATACTGCATGGTACAACGATCAACATCGACATCGGAGACACTAGGATAACCAGCATAACTACGCAGAGGAACAACTACCTGGGGTACCAATCCTTCGGGAACATCGTCTTCTTCATCAACGACATCAATAAAATCCTGACGATGCTCGGAGGTTCCGACTTGGTTATTTGTACCAGCTGCTTCTTCATCCCCACCTGCTGGTACTTCTTCCCCTAAAGGCTGGTCATCATCTCCAACATCAACATCTTCGTTACCTGCACCAACTCCTTCTCCAGCTTCACCGAATCTAGCTTCTTCGTTTTGCATTGGAAATTGACGAAGGTCCATTACCTCCTTCGTTAGCCTTGAAATCTGACGATGCAAAGATGCTATTTCAGAATTGGTCTTCTTTAATATCACATCAGCATCTTGTAGCCACGTGCAAGTGTCTGTGCTTTCCTCATCTGATTCCTGAATCATTGATGCAGTTCTCTTTGATTCTTCACCTTTAGACAACCCAATGTCATCAATACCCCAACGCAATACGCAGTTCAGCATTATTACGATCCACACGACTTACATACCAATCAAGATTTAATTGTAACATAAACAAACATCAATAAACATCAACAAACATCAACATTACTCAAATATATCCAACCAAAAATTATAACAAAGTTCAAAATACTTACATCTCCGGACCTACATATTTGTTTTATTGTTTTCTTCCTTGAATTTAACGGTTGCCAAATCCAAATGCGTGCGAACCTCCTGTGACTTGTGTGTCGGTGCAAAGAAAATCTTTCCACCGCCCATGCCTTAAATCAACAAAACCAAACACTTAGCCAAATTGTAAAATGCAAAAAATAATAAATATTCAGGAAAACATCTTACCTGCAACGAAGCCACGTTCCCACTAAGACTGAGGGAATTCTTTATTTTTCCGGACATAATCTTCTTCTTTGACTTATTTAAGCTTTCAACTAGGTGCTTATGAACACAGGACGCCCAGTCATACAAACACAAACTATCTAAGTCGTCTAAAACAGCAAAAGACATGTTTGCGACATATCTAGATTTCCTAGGCAAAAAAAAAGTTACTAAACATATCAAAATGTATAACCTACACACAACATCAACATGTACTTCTTCATCGTTCACAATCAAGTGAAACCTATCAATCAAATCTTTTTTCGTTGTGGTCTTGGGATTAAACATCTGACCAAGGGATCCAACTACACACTCGTCTAGAGGAACATTTAGACCACCCATTCCTAAACCGGTTGTCATATATACATCTAAAGTAGTAAAAGGAACTACTTGTTGACTCACCCTAAAACTCACAGCATTGCCAACCCATCTTCTAACCATACACTTCAACAATTTCAAATTCACTTCCACAGGTTTCAGAATTTGTACGCACCAGTGAAACGGTGTCATCCTAATGCGCTCTACATGACAGTTTCTCAATAAACTATTCATTTCAATCACGGTTGCCGATTTCATCGATACACGGAGGCGCCACTACAAACCATTTCAAAAAATAACAAATGCATTAAACCACATCACCCATGCCAAAAAAGAAACAAAATTTACATCCAATGTACACTTACTTTTGGGGGTGCCATTGGACCTACACGAAAACAACATTGACGACAACATCGTTACATTTTGCCAATGAAATACAACTTAATGGAGCATGAAGCACAGAAGAAGAGGAAAGCGACAAACCACTTACCAAACTAAACGCTGCCGCTGCACACCACCACCACGAAGCACGCACAAAGGACTGTTGAAAAAAATCACCACTGCAGCAAAACACAACCCCACTGATGAACCCAACGCAAAGGTCTTGGCGAGAACAGACCCACACCACACTGAGACGAGACCCACACCGAGACGAGACCCACCCCGAGACGACACCCACACCGAGACGAGACCCACCTCGAGACGACACCCACACCGAGACGAGACCCACCCCAAGACGAGACCCACCCCAAGACTTTAGCGAAACCACCAAACGACTACAAAGACCCACCACTTGACGATACCACAGCGGAGGGAGAGGGCTTTCAAGGCACGAGACCAATGGTCGATTGAAAAACAGCGAGAGGAGAGCGCGAGAGAGCAAGGAAGATCGTGTTTCATCTAAACCAGAGAGCAATGCCAGAGAAATGAAAAAGAAACCGTGAAACTGAAAATAAAACAAATTGTATTCCAACTTTGTCCTTCCTTCAGATTTGAAAAGCCCAAATTTTTTAAAACAAATACACCCAATGACACACCGACACCTGTCCAGTGTCAAAGTAGTGTCAAATAAGGGTGTTGAAATATCATTTCGCTTTACAAAATGAAAGATAGAGAAGAAATGTGAACTAAAAAAAATATGCAAGTCTTCTCTTAAGGTTCTTAGTAATGGTTTTACACTCCAATTGTGTTTCCCATTCGTGTCTTCATCTCCAAATCTTAATTTCTCTTCCTCTTCAATCAAAAAATGTGGAAAACCACCATAGATGAAAGAGATCCATAGAAGATTGGAAAAGCTTTCCAACACCTCTCCAAAAAGCTCTTCCAAGCATCCAAACGTAATTTTTATTCATGTAAGTGAGAAATTTTGGTCCAAGACGCAAATCCCCTTTATTTATGCATAAACATGAATAAATACCTAATTTTGTGAACCAAGCCTGAAACTCCCACCTAATGAGACCTAAAATTCTATGTTATGTGTCAAAGTGATGGTTAGTCTAAAAAAATGCGCTCAACCTCACCAAGTCTCAAGTTTTTCAACTTTCTAGTTTTACTCATTTTTTTTATGCTTCCTTAGATTCCACCTTTTATCTCAATTAAAATACTTCATATTTGTTTATTATACCTTGAAATAGATATCAGAAATAAAACAAACACAAAATTAAAACGTAAAACAATATAAAAACAAAATATACTTCAGGATTAATCAAGACAAAAACTATAAAAAAGTAAATTTTATTCAAAAACTTAACACAATAAAAAGTAGATAATATTATCTTCTACATTTTTTTATAAAAGTAGTTCATGAAAAATACAGTGATACTTTGTATTTATAATATAATAGAAACATTTAAATTACATAAATATATAAAAAATCGAAAAAACTTAAGAAAAATATGGTATTACTACATTTTTATTTTTAGTCTATGTTTTGATTATATATTTTTTTAAATTTGTTATATTATATTATATTATTATATATATATATATATATATATATATATATATATATATATATATATATATATATATAATTGGTGGAATATTCTTTTAGTCAAAATGTAAAATCATCTAATATTAATAAGAAAATATATATTTCTTTAAGTTTTTAGGTTCCTAAACTTCAATAGAAAATTAAATTTCGTCACTGTCACAAATTATGAATTACTTTTATTCGTAAACTTCATTAATGAAGTCCTTATAAACACTTAAAAATTTGCTGGTGTAGTAAACGTCATTATTAACATACACGTGTCAATGCAGGGATACACTTGTGACAATTTTATTTGCTACGTAAGCGTATTCTTAACATTGTTTTTATGACAAAAATTACATTTATTTATTTTTAAAGTTTAAAATTACATTACATCAAAGATTTAAATGAAAACAAAATTCTATATCATAAAAACTAAATACATATTTAATTATATATATATATATATATAAAAACTGTTTTGGTTAAGAATAAAATATTAATTCCCACGACGAAATTATTTTTGTTTTAGTATTATCTACTTTACTATATATTTTGTTTCTTCTTTAAAATTCTAACTTTTTACTCGAACATATATAATTTAGAATGTGTAAAACTAAGGGGCATATAGTCAAGAACGCTCATATTGACAGAATTTTAGGTGTACAAAATCAATTTAATGTTTTTTTTCTTTTCTGTATGGGTCAAATTAAAAAAGAAAAATTGTTACAAGTGTAGGTTATTGGGTAAAATTGAGTTTTCAAATATTTAGGGGGGTGTATTAATTAATTCATGTTGTTTAGAATTGTTTATTATTTCCAGATTGAGTTAAATCATTCATATCATCAATTTTTTATCACTTCCTCATCATAGTCACCATCAAAGATCTTCAATGTGCGGACTGGAATGCCCAATCTTATTTCTAAAAGTAAGCTAATTATTAATTACTCATGGATTAATCATTTTTGACTTTAAAACACCAATTATTACATCTTATAACAACCTTATTATCCTCTTTCTTTTTTCTATTCCCATTTCAGTGCCATACACACTTTTTTTTCAACCATGGAATATGGTTGATGCTCCACCCAATTCAGCCTACACAATATCAATAATGTTAGTGTAACACTATCAAATAAAGAAAAAAAAAACAAACACCAACTTATGTATTTTTACTATACTCTCTCCCAAAAATATTCAATCATCAATCATCAAGGTTTTCGAAAACTTTTAAAAAATATATTAAAAAATTAATTATCAATTAGATATAAATTATCCATTACAAAAATATCACATACTAGCTAAACAAATTAGGAAAATAAACAATTTAATTTCACTTCCACGCTTTTTCAGTTCTTACCCTCTAACAAAATTTAACATCAATTTTCATTTAGTATATAGTATCTGGTAATTAAGATGTACACACTAAATTCCAGAGAGTTAATTTATAAGAATTCACTTACTTTTGTTTACAATTAACTTACACAAAAAAACTTATGTTGGTACTGAGTTTTTTATTATGTATAAATCATCCCAACTACGCAATTATATATAGGAAAATAATATTTCAAAACCAATTTTTGACACAATTTTGATACTGCACACGTGTCAAAATATGATTGGACGATTTCAAATTAAAAAAAGCTAATGCAAGAACATATTTAAAAGAGAAAAACTAAAGTTTTTTTTTTTTAATTTAAAATCGTTCAACCACATTTTGACACGTGTACAGTGTTAAAATAGTATAAAAAAATTGGTGTTGAAATATCATTTTCAATAGTATGTTATCTTACAAAAGAACATCTTAGACCGTGTTGTTTTAAAGGAAGAGAGATGCGTTTTGTCTCGTGCCTATATATGTCCTTCCAATTTTCCAAAGGTTTTCTAACATTTTTCTATTCAATTAAATTATTTCGATACCATTCGTTTCACTTTCCCCCCACCGAAATTAAGTAAAGTCATTTCCAAATGAAGTTGTATTTTATTTTATTTTTCATTTTGAAAAATATCCATAAGAAATTATATTGTATTTTATTTATGATTTCTCCGAACACTTCATACATATGTAAAACATCATGTTTTATTTATTTTTAAATTTTATAGATATTTAATAAATATTTAAGTAGATATGAATACATATTCTTAAATATATTAGAGAGAAAGATAAAACACAAATGTTGTTAATATATAGGAGTTTTTACTTTTAAATACGGTCAAAAGTGTCTTAGATTCAGTAATGGCAATTGACTTGGGCAAAGTTGGTAGATTCTAGGCGCATAACATCTTAAGAATGAAAACAAAGCCAAAGCTAAGTTACTTTATTGTAGTTAATTGTCCCACAGTCATAGTGTGATCACGAACCCTTCTTCCATTTCTTTTTCTTCTTTTCGTAACCACCCACATATGTTCTTTCTTTTACTTAGAGAAGACAAAAAAAATTCTAAAACACACACCATTGTAGATTTAATAAAAAAATGTTAGATAAATAAAATTAAGCAAAAGGAATAATTACGAACGAGTTTGAATAACACATTACATTAGAATTTTATAGAAATCCACTTCAACTCAATTTTATATTTTAATATTTATAAATTTGTAAATATGTTTTAAATTTTATTTTTGGTATGATATTTTTAATTTAATAATAAATTACACAAATTTGTAGTTTATTATATCTAGAGGATCTAGAAAATAATTAGGAGTAGTAGTGGTTTTTAGAATATGAATCTTGATTATTTTATTATTTTAAAAGTCAAATTATAAATATAATTTTTTATTAATTGAAGTTTCATTTTATAAGAATAATCATTTTTTTTTAAATTTTCTAAACTTTTTTACTATTTGTTCTCTAACTTCATCTATTATCTATTTGAATATTAACATCATATGATTTATGGCGCTAAGGACTATAATCCTATACGATATGAATTTTGAACAAAGTGTGTTTATCTTTTACTATTTTTTGTCTTTTTAAAAATTTGTAAGGTAGAGCTTGTGAAGATAACTTTTTGAGTTAGGATGTGTATCCAAATAAAGGAAGTTAGTTGATTATATGAATTGATTTTTGTTTGATGAAATTGATTGTGATGATGAATTGAAATTTTGTATGTTAAATTAAATTGGTTGAATGGAAATATATGTTTGTGGAATATATTGGTTATGGTAATATTGTCCAATTTGTTCTATCTGGGATTTATTTTGAACTAAACTACAATATTTTAAACTAAAGAAGAAATATAATTGTCTAAATAAGCAAATTGGGTAACTTATCGTAGTTAACTAGAGTATAAATATTAGTATGGCATTGAACGATATCATAGAACTGTCGAACGCAAAGCTGAAAACTAAAGTCAGTGAGCTCTAATGGTATAAGGCATTGGGCGCGACCTAGGGACCATTGGGTGCTTACTTGTTAGTGAGCTCCAAAAGAGTCAGTGTTAGGTGTCCAATAGACCCTGTTCAGCGCTTTACACGTTTGGTGTCAGGAACTTTATGTTGGTGCTAATTGGAATTAAATTTTAGGGAGCCCCAAGACTCAAGGTGTTGGATGCCAAGTAGTTATCCTTGAGCGTTACCATCTATATTTGTTACTTTTCATGTTTTTGCCTATATAACACTGAATATGTGCTGCTTTATGGATAATAATGAATGGTTTATTGTTAAATATATGATTTTTGGTTTTTATGCATGATGAAGGTGTAATGACTTCTAAGGAGGAAGTATTCAATGTTGATTTTGCAAAGGGATTATCCTTACTTTGCTAGTATCCTAGTCACAGAAAAATATATTTAGTTTTGAGAGTCGTAGGAGGTCTTATAATGAGATTTGGTGATGGGGACATATGTCTTGCTATATTGTTGGTTGAGTAGAGTCTGAATGTTATTGCCAAAATTTATTGAGTGCTCATATGACAGTGCACAATCTCTGAATTTACTCAATACATGTGTGTTGGCGGCAAAACAAACGGCAAGTCCACTGATCACAACATATAAATTGATAAATATTGTACTCTTCCAAGGAACTTATGCAACATTCAACAACTTTTGCATTTTAACTCAATTAGATGACAAAGTTCACAAAAACACAATAAATTCTTTTTGGTATTTTCATTAAATAGTTGGTGTGCAAGGAAATGTAATATAGAGTATTTACAATTTATTAAGACTAGAGTTCATTCACTTTACTCTCATGCATTAACAAAGATATCAATTTCGTATTAATGTCAAAATCAAGACACTAAAATACTCAATTCCATGACTTTGAGTCTATGATAATTTATCAAGTTCTAATTTTTTGAATACTCAATAAACAATTATACATTAAGTTTAAAAGTCTTAAAATTATTAATGAATCAAGTTTTATTTTATAGATAGAAGCACTTATTAGAAATTCAATTTCAATTCTAAAAATATTTTTCTAATGAGATTTAAATAATGTATCTAAATTAACTTTAAATCAAACAATTCATATATGTCTGATTCGATAAATTAAATAATTGAATAAAAATTTTAAAATATTAAAATTAAAATTATACTGAATTGAGGATGTTGAATACGAATTCGATCCAACTCCTGGCCTACTTTTACTTTTATGCAAATTCAATATTAATTTGATCACATAAATTCCGATAAAAAAAAGTGATGAAGAGAATGTGTTTATTTATTTTAATATTAGGAGGGACACAAAATCTAAAAATTATTGAGATGCAACTTGTCTGCCCAAAAATTGAAGTATCTGAATATTAATCCACTGGTAATGTAGGAGAATTATTAGTGCCATGTTCTGGAATTGGGTTATTGGACCAAAAAGCATGTTGGGTATTAAGTTATTATTAATTAATAATTGAGGGAACCTAATTCTGTTTCAAGATGAATGGATGAGAGGAATAATGAATAATATAATTTTTTGTTGTACGGTGGTCTTTTAAAGAGGTAGGTTATGATATTCCAGGAAATCAAACTCTTAGTATGTCTTCCCCTATATATACAGACATAATAATCTCAACAAATTAGTACAGACCAAACACCTACTCATTAAACCTTCTACTTCTCTTTCTTTCACACTTTTCCTCTTTTCCTATTCTTTCTACCAGAGCTGCTGCACCAACCATAGGTAATATTTTCTTTCGAACTAATTTATTTTATTAACTTCTTTAATCTTATATTCATATTATTAAAAGTCAAAGTGACAAAAAAAAATTATCTACGCTGTAAAGGACCTGCTCTGCTGTGTGTTTTTCACTGTTTCAACTCCACAAAACCAACTAACTTTGTAAGATAAGATTTTCACCTCACTTATATATTATAAATTGGTCACGTTAAAAGTCGACTTTAAACCTAAGTTAATTCCACAAAATCGATTTATAAGATAAGATTTACAACTCACTTATATATTATAAATTGGTGTTATCTTTAATCAACCTTTGACTTCTAACATTATTGCACTAAACCATAATGCCTAAACTATTATATTGTGGTAGTGTGATGAACTTGGTGGCATATGAATATGCATCACTTATTGTAGCTCAATGCATCACGTGGATTTCTCATGTCCCATTACCCAAAAGCCAAAGCTTCTTAAACCATCCTCACTCTTCCATGAGTTCTATACATACCCCCCCACACCATCTTTTGCATAATCATGCACTTTCCAATTCAAATATTCTGAATTGGAACAGTTTACGTCATTTGCGTTCCAACTCATAACCACACATCCTGTTTCTCTCTCTTTGACTCCCAAGATCACCGCTTTTGCCTGAACCTCCTAACTCTGGTTTCCTCTTTTTGACTCTTGAAGCTCTGTCAAACTCACTCACATTGTGGGGTATTACAAAGATGGTTGGCATGGATGGCCATGGCAGCAGGCATGATCAGCAAACATTTAACGTCTCCATTGACATGCATCAACAAGGAGACTCTAAGTGTTTCGACGATGATGGTCGCCCTAAACGAACAGGTACGTAGTAAAACCATGATGGTTCGTTCATACTATGCTACACCCTTTGTGTTTCTACCTTTCATATGTTGTATGGTTTGTATGACAAGCACAGGAACAGTGTGGACTGCGAGTGCACACATAATAACCGCAGTGATAGGATCTGGAGTTCTATCTTTGGCTTGGGCTATAGCTCAGCTTGGATGGATTGCTGGTCCTGCTGTTATGCTTCTTTTTTCTGCCATCACTTACTTCACTTCCCTTCTTCTCACTGATTGTTATCGTACCGGTGACCCTCTCACTGGCAAGAGAAACTACACTTACATGGATGCTATTCGTTCTAACTTTGGTATAACTTACCAACCTAACTTACTTCATTAATAACTTCTCTTTCGTTTTCACAGTTTTAGCTTAGAATCATTGCTCTGTGTCTGTGTTTGATCAGGTGGCAACGGCTTTAAGGTCAAGATGTGTGGACTGGTTCAGTATGTTAACCTTTTTGGAATCTCCATTGGTTACACTATAGCGTCTTCCATTAGCATGATGTAAGTTTGAGATTTTAGTGACAGTGAAATGTCTAATTGACTACTTTATATACAAGGAAAATTATATAGTATAATTGGGCTGGTTTTGGCTCGTGCCTTCTCAAACAGGGCAATCGAAAGATCTAATTGTTTCCACAAGAGCGGAGGGAAGAATCCATGTCATATGAACAGCAACGTTTACATGATTTCGTTTGGAATATTGGAGATTATTTTCTCTCAAATTCCAGGCTTCGATCAATTATGGTGGCTGTCTTTTGTAGCTGCTGTCATGTCATTCACATACTCCACCATTGGGCTAGGCCTTGGTATTGGAAAGGTCATTGGTATGAATTGATTCTATTCCCTTGTTCTTCATGATCGTTTCTTCTGCTTCTTCTTGAAACACTGTCAGAAATCTGACGAATTGACCTTGTAATAGAGAACAGAAAAGTGGGGGGAAGCTTAACCGGGATAACCGTTGGTTATGTGACTCAAACTAATAAAGTTTGGAGAACCATGCAAGCGCTTGGTGACATAGCATTTGCCTATTCATATTCCTTCGTCCTTATAGAAATTCAGGTATAGTTCATTCAGTTAAATTATATGAGATTCAACTAAGGTCTGAAATAAGAAGAAGGCTATGTAAAATGTGATGAAACAGGACACGGTGAAATCACCTCCATCGGCATCAAAAACAATGAAGAAGGCCTCTTTGGTCGGTGTTGCAGTCACCACCTTTTTCTACATGCTTTGTGGCTGCTTTGGGTATGCTGCTTTTGGAGACTCAAGCCCTGGAAACCTTCTCACTGGTTTTGGCTTCTACAACCCATACTGGCTCCTTGACATTGCCAATGCTGCCATTGTGATCCACCTTGTTGGTTCATACCAAGTCTACAGCCAGCCCCTCTTCGCTTTCATTGAGAAAAACGTAGCACAGAGATTCCCAGATAGTGATTTTGTGAACAAAGACATTGAAATCTCAGTCCCTGGTTTCCATTCCTACAAGCTCAACCTCTTCAGATTGGTTTGGAGGACAACATATGTTGTGGTAAGCACTTTAATAGCAATGCTGCTCCCATTCTTCAATGACGTAGGAGCGCTTATTGGAGCATTTGGATTTTGGCCCCTTACTGTGTATTTCCCAGTGGAAATGTATATTACTCAGAAGAGAATACCAAAGTGGAGCTCTAAATGGATCTGCCTCCAAACACTAAGCATTGCTTGCCTTTTGATGACCATAGGAGCTGGAGTTGGCTCTATTGCTGGGATTCTGATTGATCTTAAGACTTACAAGCCTTTCAAGACAAACTATTGATTCAACTATGGTTTCCATTCACAGAGATTTTCAGAAAGAACATTCCATATGAAACCCAGGATGGTGATGTGTTTGTTCATGGCCTAACATCTCTGTGTTCCACTTCTTTCTACTGTTTCTGTTAGTCTAACTTGTTCTGCAACATAATTCAGAATGAAAGAAGTGATGTAAAAGCATATAAATCTAGAGTAATTATAATCACATATTCAGCTTTTCTGTGAATTATCCCTTAATTTGGCACCTCTTCCCTCTCAGACCAGCTTCAATTGTTAAAATAATTATGGGAACATAAGACTTAGTCCTCCACCGCTAACCGCTTTCACTGTGTTATGATCCTTAGTGATCATTTATGGAAGTAAGTACGACAAGGAAAGATTAAAAGCTATATATATATATATATATATATATATATATATATATATATATATATATATATATATTTATTATGAAAGCTGATTAAGAAATAGAGAAAAAATATAGATGTTCTTTTTTTTCAGCTCCCTTTCATTTTGGACTTGTTGTCCTTACTTATTTTTAGTATTTATCATTACAATTATTATTATTAATAACAATATATTATTTTCACTCTTTTAATTTTTTTTTATATAATAACAACAACCTCATTATTATTAATATGACATTTTTTAGCATCATCTGTATCAATCATACACCTCCAATACTCCTTAACTATGTGAGATTGAGTTAATATTTTTCTCTATGCTAAATAATATCTATTGTCCAAAAGTGATTAATATCAGAACAGGATGAATTGGATGCACATAAAGAAAAATTATTAAACAGTTTAAACTGTAATTTATTTAGAATTTTGTGAGATATTAATGGCAGACGTATACTCAAACTTTTTAATATTAAAAAATTAAGAACCGTATGCATTATATGAAGATGAATGTAGTGATTGAGAACACACTTTCCCAGGAACGACATGTTCAGGAAGTCAATGTGTTATATGGACAGAGCAGGTTTATCTTGTTCAGTAGCACCTCATGTTATTGTCTCATCACATAACATCATGGAAGATACCTATTACAACACTACTAAATGGTAAGAACATATTTTCTTTCATTTTATAACAGACTGGAACATCAATGTTTGTTTGGTAACATTTGCTTTGCCTGCAAGAAAACTGATTACACTACAAATAAATAAATAAATAAATAATTCATAATATATTATATATATTATGAATTACTTTTTGCTGTGAATTTATAAAAATTTATAAGAGATGAATTTTTAGAACATTTTTGTAGATTTAATAAGTTCCATAAATTTTTTGTAGAAAAAGTGTGCTCAGTTGAAAGATAACATAATGGGAGCCACTTTGGTTAACCTTTAATGGTGATGCCCATAGAAAAATAAAATAAAATAGAAATCTTTAACTCCAAAGACATGTTCATGTTGTTGAGACACTGTCCATGCTTCTAAATAAAAAGGCAAACGTGGCATCCCCAAATGTTTTTGTTGAATGTTTTCTTCATTAAGCTCTTGTCCTTAACTTTGAAAAATCCCACCGCTAAAAAACCATTGATGGATGCAAGTGTATTCTTTTTTATTTGAGGTGATAAAATGGATCAAACAATTACAATGTACAAATTTTTTTTGTTGATTTTATTTTCTGATTTTGACATATTTTAAAATATTAAAATAAATATTTATCAATATATTCTGAAAACTTAAGGGATGAACAACACATAAGGACGAGTAGAAAATTCAAATTATGATATTACTAAAAAAATGAAAATTGAATTCAAAAAGTGTCTTCATTCTTTTCATGAAGCCAATTTGTATGTCAACACGAGAACAGTTAAAAAAAATGTTTAAATATGTTTTTAGTTGCTATATTTTGGAGCGATTTTGGTTTTAGTTTCTCTTTCAAACTAAGATATAATTTAGTCCTTCAACTTTAGGAAATTCTAGTTTTAGTTCTTTTTATCAAATTTTTTAAACTTTATTTGTTGTTTCAAACGCGTTTCTCAATTAACATTGAAGCAAAAATGTGTCAAACAGTATAAATAATCCAAATATTATAATGAAACGTGTTTGAAACAACAAATAAAGTTAAAAAAATTTGATAAAAGAATTAAAACCAGAGTTTTCTAAAGTTTAAGGACTAAATTGTATCTTAATTTGAAAGAAAAACTAAAACTAAAATCACCCCAAAATATAAAAACTAAAATCATATTTAACCCTAAAAAAAAAAGCCTACTTAGGACACATGTAATTTCAATTTCTTGTAAAATAGGAAGTAGAAATCGGTCTTATTTATATATTATTATTTTATTTATTTTGAACGAGTACAAAATCTTTAACGCATTTATTACATTGAAGCACTACATTTTATTTGTGAAATTAAATATTAATAAATTATACTAGATAAAACAAATTTTATTAAGAAAAATTCTTATATCTTATTAAAAAATAGATTTAAAATTAATTTATTTTTCCAAAACTGAATGTATAGAATTAGATGTGAATTTGATTTTATTTCTAATTATTATAAGATCTCCTTTCTGCAAACAATTATGAAGTTTTTGGCACCGATAACATAAGCAATCCGCATCACAAGAGAGAATCCTTACCGGTGTACCAAAAGTTAAACAAATATTTAATTATTATATTTAAATGTTATTTTGATGTTACTTTGGTTATATAAAAGTAGTATTATAATTAAATAATTTAATATTATAATCTATAAAACTAAACACTTTCAAAATTTTAACTATTTTATAAATGTTTTACTTTTAATTTTGTCTTGATTATGGGCAGAATGGCCTTTTACTTTTTATTATCCTGGAATATTTTTGTTTTCTTTAATTTGTTGGTTGAAAATTTGTTCTAAGATAAAAAAATATATATATATATATATTTATTCTTATGATTGAGAGTTTTAAATTTTATGTTATCTCAACATGTTTTTTTATGGGATACCTTATAAAATGTAAATCTTAAACTTAAAAATCAAAGGATGGTCAACACTGGCAAGAAAGGTTATGGAATGATACAGAAGTTAAATGCAGGAGAAGTGTAAATGGTCTTCTATGTTTTCGGATCGCATTCTCGTTGGATTGTTAGTCATATTGTAATAATTTCAGATATTTGATTGCTATATTTCAGGCCTGATTATTCTTAAATGGCATCAGTCGATTTTCTCGAATGATAATCAACAGGGTCATAAATAAACAAACCTCAATGATAATGCTTCGGATTTATACAACTATTAACATTTCAATAAGAGAAACAAAAAATCAGAAACAATCTCATTGATTCAGATGAAAAAAAGAATATATGAATCGAAACTTTTCTATTCGTACAAAAGAAAGGATACAAGTATATAATTGAATTATCACTCATTCCCACAGAATATTACGCGTGCAATTGTGCATATCTAATAACCTAAATATAAGATATATATACCCTTCTCATCACAATCTGGGCAAGGTGGCTGAATTTTAGGGAAGCTTGAGCATTTAAAATTTGTACATTGATCTGAATCCGTCAACATTATTATTACTTACAACAAAGATGTCATAAATCACAGTAGAGCATTCAACGTCATGGGAGAAAATGAATCTGCTGCCAAATGATGCCACACTATTCATGCAGTTATCTTCAACGGCATAAAAACAAATATATCAGACACCAGCCAGGCAAGCCAACAGGCTGATACCGGAACAGTGCAGGTGCTAACAGATCTATTGATTTTTGCAAAAACATTTGCAGATGAGATCTAAGAAAGCTCTTCCGCGTTAAACTTGGTCCAACATTCCTGTTTTCAAGTCCAGAAGAATAAATTTAAGAAGAAGTACCACTGCTATTATTTTTCAGTAAAAACATAAGTTTAATTTTCATACAACCGTCAATGTAAAAATGTTTATGATATCAACTAATTAAAAATCACTACAAATGTCACTTCTCAATTATTTATATTAAAAATAATAATTGTTCAAACATGATATCTATTATTGGATTACAATGTCAGTACATTATAATTAGGTTATAAAAAATTTAGAAAAATAGATTTGTTAAGGTTTTCAAGATTTCTGGTAGATACGTATAGTTATATTATATCAGGTAGAACTAGCAATTAGATATGATAAAATCACAATCATGACATTTAGGAGGGGAAAAATGGGTATAGAATTGAAGGTAAAGAATATGATT
This sequence comes from Vigna mungo, assembly GCA_036885675.1. Classification (NCBI taxonomy): domain Eukaryota; kingdom Viridiplantae; phylum Streptophyta; class Magnoliopsida; order Fabales; family Fabaceae; genus Vigna; species Vigna mungo. The sequence goes on from CP144699.1 coordinate 33,594,572, forward strand.
TCTTCATAACTATTCAACAACGTACCTTAAGAATGTCAAAAACCTTCTCTGCTATGTATTTCTGCTCCAGGGTAGCACCTTTCTGTTGGACTTTATCTGGGTGAATAGATAAAGTTGCTTTTCTATACACCTTTTTAACAGCAGCGGAAGTTATCATATCTGTCAGAGACACTGGCTGCCAACCACATTCTGGCCAAAGAACCTGCATATAAACTCAAAGGTAAGATGGAATCATGCAATAAAACAAATGTCGTGAGTTTGAAGTGAGGGGGGAAGTAATATATTAATTTATTACACTAAAATAAGACCTAGCAGGGCCTTCACTTAACCAAAGGTCAAATAGTTATTTATATATCTCGTGAAGTTTAATTTTGAAATATGTATTTAAATTTAATACAAATAGCGCAAGTTTCTAGCCTCCTTACTAAGAATTTTTTATAAACAGGTCAGTACAACACATGACCCAAGTTCCGTTTTACGTTGTTCGTTCTAATGATACAAAAGAATTAGACATGAAGTTAGAAAAGAAGAAAAATTGTTCCATTCTGTTTCATATAGTATTTAATCGCTGTGTAATGGTGGTGTTGTGCCCCTGAATAGTGCTATTTAAAGATTTTGGGGAGGGGACGAGGATTGAGCAACTATTGGAAATCTGAAGGGTCATTTACATGACTCCTTTCCCTTCAAATTCATTCAGTCCCAATGTGGAATCCTAGCCTCTGCTTCTATGCAAAGACCCACTACTCCGACATCCTTCCCAACATTCAAATATGTTGCACAGCTGTTACACATCCAATTTCTGGTGTCCCATCTCTGTTCTCACTGGATTTTAGCAGCAGTCTTCATCTCTAATTAAGAGCCATTGATAGATGAAAACCCATATCTTTTTTTTTTGGCTAATTTCCAGTGATTTAATTACTATTCTGTCCTACCCACTACCATTTTGACCTTGTTCATTTCTTTCTTCCAGGACTGTCTTCAACCTCTGTAAAAGTCTGCAGCATTAATGGCTTCATCTACTCGCCCCACATGAAACACCAGGAATCATTGCTTCCAACTTTGCATCACTATCTTCCCACCCAATGGTAAAACCCACAGGAAATAACTTCAATATAGACTGGTAATGGAATAGTTTAAAAGGCATAGACAGCATAAAGGTTGACATCAACAATAGAAAGGTTTTTACTTGTGGCTTCTATGGAAAGACCATAATTGGTGGTATTATTTGAGCAAAGAGACAAAAAGGGAGTAAGGAAGATTCCTTCCAACTCATAAAATGATGATGAGGATGGTGTAGAGGCATATTGGAAGTGGGAAAATACCTGCAAAATCATGCGACCCTGTAGCCACTGCCAACAAAGCCAAAAATATATAGCCATGGATTTATTGCTGTTTAAAATCTAAACCAGCAGAATTGATGCTTGTGACAAGGAAGCAAGAGCAACAACAATTTTAAACAGAGATTCCTTTGAAAAATGAAAGTTTGTTTTTACGTTGCACACTCAAAAAGCTTCAAGTGAACAGTTGATACTATAGGAAATATGGCTCAAATCTAAAGGTTCCAATCTATCACAAGTGTAGATTTTTTCTCCTTACAAAGGGTATGAGTACATGATGGTTCTATAGAAAAATCAGGATGTAGAAAGAGAAAAGCGTAGTAGTTCAACTATGTCTGATGCATGGTGTTTTTACATATCTAAGCAAATTTGGTGCACTAATTACAGAAATAGGCAAATTTTAAAAAAATTTGGTTAAGAGTGGTTGGTAACTGGAAGAATACTTAGGTTAAGCTAGAAGTGGTTTGTAAAAGAATACTACCAAGAGTGGTTCATTAAAAGAGTACTCAAGGGACTAATCAAGAGTGATTAGGAACCTAAAGAATACTCCCATTGTACTCCACACATTAATATGCTTAGTGAAACTCAATTAGTTGATTGAGAATTGGACATAATTTGCATGGTTAGATGAATCAATATAAAAATATAATGTGTATTATCTCTTCTCCCTTATTTATTTAGGTTGCATATTATTTTTATCTATACTAACTTAGAAAGAGTCTTTTAAAGAACATGTACAATCGGGAAGTTTTCAATTAAGTTTTTCAATTCTTAAAGCTTCATCGATTGACTAATTGTTTAATATATAAAACCATCGTCTGAATATTCTCTATCAAACAATATTTGCAAAAAGTGCCTAAAAGATTTTTAAAACACAATTAAACCCCTTCTTGTATTTTTTTCCCTGCTTTCACAAGATTGTGTGGCACTAATAGATGAAAAGATGGCAGAAAGTATATTAAGGTGGTTCTGAAGATGTCAAGAGAAGGGAAGGAAGGCAACCTTTCGAAGAGTACATAAGATGGTTTTTTACCTCAGTGAAGAAGAGCACAAAAAGACAAGAAAACATCAAAAGAATTGGTCAAGATGGATTGCATTGAATCTTTAGTCTTTTACCAAGCAAAGTGGTTGTGATTCATGTAACCCACCTCACCTAATGAGATAAAATTGTTGTTGTTGATAAATTCTTAGAGAATTATCTAACCAATGTTTATGAAGAGTGTTTGATGCATCTATTTATGGGAAGACCACGGAAAAGTTATTTGAGCTAGTATTTGGTAGTCTTGTTGAGGATATTGGAGGACACAAGGCTGTGCAAGTGCATACCAAAAACGGAAATAACTGTTTTAATTGATAAAATTATTCTAAAGTAGTTTCATTTTAACAGTTTTTATTCTTAATTACTTGTATGTTGTTACTCTCTTTTTTATGAAATTTAGTATTAGATAAACTATTCCAAGCCAAGAAACGACATTTGTTTGGACTCCACATGTCCACTGTGTTGATTTGATGTTAGAAGATACTGGAAAGATTGGGTCAACAGGACAACAAAGAGGGATTAATTTTATAAGCCTTATTTATAACAACTCATAGGACTTGAACAATACGTGAAAGTTCACAGACAAGTTTGAATTGGTTAGAATAGATATGGAATGCAAAATTTGGCACAACCTTCCATACATTACAAAGGGTAGCATATTAAAAAAATTAAAAAGAAAAACACTTTCGCTTTCAATCAATTAGTTACAAAGTCCAAAATAGCAAAGATGCTAAAGGAAAAAGAACAATCAACACTGTATTGATGCCTACCTTTTGGAGCAATGTTATTTATACTCTTACGGCTAAGAGGCTCCTTGTGCAAGTTTTTAGGTTTGATAATGAGAAAAAGGCTATAACAGATTATATATCAAGCGATAGATGGAGCCAAAGAAGCTATTCAAGATGCATTCAAAGGAAAGGAAGACAAGTATAAGAGGTTTTCACTATTACTTCATCGTTCATAGCATGCAACAAGCTTTTATCTTAATTCCCAATTCTTGAACACCAATCCAATAATAAAAATTGATCCAAAAACTATCAGAGGGTTTTGTATAAATGCATTGGACGGCTGGATGCAAAGAGGATGCAGATAAGACATCGAATGGAGAGCAAGTGGCTTGATTCTCCCTGCTGAGACTCTAATCTTTTAGGGTTCCCCAATTGCTTGGATACTTATCAAATGGTTAGAGTTTACTATAGTGTCCCAAAAAGAGCCACCTGCTGAGGATTGAGTTGAAAGACCAATTGATGTGTCATATAGTGCAGCTGTCAGGACATCAACTCTCAATGCTATGATAGACACTTGATATTAAGAGTTTAGACTCACATAGAGATGGATGAGATATTATGAGATATTTAGTTGAGTACTTAAGTCGCAAGGTATTTCTCCCTTTAACAACTAACCTTTAAGGGAGAGTTCACCAAGTTCTTGGTTGGTTGAGTATGCTTATCAATGGGCAACCTTATAGATGATGATGATGCCTATAAAATGCTTGTAATTAAATTTGAATATTTAGTTGTTCTATGACTTAGAGGTTTCAGGTTGTTCAATTCCTTCATTTGTTGTTATTGATGTGTATTTGTTAACTTTTGATCATTAACTATGAATAGTCTATAATTAGGGTTGTTTTTTTCAGCGTATATGTGTATAAATTTATGTTTAGGATTTAGGGTTTCAAAATAACAGTCAACCCTCTATCTTTCTATAGCATTTTTGGAGCTGGCTACTCCTCGCCACTTCCAACTTTTAAGACTGTGTACTGGCAGTACTTAATCACTCTGCTCAAGATATTTCTTCGCAGCACAAAACAGTTATACTGAAAAGCACAAAAGTAAACGAATTATTATCAATTGATAGTAATGATTGTAAAAGAGCGTTACATATTGTAGAGTTGACAGCAATGCCCGCATATTGCCTTCTTTCCCTGCAGACCAGCGCCTTATCTGAACATCCGCACTTTCAGCAATTCTCTGACAAATTAAAATAAAAAGTCATGCAAAGAAAATTTGACAAAGATATACAGAATAAAATCAAAAGAATTATGGTATTATACAATGATTATCCTTGGAAATAAATAACAATCTAAACCAAAAACAACTTGCTTACCCGCCTCTCTTCTTGCTCCATCTTAGTTTGAATATCACGCTGGTTCATATCAGCCACTGCTTTTAACTGAAAATATGACAGTAATAAAAACAAATCCAATGAGAATTTTCTTCAATAAAACCTATAGTGTTAATGTCATGAATGAACAAGGAAGACCCCGTATGTTCTTTTAAAGAAGCGTATGAAAATAATATCATACACTGGTCACTGTAGACATCATTAGGCTAAAGATCTTCTTTTCTTTTTTTCGTTAGCTAAAGATTAGGCTAAAGATTTTACTATCAAACCACTTCAGAAAATACAGTATCACCAAATATTAAGAAAGAAACTATAAGAAGATGGTGTATAAGTGGCATTGATGAGCTTCCCTTTCCTTATTAATGGAAATAGAGGTAGAATAATAATAACACACACCGCTCGTTCTTGTGTCCTCTGATGACGTCCTAATCTTGCTTTTCGTCTTTCCTCAGTTTCACCTTCAATCTCCTGGAATTCAGATGATGGGGAGCCTACAGAAACAATAAATAAATAAATGATATGTTGACCAGAAAATCACTTTACTGCAGTAGAAATCACTAAATTTAAAAAAACCGTACCACCAAAAATCAGTGATAGGTCATCAAAAGAGGTCATTGTGGGAGGTTTCATCTCACTGGCTGGGGATCCTGATGGAACTCTTGGTGACACCTCAGGTTTCCCTTTGCTCTTCGTTTGCTTATTATACACGTGATCCTTAGCAACACATTAGCCATAAAAAATAAAGTGAATATGGTATGAGGGTATTGAAAACCATTCAAGCTCATTATATTCATATCTTTTACCATAGTTGGAGTCCTTGACTTTGGCACACTGCTTGATCGAGAGCTCATGCTGAAGATGGATTCAAGATCATCCACGGCATTTGACTGACTCGCTTTCACATCTGGAACTCTTTTACCATTGTTTATCTTAACTGACGAGTTTGGCTTAGTCTCTGCAGCGTTAACATTGGCCTTTCTACTACTAGCATTAGTCCGTGCCCCACCCATGACAAAACTCTCAAACTCATCTATTGATGATATATTTGACCTATTAACTGCATCAAAAAAGTCACCTAATTCAGCCAGTGGTATATAATAAAAGGAAGGCTATACTGCTAGCCACGAGTGAAGCTCATGCATTTAGAAAGCACCTTTACTCATTGGCCTGGGAGGGGACTTCAGTATTGGGGAGCCTCCTTTTGGCCCTTTAGAATTATTTAACTTAGTTTTCTGCCCCAGCGAGTCCAGGAATGATTCTGAAGACGCCGAGCTTGAAGCGGTTTCAAATATCAAAAAGGGATCATCGTGGGACGCGGCAGCAGGTTTGTTCGGAGTAACACTTGGCTTATTCATCTCAACACTAAAGAATATAACAAATGACACACATTAAAAGTGAAATACAAAATAAAAGGATTGTATGTCTGAACAAAAAAAAAAAAGAAAAAAGCTCCAAAATTCAAGTATTAAGTATGAAAAAAGGCGGTTAGAAGGAAGACTACACTAAAGGTGGTCGATCATTCAGAGATTCTCCTATATATTTCAGTCATTGGCAAAGTCGACTTCATACCAATAACATCATGACAGAAGCAAAGCACCAGTTAAGGAATAAAAGTAAAAGTATATTTATTAGGATCCATAAAAGTACACTCCATTGCAATTTTATAAGATGTTTATGTGATTTCTAATAAAAAACAGTCCTCTTAATTTCTCAAACAAGAGATTGATTAGCAAAATGTTTAAACTATTAATGCTATAAATCTAGAAGGAATTAAAGACAAAGTTTCACTACCCATTATTGAAAACACCAAAGCCAGAGATGAAATCATCAGAATCAGGTGTTTTGTAGTTTCGATTGTTGGTGTTTGTATTTAATCCACCCATCTTATCTAGCAGATCATCAACGCCGACACTCTTCGCCTGCACCCCACCGAATATGTCATCCACATAAGACGACGTGGAAACCGGTTTATTAGATCCGGCGAATATGGAATCGTAGTCAAAAGAAGCGCCGTTGGATTTGGCGTTACCGCCGAAGATATCATCGAAATGCTGCGTTTTGCTATCGCTGCTGCTGCTGCTGTTGCTGAAAACTCCGTAATTGAAATTGAAATCAAAAGAGGAACTTTGGGGAGATGGGGATCCGTTTAGGGTGGATTTGGAATTAGAGCGTGTTGGGGAATCCGAGACAATTGGAGGTCGCTTTGTCGATGCCCTGGCCATCGGAGCGGATTTTCCTTGTGGCTTGAGACCGAACCTTTCGGTCAAAACACCGAACTCATCCATTATTGAATTAGAAGAAAAAGAATGAATGTGGCAATGGAATTGAATTTGGGGTTAGCTGAGAAGAGCTGAAACAGAACAGAATAGAGTGGTTAATCGTTACTGTTTGTTTTCTCTGAAGAAAGAAAACACGCTCAGAGAATTTTTTGGAAAATAAATAAATAAAAAAAAAAGGAAAAGGGTTGAGAGAAGAAAGAAGAAGAAGAAAAATGTGAAGAAAATGAAAATGGAAGAGTGGAAGAGAAAGGAAGACAGAGAAGAAATGTATGAAAACAGGATGTAAGGTTGAGGATGTCGGTTGTAATTTTGCATCAAAATGATGACCACGCACAATTGCACGCGCTTTTTTCCGTGTCGTTTTGTCTTTACCTTTTTTACTATTTTAATCATAGTGATGGATGGATCATGGATCCACTTCGACAGAGTACATATACTTTTTTATTTTAAATTATTTGGTTAAATCAATAGGTCTGACTAATTATTTGATGTGTAAACATTTATTTTTAGAAATAGTCAACATACTTTATATTTGTAAAACTTTCTAACATTAAAAGCGTTTTATAAAATAAGATTAAGTATGATTTTACTTTTGTTTGAATATAAAATTAAAATTTAGTTTCAAATTTTAGTTTTAAATTTTAAAAATAAATTAATGTAAATTTTTTAATTTAATTATGTTAAATTTTTTTACATGTTAATCACATTTATAATAATATTAAATTATTTATACTTTTTAATATATATTATACAATATCAAAGTATAAGTACTATAAAATATTTTTACAATTTTCAATAAGATAGATTAATCGACAAATAGAAATATAAAATTGTTACACTTACATAAGTTACTATGAACAGTGCACTATAAAGATAGTGTCTCAAAATCTTTAAGGCGAACACAATCATTGTCAACTCCAAATCATGGGTAGGGTAATTATTCTCATAAACCTTAAGTTGCCTTAAAGCATAAGCAACCACCTTTTCCTGCATCAACACACAACTCAGTCTTTGATAAGAAGCATCATAGTAAACCTCAAAAGGTCTACCTATGTCAGGGATAACCAACACCGGAGCACTCGCCAACCTTTGCTTAAGCTCTTGAAAGCTAGACTCACACCTGTCTATCCAAGCAAAAGGTTGATCCTTACGCGTTAGCTATGTCAATGACACTACTATTTTAGAGAATCCCTCTATGAACCTGCGATAGTAGCCCGCTAACCCCTCAAAACTTCTGATCTCGGTTGCAAACTTAGGTCTCTCCCACTGAAGCACCGCCTGCACCTTCACCAGACCCACTGATATACCACTAGTCGAGATAACATGCCTCAAAAACTGCACTTCCTTCATCCAAAACTCGCACTTAGATAACTTGGCATACAACTGCTTCTCTCTTAACACCCCAAGCATTGTCCTAATATGCTCAACATGATTTTCACGAGTTCTGGAGTAGATAAGGATGTCGTATATGAAGACTACGACAAACTTGTTTAAGAACGGTCGGAAGATTCTATTCATATGGTCCATGAATATGGCTGGAGCATTAGTCACACCAAAAGACATGACCACATACTTATAATGACCATATGTAGACCTGAAGGCAGTCTTTTGCACATCACCTGCCTTAACCAGAATCTGATGGTAGCCCGACCTCATATATATCTTGGAAAACATTGTTGCTCCATGCAACTGATCCATCAAGTCATCTATTCAGGGCAACGAATACTTGTTTTTGATGGTTAACTTATTCAGCTACCTGTAATCCACACATAACCTGAATATGGTCCATGAATATGGTTGGAGCATTAGTCACACCAAAAGACATGACCACATACTTATAATGACCATATGTAGACCTAAAGGCAGTCTTTTACACATCACCTACCTTAACCAGAATCTGATGATAGCCCGACCTCAGATCTATCTTGGAAAACATTGTTGCTCCATGCAACTGATCCATCAAGTCATATATTAAAGGCAACAAGTACTTGTTCTTGATGGTTAACTTATTCAGCTACCTGTAATCCACACATAACCTGGAGCTCCCGTCACTCTTCTTTACTAACAACAACGGTGCACCCCATGGCAAAACACTCGGTCGAATAAACTGCTTCTCAAGCAACTCCTTTATTTGATTCTTCAACTCCACTAACTCAGCTATAGTCGTCATGTAAGGAGCTATTGATATTGGCCATGCACCTGACACCAATCAATAGAGAACTCAACATCCTCTAAGGAGACAATCCCGACACTTCGTCAAGAAACACGTTTAAGAAATCACTCACCATTGAGTGATCCAAACTTCATCCACTTTGATCAACCTCCATATGTGTCAACACAAGAAAACAATATGACCCCTCCTTTACCTCAATCCACACTCAGGAAACAATAACTTATTCTCACTGCAGTATGTGAAAATGCAATTGACAGATAGACAATCCATCCCTAAGATCACCTTCAAGCCTTTTAGAGGTAAACAGATGAGATTTACTTTGAATTAACACCCTTCAACCACCACTAGAATTCAAGAACACACTGTAGATGTCCTAACCAAACCAGAAGTTGGGGTAGACACCACAAGGTCGTACAACAACTCACTCACAAACAACACCAACTCAAGCACACAAGCCTCTAACACAAAGAAGTGTGTCGCTCCAAAATCAAACAGAACACAAAAACTCCTACTAAGCAACAAATAACTATTGATGATAAGGTTACCTAAACTGGCTTCCTCTACCCTTGATAGCGTATATACACGGCCCGACGCCTGAGGTTTGACACCTCCCCTTTAATGAGACTCGCTGACTGTTGTGCCTGTGAACCTACCCTCTTGGTTAAAGGACAATCTCTCTCATAATGTCCTTCCCTTTTGCGCATGTTGCATCTCCTGAATCTTGCTCTCTGAGGACATGTAGACAGCATATGCAGACCTCCACAAAGATAACATCTCAAGCTCCTCGATTGGCTCGACTGGCCTGATTGAACTAGTTGTTAAGAAGAGAAACTCCTAGCTCATGAGTAGGAAGCCTAGAGTAAGTTGTCCTCCTAGCACTGAAAATACTCTTGGACCCAGATGACCCATCAACCCTCAATGACTGACTCTCTACCTCTTTCTTGGTCTTCTCAAGCACTCATGCTCTCTTAGCTAAGGTGGGAAACTCCTTTATGCACAATCCAAGAACCAACAACTTAATATCACCCCTCAAACCATTCTCAAACTTCCTACATTGTCACTCTTCATCCATGGTCAATGTGTGGAAGCGGATAAGATGTTTAAATTGATCAGCATACTTAGAAACTAATATACTACCATGCACCAGTAGCAAAAACTCCATTTCCTTTGCAAACTTCAGGAAAGTACTTAGTATAAAACTTCTTCTTGAACAACCCCCGAGAAATCTAAGTACCACTGCCCTCAAGTAAAAATCTCATGTTGCTCCACCAATGGCTAGCCTCACCAGTCAGCAAGTACTCAGTGTAGGCCAACCTATTCTCCTATGGGCACCACTTGGCATTATAGATTCTCTCCATATCACGAAACCACTGATCCGCCTCATCTGGACTAACTTTGCCACTAAACTTGGTTGGGTGATGTTGTGGGAAACTCTCAAGACTCCACTCCTGAGGCTGAGTAGAAGAAGAAGAGGAAGGTTTAGTTGCAGCTCTACCACTGCTCATCAACTCAACATATTGCCTTTGGGATGTCTTAGTTGATACCCTAATAGCTTCTAACTGCCGCAAATGAATGTGAACATAGATAATTTTACTCAATATCAATTCGAAACAATTTTCTCCAATATTCATATAAAAAAATGGACTGATTTTAGAAAACTGCGTCATAATATGTCCAGTCTATCATGACGTAAATTTTTTCTACGTTATAAAATGTGTAGACCTATTATAACGTACAAAACTATGTACGTCATAACTCGTTTTTGTACGTCATAAAATATGTTTTTTGTACTAGTGATTGATCGCCATAAATATGGAAAGATAAGTTGTGAATTTTAATTAGTTAATTTTAATTAGTTAAATACTAATTAGTTAATTTTAATTTTTCTTCTCATTTAGCCTTTTGTTAATTGGATCAACATTCAAGTATGTAAAGCGTGCTTTATATCTTCTGCATCTAACATGCGGCCCATCTCATCCAAACAGTACTACTACTTACATTAATGTGGCTATGATGGAAGAATGTATGGGAAATGTACATGTTGCTCTCAGATATCTTCACAGAGCTTTAAAGTGCAACCAAAGATTACTTGGAGCAGATCATATTCATGTTATTTTATTCATCTTATTTCTGGTTTTTCCAAATTATGAAGTTAGTTTATTTTGTATTCTTTTTATGAAAAATGTTGTATGTAAATTCTCTTCATTTTTCATATCAAGAAACTATCAACAATGAGATCCATATGAATTAATGTGCTACACCTTTATAAATAGAGAGAGGTTACTCGGAAGATTATTTTAAAATTTGTCATCAAGTTAGTTAGATAAAAATTGTTGATTTGATTTAATTTAATTTTAATGGATGATATTTTCAGTGTGTTATAATTATTGTAGTGATTGGATTCATATAAAGCTCATAATCATATCATGAAGGTTGCTAAAATAATAACAACCGATTGGATTATACTATTTGTTTAATGAAACAACTTGTTGTCTGTGCTATAACTCTTGCATCTTTTCTTGGATGTTAATTGTCTGCAGACAGCTGCAAGTTATCATGCAATAGCAATAGCACTCTCATTGATGGAAGCATATCCACTGAGCGTGTAGCATGAGCAAACAACTTTGCAAATTCTGAGGTGAAAACTTGGTCCTGATGACTTGGGAACACGGGTATACACATTTAGTATATTCTTTGTACTGAAAATAGTCATTGGTAGGCAATGAAAAACATACTAGAACACGACTTTGTAATTATAGTTGGTAGACTAAAGTTTCACTGGGTGTTGCGGAACAATATTAAATGGTTTGCAACATCGTTATGGTTATATGTAATGGTGCTCTGTGTTATTAACATATGTGTTAATAGTCTCTTTTTCTTAAAAAAGGAATGAGGAATTATAACTGTTCGGGTAATCTTTGGTGCTGTTTGGTTTGATACAGAAAATCAGAACAAATGGGCTTCATGGAATTCACTTCTTCTTTTGGTTCATTCTCCTTTTATGAGTATGCTAGTCCAACCAAAGTACTGCTATGGCTGGCATCTATCTTCTCTGGCATAATCTTCTGTCTTATTGTAAGTGAACTCAGATTCCTCGTTTGTGTGAAGAATTCTTCGTACAAACTATTACTTTTTTTATCTTATAAAACATTGGTGATGTGTTCTTTCTAACTGAAGTCCCTTACTACAAAACCGTAGTTAACTCAGATAAATTTGGATCGATATTTTTTTTACTAAAATCGTAGTTAATGTCTTTTTTATTATTTTTTTGGTTAAAATCATTTAGGCGTCCCTATTTTCGTAAGGTATTTCCAATTTGGTTCCTTTCTTTTAAACCTTCCCAATTAAGTCGTTATAAGTGCTAATTTCAAACAAATCAGCCCCTGTCGTTAAAAATCGTTAATGGTGTTAAAATTGTGCATGTGTGAGTAGATGCACAATTTTAACACCTCAAAAGGAGAATTTTAACCATGCCATCAACTCACACATGCACAATTTTAACACCATTAACGATTTTTAACGACAGGGGCTAATTTGTTTGAAATTAGCACTTATAACGACTCAATTGAGAAGGTTTAAAAGAAGGAGACCAAATTGGGAATACCTTACGAAACTAGGGACACCTAAATGGTTTTAACCTTATTTTTTAAAGTTTCTGGCTATTTATAAGAAAAACTGCCCCTAAATATATTTTTTTAATTTTTATAATAAATTTCCCCTTACCCCCTCCTGCGCCTTCATTCCTTCAGTATAATCTAAATTTCTCCCCAAACCCTAATTCTCCCTTCTCGCTGCCTTCAATCTCCCCAACCCCTTTCATTCCTTAAGTATAATCTAAACTTCAAACAATTTCTTTAAAACAAATATATTGTTCCCAGCATCACAATCTTCAAACAATTTTCGTGTTGGTTCCTCGCATCCGTGTGTCTTCGTATTCGTTCCTTGCTTGGAAACTAAGCGTTTGTCGAGATATTCTATTGTAGAAAGAACACAACACTCTTAACAAGGTTCTGATCAATTTTATGTGTTTTACGTTTTTGTTTGGTTTGTTTTTTTTCTCTCTAACCTGAGTACATGTGTTGCGGTGAAAGAAATTGAGGTGGAGTGTGAGTTTTTGAAGAGATGTTGCGAGAATATGACAGAGGAGAACAAAAGGTTGCAGAAGGAAGTGCAAGAGCTCAGTATGAAAGGAAGTCCCTGCTACAAAGGTGGAGTGTGAGTTTTTTTCCTTACTTTTGTTTGTACCTGGTATTGTGTCAGCATGTCATCTCTCTCCCTATCAATCAGTTTGGCTGTGATGCCTTAACCATTGCATGATATTAGTCCAAGTTTATAACAGATAATGATATATCACATGAAGTACTTGTCGAAGACTTGAAATACGATTTAGGTATAAATTAATGGAAAAATAAAACGCATAGTAGGATTTTATGGGTAGGCTAATTGTAGCAATCGGGATGGCGACGGGACGGCGAACCAAAAAACAAACGGGTTCAAAAAAATATTTTGGGAGTTGCCACCATAATTTATTATGGAAATCTATGGAAAACCCCTAAAATAAAAGCTTGGTCTACGAAAAAGAGATTTTTAAGTTCGGGAATCGGTTACACGTAAGGAATGTGTTAGCACCCTACTGCGTCTGCCCAAAGGCAGTACCTTTAATTAAATGTATAAAATTAATGTGGTTTTACAAAATAATTAATTTTCCCCAAAAATAAAAATAAAATAAAATAAATTATTAGGAAACAAAAAAATATTTTTTGTTTTATGAACCCGACAAGGATTGACCTTGGTCCTACGTGTATCCGTTAATGGACAATCAAGGATCACGTAGTTCTTTATCTAGAAAAATGTTTGTGAGTTTGTTTACAAATTATTAAGGATTGTTTGACATTTTTCAAAAAGTGAAAAGGTTTGGTTTAACAAAAATGACTTTGTGGTTTAAATATTTTGTAAATTTTTTATTTTTAAGAAAGATTAGAAAAAGGAAAGAAAACAGTCATAGCGTACCTTTGATTTTACGATTTAATTATAAAAAAACGTGATAAGAAATGTATTTTTTATTCTTGAAATTATTGATTTATTATTTATTTTCTTTAAAAATAATAGTAATAATAAAAATATCAGGTGATGCGAGAGATATAGCCAATACCAAAAGAACTGAAAGAAAACATTCTTTCTATGATTTTTTTAGAATAAACATTATTTTAGTGTAGCGAAAGTCGTACCCCTTTTTTTTTTTAAAAAAGCATCCAAGTACAATAAAAAAGGAAAAGAAGGGAATTGAGATGGCGTACCTTTTAAGCTTCTAGAATTCCCTAGTGCTTCGTTGGTCGTTGCAATTGACAGAACCCTTATGTCTCAGAAACTATTTTTCTCTATACTCCTTCTTTCAATCTCTATTATCTCTAGGTCTTTTTCTCTATTTTTTTCCCTTTTTTCTTTCACAGGGTGTGTATTTGTATACACACATTGTAATAATATTATGACAATCTTGTCTTAAATGTGAATTAATTGACAATAGACAACATAGGGAAAGAAATGGTCTTGATTGCAAGAAAAATAAATCAAATAATATTCAAGACATTGATTGTAATTATTGGTAAAAAAATTGTCCATTTTAAAAAGAAATCATATTTTTCTCTTCAAAAGCAAATTATTTAAATATATTTTTAATTATTGCTTACAATTATTGCCATAATATTGATTCAAATTATTACCATATTAAACTAATATTTCAAAAACATTCTAAAGTGATGTGTCATGCATTAAGGAAGATTATTTTATCATTTTCTTTTTTTTTCTTTGCCCACCATTAATTATTATTCTTTTATTCTTTAATTTTAAATATTTACCTTCTCGGACAAAATTGGGTGTTGACAGCTGCCCCTATTTATTTAGATTTTGCTAGATAACATGAACTTTGTGTTATCATAGTAAAGGCTAAATAAAGATAAAGACACTAATTTCGTTTGGGTCCAAAGAGATGGAAAAAGATTACCTCGAAGCGTACCTGGTAGAGAGTGTAACAACCTTGTGGATTTTGCTTAAAGGCCAAGACATCTGTGCAGGGTGTGTCATACCCTATGAAATTCATTGGATAGGCGTATGAACCCCCTCTCTTTTTTGAGAGGCGCAAAACCTGGTGAACCTGGAGAGACATAAAATCCTCGTAAACCTAGAAAGGTGCAAAACCTCATAAACCTGATGAACTGGGAGAGGCGCAAAAACCTCCTAAACCTGGTGAACCTGGAGAGGTGAAAAATCCTGCTAAACCTGGAGAGGCACAAAATCCTCGTAAACCTGAAGAGGCGCGAAAACCTCATAAGACTTTGGCAAGTGTACCAAATCACTCAAGTAGTAAAACCGGTAAGACCGGATATCGTTTCCCAAGAGACTTTGGTATTACTTAACTAACGTATAATTACTAACTAATCTAAGCTAAAGAATGGTTTCATTTTAGTGTGAAAGTATTCTATGAAAGTGAAAGTTATGCGTGTGTAGAATTTTGAACTACTTGGGGCCAAAACGTGCGAAAACAAGATGGTTAACAAATGTGTTGGAATGAATATGTTGGAGAATGACTTAAGCTAATTCCCTCCTATGCAAATGCACCACAACACTCTTCTTCAATTACTTATTCTTGTCAACTAGCTAAATCACTAAAACCCAATCCCTTAAGTGAACCCTACAATCAAGCTATGGTTGATCAAGTCATAACTAGTATTAAGTAAAAGACACAAACACCAACAAGTAATGAATGAAGCATTTATCATTTAAAAGCAAGTGCATTTACATAAGAGGTTCTTAGTTTACATCACTCTCCAACAATAGATGAACTTAGCTCTCCATTAATGGAGAGCTTGAGCTTACAATGGAACGAAAATGGTGAAGATGAGACTCAAGGAGGAGGAAAGAAGAGCTCCCACTGTCTAAAACCAGCTCCAAGAGGTGTAAGAGCGCTTCCCTAGGTCACAACCGCCAACAGATCCCCAGACCTAGAAAACTGTGTGCCTTTTATAGATCCTAGGTGCCAAATCAGACAATTCGCGCCTAGCGCCATTAAAGTGGCGCCCAACGTAACATCCCTGGAAACAGTGGATTTTCACGCCCAGCGTGAAACCTCCCTGGAAACAGTGGATTTTCACGCCCAACGTTAGAAATTGACGCCCATCGTGAAATCTTGCTGGAAACAGTCAGTTTTCACGCCCAGCGTGAGATGGGTGGCACCCAGCGCCAGTCTAAGTGAGCTTCTTGGACTTCTTCTTTGTGGTCCTCTCTTGGTTCTCCACTTTCTATAACTTGAATGCCTTTCCAAAGTACTCAAAGTTCATACAAAATCCAAGGAAAAGAGATAAAGCTCAAATGTAGAACCTAAGCTACGTTTATTCACAAAGTTGGATAAAGAAGAGGATCAAGCATGTTTAAAGCTTCAGGAGTGTTGATTTGGCATGAAAAGTGCACCATAGATAATGGTAAGAATTACCGTTATCAACAACCCCAAACTTGAAACTTTGCTTGTCCTCAAGCAAAAAGGGAGAACAAGGCTTAGACAAACAGTTCAATTTCAATGAATCAACATTCAAGATAGTCAGGAACTATTCACACTTGCTCTTCATGGTAAAATCACTTTTGAGAAGATGAGTCTTTGACAGAGAAAATTGCAACCATGGTGCTTACAGAACAATGATCACAAGAAATATGTCAGGTTTTAAAAGGGTCAACAAACATGGCAAAAGTGTTCTCAACACTAACATGAACCCTTTCCTCACCAAGGAAACTGTTTCTCTCAAGCACACTAGTGTATAAGGATGCGTGTTTCTCACTCTTAGCAACACAAAGGTCACACAATTCAACTTTGCCTTTCATTTCTACCACAATGAAAACATTCACCTGCAAGTTTGCATCACAAGGACTTTCAAAGCTTGTATTTTGGTTGGGCTAGGAAAGAGAAATTGGTTTTTCTGGACAACAAAGCACCTTGAGCTAAGAGAGCATCTAAATCAGCACAAGTCAACAAATTCCTCTTCTTAACGTCAAGAATTTACAACTTTTCATCTATTGATTCTTTTTCTTGATCTTGTTCCTTTTTCTTCTTTTTCTTCACATTTTTGTTTTTCTTTTCTTGTCAATTTCTTTTTGTAACATCAACCACCCCAAACTTAAACATTTTCCTCTACCAAAATGAATACTTCACTTAACTCAAGGTAAGGAGGTCAAAGTTTTCAATATTGGTCAAAAGGCTCAAAAATGGAGTCACTGTTTCATCCAGGTTCACAGTGTTATGGTTCAAAACATCGACAAGAAGGAAGGACAAGATGGCCTTGATCACACAAAACAAGCAAATAAATGATTCACATAGAGACAATCAGGCAAAGTTAATTGAGATTCCAAAGTGATATCATTCAACAAAAAATATCTGAGGCACAACATCTCACTAGGATTCTAAGGGTTCCACATTTATGTTTTCAAACATAATTCCCTGTATATTGACCACAAGCAAAACCTAGCATAATCTCAAACAGTCATGAACAACCACAATCAATTCTTCACATCTCAAACTTATCATCTCAGAGGAATCAAACCAATCGAGCCAACACAAAACAATTTTCACAATCAAAAAGCATACTTGATATCGAAACAAAGTCATCAAACTCCGTCAAGCCAAGTTCAAACACTAAAAAGAGCAATTACTAGAGTTTTAAAATAAAACTGGAAATTAAAAACATGACAGAAAAAATAAATGTTATCCCCCAAAATGAAATGCATTGACTGAGCCTGATCCAAGCTTCAGTCATCATCCTCATCCAAGTCATCCTCAAGGATCTCGGTGCCACCATCAGAATTATCCTCATCAGAGTCATCCTACTCATCCTCAACCTCGGTGCCATCCTCATCCATGTCCTGCTCTCCAACTCCAGCCGAGGTGCCACCTCTCCCCATAGTGTGAGGCTGGTCCCCAGGCCAAGCAACGAATGCAGTGTACTCGGCGGGGGTCATAAAATCCATGTGACTAGCTGCAAAAGCCTGCCGCATCATGGTTGCCTGCGCCTGACCGATCCTGTTAACAGCCACCATCTGTGCACTTAAGTGTTGTAACATCTGACGCATTTCCATTGTAGAGAAAGCGTCCTGTGGGTCCTGGTGGGCAGGCTGAGGAGGCTGGTCGGGGTCATGGGGTTGCTGAGGCCTAGGAGGAGGAATGCCAGCTGCATTAGACATGCAGTGTTGCTTGAAGTATGCCCTATCAATCTTCTGCCATGGCCGCTCGAATGGAGCCTCCGAAGTGTCCACCCCAGCTAATGCACACAAATAGGTAATGAGAGAAGGGTAGCCAAGGGGGGTCTTCGGGTTAGCAGATTGGGCGAAATCAAAAATTTCAGTTGCAATTAGTTGACCCAAACTTATCTGCCGACCCTGCAAGATGAAGTACAGAAGGATAGCCCGAGAGGTGATGAGATCAGAAACATGGGAGCATGGGCTAATGTTGGCAAGGATGAGAGCTACCCAATACTGGTTCATAGGGGTGAGAACATTTAACATGAAGAGGCTTGCCATTGGCGTTTCTATTGAAATGCCCCCCGGAACACAAAGAGCACGCTCCACCTCCTCAATGTCCACATCCCTAAAGTCATCAAAACGTGCGGCAGTATACTCACAAGAGGCAAGTTCTTCAGGCCAATTAGTGCCTAAGAAGGAGTTGATGGTGAGAGCGTCAAATGGTACCCTTCTACCCCTGACATAGCTAAGAAATGGTTGTTCCTCATCAGAGAAATGCCGAGCATTCGCGTAAAATTCTTTGACAATGGCAATGCTTGCCGGCTCAGGGTAAGTGAGAATGCGTGTCCAGTTCCTTCTCTCAAGCTCATTAGCAAAATTAGGAGCATCCATGTACAGCTGTTCCACTTGCCTCTCGATCAACAGTCGACGGTTTTGAATCACTTGAAAATGGTCCTCATGTTTCTTGGAGAGGAAATGGTGGCTATAGACGCTACTCTTCTTTTTGCCTTTGTCCTTCTTATGACCAATCGTCTTTACTCTTTTGGGATTGGAGGATGACGCCATGCCTGTAAACAAATGGAAGCCAATGGTTGAACATGTTAGCATGCAACAGAGATATCCATAAGTATTCAATCAGAAGCACACAACAGGCAAAGTGGATCACAAAAATGTGGGGGAACCAAAGGAAAGGAGAAAAGAAGGGAAGAACACACAAAAGAAAATGGGTGCAGCTATGTCACGCTGGGCGCCATATTCTCAAGCTGGGCGTGAAATTCTGCTGGAACCCCCCAAATTAGATTCAGATGCAGAGAAGTTTGCGCCGAGCGCCAGTTGGGTGACGCTGGGCGCGAGTTCTGCAGGGGCATAGATAGCTCACACCAATAACAGGTTTGCTTTTAATGAATCAAAAACATGTTTCCAAACAGTCCAGCAAGTACAACAGGGCAAAGCAAAGACAGCCAACACATGTGAATCTCAATTGTGAAATGATAGCAGGATCAAGTGTGTACCCCCCCCAAAACATATAAACTCAACAAAAATAATAAGACAACCATTGTACTTTGAACAAACACACATCAATCACAACAAAAGCAAACAAAACTTGAGCCAAAGCAAGATTTAAGCCTACTTGAGTGGGAATTGATTGGAGGGCGAAAGTGAAGAGTTGGACAAGTAAAATGTTGCAGCAATGGACTTGCTTTCCCTTTGTGGCAATCCACCAAACACTTGGTGGGCAGTGGAGAAACCGAGAGTTGGTGGTGGTTATAATGTGTGGGTTTGGGCAAGGTAAGGGAATACGTTAGTGGGAATGAGTAGTATTAGAGAAAGGGGAAAGAAAATGGTGATTTTGGGGGAATAGTAAATTGTATAGTGGAAAGGGGTAAAATGTTGAATTTGGGTGAGGAGGGAAGGTAAATATTAAACTTGGAGAGGGTTAGGGGGTTGAAGTGGAGGAATGGTTTGGGTTTGGGATAATGATTGAGTTTGAATGAGAGGGAGCGAGTGGGGTTGAGTGGGTTGATTTCGTGCAAAGGGAGAGAGTGGGTGGGGAGCAGGGTAGGGTTTAGGAGAATGAGGAGAGTGTCAAATGGGCCCAATGCATATCAGCCCAAGTCAGACTCAAAGTCTGCACGTTCACGCTGGGCGTGAGGCCGTTCGCGCTGGGCGTGGATTGCTGCATTGCAGGGAGAAATGGCGCTGGGCGTGATATCAGTGGCGCCCAGCGCCAATTATGCAGATTTGCTGCAGAATTCTGCAGAACAGAAAAATGGTCCAACTCAACTTGGACTTTGGCTTTTGGACACTTTTGAACACTCAATTTAACCCAGATCAGTGTGTTTCCACTATACAAACTTGTTTAAATCCATAGAGGTTGAAATTGAGTACTAAAACTCCAAATCAAGTGTCCAATTCCAAGCTTTCCAACTCTCCAACTCAAGTTTTGACTCTTTGACAACAAAAGCACATAAAGCATGCCTCAACTCATCAATTTAAACTTAAACAAGCATCAACACACCCAAATACAACTAAACAGCTAGAATTGAGCCTAATCACAACAAAGCAACAAAACCATCACATTCCACTAATGTACTACTCACATCACAAAAACTTCAAATCAAAATCACAACTCCTAAACACTCATTACCACATACAACATATCAAACTTAATTCAAACAAGCAAAACACCAAATTAACACAATAACAAAAGAGTAAGGATAGAAAACTCGGTTGCCTCCCAGCAAGCGCTCGTTTAACGTCATTAACTTGACACCATGCTGCTCAGGGGTCAACTAACTCAACACTTGTGTTGAGGTGTTCAACCTCACCACCCAAGTAGTGTTTGAGCCTTTGACCATTAACTACCCAACTTCTGTGTGGGTCATCAGAGGATGGATCTATAAGCTTAACGGCTCCATGTGGCTTGACCTCTTTGATGATGAATGAACCCGACCACTTTGATTTCAATTTGCCCGCAAAGAGCTTGAAGCGGGAGTTGAACAATAAGACTTGTTGGCCTGGATGTAATACCTTCTTCACCAACTTCTTGTTGTGATAGAATTTGACCTTCTCCTTGTAATTTTTGGAAGAATCATAGGCATGAAGGCGCATCTCTTCTAGCTCAAGGAGTTGCCTCTTTCTCTTCTCAGTAGACATGGAGGGATCAAAATTCAAGAACTTGAGGGCCCAATAAGCACGGTGCTCTAACTCCACCGGTAAGTGACAAGCCTTCCCATAGACAAGTTGGAACGGAGTAAGCCCCACTGGAGTCTTCATGGCGGTTCTATATGCCCATAGGGCATCATCCAGCTTTAGAGACCAATCTTTCCTAGATGAAGCTACAATTTTCTCCAAGATTTTCTTTATCTCCCAGTTTGACACTTCCGCTTGGCCATTTGTTTGTGGGTGATAAGGTGAGGCCACCTTATGCTTGACTTCATAGTGCTTAAGCACCTTGGCCAGTTGATCATTGCAAAAGTGAGATCCTCTATCACTAATGAGGACCCTAGGAACTCCAAACCGAGTAAAAACTTGCCTTTTCAAAAACTTCACAACTGTGGATGCATCATTTTTGGGACAAGCAACAGCCTCCACCCATTTGCTCACATAATCCACTGCCACCAGGATATACTCATTGTTGAAAGAAGGAGGAAGGGGGCCAACAAAGTCTATGCCCCAAAAATCAAAGACTTTCACCTCCTGAATCATTTGCAAAGGCATTTCATGCCTCCTTGAGATGTTCCCTGTTCTTTGGCATTTATCACAACTTCTAGCATGATGGTGTGCATCCTTGAATAAGGTAGGCCAATAAAACCCAGATTGGAGAACTTTCGCAGCTGTTCTCTCCCCATTGAAATGACCTCCATAAGGGGAGTCATGGCAATGCCATAGAATACCTGTTGCCTCCTCACTAGTGACACACCTCCTCAACAGGTTGTCAACTCCAATCTTGAACAAAAATGGGTCATCCCAGATAAATTGCTTGGCATCATATTGGAATTTCTTTTTCTGCTGCCATGTTAGGTTTTCTGGTATGACTCCTACAGCCTTGAAGTTAGCCATGTCAGCAAACCATGGCCTCTGTTGAATATGCAAGAGTGTCTCATCAGAGAATGACTCGCGAATCTCTTTTTCCTTGCATGTGACTTCTTCATTGATAAGACTAGATAGATGATCTGCAATAAGATTCTCACTTCCCTTCTTGTCATGAATCTCAATGTCAAACTCTTGAAGCAACAAGACCCATCTGATTAGTCTTGGTTTGGAGTCAGGTTTAGTGAGCAAGTATTTGATGGCAGCATGGTCAGTGTAAATGATCACCTTAGACCCAATGAGATAAGGTCTAAATTTCTCCAAAGCATAAACTATGGCAAGAAACTCCTTCTCCGTGGTGGCATAATTGATCTGAGCACCATCCAAGACTTTGCTAGCATAGTAGAGGGCATGAAAGGTCTTTTCTCTTCTTTGGCCAAGAACGGCTCCTATAGCATAGTCACTGGCATCACACATCAACTCAAAGTTTTGATCCCAATTAGGAGATATAATCACTGGGGCTGAAATCAACTTGTTCTTCAGAAATTCAAATGCCTTTAGACATTCATCATTCATTTTAAAGGGTGTATCCTTCACAAGAAGATTACTCAAGGGTTTTGCAATCTTGGAAAAATGTTTAATGAATCTTCTATAGAACCCAGCATGGCCAAGAAAGCTTCTAATGCCCTTCACATTGGTTGGGGGAGGAAGCTTCTCAATCACTTCCACTTTAGCTTTATCTACCTCAATCCCCTTAGATGATATTTTGTGGCCCAACACAATACCCTCGGTCACCATGAAGTGACATTTCTCCCAGTTGAGGATGAGGTTGGTTTGGACACATCTTTTCAATACAACTTCAAGATTAGCCAAGCACACATCAAACGAACTTCCAAAAACTAAGAAGTCATCCATGAAGACCTCGATACATTTCTCCACAAGATCGGAGAATATGGCTTGCATGCATCTTTGGAAGGTAGTTGGGGCGTTACAAAGCCCAAATGGCATCTTTCTATAAGCAAATATCCCAAAGGGGCATGTGAAAGCTGTATTTTCTTGATCTTTGGGGTTCACAGCTATTTGATTGTAACCCGAATATCCATCTAAGAAACAATAGAAGGCTTGACCTGCTAATCTCTCTAGCATCTGATCCATGAAGGGAAGAGGGAAATGGTCCTTCCTAGTGGCTTTGTTGAGCTTCCTGTAGTCAATACACATTCTCCAACCTGTGACAGTCCTTGTAGGGATCAACTCATTCTTCTCATTACTTATGACTGTCATGCCAACCTTCTTGGGCACTACTTGCACCGGACTCACCCAAGTTCTATCAGAAATGGGATATATAATTCCGGCCTCAAGAAGCTTTAGAACCTCTTTTCTCACCTCCTCCTTCATAACAGAGTTAAGCCTTCTCTGAGGTTGGGTCACAGGTTTGAAATCCTCTTCCATAAAGATCCTGTGCATGCAATAGGTGGGACTTATCCCCTTCAAATCAGAAATTGACCATCCCACAGCTCCTTTGTTGTTCCTCAAGACCTCAATGAGTTTCTTCTGTTCCTCAGTCGACAAGGAGCTACTAATGATCACTGGTTTGTTGTTACCCTCTTCAAGGAAGACATACTTAAGATGGGAAGACAACATTTTCAACTCCACCTTCTTCTCTTCAACACAATCACAAATCTTCAAGTCTTCAATTTTCCCTTCATGAGGTGGGATCTCCTTCAACACATCAAGCTCTGTCAAACAATCTTCAAGAATTCTCTCCTCCGCTTCATTGAGAGACTCTCGTGCATCAATGAGAGTTTTCATGAGAGGAGAAGAAATGTGAATTCCCTCTCCACTCTATTGCAAACATCATCTAGGACATCAACTGTGAAACACTCTCCTTCATCATTGGAGTGGGACATGGCTTCGAAGACATTGAAATTTACTTCCTCATCTTGGACTCTCACCTTGAGTTTGCCATCATCAACATCAATGAGCACTCTTGCCGTCTTCATAAATGGCCTTCCAAGGATAAGAGGTACATCCACATCCGCCTCCATCTCCATGATGACAAAATCCACCGGGAACACAAATTTATCAACTTGCACCAGTACATCCTCCACTACACCATGTGGATATTTGATTGATCTATCCGCCAATTGTAGAGTCATCCTAGTTGGCTTGAGTTCTAGCTCTCCAATCTTCTTGAATAGGGAAAGGGGCATCAAGTTGATGCTAGCACCTAAGTCAATCAAGGCCTTCCCAATGGCAAGTTTCCCTATGGTGCAAGGGATGGTGAAACTACCCGGATCTTTGAATTTTGGGGGGAGAAGTTTTTGGATGATGGTACTACAATTGCCTTGCACTTCAATAGTCTCCTCCTCAATATATTTTCTCTTTTTCGTAAGGAGTTCCTTCATGAATTTTGCATAAGCCGGCATTTGTTGGAGTGCCTCGGAGAAGGGTATTTTGATCTCCAATTGCTTGAAGATATCCATAAACCGTCCATATTGCTTCTCCTTCTCCTTTTTAGAGAAGATTTTTGGATAAGGAAGAGGCTTCTCAATTTCTTTCTTTTTCTCTCCTCCCTCTTTCTTTTTCTCTCCACTCATACTCTCAATATTTTTGCTTTCATCCTCTATTTTTCTCTCTTCCTTCTCCTTCTCTTCATTTTTATCTCCACTCACCTCTTTTTCCTTCTCTTCATCTCTCTTGTCTTTTTCCTCTCTCTCCTTCTCAACTAACACCTTACCACTTCTAGTGGTAATAACCTTGCATTCTTCCTTTGGATTGGTCTCAGTGTTAGCTCCAAAACTCTTATCAGATTTCTCTTCAAGCTTCTTGGCCAGTTGGCCCATTTGAATCTCCAAGTTCTGGATGGAAGCTTGAGTGCTCTTATGGTTGGAAATGGAGACTTGCATGAATTGTTGAAGAGTCTCTTCCAACTTAGAGGATCTTTCAGCACAAGTAGAGTGAGGTTGGTATTGTTGATGAGGTGGTCTATTAGATGGCCCAGCTTGTCCTTGACCCATGGTGGGATGGGGTCTCCAACCTTGGTTGTAATAGTTTGACCGGTTTTGATTACTCATGAAGTTTACATCCTCTTGGTTATTGGCCTGTTTAATACACTGGCCACTAGCATGCTCATCACCACTGATAAGTGCGATATTTATCTAAATAAACGCACTTATAATTGTCTTTTTTGTGTGAAAAATAGCAATAAAGTCCCATGAATTGATGTAAATATTGTTTAGAAATGTTTATAAGTGGGTTTGATTGTTTTTATGATGATTTTTGCAGTGTAAATAAAGTCAAAAGAAGAATAAAGAAGAAGTTGTCACGCACCAGGCGCTCCAGCAAGCCAGAAACAAGGTTTCCTCGCTGGAGCCAAAGGAGGCGCTCGCTCCAGCGAGCGTGCGGTCGCTCCAGCGACTAATGCTGCTCGCTCCAGCGAGAAGAGCAGTTCGCTCAAGCCGTTGACTTTAATTCAGACCTCATTAAAAGGTCCGAAAACAGAAAATAAGGGAGTCTTCTTCGTGGAAGCGAACCAGAAGCTCCAGAGCTCAAGTCCAGGTGCCGCCAAGGTGCAAGGAGGCCATTTCCACTCCATTTCATCCATCCAAATCACTTCTTCTTGCGTTCTTGATGGCTATGTGTAATTAAAACTCCATTTCACTAGAGTTATGAGTAAATTTTCGAACCTCTTGTAAACTTCTCTGTTAAATACATGATTCATGATGAGTTTTGTGTTCTATGCTTGATTTTAACACCTAAGATGGAAATCTAAGTCATTTGAACGGTGGAAAATTGCATGAAACCGTGGACATAGCTAGAACAATTTAAAGAATTCAGTTTTAGACATAAAATTGGAAACTTTTTACCATCTTAAGCACTGCACCTAATGCAAATTTGAATTCTGAATTTACTAAGGAATTAGTAACTTTGGTTTGATGATTTAGAAATTGTCATCTAAGTTATTGGATGTCAGTGAACCATTACTGCTGATGCTAAATTCTGATGAATTTGTTAATGGAAAGTGGAACTGAGTTTGAAATTTGAATCATAATTCCAGTGAAACTTGAACTTGAACTTTGTTGTACAAACTTTAATTTTGATTCTAATTTGAATTAGACTGTAAAACTCGTTAATACCCATAATTTGAAGCTAAAATCGGTAAAATTATCACAATCAGTAAATCAAACAATTCTCTTGGGAAATGATATCCGGTCTTGCCGGTTTTATTACTTGAAACGATTCGGTGCACTTGCCGAGCCAACAACAAGTTTTTGGCGTTGCTGCCGGGGAACTGTTCTTGTTTTTATCGATTGTGTTTAGTTTATCTGATTAAGCTAATTGTTGTGTATAAATTTTTCTTTACTTGTATATTGTGAGTGTATCTGAGATATTGTATAAAATTATTGTTATGTATAAATTGTGTTTCTAGTTTTTGTTTTGTATGAGAAGCAGGGTAAAAGCAGAGAAACTACTTTTTGACCCTGAAATTGAAAAGACTGCCAAAAGAAACAACAGTAAAAGAAGGAAGGAAAAAAAGGCATATGAGGAAACTTCTCTCACATCTGAGCAATCTGTATCGCCTGCATCCAAACAAGAAGAGGAAAAGATGGTGTTGTAATCTAGGATAATATCTGTAGAATCTTCCTAATTAGAGGAAATAGATACATAATATTTTATTTTATTTTATTTTTCCCTAGGTTTTCTAGTTTCCCTATTTCCCTTTTTAGGAGATCTAGATTATTACAAATAGAAGGTTTGAGAATGTATTTTTTATGATTTGAGAATAATAATAAGTCTCATTTTCAACTTGGTATCAGAGCTCCTGATCTTAGGGGCTAGATTCCGCTGCAAGAAGCGCACCGCCGCCACTGTCCGACCACCGCCGCCGCCACCGTCGCCAGTCAGGGTCGTTGATAGGGCAGAAAGGTGCACCCAACACCGGCGATCACAGAGCTGGAAGTCGCTCCTCGAACGGAGCTGCCACGCGCCGCCACCGTCACCGGCGCGTGTAGCCCACGCGCCCCCCTCCGGCGAGACCCACTCGCCGGCGCCGCCACAGACAGGGTCGCCGGAGCCCCCTGAGTCCGTTCCTAGGGGCGGTGACGACTAGTTTGAGCTGTATTTGAGTAGATCTGACTTTTACGTTTTGATCCTCTTTTTCCGGTGGAACCCACTCGCCGTCGCCGCCACAGAAGGGTCACCGAAGCCTCCTAATTCTGTTCCTTGGGTTGGTGACGACCCGTTTGGCCTTTATTTGAGTAGATCTGAGTTTGAAGTTTTTTCTTGGATACGAGATGTCTGAAGAAAAGAGTATTCCTTTGGGGGTACCCAATGACTTACCAAATATAGGAAGTACCTCGTGGCTGAATGGTCAGAATTACTTACAATGGAGTCAATTTATTTTAAGGATTCTCAAGAGTCGCTCCAAACTTGATCATATACATGGAGGAGGACCAGCATCAGATGACAAACATTTTCCAATGTGGGATAGAGAAGATTCTTTAATTATGACTTGGATGTGGCAATCCATGTCTCCAGAAGTACGAAAAAATTATATGTTCCATTCTTCTGCAAAAGAAATATGGGATGATTTACAGAGTACTTTTTCTTTAAAAAAGAATCTTGCTGCTACCTATGATATCAAGAACAGGATATTTAATACAAAACAGGACTCCCTTTCCGTAACAGAGTATCACGGGATCCTGAATGATCTTTGGATGGAACTCGATCAGATCCAAACAATAAAGATGTGTAAAACAAATGCTGCCACTCTTGCTAAATTCATGGAAGGAGAAAAAATCTTTAAATTTCTCCAGGGCCTTAATCATGAGTACGACCCAATCCGGGTTCAAATTTTTGGAAGAGAAAAATTACCACCCCTGTCAGAAGTTTCTTTTATGGTAAGAGGAGAAGAAACTCAGAGATCTGTCATGCTTCATGGAGGAATCTCCAACACAGGCTCTGCCATGACAACTGGAAAGGGAGTCCACAAGGGAACAAATGCTGGGGGTAAACGTTTGAAAAAGGTACTCCTGGGGACTATTGTACATACTGTAAAAGATCTGGACATACCAAGGAAATATGCAAACTTATAAGGAGAAACTCGAGCGCTTGGAAGCAATGATTGAATCAATGAGTAAGCCCTCTGGATCATGTACTCTGTCCATAAAAGGTAGGATTTGTCTCAATACTGTTGGTCATGTGTCTCACGGTATTTGGATCCTTGATTCGGGTGCAACTGATCATATGACACCTTTTAGTGGGCATTTCGATTCATATAGCAAGAGCAATAAAGAACAACTTATTACAGTTGCCAATGGACAGGGTGTACCTGTATGTGGCTCTGGGAATATATTCTTGGACTCATCTATTGTATTAAAGGATGTTTTACATGTTCCTCAATTAGCTAATAGTCTTATCTCTGTCCAAAAGTTCACAAAGGATTTAAATTGTTCAGTAATATTTTTTCCAACTTATTGTGTTTTTCAGGATCTTGCCACGGGGAAGACGATTTTAACTGCTAAGGAGCAAAGTAGGTTGTACTTTTTAGAGTTTGATGACCAAAGCAACACACAAATCATGAGTCAACAAGCTACATCCGCGACGTGGGCCAAATCACAAATATGGTTACATCATCAAAGGCTTGGGCATCCATCATTTAGTCTTATCAAGTCCCTGTTTCCCCATTTGTTTACCAAGGAGTCTGTTGAGTCTTTTAATTATGATATTTGTCAATTGTCAAAACACCATCGTGCATCTTATCCTATTAGTAATAAAAAGAGTATTTCTCCATTTGATTTAATTCATTCTGATGTTTGGGGTCCTGTCATAGATTCTATTTCTGGAGCCAAATGGTTCGTTACCTTTATTGATGATTGTACTCGTGTCACGTGGACATACCTTATGAAAAATAAATCTGAAGTTTTTCAAATTTTTGTTAACTTTTTCCGCCTTGTCCAAACTCAATTTGGAAAAAATATAAAAAAAAATTAGGTCTGATAATGGTACTGAATATGTAAATCATGAATTTCTCAATTTTTTGTCTCATAATGGTATTGTTCACTAACTAACCTGTGTTAACACCCCTCAACAAAATGGGGTTGCTGAAAGAAAGAATCGTCATCTTCTTGAGGTCACTAGAGCTCTTCTTTTTCAAATGTCTGTTCCCAAACATTACTGGGGAGAAGTTGTGTTAACTGCCACATATCTCATCAACAGGTTACCCACTCGTATCTTAAATGGCATTAGTCCTATAGAGTCTCTATTGTCTTTTGTTCCTTCTTCTTCCCTTACAACGAGTCTACCTAGTCGAGTCTTTGGATGTGTTGTTTTTGTTCACTCTCATCCTCCTAACCGTGGTAAATTAGATCCCCGAGTCGTTAAATGTGTCTTTATTGGGTATCCTTCTAATAAAAAAGGGTACAAATGTTATCATCCTCAAAGTCGTCGTGTCTTTATCACCATGGATGTCACCTTTCATGAAACCAAATCCTTTTATGTCAGTCCACCACTTCAGGGGGAGAAAGCACTTGAAGTGGATGAACTCTCCTTCTTGTCATTACCATGTTTGTCTTTGCAGGATGCCCAAGACCTGAGCAATGAAGCAACCATAGTCCACAGTGAGCAAGAAGAGGAAGACAAATTTTTTGGCAAAAAATATGCAAGAAGAGAACAACCCACTTCGACTCTAGAGCAAGAAGAATTGTCTGATCCGGGGGTGAGTATCCCTGAAGATATCAATGAGGAGGAGGTAAGTATTACTGAGGATTTACCCATTGCATTGAGAAAGGGAAGAAGATCCTAAATATCCTATTTCTCAGTATGTTTACACTAACAATCTCTCTGATAAGCACAAAAGTTTTATTGCTGCCATTGATGCCACAGAAACACCTACCTCAATTCAGGAGGCCATGAAACTTGAACATTGGAATCAAGCTATGAAAGAAGAGATGAATGCATTAGAAAGAAATTCAACTTGGGAGATTGTTGATAAGCCAAGAGACAAGAAGGCAGTAAGGTGTAGATGGATATTCACAGTCAAACATAAGGCAGATGGGACAATAGAAAGATATAAAGCTAGATTGGTGGCAAAAGGATATACCCAGACATATGGGATTGATTATGAGGAGACATTTGCCCCAGTGGCAAAGATGAATACAGTTCGAGTTATTCTCGCTTTGGCTGCCCATTTTGGATGGGACTTACACCAGCTGGATGTGAAGAATGCCTTTCTTCATGGAGATCTAGATGAGGAAGTGTACATGGAGATTCCTCCAGGGTTTGAAGTAAAAAATGAAAGAAACAAGGTATGTCTCCTAAAGAAAGCATTGTATGGTCTTAAACAATCCCCCAGAGCATGGTTTGGAAAATTTACAAAAGCAATGGTTTCCTTGGGATACAGACAAAGCCAAGGAGATCATACTCTATTCATAAAGCACTCTTCAGCAGGTAAACTCACTTTATTGCTTGTCTATGTGGATGATATGATTATTGCAGGAGATGATGAAACAGAAAAATTGGCATTAAAGAGAAAATTGGCAGCTCAATTTGAAATGAAAGACCTAGGAAAACTCAAATATTTTCTTGGAATAGAGGTTGCCTACTCCAAGAACGGAATTTTCATCTCCCAAAGGAAATATGTACTTGATCTCCTCAAAGAAACGGGAAAGTTGGGATGTAGAACCTCAACTGTTCCTATAGAACAGAATCACAGAATTGGAAGTGAAGAAAGTGCTCCTGTAGAGAAGGCCCAATATCAGAGATTGGTGGGAAAATTGATTTATCTATCACACACAAGACCAGACATTGCTTATGCAGTTAGTGTAGTGAGCCAATTTATGCATGATCCAAGAGAGAGACATATGCAAGCAGTTGACAAAATTCTCCAATACTTGAAGTCAAGCCCAGGAAAGGGGCTATTATTCAAAAAGGAAGACACATTGAATATGAAGATATATACTGATGTTGACTATGCAGGTTCTATTACTGATAGAAAATCTACTTCGGGGTATTGTGTATTTCTTGGAGATAGCTTGGTAACATGGAGAAGCAAAAAGCAAGATAGAGTGTCCCGTTCTAGTGCAGAAGCTGAATTTCGAGCCCTTGCTCGAGGAATGTGTGAAGGACTCTGGATGAAAATCATCTTGGATGATCTTAAAGTCAAAGTGGAGCACCCAGTGCAACTACACTGTGACAATAAGTCTACTATGAGCATAGCCCACAATCCAATACAGCATGACAGAACCAAACACATTGAAATTGACAGACATTTCATCAAAGATAATCTTGACAGAGGCTTTGTGATTACAACTCATGTTCCTACAGAACTTCAAATAGCAGATATTTTCACAAAAGGGCTTCCTCCGGGTAGATTTCAAGATCTTGTAGGCAAGTTGGGAATGATTGATATTCATTTACCAACTTGAGGGGGAGTGTTGTAATCTGGGATAATATCTGTAGAATCTTCCTAATTAGAGGAAATAGATACATAATATTTTATTTTATTTTATTTTTTCCTAGGTTTCCTAGTTTCCCTATTTCCCTTTTTAGGAGATCTAGATTATTACAAATAGAAGGTTTGAGAATGTATTTTTTATGATTTGAGAATAATAATAAGTCTCATTTTCAACTCATGGCTACTACTAGGAATGGTGACGGTGATGAGCAAGTGAAACGCACTCTGGAGGACTACAATGCATTCTCAGGACCACTTCATTTTAGTAGTATTGCTCGACCACAGATCAATGCCCCTAACATGGAGGTGAAACCTGCACTAATTAATTTGGTGCAGAACAATCAATTTCATGGCCTGAGTCATGAGAATCCCTTCACTCACATCACCACTTTTCTGGAGATTTGTAACACTGTGAAAATCCATAACGTACCAGTTGATTTCATAAGGCTCAGCCTATTTCCATTCTCTCTTGCAGGCAATGCCAAAGCATGGCTCACCTCATTTCCAGAAAATAGCCTCACGTCTTGGGATGAATTGGTAGCAAAATTCTATAACAAATATTTTCCTCAATCCAAAGTTACCAAAGGGAAGGGCGAAATATCATCTTTCCAGCAAGATATTAGTGAGACACTAAGTCAAGCTTGGGAAAGATTCAAGGGATTACTAAGGAAGACACCCACTCATGGGTTTGATAAGCCCACAGTCCTGAACATGTTTTTGGGAGGATTGAGATCCCAAACAAAGCTGATGTTGGACGCCTCAGCTGGAGGTAACATTCGTTGGAAGACCCTAGAAGAAGCTCATGAACTCATCGAAAACATGTCTGCAAATGATAGTGAATCGCAGAATGAAAGGGGGCAACAAAAAGGCGTTTTGCAACTACAGTCTCAAGATGCTATCTTGGCTCAGAACAAGATAATGACTCAACAACTAGACATCCTCATGAACAAAGTCTCTCAGCTACAAGAGCAACAAGGACGTCAGAATGTATCACAAGCCCAACATCTGGGATGCAAGTTATGTGGGGGAGATCACACTAATGGGTTATGTGTCATGCCAGATAAATCTCATGAAGATGTATACTACATGGGAAATCCAGCACGTCCGATGAATTATAATAAAGGTCAGAATTACAACCAAGGCTGGAGACCTCATCCTAGTATGGCACAAGCTGGCCCATCAATCAGACCACTACTACAATATTATCAATCTCATCCTTCTATATCTGACAGAACTTCTAAATTGGAGGAGACTCTTCAACAATTCATGCAAGTCTCCATTTCCAACCATAAGAGTACTAAGGCTTCTATTCGAAATTTGGAGATTCAAATGGGCCAACTGGCCAAGAAACTTGAGGAAAAACCTGATAAGAAGTTTGTGGCAAACACCGAAGTAAATCCAAAGGAGGAATGCAATGCAATCATAGCAAGATCAGGAAGAATGTTAGAAGCTAGAGGGAATGAGAGAGAAAAAGAAAAAGAAAGTGTAGAGATGAGAGAAAATGAGAGAGTTGAGGTAAATGCAGAGAAAAGTGAGTCGAGTGAAAAGATTGAGGAAGAAAAAAAGAGTGAGAGTGAAGAAAATAAAGGAAAAGAAGAAGGAGAAACACCTTCCTTATCCTAAAATCCCCTCTAATAAAGAGAAGGAGAAACAATTAGCTCGGTTCAAGCAAATATTCAACCAACTTGAGATAACTATGCCCTTGACCGAGGCAATACAAAAGTACATGAAACAAATCCTCAGCAAGAAGAAGAAGAAGTATTTAGATGAGGAAACAATTGAAGTGCAGGGAAATTGCAGTGCCATAATGCAAAAGACTCTCCCTCCAAAATTTAATGATCCGGGAAGTTTCACCATCCCTTGTGTTAATACCCAATTTCGTCCGGGTAGTAAAAAATATATTTAGAGTTAATAAGAAGTAAAAAATAAAAAAGGGAGGACAGAGATATTTTTCGTATAAATTTCTAAAAAAGGTGTTTCTTTTTTGTTTTCTTTCCTTTTATTTTATCCAACTCGTTTCGTTTTTATTTATTTTTTTTCTCATGTTTATATTTTATTATATTTTGTTTTATTTTATTTTTATTTTATTTGATTTTATTTTATCTTATCCTATCTTATTTTATTTATCTTATTTCTTTTTTGTTTTATCATAGTTCATTTTATTTTAATTTATTTTATTGTATTCCATTTTTTGTTTTGTGTTGTTCCATTTTTGTCTTATTTTTTTTGTTTTTTATTTTCTCTTTTTTTCGGTTTACTTTTATGTATTTCCATATTTTATTTATTCTGTTGTTTCCTTTTAATTCGTTTTATTTATATTGATACTTTTTTATATAATTATTTACAAAAAAAATGAAAAAAAATGAAAATTGAAAAGAAAAAACAACGATAAAAAAAAAAAAGAGAAAACTGATATAATCAACTATGTTTCTTTTTTTGGAATGGAGTCTGGTCTTTCTCCCCATCCCCCTTTTCATGAGCATTCCTACGACGCCATCTATCCCATCTATCCTGCAATGCACAACAGCAAACATTTCTACACGCAACCAATTTCCGTTTTCTGGAAGAAAGCTCTGTGCACCTTGGTTTTTCTGCTAGTGACTATACATCAAAAGGGAATGGCAAAGAGGACGGCTTCGGCGGGTGGCTTTGGCAAGTGACTCTTGACCCTCAGTGATCCTCTCGAGCAGAGTGACAGAGAAAGTTGACTTCCATAGAGATAGGGGAGAAGATCATAAGGAGGCGAAAAGAGAAACCATCTAGCAAGGATCCACTACGGACTCAACAACGGATACTCCCTCTTGCGGATATCACAAAAGGATTCAGTTTCAAGCACCTCACCAACGAAGCTTGAGCATTGGAAACCCATCACCATTTACCTATCATCTCAATTTGGGAGGAAGATACCTCACGGGGAGGAGAACCATATTGCCTTCACCTTGGTTGTGAACCTTGTCGTCCAGTTAGCGGAACCTTCCTGTGCCTGTAAGAACATTTTCATTGGACACAAGGCGAAAGAAAAGAGAGAACCATCTGACTTCACCAGCTTTTTTGAAGCCACGGAGGTAAGTTGTCGTCCCTAAGCTCTTGGTTGTATGTGAATGCCTTACTGCTCTGTTATGTCTACGTTACACGTCTGGAATTGGATATGAATGAAGTATGCATGTACGTGGTTGTGTTCGTTAACTTGGTGATGTCCTCTGTCAATCAAGAACTGCACCAAAAATGCAGTTTCAATGCCTGCAAAATCCATCATATGTAACTAACAATAAACATAGGCATGTCTTACCCCCAACATCAAGGTTTGAATATTCCTTTACTTGCAAAGAAAACACTCTAGGAAAAATGTCATAAGAAGAGAAGCTTCAGAGTGCACATTCAAACTAGAATCAAATTCTTCTTTTCATATCAATTCTCATGTGAAGCAGAAAGCAAAATATAAAACAAGCCACACATAAAACAGAAGTAGATTCTTTCCTCCCATCAAGCCGAAAATCAAATTTGCTTCAGCTATCCCGTTTCTTCCCTTCCCTGTCAACGCTGGAACAAAGCTAAAAAAATGAAGTTCTATTAAAAAAGGAAAACAACACTTGCAATTGAAAACATGTAAAATCTCATTAACGTAAGATTCCAACCCAAAACAGAATGAATGTGTAGTAGAAAAGATTGTAATCGAGAAGAAAAGAAGAGAAAAAATGCTTTCGATATCGACGATGATGTTGCCGGGGATGTTTGGCATTTGAAGAAGAAGACTCTCGAACGGAGAGGAAAGGGGAGCGGCACTGGCGGTGTCGGTGAGGAAGCGTCTCCGGCGATAACGACGTTGGCGTTGAACGGTGGGGCTGGCGAAGGCTTGGGCGGCTCGCGGTGGCCGGTTGAAGGAGAGAAGCACTACCTGTTCTCGCGCGCGAGGAGAGGGGGAGGAGAGAACCTGGCGGCCGGCGACGAACAACGTCACCGGCGCGATCCTGGCTTATGGCTTGAGGTCTTCAGTTTCATCGGCGATAGCGATAACGGCGAGATCTCGGAGTTGAGGCCGGTTTCGCGCGAAGGAGAAAAGATGAGATGGCGGTCCGGCGTGAGGGGTTGTGGTTCTTCCGGCGAAGGCACTAGTGACACCACAGACGACGGTTCTCGGTGGCCGTTCGAATTACGGCTGGGACGTGGTCGTCTAACGGCGGTGGAGACGAAAGCCTCTAGGGTTTTTCGTTCAGAGAAAGAGACTTGGTCTCTTGGAGGTGAAGCGAAAGAATGAGATGGGGAATCAAAACCCCTAATTTCTGAGTTAGGCAGCAAAGCCTTGGGCTAACGCTGGGCCTATTCTACAAAAAAAACATCTTCTCTTCTGCACCCCTGCTTTTGCTGAGTCGCACTCCTTTTCATTTGGGCCTTAGCCTAGTCTGCACAAGAACTAAAATGGGTTTGCAGCCCCCTGTTTCATATTTACACCCCCCAATGTCTTTGGGCTCAAGCCCATTCTGTCAACAACGGATAATCCCTTTCGCACCCCTGTTTCTCATTTAGGCACCCCTTTTATTTACTTATTATTCTATTTATTTTATTTTGTTCTTTTCCTTTCATCATTTATTTATTTATTTATCTTTTATTTTTGTTATTGTTTTATTATTATTATTATTTTGTTTTGTTTCCATTTTAAATATTTATCTACTTTTAAAAAAATATAAATGTTAAAAATAAAAAAAAAATATTTTTAAAAGGCTTAAGTACACGTGCGACCATTCCGTCTGCCTTGTACTGAAAACCTTTTTCTTCTTCTTTCAAAAAAAATTAACAAAAATTTATTTTAAAAGGTTTAAGCATAAGTGTGACCATTCTGTCTGCCTTGTGCTAAAAACCTTTTTCTTCCTCTTTAAAAAAATCATAAATTGTTTTAAAAGGTTTAAGCATAAGTGTGACCATTCTGTCTGCCTTGTGCTAAAACCCTTTTTCTTCCTCTGTAAAAAATCATAAATTGTTTTAAAGGGTGTAAGCACAAGTGCGACCATTCTGTCTGCCTTGTGCTAAAAACCTTTTTCTTCCTCTTTAAAAAATCATAAATTGTCTTAAAGGGTTTAAGCACAAGTACGACCATTCTGTCGGCCTTGTGTTGAAAACCTTTCTCTTCCTTATACAAAAAAAAACCTTCAAACACAAAACATCATTTTCCAAATGACAATCAATTTTTCTAGAACTACGTAACCCTGATTTCTCATTTTGAGAATACGTAGGAGCAAGGTCAATCCTTGTCGGGCACAAAAAAATAAAAAATTATTTTGTTTCTTTAGAATTTCATTTTTAGGGGAAATTAAACATTTTGAAAACCACATCTTTGTTCGTATATTTAATTAAAGGTATTGCCTTAGGGCAGGCGTTGTGGGGTGCTGATACCTTCCCCACACGTAACCGACTCCCGAACCTAGAATCCGGTTCTTGTAAACTGTGCCTTATCATTTTTAGGGTTTTTCCATAGTTTTCCAGAATAAACTATGGTGGCGGCTCCAAAATCTCTTTTTCAAAACTCGTTTCCCTTTTTGGAGATCGTCGTCCCGTCGCGATTTTTTCCGGTTGCGACACCTTGCACCATTGGAAACCATAGTATAGGGAAGGCTAGGCTCTTATTGATTTAGGGGCTAGCATCAACCTGATGCCCCTATCTATGCTTAAAAGGATTGGTGGTCTTGAAGCCAAGCCAACAAGAATGATGCTTCAATTGGCAGATAGGTCCATCAAATACCCTTATGGTGTGGTAGAAGACGTGGTGGTGAACATTGATAAGCTCCAATTCTCGGTGGATTTTGTAGTGATGGAGATGGAGGAAGATGCAGAGATACCGCTCATCCTTGGAAGACCTTTCATGAAGACAGCTAAGGTTGTCATTCATATGGAAGAGGGAACACTAAAATTAAAAGACCAAGATAAAGAGGTAACCTTCAATGTCTTCAAAGTTATGCAGCCAAGTCAAGAGGAGCAGACTAGCCTTGAAGCAACTGATGAAGTTCTATCTGTTACTAGTCTACCAAGGCAAGTTGCCAAGTTGGCCAAGAAGAGTCTTAATTGTTTCTCTCCAAAAGTGAAAGAAGAGGATGGAGATAAGGAAGAGAAACATGTCCACCAAGACTCTGTTGTGGAAAATAATGAACCTAAACCTGGAAAACCAGTGAAACTCAAGAATAGGTTATGGGTTATCAAGATTATCAAAGCAAATGGAGTTCTCGAAATTGAGGCTCCCTATTCAAGAAGAGTCAAGTTGGTGCCAAGAAAATTTCTGAGATTGTGTTGGTGTCATGAAAAGAAGAAGCACACCAACATCAAAAATCAAACTTGAGCGTTATGGTGTCAAGCTAATGACGTTAAACAAGCGCTTACTGGGAGGCAACCCAGCTTTCTAACTTTACACTATTTATTTTCATTTGATTTTGCCATTTGGATTGAAGCTGCATGATAATTATTGTATTTTTGTGTGATATTATGTTTCATGGTTGTTATTTTGAGTGTGAAGTGCTAGTTTGAGAATTTAATGGATGAAGACTGCAAATTTGGATAGGAATGGATGTATAAATTGGAGTGATATGTTGTTTGATTGTTGATTAAGTGACTTAAATCACTCATGAACATATTGAATTGGTCATTTTGCTGGTTTATTATGGTTCTGGATTGATATACAGGTATTTGAAAGTGTTAAAACTGAGTCTGGAACCATGAAAATGCAAGTTGTTACGTGCTGTTTCTGGAGCTACTCGCTCCAGCGACCATCTTGTCTCGCTCCAGCGAGATAGCCAGCAAGCCCCAGAGAGAGGAGAATTTTTTTTTTTAAAAAAAATGTTGTTGACTGGTCAAACTATCCTCGCTCGCTCGAGCGAGAAGGTCCACTCGCTCAAGCGAGTGTGACGTGCCAGACAAACTCTGACTGGTCAAAACAGCTTTTCAAAGCTGTCTGGAAAATTGGACTCGCTCCAGCGAGAAGTCCCACTCGCTCCAGCGAGTGTGAGCTGTCAAGTCAATTTGACAGTTTGACTGACCAATTCAGTTTCAAATAAATGCAGAAACTGACACGTGTAGTCGCTCGAGCGACCAGCGAGACTCGCTCCAGCGAGTGCTCGCGATTTCAGTTTTAAAATAGGGTTTTTAGAACCCTTCTTCTTCATTTTTTCCAGTCGCCCCAACGAGCAGCAGCCCCTTTTGACCAGTTTCTGCCATTCCTGAGCATCCTGTGCTTCCTTTCCTTCAATCCTCTCTCCATTAACCTCTATTCTCGTGTCTTGCATTTTTCAAGTAAGTTTTTCAGTTTTGATGGTTGTTTTATTTTGGTTTCTGGAAATTCTTTCGTTCTCTGTCTCTGTTTTCGGTTTCGTTTTTGTTTCGTTTTTGTGACTCTCACTTGAGCATGTGTGTGACCCGCAAGAGCGAGTGTTCTGTCTCGCAAGGAACTCGCTGCAGCTATCCATGGCAGCCGCAAGAGCTCCAGCTCAAAAGGGAAGCAGCTCAAGCGAGTTTTGGGTTCTTATTTCTGTTTTGATTTTGATGCAGATGGCACCCCCAAGAAGAATGTCCAGAGGAGCGTCGTCTTCAAATTCGAATGATGCCATGGACACTGATTATGTCCTAAATTTCGATCAGACTATATTTTCCTCTGAGTTGGCCTCAAACAGATTCCAAGAACTTAGCAACAGAGGCCTAATCCCTGAAAGAAGAGTCGTATTGCAAGAAGGAGAATACGAGAATTTTAGAACTGAGCTGATGAGGAGAAACTGGGACCGTGTTTTGGGAAACCTGCCCAATGAAATTGACGAGACCATCGTCAAAGAGTTCTACGCAAATGTCTTCCAAGCTAAAAAGGAAGGTAGAAAGGAATGCAAAGTCAGGGGCAGAACGGTAAAATTTGACAAGAGGTCGATAAATGCATTCTTGGGAACAGCTGCAACCCCTCATGGCCAGCGTACTCAATACAGCCGATTCCTGACTGGCCACCCGGATCATGAAGCTATCGCTGCTGTTCTCTGTGCACCTGGATGCTCTTACACTTTGGGAGTTCATGGGACTCCAGTTCGCATCCTCAGGAAGCACCTGAACTCTTTGGCTCAGATGTGGAGCGTTTTCTCGTACTCAAACCTGAGCCCCAACACCCATACCTCGGACATCAACCTTCAGAGATCTTATCTCATTTATGGGATAATTACGGGTATGGACATGGATCTTGGGGGCCACATCATTCAGGAGAACATCTTTACTGTTGACTCCCCAACGGTCAAATTGGGATTCCCTGCACTGATCACGGTCCTCTACAAGCGAGTGGGGGTACCCATAGATGCATCACCTTCTCTGCAGTCCTCGATTACGGCATGATTTATTTAGAGGAACTGTATTAGCCGCACTGTGGCTGCTGAGCAGGACGTCATACCTTCACCTAGACGTCCATCCCCCCGAGCTCCACCATCTCCTCAGCACCGTCCATCCCCTAGAGCTCCACCATCTCCTCAACACCATCCATCCCCTCCTGCCAGCCTTCGCTCTCAGGACTACTGGAACAACCTCTTTCTGGCCCAGAACCAAGCTCTTAGGAGAGGCCAAGAGACACTTGCTCATAACTTACATCAGCTGTCTCTTGGTATTCCTGACTTTCCTGAGGAGTCAGTGATGACGGTCAGTCAATTGCAGCAGCATGTTCCTATGCCTGAGGACAGGCCAGAAGCTGAGTGGGGGAGAGACCAGGATGCTAGGCAAAGCTTTCATGAGAGCTTTTATGAGCCCCCTCAACCAGCTGAGGAGGAAGATGAAGATGCAGCCTGGAGACAGTGACCATGGACTTCAGGGCCATTTACTTGGGGAGCAGGGCCATCTCACCATCATTGACCACATCATCTGCTTTAGTGTTTTATTTTCTTTTAGTTAATATGAATTTTTATTTTTATTTTCAATTTTAATTTAGTGTTAGTGTTTTATTTTCTTGTAGTTAATCTGAATTTTTATTTTTATTTTCAATTTTTATTTAGTGTGTTGTTTTTCTTTATTTTAATTTTGACTCGTTTGGTTTATTTAAATAAAATAGTATATGTTTCTTTATTTTAATTTTAACATCTTGGTTTTGTTTGGTTTATTTAAATAATATATATATATATATATATATATATATATATATATATATATATATATATATATATATATATATATATATATATATATATATATATATATATATATATATAAAATTAAAAAATTATTAAAAGGTCTTTTAAGTATAGAGCTTTGAATTCCTTCCATGATTATTGGTATGATCATGAATTTGTTATTACTAATCTGAGTTTTTAGAACTTGTGTTGTGGTTGTCTATGAGTAGTTCTTGAATTGGAGTAGTTATGATCCAGAATATGAATACTTGAGTACAGTGAGAAAGTTTAGAAAGCAGGTGAGATATTGTTATTACTGTGAAGTTGATTTTTTCATAATTCTTGTTCCTGCATACACACACTGGTTTAGAAATGATAAAGGCAGTTATTGTGTTGAAAGTAAACTACTTGGCCAGATGACTACCCTCTTGTGAATTAATCCCTTGTGAACCTTTTGAGCCATGTATATATTCTTGTTATCCCCTAAGCCTATTACAATATGACCTACCTTATTCAACACCCTAGAAGAAGAGAACAAGTAACATAATTAAAAGGGTGAAGTAGAAAATAAGTTTGGGGGAGATAAATGTCAAAAAAAAAATTAAAAAAAATAAAATAAAATAAAATAAATTTTGCTGAAGATGTGATTTTGTCAAAGAAAAGAAGAGGAAGTATATATGATGAAGTGTTTCTTGTAAATATTTGTAGTGGTTTTGTTTAAGGAAGTAAGTATCATATGTTATGTAAATATTAAAGAGGTTGTGATAAATAAAGTTCATTGTGTTATGTTCTTGTTCTCCTCTTCTTTAGTGTTGCTTTGTTCCTTGTAAAACCATGTTTCTTCTAGCCAAGCCAAATTACAACCCTTGAAAAGTCCTTTTGATCAAAACAAGTGTGTGAATTTATGAGATGAAATGCAAAAGTTGATGAAACAGTTGATAGCAATATGAGAGTGATTTAGAGATGATAAACACTTGCATTGTGAGAGAAACACTGACTGAGCATGAATGTAATTCTTTTTCTGGTTGTCTGGTCATTCTGGTTCCAAGAACTTACTCAATAGAAAAACCATGATGTTTGATTTGAATACTCAGAGATGTGATTTCATTTTCACTTTCATAACTTTGATAATGTGATTGAATTTAAGTGTTCTTCTACTTTGTTAGACTATCTTTGTTTCATGAGGACATGAAAATATTCAAGTTTGGGGGAGTTGATAAGTGCGATATTTATCTAAATAAACACACTTATAATTGTCTCTTTTGTGTGAAAAATAGCAATAAAGTCCCATGAATTGATGTAAATATTGTTTAGAAATGTTTATAAGTGGGTTTGATTGTTTTTATGATGATTTTTGCAGTGTAAATAAAGCCAAAAGAAGAAGAAAGAAGAAGTTGTCACGCACTAGGCGCTCCAGCCAGCCAGAAACAAGGTTTCCTCGCTGGAGCCAAAGGAGGCGCTCGCTCCAGCGAGCGTGCGGTCGCTCCAGCGACTAATGCTGCTCGCTCCAGCGAGAAGAGCAGTTCGCTCAAGCCGTTGACTTTAATTCAGACCTCATTAAAAGGTCCGAAAACAGAAAATAAGGGAGTCTTCTTCGTGGAAGCGAACCAGAAGCTCCAGAGCTCAAGTTCAGGTGCCGCCAAGGTGCAAGGAGGCCATTTCCACTCCATTTCATCCATCCAAATCACTTCTTCTTGCTTTCTTGATGGCTATGTGTAATTAAAACTCCATTTCACTGGAGTTATGAGTAAAGTTTCGAACCTCTTGTAAACTTCTCTGTTAAACACATGATTCATGATGAGTTTTGTGTTCTATGCTTGATTTTAACACCTAAGATGGAAATCTGAGTCATTTGAATGGTGGAAACTTTGGAAAATTGCATGAAACCGTGGACATAGCTAGAACAGTTTAAAGAATTCAGTTTTAGACATAAAATTGGAAGCTTTTTACCATCTTAAGCACTGCACCTAATGCAAATTTGAATTCTGAATTTACTAAGGAATTAATAACTTTGGTTTGATGATTTAGAAATTGTCATCTGAGTTATTGGATGTCAGTGAACCATTACTGCTGATGCTAAATTCTGATGAATCTGTTAATGGAAAGTGGAACTGAGTTTGAAATTTGAATCATAATTCCAGTGAAACTTGAACTTGAACTTTGTTGTACAAACTTTAATTTTGATTCTAATTTGAATTAGACTGTAAAACTCGTTAATACCCATAATTTGAAGCTAAAATCGGTAAAATTATCACAATCAGTAAATCAAACAATTCTCTTGGGAAACGATATCCGGTCTTGCCGGTTTATTACTTGAAACGATTCGGTGCACTTGCCGAGCCAACAACAACCACATAGCTCACACCATTTATGTTGGGCGTGTGACACATTTTGTCGGTCTTGTAATTGAGTCACTTTGTTCATGAGGATTTCAAGCTGCTGGGTCATGATTTTATTTTGGGCCAAGATGGCATC
Source organism: Vigna mungo (assembly GCA_036885675.1). Taxonomy (NCBI): domain Eukaryota; kingdom Viridiplantae; phylum Streptophyta; class Magnoliopsida; order Fabales; family Fabaceae; genus Vigna; species Vigna mungo. Next base: position 33,637,589 of record CP144699.1, read on the forward strand.
CTGAGACTGTAAGTGAAAAACACCTTTTTGTTGCCCCCTTTCATTTTGTGATTCACTATCATTTGCAGCCATGTTTTCAATGAGATCACGGGCTTCCTCAAGAGTCTTCCACCTGATGTTTCCTCCAGCTGAGGCATCCAACATCAACTTAGTGTGGGAGCTCAATCCTCCCAAGAACATGTTCAAAACAGTGGGCTCATCAAACCCATGAGTAGGTGTCTTTCTTAGCAGCCCCTTGAATCTTTCCCATGCTTGACTCAGTGTCTCACTAAACTCTTGCTGAAAAGATGAAATCTGTTGTTTCCCTTTAGTTACTTTGGATTGAGGGAAGTATTTATTGCAAAACTTTGCCACCACCTCATCCCATGTAGTAAGGCTGTTCTCAGGGAATGACGTGAGTCATTCTTTGGTGTTGCCTTCAAGAGAGAAAGGGAATAGGCTGAGCCGTATGAAATCATCAGGAACATCTTGGAGTTTCACCGTGTTGCATATCTTCAAGAAACAGGTGATGTGTTTGAAGGGATCTTCATGTGTCAGGCCATGAAATTGCTTGCTCTGAACCAGATGAATGAGAGCAGGCTTCACCTCCATGTTCGGTGCATTTATCCGTGGCCGAGCAATACTATTAAAATGAAACGACCCTGAAAAAGTATTGAAATCCTCCAGAGTGCGTTTAGCTTGCCCATCACCATCAACACTCCTATTATCCGCCATTTGTTCCACCTCCTGCTCAGCTGCAAGCACAAAGGGTTGCTCTGGTATCACCGAAACTAAAGAAGTTTCTTTAGATGCCCGCTTCTCTCTTCTTCTTCTACTGTTGTTTCTTCGAGCAGTCTTCTCTACTTCGGGATCTAAGAAGAGAGGATCGGAAGATTGTGTGCTCCTAGTACGGATTGTGCCCTGCATACACTAAAGTCAATAATACTATAGCACCAAGTTAGCTCAAAAAGTAATTTAAAAGCAAAATTTATTCACAAAAACAAAGATATAAGAATAGAGCTTAAATGGGTTAGAAATCACACAAAAGTAAAGTAATTGAACCGAAATCCCCGGCAGCGGCGCCAAAAACTTGTTAAGACTTTGGCAAGTGTACCAAATCACTCAAGTAGTAAAACCGGTAAGACTGGATATCGTTTCCCAAGAGACTTCGGTATTACTTAACTAACGTATAATTACTAACTAATCTAAGCTAAAGAATGGTTTCATTTTAGTGTGAAAGTATTCTATGAAAGTGAAAGTTATGCGTGTGTAGAATTTTGAACTACTTGGGGCCAAAACGTGTGAACACAAGATGGTTAACAAATGTGTTGGAATGAATATGTTGGAGAATGACTTAAGCTAATTCCCTCCTATGCAAATGCACCACAACACTCTTCTTCAATTACTTATTCTTGTCAACTAGCTAAATCACTAAAACCCAATCCCTTGGTGAGATAGCCTAGGTTCATTTGATAAATCCCAATCCCTTGGTAATCCAACAAACTCACCCGCATTAAGAAAAGAAGTTTGAGACAACTAACGGTCCTAGCTCTATCCCTAGACACTATTCCCCTTAGGTGTTTAGTCTAGTTCAAGTTTCACCCAAAATTTCCCAATCTTAAGTGAACCCTACAATCATGTTATGGTTGATCAAGTCATAACTAGCATTAAGTAAAAGACACAAACACCAACAAGTAATGAATGAAGCATTTATCATTTAAAAGCAAGTGCATTTACATAAGAGGTTCTTAGTTTACATCACTCTCCAACAATAGATGAACTTAGCTCTCCATTAATGGAGAGCTTGAGCTTACAATGGAACGAAAATGATGAAGATGAGACTCAAGGAGGAGGAAAGAAGAGCTCTCACTGTCCAAAACCAGCTCCAAGAGGTGTAAGAGCGCTTCCCTAGGCCACAGCCGCCAACAGATCCCCAGACCTAGAAAACTGTGTGCCTTTTATAGATCCTAGGTGTCAAATCAGACAATTCGCGCCCAGCGCCATTAAAGTGACGCCCAGCGTGAAACATCTGGAAACAGTGGATTTTCACGCCCAGCGTGAGGAATTGGCGCCCAGCATGAAACCTCCCTGGAAACAGTGGATTTTCACGCCCAGCGTTAGAAATTGACGCCCAACGTGAAATCTTGCTGGAAACAGTCAGTTTTCACGCCCAGCGTGAGATGGGTGGCGCCCAGCGCCAGTCTAAGTGAGCTTCTTGGACTTCTTCTTTGTGGTCCTCCCTTGGTTCTTCACTCTCTATAACTTGAATGCCTTTCCAAAGTACTCAAAGTTCCTACAAAATCCGAGGAAAAGAGATGAAAGCTCAAATGTAGAACCTAAGCTACGTTTATTCACAAAGTTGGATAAAGAAGAGGATCAAGCATGTTTAAAGCTTCAGGAGTGTTGATTTGGCATGAAAAGTGCACCATAGATGTAAGAATTACCATTATTAGTAAACCTGGAGAGGCGCAAAATCCTCGTAAACCTGAAGAGGCGCGAAAACCTCATAAACATGGAGAGGCGCAAAAACGTCGTAAACCTGGTGAACCTGGAGAGGGGCAAAATCCTCGTAAACCTGGAGAGGGGCAAAACCCTCGTAAACCTGGAGAGGCGCAAAAACCTCATAAACCTGGAGAGGCGCAAAGACCTCGTAAACCTAGAGAGGCATAAAGACATCGTAAACCTGGAGAGGCGGCAAGACCCCATAAACCCGAAGAGGCGCAAAGACCTCGTAAACCTGGAGAGGCACAAAGACCTCGTAAACCTCGTAAATTTCTTGGAGATGTTGGAATTTCCTAGCATTGCAGTAATGTATATATATTTAAATTAATCTTCTTATAGCTCTGAGCTTTCCCCTTTGAATTTGTTGACACATTGATGTTTGGGCGGGGATCGTGTGAGACCTTGTTCACCCCCTTTTTTTTGAATTTTTTTTTGATGCCAGGATGAAAAATGGGCTCTGGTGCCAGGATGAAAACTGGGCTTTTGTGTCAGGATGAAAACTGGGCTTTGGTGCCAGGATGAAAACTGGACTTTTTATTCTTTGGTGCCAAGATGAAAACTGGGCTTTAGTGCCAAGATGAAAATTGGGCTTTGGTGCCATGCTGAAAAATGAGCCTCTTTATTCTTGATAAGAGGCGTAAGAACCTCGTAAAATTTGCTGGAGAGGCACACGAACCTCGTAAAATTTGATGGAGAGGCGAACGAACCTCATGAATTTTTTTGACATAACTTAATTGAAATTAATTTTCGGCCAAGTTCAAAATCCAAATAGCCAAACCCAATCGTTGTTGTCTATAGGTTCTTTCTAGTTCCCTCATATTTGCAATATATTGAGCATATTATCTATGTAGACACAAATTCTGCTAATTTTGCCTTTGAACAAATTTCATCCACATACGAAGATCTTGTTGCTCTTTTCGCATGGCCAACTATGAAAACGTCTAAAGAGAATGTTAAAAGGTTTATTCATTCATCTTCTCTTCAAACACGAGGTCACTCAATGTTAAAGACTCATTCCTGTTGGCAGAAGCATTAAACAATGCTAACATGCATTTCCTCGCCATCCACTGTAAATATCTCATTCACTTTGAGAGTGTCTATATTTGCCTCTGCAAGCTGTAAACTCTCAGGATTGGGTTGGTTTTCAAATCTTAAAGAGGTAACATCAGACTTCCCATCCCTAAAACTTGGTGGAACTGGTCCATGAGTTACTTCACAATTTGAATTCATCGTCATAAAGCTGAGTTGACCAATGCAATTGGTTTACCTCTGAAGTGTCATAACCAATCGACAAGTAATCGCTTCAAACACAATTTCAGCCTAAACATTTGAACCAATTCCTCAGCAAATTTCTCATGTGAAGTGATTGAATAAAATGTAAATAGTAGAAATCCACCACCATCTCCGGCATCTCCAAAGTCACTTTGGTCATGTCCTTTGGGAGAGATGAGAATTAACGAGAGCAATTGCATGAGATCTTACTCCAAACGAAGTAAAGAACCATCGATTTTTGAACTACGCTAATTGTGACCATTGGTTCCTTAAATTTCATTGCGCTTGAGGTCTCCATAGTCTGAGCACCGATGGTGGTAATGATGATGGTGTTTGATGCTCCGAATCAGTGGTTATTGTAGGAGTTGATGGTGCTGAGTCTAGGGTTTCCATTAGTGAGTAGAAGACCGATATAGAAAGACCTAGCTAACTTGAAAGAGGAAACCTAGATGCATGTTGATCTTTTTGTATTTTTGAATGAAAGAGGTTTGATAACCATTCATATAGTATCTTATTGACGAAGATATACATTATAGTTATTTATGCAGATAATTTGTCCATGATGCAATACTATGCAACTAGGTGTTTTTGATTTTTTTTAAACTTTGATTTTTTTTTATTTTTGATTAATTTTACTTCTTTGAAATCATCAAATACATGTATGTCTTATATATATTTTTTAAAAAAAACAATGGATGTCAAAAATTTTGAAGCCGGATATTCAAAACAGTGCTTGGCATTTTCTTTTGACATTGATATATGCATGCTTGAATTCATAGGAAAGTTGAAAGTGATAAAGATTTAAAAGGATTTGAATGAGATTGGGATAACCATGTTGACGTGTAATATGTGAATATCAATATGAGATATGACACACCAAAAAGATGGAGATATGGATCCATGAATGTCAAAGCTGTCTCAGTTTTTAGGCATGGGTTTTGTTTAGGGTAGCGAACGGGTATGGAAAGGATTTATCGAAAAAGGATTGCCCCAATTGGTTTGATTTTCTTTTGTATGCTTTTGGCTAGTTAGGGAGTCCCTAAATAGCACAAGCGAGAGTAACTTTGGCAAGACCAATATGCTATAGTTTGTGGGTAATATTAGTGTTTGTTAGAGTTAAAATCTTTTTCTTTTGAGAGGATGAGTGTTTGTTAGACCAATATGCATGATAATAATTTACTCAAAATGTAATGATTTCCATGTTTTTTTTTGTGAAATAAAAATGATAAAACTTTTTTGAGAAATATTTTTTTTATATGTTCCTCTTATTGCATTCGTTTGTTTTTTTTTTCAATAAATTGAATTTGAAGAAAACACTTAACTGGGCTCAATGGGCTTAAAAACGATTCTTATTACAGTGAATGAAAATCTTCAAAAAAAATTAAGTTTGTCATTTTCATTTTTTTTCTTGTGTTTTGAAATTTTGATTCTTTTTTTTTTTCAAAAAACAATACTTTCTTAAATAACATGATGTCAACATGACTCATTCAAAAACATTTTTTTTTATTTTTAAGACTCAAAATAGGTTACAAAGAATGATAACTTTTTTTGAAGAAGAAACATGTCTACATATTAAATTATGATCGTCTTATTTTCGAAAATCTCAACTTAGATAAGTTGCCCCTGGTTTTTTGTTTTTTTATTCATTTTCAAAATTTTTTATTTTTTATTTTTTTCCTAAAAAGATTGCTTGCGATCACTTTAAGATTTAAGATTGTGCCCCTTGAAAATTATTTTTTTATGGATAAAATAGATGATGGAAAATGATGAAGAAGAAAACTATTTTAACGATTTCATGTTATAAATGCTTCAAAAAAACGAAAGTTTTTTTTAATTCATTTGACTAAAAAGTGTTTATTTTGCCTTATTTATTTATTCATTAAAGCATGACATTTTTTTTCTTGTTTTTCATTTAAATAAAAACATGACATATTTATTGTTATGTATAAAGAAAATGAAGGAAAAATGATAAGAATGGTGTTAATGCATATGATGCACGAAAATGCCTATGCCAAATAATGATTAACATGTTTTATGCTTTTAAGATAGGTCCAACGTCTTAAGGTCTAAGCATTGTATATGCAATCTCACAGGGAAGACTTCCTAAACCTAAAAACAAGACCACCAGAGCTATGGTCCTTTTCACAGCATTTTCCACAACATTTGAAACGCAACTAGGTCTGAAATTGCATGTGAAGAGAACAGACACTCGCTGGGGTTCTCACGATAGCCAAACTGGAAATAGTCCAGACGTGACACCGCTACATAACCTCTCTAATTCTATGTTACGCTCAAACCTGTGTATAGGATCCCACTCATGATATGCACAGTAATAATAATAAAAGAATATAAATAAATTTCCAAATATATAAAGACAAACATATATACAAATAAAGGGAAAAGGAAAATATAATGAGAAACCACTTCAATTTGCACATTTAATTAACAAGGCATGATTCTCTAGCCTCCCCAGTGGAGTCGCTAGCTGTCGCAAACAGGATCGCGATGGTACGGCGAACCGAAAAACAAACGGGTTTAAGAAAAGATTTTGGGAGTCGCCACCATAATTTATTATGGAAAAACCCTAAAATAAAAGCATGGTCTACGAAAAAGATATTTTTAAGTTCGGGAATCGGTTACACGTAAGGAAGGTGTTAGCACCCTATCGCGCCTGCCAAAGGCAGTACCTTTAATTAAATGTATAAAATTAATGTGGTGTTCCAAAATAATTAATTTTCCCCAAAAATAAAAAATAAAATTAAAATAAAATAAATTATTAGGAAACAAAAAAATATTTTTTGTTTTATGAACCCGACAAGGATTGACCTTGGTCCTACGTATATCCGTTAATGGACAATCAGGGATCACGTAGTTCTTTATCTAGAAAAAGGTTTGAGTTTGTTTACAAATTATTAAGGATTGTTTGACATTTTTCAAAAAGTGAAAAGGTTTGGTTTAACAAAAATGACCTTTTGGTTTTAAATATTTTGTACATTTTTTATTTTTAAGAAAGATTGGAAAAAGGAAAGAAAACACACGTAACTTTGATTTTACGATTTAATTATAAAAAAACATGATAAGAAATGTATTTTTTATTCTTGAAATTATTGATTTATTATTTATTTTCTTTAAAAATAATAGTAATAATAAAAACATCAGTCAGAGATAGCCAATACCAAAAGAAACCAAAGAAAACATTATTTCTATGATTTTTTTAGAAAGTGTAGCGAAAGTCGTACCCCTTTTTCTTAAAAAAAAAAGAATCATCCAAGTACAATAAGAAAAGGAAAAGAATGGAATAGAAATGGCGTACCTTTTTAGCTTCTAGAATTCCCTAGTGCTTCCTTGGTAGTTGCAATTGACAGAACCCTTATGTCTCAGAACCTATTTTTCTCTATACTATTTCTTTCAATCTCTATGATCTATAGGTCTTTTTTTCTATTTTTTTTCCCCTTTTCTTCTTTCACGGTATGTATTTATATACACACATTGTAATATTATGACAATCTTGCCTTAAATGTGAATTAATTCACAATAGACAATAGGGAAAGAAATGGTCTTGATTGCAAGAAAAATAAATCAAATAATATTCAAGACATTGATTATAATTATTGGCAAAAAATTTGTCCATTTTAAAAAGAAATCATATTTTTCTCTTCAAAAACAAATTATATCAATATATTTTTAATTATTGTTTACAATTATTGTCAAATTTAAATTATTACCATATTAAATTAATATTTCAAAAACATTCTAAAGTGATGTGTCCTACATTAAAGAAGATTATTTTATCCTTTTCTTTTTTCCTTTTTTTTTTGTCCACCTTTTCGGACAAAATTGGGTATTGACACTAATAAATTGTTTCCAGAGAGTAGCTTTGTTACTCCTGTTATCTTGTTGAGTTTGGAATCGTGAATGTGACATTTGATAAAAATGATTAACATTTGCAAATAACGAATTTAACCTTAATAAAGTTGCCCTTGCTGACCAATCTTAATCTTCACAACAGTAGAGTGCCGAAAAGACCGGGTTTCCAACTACAACTACACTATTTATTATACAGTTTAACTTATATCATTACACAGGTTTAACTTTTTTCTGATATGGATGATTTATTACACAATATATTTTCTGATATTGTTTGTGCAATTTTTAACTTTAATTTTTATGAAGTTAATGAATTTATAATACTTACGCATGAGAGTGTGTAGAATTATTTTACTTTACCATGCATTAACTGTGTTCTCAATAGTTTATTGATTTTCAAAAGTGTCTCATGAAAACAACCTTTTTAAGTAAGAGCCTAGCCTCTCCAGTACGGTGTGGTTCGAGGACGAACCAAGCGGAAACTGGTGGGCATGTGACGCCCGGGCACTGAGAGGGCGGGGAGTGATCGCCGGTGCAAGAGGCACAAACAAGGTACGGCTCCTGGCAGGCTTATAGTGGAAGGGGCACATTAACGAATCGTTCATACACCGGAACGAGAGGATGTGGAGACTGTATAGGTATGTGACAGTTGAAGGATAGCTTAAAGGAATTGATTTGACTACTCATATCACCAAAAATGCATTTGCTTTTCGGTAGCCTAACCCATAAGAACTCCATGGTTAAGCGTGCTTAGCCTGGAAAGTCTCGTGGTGATGTATGGGGCAGTCAAAAGTCCCTATAAATTGCCGGGACGTTACAGATTTAAAAAATAATGTTTTGAACAACTGTTTTGCGTGGAGCCATTTTTCCACTCTTACTGTCAGACCCTTCATCCAATCACAAAGTCAACGCAACCATTTGACGAAGCTTCCCTAAGCCTTCCTGGCTCCTCCTCACCATAAATGCAACATTTTTTTCTAATCTTTTTCATGAGTTTTTGTCTCAAGTTGACAAACTGAGATCCAAACGAGTCTACGAAACACTAAGGACCAACACGTCCTCTAGACCAACGAGTCTAGAAACACAACGAGTCCGGAGGCCTAACTACTATCAAAAGGCCAAGACCATTAAGTATTATGAGATTTTAATAACAATTGTTGTTTGTTTGGGTTGTTAAAATATTACTACACTCCCAGTTTGTTGATGAAATTTATGTGACAGAATATCCCCTCAAGACTCAGTCATGTATAGATCATTCATGACATGTGATGATTATTAAACACATATTACTTATCCCTCTGCTTGTAAACAGAAATAGGTACCCTTTATTGATAGTGTGTTGTGGTCTGTGTAAGTATCAGAACAAGGTTAACCAGTGATTTTCTTATGATGCAAAGACATGCCAAAGGGTGAAAAATCACTTTGTATGGTTTTGCTTCTGATAAACCTGGCCCTGAAATATCTCAAGAGAAATACAATATAAATAGGCATTTAATATTTGTTGACTTCATCATAATTAGGCAAGGTATTATCCTAATATTGCAAAATCAAAGTAGACATGGTCAAATAAGTTCATTTAAATATGATGACCGGATAGTATCGCTTAAAAACAATAATTTAATTTTAATTTCAGGTATGTTTTGATGTTCATTCATTATTTACAGATGAGAAGACCTGACATCCTTCCATGGTTGCAGGTGTTTACTTCAAACTTCATTCTTCTATTCCTCTAGGTTAGCCTTTATTTAGCCTTTTAAGAAGTAGAGTGTCACTGGCTCTGCTATTAATGTTTCAGAAGTAAAGTAACCATTTATTTTGATCTACACATAATGGTCTGTGTTTCCATTTTCTACAGAATGAAAAAATTGATTAACTAAGAGTTCTAGGCATCTTTTCATTTTCATTTTCCATACAATTGGCTGGAAAACCACTTCAAATTTTTATGTTGTGACAAAGCCTTGTTGATGGCAAATCACTTTTTACTCTGAGAAAACCACTTTAGCAATTGTGTGGCCAGTGTCCATGTAATAACTTTTTTGCAGTATGCAAATCACAGACGTTCAGTTAACTTTGTCAAGTTTGTACCACATTAAACATTACCTCATATGAATAATTTTGTCATTTAATGATTAAATACTATTTTCTGTACAGGAGATGGAGACAACGTATTCTGTGACTGTGGATGATATTAAATGTGCTTCCTTTGATAAAGTTATATATGCAGAGAACTCTACATATCTAATTAAATTAAAATAATTTTGTTTTTAATTCATCTATAATAGTTTTGGTTTTTATCATTCAATTATTCAATTCATTCTTTTAAGTAAATACTCATTAATTATTATCTTTGTTATTTTCATAGTATAAATTATTTATTTCAATTTCTCTCTTAATATATAAATTATTTGTCTCTGAAATTTTGGGATTTTAAGGACTTAAGTTAATTGAAAATTATTATTTTAAGTTATTGAAACATTTAAAAAGGTAAGCATTTTGAAAAACTGATATTTTTACAAGGCAATTAGAATTTCTGTTACAATCCACAGAGAAGTGGAAGAAAAGAGGGCATTTATTGAGGTCAAAAAAGGGGAAGATTTCTTGAAGGTAGAAGAGATATTTGCAAATTACAGGGCAACTGGAACAACCCCAAAGAAACTCTTTTACATATCTCTTTTACATATCAAGTGAGTAATAGTCTTAAATTAAGAAGTTTCAATAATAGTTCTAGGTTTTACATTTTTCCTTTATTTGACCATGATGTTTATTTAATATATATCTATTTTAAATGTGAAATGTTTGGTATGGTGCTAAATGAAAGCTATTTTAAAACTGACAGCAACATTACACACGTTATATATCTATCTTAGTTTAATGACTCAAATTATGCAAAATTTATGTAGATTATATATTAAAAAGAATAAAATACTTTCTGAAACATTTAACTAGTAATAAATTTAGTTAAAATCAACATAACACTCTAGAATATCAACCTGTAGTTTATACTGCCTTCACTTGTTGTATGACATCTAAGGGTGAAGAAATACACTCATGACAATTTATATTTTTCTCTATATTGTTGTCATTTCCTAATATAGCTTTGTTTGCTGCAGCTGGAGGTTACTCAAGGATTTTGTGACCCTAACCATACAAAATATGTTGATAGTGACAAAACAGAGCCAAATATAGTTTTCTATTGGGGTTTGAAATCTAACAAGAATAATTTCCAGGACATCGATTCGGTAAAGGAGGAGTTCATGAAGATTATAAAGAATGGCTATGAAGGTTCTTTTGGGAGGATGGAGATGTTCATCCTGTTAGCTTATCAGCTGTCAAATTGATGTTAAGAAGAGGAATCCGGTCTTCCATATTGGCTTGTTTGTAATGTATCACCAGTTTAAGTGAGGATTAAAGTGACTAGATATATTTTATTTTGATTTATCTGCTATCGTGTTGTACTATAAACTTGTATATTCTATGTTCATATCGCGGGTAAAGCATAACAAGATAGACTTGTATATTACTCAATCAATGCCTATGAAAAACGTTATCCAGTGTTATCAGTAATTGACTTCAACATAACAACATCTCAGATTCTAAATCATGTTAATTGGTTCCTTTGTTTCTTTTTCCTACTACTACCTACCAAAGTAACAACAACACATCTTAGTCACATTCGTTTTCTTCTCTGCCAAGGATTCTAACATTGTGCACCTGTAAAACTCTTTATTATTCCACTTAGTATTATATTAAAGTTATTTCATACTCAAACGTTGTTTCCAATCATAACTCATGCATCACCAAAACCACAAACAGTAACACAACAAATACACCACATTCTAATTATAGAGGACAACCTCTGTTACAACACTGGTCTGAATTTTATTGTAGTATGATAAATGGTTTAGCTGTTCATGTATTGATAAGCATGATGATGCATATTATCTTTCCTTTAGTGAAAAGTCTCAATCATACGATGGTAGGTAATTCAGTTGGCACTCACAAGATAATAAAGCACAAGTCTATTGATTTATAATATAGCACATTTATCTGACCAGATAAATATGCTAGGTAATAAAGCTATGTAAATTCATTACCTCTCTAAAATCTTAATATTAAATTTTAGAACTTACTAATATTTATTTAAAAACTCAAATTGATTTTTAATCACATTACACATTGTCTGAGTAATCCTGCTTCTATCAATTTAATGTTCTCTTTATGGGATTGTTTATATCAAATACGTATGGTACTCTATCAGAAATTTCACATTAGCTAGTTGTCTTTTTGCATGACAATGCAGAACAGGAGTTAATTTTCAGTGGAAAAAGGAAAAGGAAAATCTAATTTAGTACTGCTAAACCTGATATAGGAAAGTTGGCTAAGCTATTTCTTGGTCACTCCAATTCTCATAAGGGCAACATAAGCTATAACTCTGTAAACTATGATCATTATCATCAGACCTAATGCAGCCATGAGTTGGTCATCCAATCCAAAATGAACCCCTATTTGCTTTATGGAAGGAAACTCCACAATTCGACACTGGCCAGTGGAACAAGGGTATGTCTCACCATAGCTATATTGAGACCCAATGAACAGCTGGTAGGTGTAGTAGCTTATAGAAATGTACTTGATCCATGCTATAAACTTTGGAAAATGCTGAACATAAAATCTCCCAGCCAGCAAAAAGCATAGCATGATCACTGAGGCAAGTGTTGTTGCAGCTTTTTGATCCATCACAGAAGCACCAAGGGCAAGGCCTAGACCTTGTGATACTAACACACTGAGTAAGAGAGAGAGCAATGTGCACATGAAGTTCACCACATTGGCCTTCAACCCTGTCATCCAATAGATTATGACAAGGAATATGGTGGGAAGGACAAGTTCCATGGGAAGGTCAGCTACCACCCTTGACATGAAATATGAGGAAAGCCTGTACATTCCTGAAGATCTTTCTTTCTGTAGCATCCTTAGCTCTTGAGGAAAGGTGAAAATTGCTTGAAAGAGAGGGAAGAAACCCCAAAAGCCAGATATGAAGAACAGAAGCCCAATCTGAATGTACAGTATAGTACTTATCAGCTCTCAATCCATCAGCCCAAATTAACTTAGTGAAAACCAATTATGCTTAATTTCAAAAAAACAATACTTAGATTCAGTTCTATATTGGTGTTTTCTGACTAGAAGAATTTCATTTCTGTAACTTATACTAACCTTTAGTGCAATTTCTTTATCATACATAGTACTAAAATAAATTCTAATTCTGATTTCAGAACAATATAACAACAACTAAGAAATCACCTCTGAGATTTGTCCATTCAAAATCTAAGTTGTACAGAAGATTGAGATAAAATGAAAACCTGATATTTTTTGAAATTTTTACCTGATCCTGCAAATGTGAGATATCAGACTTGAACCAGAGTAGTCCTGAAATTAGAGCAACCACAAGGACCTGACAAACACGCAAAAGAGAATGATTCATGCTTTCTCTCTTTGATGTCTCTTCTTAATAGTACAAGGAATTGCTGTCCCCAGTTGGTAGGCCATTTCTCATAGCTCTCTTCTTGAAATCTATTCTGGTCTTTGCCAGAGTCATTGATTCCTTTAAGTGCCGGCTTCGATTGTGCAGCACAGTTTCCCTTATATACCGAAATCAATTTCTGTTTATCTATATTATGATCCGCATTAAATTCATCAGTGTAGATACCTGCAGTTATTCCAGAATTAGCACAGTGACCTGGAACAATACAAGATCAAATGTTCTCTTTTATAAATTTTAAAGTCAGATGCACATTCCTAGAACTCCCATTTAGGATACTACTGGAAGCAACAGAAGCCCTCTTGATTACAAAATATTCCTCTATGTAATCTAAATTGTATAAATGTTGAAAGTCAAAATCTCTTTCCTGCCTAAACATATAAGCATAGATTTGGGGGGAAATGTACCAGTCAAGGCTCAATTTTGCACAAAGCTTATGTTATATGTTTAGGCACCCTAAACATATAAAATATAACATAAGGCAAAATTGAGCCTTGACTGGTACATTTCCCCCCAAATCTATGCTATATGTTTAGGTAGGAAAGAGATTTTGACTTTCAACATTTATACAATTTAGATTACATAGAGGAATATTTTGTAATCAAGAGGGCTTCTGTTCCTTCCAGTAGTATCCTAAATGGGAGTTCTAGGAATGTCCATCTGATTTTAAAATTTATAAAAGAGAACATTTGATCTTGTATTGTTCCAAGTCACTGTGCTAATTTGGAATATCTGCAGGTATCTACACTGATGAATTTAACGCAGATCATATTATAGATAAACAGAAATTGATTTCGGTATATAAGGGAAACTGTGCTGCAAAATCGAAGCCGGCACTTAAAGGAATCAATGACTCTGGCAAAGACCAGAATAGATTTCAAGAAGAGAGCTATGAGAAATGGCCTACCAACTGGGGACAGCAATTCCTTGTACTATTAAGAAGAGACATCAAAGAGAGAAAGCATGAATCATTCTCTTTTGCGTGTTTGTCAGGTCCTTGTGGTTGCTCTAATTTCAGGACTACTCTGGTTCAAGTCTGATATCTCACATTTGCAGGATCAGGTAAAAATTTCAAAAAATATCAGGTTTTCATTTTATCTCAATCTTCTGTACAACTTAGATTTTGAATGGACAAATCTCAGAGGTGATTTCTTAGTTGTTGTTATATTGTTCTGAAATCAGAATTAGAATTTATTTTAGTACTATGTATGATAAAGAAATTGCACTAAAGGTTAGTATAAGTTACAGAAATGAAATTCTTCTAGTCAGAAAACACCAATATAGAACTGAATCTAAGTATTGTTTTTTTGAAATTAAGCATAATTGGTTTTCACTAAGTTAATTTGGGCTGATGGATTGAGAGCTGATAAGTACTATACTGTACATTCAGATTGGGCTTCTGTTCTTCATATCTGGCTTTTGGGGTTTCTTCCCTCTCTTTCAAGCAATTTTCACCTTTCCTCAAGAGCTAAGGATGCTACAGAAAGAAAGATCTTCAGGAATGTACAGGCTTTCCTCATATTTCATGTCAAGGGTGGTAGCTGACCTTCCCATGGAACTTGTCCTTCCCACCATATTCCTTGTCATAATCTATTGGATGACAGGGTTGAAGGCCAATGTGGTGAACTTCATGTGCACATTGCTCTCTCTCTTACTCAGTGTGTTAGTATCACAAGGTCTAGGCCTTGCCCTTGGTGCTTCTGTGATGGATCAAAAAGCTGCAACAACACTTGCCTCAGTGATCATGCTATGCTTTTTGCTGGCTGGGAGATTTTATGTTCAGCATTTTCCAAAGTTTATAGCATGGATCAAGTACATTTCTATAAGCTACTACACCTACCAGCTGTTCATTGGGTCTCAATATAGCTATGGTGAGACATACCCTTGTTCCACTGGCCAGTGTCGAATTGTGGAGTTTCCTTCCATAAAGCAAATAGGGGTTCATTTTGGATTGGATGACCAACTCATGGCTGCATTAGGTCTGATGATAATGATCATAGTTTACAGAGTTATAGCTTATGTTGCCCTTATGAGAATTGGAGTGACCAAGAAATAGCTTAGCCAACTTTCCTATATCAGGTTTAGCAGTACTAAATTAGATTTTCCTTTTCCTTTTTCCACTGAAAATTAACTCCTGTTCTGCATTGTCATGCAAAAAGACAACTAGCTAATGTGAAATTTCTGATAGAGTACCATACGTATTTGATATAAACAATCCCATAAAGAGAACATTAAATTGATAGAAGCAGGATTACTCAGACAATGTGTAATGTGATTAAAAATCAATTTGAGTTTTTAAATAAATATTAGTAAGTTCTAAAATTTAATATTAAGATTTTAGAGAGGTAATGAATTTACATAGCTTTATTACCTAGCATATTTATCTGGTCAGATAAATGTGCTATATTATAAATCAATAGACTTGTGCTTTATTATCTTGTGAGTGCCAACTGAATTACCTACCATCGTATGATTGAGACTTTTCACTAAAGGAAAGATAATATGCATCATCATGCTTATCAATACATGAACAGCTAAACCATTTATCATACTACAATAAAATTCAGACCAGTGTTGTAACAGAGGTTGTCCTCTATAATTAGAATGTGGTGTATTTGTTGTGTTACTGTTTGTGGTTTTGGTGATGCATGAGTTATGATTGGAAACAACGTTTGAGTATGAAATAACTTTAATATAATACTAAGTGGAATAATAAAGAGTTTTACAGGTGCACAATGTTAGAATCCTTGGCAGAGAAGAAAACGAATGTGACTAAGATGTGTTGTTGTTACTTTGGTAGGTAGTAGTAGGAAAAAGAAACAAAGGAACCAATTAACATGATTTAGAATCTGAGATGTTGTTATGTTGAAGTCAATTACTGATAACACTGGATAACGTTTTTCATAGGCATTGATTGAGTAATATACAAGTCTATCTTGTTATGCTTTACCCGCGATATGAACATAGAATATACAAGTTTATAGTACAACACGATAGCAGATAAATCAAAATAAAATATATCTAGTCACTTTAATCCTCACTTAAACTGGTGATACATTACAAACAAGCCAATATGGAAGACCGGATTCCTCTTCTTAACATCAATTTGACAGCTGATAAGCTAACAGGATGAACATCTCCATCCTCCCAAAAGAACCTTCATAGCCATTCTTTATAATCTTCATGAACTCCTCCTTTACCGAATCGATGTCCTGGAAATTATTCTTGTTAGATTTCAAACCCCAATAGAAAACTATATTTGGCTCTGTTTTGTCACTATCAACATATTTTGTATGGTTAGGGTCACAAAATCCTTGAGTAACCTCCAGCTGCAGCAAACAAAGCTATATTAGGAAATGACAACAATATAGAGAAAAATATAAATTGTCATGAGTGTATTTCTTCACCCTTAGATGTCATACAACAAGTGAAGGCAGTATAAACTACAGGTTGATATTCTAGAGTGTTATGTTGATTTTAACTAAATTTATTACTAGTTAAATGTTTCAGAAAGTATTTTATTCTTTTTAATATATAATCTACATAAATTTTGCATAATTTGAGTCATTAAACTAAGATAGATATATAACGTGTGTAATGTTGCTGTCAGTTTTAAAATAGCTTTCATTTAGCACCATACCAAACATTTCACATTTAAAATAGATATATATTAAATAAACATCATGGTCAAATAAAGGAAAAATGTAAAACCTAGAACTATTATTGAAACTTCTTAATTTAAGACTATTACTCACTTGATATGTAAAAGAGATATGTAAAAGAGTTTCTTTGGGGTTGTTCCAGTTGCCCTGTAATTTGCAAATATCTCTTCTACCTTCAAGAAATCTTCCCCTTTTTTGACCTCAATAAATGCCCTCTTTTCTTCCACTTCTCTGTGGATTGTAACAGAAATTCTAATTGCCTTGTAAAAATATCAGTTTTTCAAAATGCTTACCTTTTTAAATGTTTCAATAACTTAAAATAATAATTTTCAATTAACTTAAGTCCTTAAAATCCCAAAATTTCAGAGACAAATAATTTATATATTAAGAGAGAAATTGAAATAAATAATTTATACTATGAAAATAACAAAGATAATAATTAATGAGTATTTACTTAAAAGAATGAATTGAATAATTGAATGATAAAAACCAAAACTATTATAGATGAATTAAAAACAAAATTATTTTAATTTAATTAGATATGTAGAGTTCTCTGCATATATAACTTTATCAAAGGAAGCACATTTAATATCATCCACAGTCACAGAATACGTTGTCTCCATCTCCTGTACAGAAAATAGTATTTAATCATTAAATGACAAAATTATTCATATGAGGTAATGTTTAATGTGGTACAAACTTGACAAAGTTAACTGAACGTCTGTGATTTGCATACTGCAAAAAAGTTATTACATGGACACTGGCCACACAATTGCTAAAGTGGTTTTCTCAGAGTAAAAAGTGATTTGCCATCAACAAGGCTTTGTCACAACATAAAAATTTGAAGTGGTTTTCCAGCCAATTGTATGGAAAATGAAAATGAAAAGATGCCTAGAACTCTTAGTTAATCAATTTTTTCATTCTGTAGAAAATGGAAACACAGACCATTATGTGTAGATCAAAATAAATGGTTACTTTACTTCTGAAACATTAATAGCAGAGCCAGTGACACTCTACTTCTTAAAAGGCTAAATAAAGGCTAACCTAGAGGAATAGAAGAATGAAGTTTGAAGTAAACACCTGCAACCATGGAAGGATGTCAGGTCTTCTCATCTGTAAATAATGAATGAACATCAAAACATACCTGAAATTAAAATTAAATTATTGTTTTTAAGCGATACTATCCGGTCATTATATTTAAATGAACTTATTTGACCATGTCTACTTTGATTTTGCAATATTAGGATAATACCTTGCCTAATTATGATGAAGTCAACAAATATTAAATGCCTATTTATATTGTATTTCTCTTGAGATATTTCAGGGCCAGGTTTATCAGAAGCAAAACCATACAAAGTGATTTTTCACCCTTTGGCATGTCTTTGCATCATAAGAAAATCACTGGTTAACCTTGTTCTGATACTTACACAGACCACAACACACTATCAATAAAGGGTACCTATTTCTGTTTACAAGCAGAGGGATAAGTAATATGTGTTTAATAATCATCACATGTCATGAATGGTCTATGCATGACTGAGTCTTGAGGTGATATTCTGTCACAGAAATTTCATCAACAAACTGGGCAGTTAAACAGTATAATAAATAGTGTAGTTGTAGTTGGAAACCCGGTCTTTTTGGCACTCTACTGTCGTGAAGATTGAGATTGGTCAGCAAGGACAATTTTATTAAGGTTAAATTCGTTATTTGCAAATGTTAATCATTTTTATCAAATGTCACATTCATGATTCCAAACTCAACAAGATAACATGAGTAACTATGTTACTCTCAAAAGTTGGAAACAATTTATTTGCCTAACCATAAAATCCTGCTATGCGTTTTATATTTCCAATTAATTAGTATTTCAAGTCTTCGACAATTACTACATGTGATATACCATTATCTGTAATAAACTTGGACTAATATCATGCAATGGGTAAGACATCACAGCCAAACTGACTGATAGGGAGAGATGACATGCCCACACAATACCAGGTACAAATAAAAGTGAGGAAAAAAAACTCACACTCCACCTATTCAGCAGGGACTTCCTTCCGCACTGAGCTCTTGCACTTCCTTCTGCAACCTTCTGTTCTCCTCCGTCAGATTCTCGCAGCACCTCTTCAAAAACTCACACTCCACCTCTATTTCTTTCACCGAAACACATGCACTCAGGTTAGAGAAAAAAAAAAACCAAACAAATCGGAACCTTGTTAAGAGTGCTGTGTTCTTTCTACAATAAGATATATCCACGAACGCCTAGTTTCCAAGCAAGGAACCAACACGAAGCCACACGGATGCGAGGAACCAACACGAAAATTGTTTGAAGATTGTGACGCGGGGAACCAAACGGATGCAGGGAAACACAGATCAGTTTTAAAGAAATTGTTTGAAGTGTGGATTATGCTGAAGGAATGAAAGGGGTTTGGGAGATTGAAGACAACGGGGAGGAAGAATTAGGGTTTGAGGAGAAATTTAAATTATGCTGAAGGAATGAAGGCGCGGGAGGAGGTAAGGGGAAATTATTATAAAAATTCAAAAAAAAATATTTAGGGGCGGTTCTTATGAACTCCCAAAAACTTTTAAAAAATAATAAAAAAAACTAACTACGGTTTTTTAGTCAAAAAAATCGGCCCAAAGATATCGGAGTTAACTACGGTTTTGTAGGAAGGGACTTTGGTTAGAAAGAACACATCACCAATGTTTTATAAGATAAAAAGTAATAATTTGTGTGAAGAAGTAGAAGAGAAAATTAATTTTAGTTTGATGAACCGTAAAACTAGCATGTTTTAACTTTTCTTTCTTTCTCTTTCTTTTATTACTTCTGACCCTTTTTTGAAAATCTCTTATTTTTTCATCACTATCAATCCAAATGCAAAGCAATATGAACTTAATAATAGAATAAAATTTTGTTTTAAGTGAGTTTTTTTTTTTTGTCTTTTGACATTTTGTATAGACAGCTTTTGAAATTAATTTGAAATATAATCATGAGAGTCGTGTTTCACATAGGTTTACATTGATGTATTTTATTTGTGCATCAAAATTTTTATGAGGAAACTAGTTTTAAATTTAGACCTACCCATGGGTTGTAGTTTATTTATGTGTTTATTAAAAGAGATTAAATGCTAAGAAAATAATAATAAATATTTTTAAGTTTATAATTAAGTTTTAAGGAAAATTAACTTGAAAAATGATTTATAAATTTAAAATATCAATATATTTGTAAAAATATAAATAATAGACATTGTAAAAATCATAGGATAAACATTTGTAAAATTATAGAGTAGATTGTCTAAAAATATAAAGGATGTGCAAAAATATGTAAGGTAAACTTACTAAAAATACAAATCAATGTATGAATAAACACAACAAATTTAGTATGTGTTATTAGATTCGTCTAATTAGTATATGGATATACTCGTTTAATGTGTATTGTTTTACTCATTTAATCGGATATAAATGGACCAGTTTAATATATATTGTAAGATTGGTTTAATTAGATAATGGATAAAGTCATCTAATGTGTATTAATAGACTCGTCTAATATCTCATATAATTAGTGTATAGACAAACTCATTTAATGTGTGTTGCAAGACTCGTCTGATTAGCGTATGAAATGACTCCTCTAATGTCTTTTGCTATACTCGTTTAATCGATGTATAGATAGACATATAATGTCTTTTGTTATACTCATCTAATTAGCCTATGAAAAAACTTCTTTAATATGTAATTCAATATTCATTTAATTATTGCATTAAAAGACTTGTCCAATGTATATTAATAGAACGATTTATGTGCATTAAAAGTCTAATTTGTGCATAAAAAGACTTGTCTAATGTATATTACTATAGTCGTGTAATGTAATATGTATTGTTAGACTCGAATATTAAATACATCGATAAACTCATATAATTTTTTTGCTTTACTCATCTAATCAATGTATTGTATTCCTAGACTTATCTAATCATTTTTGTTATAGTCCTTTAATCAACATATGAAATGATTTTTGTAATACTTTTTGTTATACTTATCTAATTAGTATATGGACAATCTCATTTCCGGATTGTTAGACTTATGTAATTTGTATACTATATATTTGTGTAATCAATGTATGAAAAGGCTCGTCTAATGTATATTGTTAGACTTTCTATTCAATGCATTAATAAATTCGTCTAATATGTATTATTAGGCTTATTTAATCGGTATACGAATATACTCGTATAACATGTATGGTTATTTCCCGACTTATTTAATTAGTAAGTGGACAAACTCATTTAATAAGTATTAATAAACTCATATAATCTATATATAGACAGACTTATCTAATGTATACTAGACTTGTTTAATTAGTGTATAAAAATACTCATTTATAGTCTATTGTTAGACTCATTTAATTATTGTATGGACAAAGTCATCTAATCATTATATGTACAAACTCATTTAATGTGTATTGCAGGACTTGTTTAATCATTGAATGGACAGACATGTTGGAGAGACACATTTAACGTGTATTAATAGGCTCATATAATTTATGTATGGACAAACTTACACAATGTATATTGTCAAGTTCATTTTATCAATGTACAGATATACTCGTCTAGTGTTTGTTGTTATGTGCATATATAAATTTGTCTAATGGTATTTGTAAACATGTCTAATCAATGTGCGAATTGATTCGTCTATGCTTATCTAGTGATTGTATGGATATAATAATCTATTGTTTATTGTTAAATTTGTCAAATCAGTGCAACGACTAACTCGTTTAATATTTCATGTTATACACGTGTATTTAGTGCATACTTAGACTCATTAATAATTATATGAAATGATTCATCTCATTTTTTTTATTATACTTATATAATTAGTATATGGACATACCTACACATGTCCACTTGCAAGCAGATGCACACACAAACCACCTGATGAGCATGCAAACAACAACTTTGACAAACCTTATTTATCTTCAAGAACATGGCACAATTTTGCCTTTATTGTAAAGTAAAACCAATATAACTTGAGAAAACACTCGTCAACTCCTCCTACAAAATTCTTGACAAAATTAATTAAGAGAAAATCATCTTATATTCCATGCTACATTTCATCTCAACCACAGTTTCCACTTGAATATTAATTGTAAAACCAATATAATCTGAGAGACAATTCACCAACTCCACACATAATCCTGATGAATTAACTAAAAAGTCTATCAATAGTACACAACATTTAATAATAAAAATAATGACACATTGTTCAATAAAAAATACAACATACAATACATAACATCCATTACTCTGAATCTAGTCTTGGAATAACGAGGACAGTCTTGTAAATTATTATAATAATATCAACTAATCATCTTCCACTAGTTAAGGAGAAGGAAATTCGGTTTAAAATATCAGAGCTAGAATGCACGCTTCTTCTGTTAACACCATCTACACTAAAAGAAGATGATGGTGTTGCTTTGAGAAGAGTTTCAGTCTCCTCCGATGACAAGTTGACTTTTTCCCACTGGCGCTTCTCCACAAGGTAGATTCCTTCAAGTTCCATTGCCACTTCTCTCATGGTAGGCCTTTCCTCCCCTTTCAACCTTAAACAATGGCTTGCAATATTTGCAACATCCATTAGTTGCTCAACATTTGTCTCATCTAATATGCGGCCATCGACAATGTCAAGTAATCGACCCTCTTTCATTGAAGAATGGAAGTGAATCGCTAGGTTTCTATGAGCCTCTGGCCTTTCAAAAGAGAGTGCCTTCTCTCCTGTTAGTAGTTCGGCTAGGACAACTCCAAAACTATAAACATCACTTTTCTCTGTTAACTGGCTTGAGTGGAAGTATTCTGGGTCAAGATACCCCAATGTCCCCAACACCAAAGTTGTTAACTGAGTTCGATCAAGAGGAATAATCTTTGAAGCTCCAAAATCACAAACCTTTGCAGTGAGATTGTGATCAAGTAGTACGTTTGAAGTTTTCACATCTCTATGTATGATTGGTGCATGGGTAGCAGAATGTAAGTATGACAAGGCACCAGCAGTTTCAACTGCTATTTGTAATCTTCTTTTCCATGTAAGTCTTAAAGATTTGCTTTGATCATGGAGATGCTCGTAAACAGTTCCATTGGGAATGAATTCATAAACAAGTAAGGGAACCTCTGTCTCTAAACAACATCCCAAGAGTTTCACCACATTTCTATGATTGATTTGACAAAGCAGAATCACCTCATTGATGAAATGCTCAATTTGGTTTGGGTTACTAATTCTGGACTTTTTTATTGCTACAATTCTATTGTCAGGCAATATTCCTTTGTAAACTGTTCCCTCCCCACCTTCGCCTAAGACCATCTCTTTATTGAAATTGTTGGTGGCCTCTTTTAGTTCTTCCACAGTAAAGATTTTTGTCAATTCATTTGATCCACTGTACCTGATTATCTCTTGATGTAATAACAGGCCACCGTTTAGTTGAAAAAAATGTTCTTTAAGTCTGTTGGATTTTCTTTTCTTTAATGCGCAATACACGTATAAGGTTCCCCCCACAAGTGCCAATATACTTCCAGTCACACCTGAACATTGTTTATATTAATATGGTTTTTTTACCAGTGAAATTTCTTTCAGGAATATTATATAACAATAGTAAAGCTAGTAAATCGTGTTTTGGAGTGCAGAATAGAATGTTTTGACAGACAAAAGGATACTTACTTAAAGCAATTATGATTTTGCGGTTACTCCTGATAACACATCCGCTTCCATTATTTTTTCCATCTCCTTCATAGCCCTTTAGACAAGAACAACTGTAGCTGCCTTCTGGACTGTTAGTGCATGTTGATCTCCCCTTTAAACAGTCATGGGATTCCTCAGCACATTCATCAACATCTGAAAGATAATTAACTACTTTTAAAGAAAAAAAAATGTTCACAATTTGTGTATAGTTTTCCATTAATTTGTACACTTGTTGACACTGGTAGGTTGGAACAAGAAATACAAAATAATTAACATACCGGTTTCAAAATAAGTGATGTTTTAACTCAAAACAAGTTTAGTATTTAAATTTCATCGTGAAATAAATAATTGTAGTAGTGTTTTAATATTGTGTGCATCAAATTTGAAGTAACTAATAAAGGTAGTTTTATAAAATTGATTGCTACATAAAAAGACATTAAAAATGAGTTATGTCAAAAGGAGGAGAACATAGAGACCTTGACAACCATCGGATAGGTAAGGATTTCCCCGAAAACCAGTGGAGCATTTACAATGGTAACCAGGTCCCACTATTGCATTGTGACATTCACTGTACTTTGACTTACATGCATAGCTTGAAGCATTCTTCTGAGCATCTAGGCACGTGTTCCCTATCGCCCAATCCACAACCACAGGAAACGTTTTGTTAAAATTGTTCAGGTCTTTCATGGAGAAATTATAGGCACCGTCCTTAACCAGAAATGTATAACCACATGGATAGGACTGAAATGGCTTAGTGAAGTTATTGTTGAATATATTTGCTGAACAAGTGTAGGCGAACGCTGATAACCTTTGTTGGATTGTAGTCTCGCAACAAAAAGTGCCAGAGCACGAGTTGTCGTATCTTTTCTCATTCTCACCACCACTGAACATGAACATGGACACACAGGAAGTGCGAGGATTCAGTACTATGGTTGAATCCATATCATATATTACTCCTGCCGAGTCAGCACCCAATACAGTTAACTTATTTTGCTTGGATGATAGGTGAAAGGACATAGGGAACACGATCAAAGACACTTCGTTATCTGATTCACCAGTCTTATTATTGACACAACTTGTGACAAAAGGCAATGAAACGTGAAGTTGGCCATCGAGTGAGATATCTAGCAACCGCGATTCTGGATTAATAGTTTTCATAAACGGAATGGGTGGCGAAAGGCTTTTGTTGCAAGTGATGAGAAATGAGGCGTTGAGAGAACAACCCTCCGTGAGGCCAAAAGGAAAAGGAATGGTAACGTTGCCACACTTTGATTCGCAGTGTGGCTTTGACATAAGTTGAGTTTTAGCTGCTACTGCTGCAGTCAGAAGCACAACACATAACAGCTGATTTAAATGGACGCGCATCTGCACCTGTTTTTCCTTCAATTGATTTAATCTTGAGTGTTTGCTCCTATCATTTACTAAGTATATGAATGATTCAGAAAGACTTAGGGTCAATGATAACATTCAGTTTCCCCTTCCAATGATCTTCCCAGCAATGCATTAAATGTTGACAAATGATGAAAACATATTTTTTATTTTTCTTTTTAAATAATGGAAGGGAAGGGAAGACTCGGGGTCAACGATTGATCTTCCAATTTATTTTCTTAAACTGCACTGTATACACTAATAGTTAGAATCAGAGGAAATAACTACAAAATAAATTTTACAAAACAAGAGTAATATAATTATACATATTTTTTTATATAATAAAGTTAAATTGTATTTTATTGTTTTTTCATGCCATCCTTCCTCTATTTTATTTTATGAAAAAATGTTTTTTGACTTCATTTTACAATTTAACAGTTACGTGGTTATAAAAAATTAAATTTTTGTATTTATAAAAAAAAGTGAAAATTAACAAAGGATACTATGAGAATGAATAAATGTGGCTTCATCTACTTTTACATCTTATGTGTGATTTGGCTAGCATGAGTTTTTCCAGCGTCAGGTATATATATTGATTATTAACATTTCAGATTAACTATTGGATATCATGGATCCAAGTGGTTGGGTTTGATTGATTATCATCTATGAACATAGGAATAATGCAAGGGTGGAGAGCAAGCAGCTTGTTGAAAGATCAACCAACGACTTTTCCTCTATGAATAATAAATACATTGAATATGATATTGTGGTAGAAATAGAGGAAATAAACATCAGATGTTGATATGTGACTAAATAAATATAAGAGGAAATAATCTCATCTCAACTACTTGATTTTATACTTCATTTTGGAAAAATCCTTCCAAATATCTTTTATCAAAATGGTATAATAGTTTATGCAAAATTTGTGGATATATTTTAATATATTACAGGCGATTTTTAAAGGATAAAGTTTTCCTTCTATGTATAATTATAAAGGATACTTTTTTCTAAAGTTGAGTGAAAAGATAATACATCAAAATATAATTTTACCTCCATAAATAAATGAAGTACATGTCTTGCCTATATCTGTTTTATTATGACCATTTCTGAAACAACTAAATAGTGTTTTGTTAAACGAGATTAAAAAGTGAATGCATGAATCAGACAGAGATCACATAAGTTAACTCCCTTATTGACATTTATAATTACTCACACTTTTCGAACTCATTTAAAATATTTATGAAATTCAATTTCATCTACTTCCAAAATGATAATGATATCCGATTTCAAATTTTATTCTTGACTTTCACATACACCGCGATGACACTAAGAATCATAGTTTCTAAGTAATATATTTCAGCTGAGTATTTAAGATAAATATTTACGTTCTTTAATTTTTTTTTAATAATTAGATGGGTGACAATTATGTGTTAGTAAGTGTGAAATTTTGTGTTTAGGATAAAAATGATATTGTGGTTAATATAAAATGACGAATGACTTTTTTTTTTTAGGTTTAATCATTTTCGAGGTTTCTAATTTTGCTCAGAAGTCTCAATCACGTTCTTAAATTTTTTTTTTCTCAATTGGGTCTCTATTTTCGAAAAAATAAAGCAATTAGGTCTTTATCGTTAGTCCGTACTAACACCGTTAAAGGAGGTGTCACATGTTAGTTTCTGATTTTTTTTATCTTTTAATTATTTTTTGTTTATTTTTAATTTTAAAAAAATAAAATAAAAATGCCTCGTGTCAAACTAATATTATGACAAGTGGCACTAACAGTGTCATGTGTCACTTTCAGGTCACATAAGTCTCAGTTTGGTCCTTGTATTTTTATTTTGTCTCAATTTGGTCTCTCTATTTTTATTTTGTCTCAATTTAGTCCTGATTTTAAAAATTAAACAATTTTGTCCCTCTCCAAATTCAAACAAAATTTAAATTGTATATAAATTTTAACAAATATTTTTATTAAAAATGAAATTTTTATTAAATATTTTTAACAAGATTATTTTTTTTGTATTTTTATTTAATTAATTATATAAATGTTAATTATGTTATTTAAATATACCTATAAGAGTTAAAAAGAAAACCACGACATAACATGGTGGTGTGAATTTTCGAAATGTTTTAGCTCATTGAACAAATTATTGATGTGACATTTCACTTTTCTTAAATAAAAAATTGGAGAAAGTTTCGTGAAAACGGTAATTAAAGATAGTTTCTTCTTTCACGATCTTCCATGGAAACTTTCTCCACAAAAATTCACACTAGCATGTTATGTCACTCTTTTTTTAAACCCATATAGGTATATTTAAATAACATAATTAACATTTATATAATTAAAATATAAATATAATTAAACTTAATCTTGTTAAAAATATTTAATAAAAATATCAATTTTAATAAAAATATTTGTTAAAATTTATATACAATTTAAATTTTGTTTGAATTTGAGAAGGGACAAAATTAAGACTAAATTGAGACAAAATAAAAGTACATGGTTCAAATTGAGACACACAAAAAATACAGATACCAAATTGAGACTAATGCAATAACACGTGGGCTGACAATGACACCTCCTTTAACGGTGTTAGTACAAAACTAACGACAATGACCTAATTGCTTAAATTTTTCAAAAATAGAGATCCAATTGAAAAAAAAAATTGATAACCTAAAACAAAATTAAGAACCTTGAAAATGATTAATTTTTTTTTATTGAAAATGTGTTGGATTTAAGTTTCTATCAATGGTGATGACGAAAACAATTTGTAAATAGTTGTGGTTATTGTAAACATGTTGGATGTCGAGTATGATACCATCAATAGTGGTTACGAGAACAATCCTTTAGTCGCCCATGATGTGTATTATGATTTCGTTATTTTAATATGTTTTTAGTAAAATTAATAAAATTAACTTATTATTTTATATTAATCGCAATTTTTAAAATAATAACAAAATTATTCATTTCTTAACATGTGGAGACAAATAAATAAGTTGATGAAAACAATGCTACAAACTTATTTAAAAAATATAAAAATTTTGAACATTCAATCAATAAGAAAAATTAATAAAACTCAACTAAAGATATCAAAATTTATGAGAAATTTAAAATTTAATTAAGCTTTCAATAAATGAAAAAAATATATATTTTTCTGTTATATAAAAAAAGGCTAAAATGAGAAATCACTTTGAATAGACGACACTAGTGCAAAAACGCTGTTTAACGTCGGTTAATTTAGGCTTTTAACGTCACTTTCACAACCGAGGTCTAAACGGGTGACGTCCATGGGACGTCGGACATCCTCTCAATCGACGTCCATATACACGTCGGTTCCCGATATCCACCGACGTCGATATAGACGTCTACTTATACCCACACCGACGTCTAATTTTTGTATATAGACGTCCACCTATGCATAAAACCGACGTCAAGATGAATATATAAAGAGGTTTAAAGTGACACCAACCGATGTCTTTGTTGTTATAGACGTCGGACATGGCATTAACCGACGTCTAACAACGACTTTGTGTTTTAGTTCAGTTTTGATCCAGGCTTTCGGTAGCATTGTGTAACACTCTCCTCTCGCTAGTTTCCCCACTAAAAAAGTTTGCGTCTTTTGAATCTTTTAGTCCTTTCAACCCAAAACCGAACCTGGGTCCATGGCTACTTCCAATTATTCAACCGCAACAGAAAAAAATTACGGTGTCGAGAAGTAGACAAGGACCCAAGTTCCATTTTGGGTCGAAAGAACTAGAAAACTCAAAAGATCGCCACTCTTTTAGTGAGGAAACTAGCAAAGGGAGAATGTTGCACTATGTTACCCAAAGAGTGGACCAAAACTGCACTAAAACACAACAAAAAAAAGCCAATTTATATCAGTTGAACGACAAGATAACCAATAAAAAACTAAAGAAAATTTAAACGGTAAAGCATAAGAAAAACCACGCACCTGGGATGAAGAGAGAAAAAGGAGATGACGAAGACAATGACGTTATGAGAAAATACAATGCAATGCCGGAAGAGATAAAAAGAAGAGGTGCGCAAGGGAGTAAAAGAAGAGGAGAAGCAGAGAAAAAGGAGAAGAGATGAAGACGCGATCAGAAACTTAGTGGTTAGAAGGGTCTGCGGTGTATTTAAAATGAAATTGGGCGTCGGTTGCTCTAGAAACCGACGTCTATAGACGTCAGTGTTTCAGGGGATCCGACGTCTAGGAAGCTGAAAAGATTGACGTTCTGGTTTCCTCTCAGAGTACTTCACGTCGGTGCCCCTCACATCCGACGTCTATAACCCTCGAATTTGGTGAAAATACAGGAACCTTGACGTCGGTGCCCCTCAGGACCGACGTCTACATTGAAGAATTTGTCTTTCCGCCTTCCAGCCAGGCCTTAGACGTCGGCCTTTGGCCACCTGACGTCTAATTTTCTTGGGGAATTAGGTGAACAACATTAATTGTAGCTTAGTCGACGTCGCTTTTTCATGGGATCCGACGTCTAGTCGACGTCTCGGTTGACGTTTGATTTCCTGTCAGTGACTTAGACGTCTGGGCCCTTGCTAACCGACGTCTAGCCTCCTGAGAATTTGATGAGCAACATTAATTGCAGTCTCGTAGACGTCGGTACCCTGAAAACACTGACGTCCATTGACTGACTTACACATACCTCAGGCAATTGGACGTCAGGTTGCGGCAGCTCCGACGTCTATGATGTCATAGACGTCGCCTGACATCGAAACGGACGTCTAGTTTTCCAATTTATTTACGATACCATGCAGCAGTAGACATCGTATTTTCGCCAAACTGACGTCTAAAGGGTGACGTTAAACAGCGTTTTTGCACTAGTGCGACTTTTGTATATAAACTGAGAAAATTATGTTTTAACATATCTATAATTAGTAGTATGTATATTTATAGTATATGTACATATCCAATTGAAGGGAACAGAAATGGAACTTTTACACGTGTCACAACCAGAAAAACTCACTAAAGTAATGAAAAAAAGCAAAGTTCAAATCTTTGCTAAATGAAACAACTATCGGACATGGTGAGAAACCAAACATCAGAGTGTGACTTTGGGGCACTTAAATCTCGTTGTGTCCTCTCATGTTTTCCAGTTTCTCAGTTTCTCTAACCTATACAAAATCTTCCTTTCTTTGCAGTCCCAAATACTAATCCTCTCGCACCTTCTTCAAGTGCTTTATTCTTCCTAAGAAATCTCTCTACCGCAATAGCATGCTTTGCCTAATCCATGCACAATGTCCAAACCTTAATGTCCTTTTGGTGTGATTACAGCTGTCATTTA
Organism: Vigna mungo; assembly: GCA_036885675.1. Lineage (NCBI taxonomy): Eukaryota > Viridiplantae > Streptophyta > Magnoliopsida > Fabales > Fabaceae > Vigna > Vigna mungo. The sequence goes on from CP144699.1 coordinate 33,667,781, forward strand.
AATCTTTAGATAGTAAGTTTTATTTTTTTACCTATATAATAAGAGTTTTTTAAAAGCTTCTACTTAAAGTCTTCAAGTAAGTTTAAAAACTAAATTAGTTTATTTTTAATACATTCTCAATTATTAATATATATTTTTCTTCGTTCCAAATATTTTTCTATAATATTGAATATTTTAAAAAAATTATAATTTAAGAATTTTATTGCATAAGATAATTTTTATTATGAAAAAATATAGTTTTGATAAAAAATTTATGTAATGATTATTTTCTAAAGATTTTAAAAATGAAAGTTAATTTATATTTACTTCTAATTTATTATTTCTAAAAAATATATAAATATTGATTTTATAAAAGGTTATATAAAATAATTTTGTAATTAGTATCAAGAGCTTAGGATTTCACATAAGATACAATAATGGAAAAAGATGGAAAAGTGAAGATTAACAAGTTCGACAAGAGTGATTTTGGATCTTGGAAAATGCAGATCGAAGATTATATGTATCATAAAATTGTACCAGCCTTTGTTCGAGAATAAATCAAAGACTATGTCTTGGACAAATTTGGAGTTGTTAGATTGACAGACTTTGAGCATCATCGGATTAACATCAGTGAAGAATGTTCCTTACAATATTGTCTACCACATGGTTTGATAAAGATATTATTAAACATGTACAAAAAAACCATCAACACCAAACAAGGTATTCTTGATTCGTCAGTTAGTTAATATGAAGGTGCGAGAAGGGGTTAGTGTTAAAGATCATGTGAACAAATTTACTTCTTCTTTACTGTCGTTATTAGTTTAAGTGGATATTAAATTTGAGAATGAAGTACAAACCCTATTGTTGCTATTTTCGTGGCATGATATTTGGTCAGGAATTGTCAGAATAGTAGCCAGTACATTTGGGACTAGAAAATTAACTTTGAAGGAATCATGGATTTAATCTTTAGTGAGGATGTTTGTAGAAGGAATGTCGTAGAATCAACATGTTCCTTATTAAGCACTAAAAATAGAGACAGAAGGTCTTAAAGAGGGCAAGGTTGTGGGCGTGGCAGATCAAAGTCCAAGAAATGAGGACAATCCAAAACACACAATGATATTACCTGTTGGAATTCCCCTCTTTTACCAACAATCTGATGAAGGATGGCTTTCCAATAAAACTCCTTGATTATCATTGGCAAAAGAAAGCATTACACACCACTATACCAGTAATTTACTGACTCAACAAAAAGACCATTTAACTGACACAAAAGAAGAATATCATTCAACCAATCAAAAGGAAGGTATACAGGATCAATAGTTTCTATATCAGTTTGCCCTCAGAAAAAATTGAACCTTGTGATACAATAATCGAATGGAGGATGGTTGGGGGATTGAAAGGAACGTACCTTTCTTAGGTTTACCAATGAAATAGAAAAGAGAAAACAAGGCTCTTGTTTGATGAAAACATACCAATCCACACTTGGAGAAAATAGTCTTCAGTAATGAACACAATTTGAAAAGAAGCTAGTTGAGTTTATAATATCTTCGGTTGAGGTAGCCCAAAAACTGACAGGCATTTGGCCGGTGAAGTTTTCTTTTGTTGAACTTACAATAGTTAGAAAGACAAAACAAATTATAATGTACATGTAACACTGGCCACAAATAATTCTGTTGTTTGGTTTTATGGCACTTAATTAATCAATAGTTTATAATGGGAAAGAAGCATATACTATATTATGATCATTATTGTAGGGGCATTTCAGAAACTTTACGTGCTCCCTTATTGTAGTGTGAGGAAGACCAAGGTGACCATCCGGCCTTTGACCAATCCGCCTGTCCATTCTTCCAGGTGACCGTCAAGCTTGCAATGAGTTCGTCCAGCCTTCAAAGTGACCGTCCGGCCTCCAACGAATCTGCCCCCTCTTCAAGGACCGTTCGGTCTTCGAGACAAAGAACCTCCATATCCGACCGAAACACTTAATATATACGAAATATCAAGGATATTTGTTGATGAATAATAACTTATAAATGGTTTATCCACCTCATCATAGACAATAAATGTTATGCTGCTGCAAGACCAATCTTAGATTTGAATGCAAAATATTGAGTATTCCGTAAATACATGCCTATAGGTAATTCGACAACCTTTAGATTGACCCATCCAACTCACCATAATTTTGGCAGAATGCAGACATGGATTCATTATCTAAGACTGAAAAAAAGCTAACTGTTATTTAGACTTGGCTTCCGTATGGGTGGACCGGTCTGTCCGGCCGGTCTGTTTGTTTTGTTTTGGGCTTGTTTGTTTACAGGCTTTCCCTGTTACTTGTTTTACGTTGGTTTCCCTGTTACTTGTTTTACGTTGGTTAATTATAGTAACCAACCCTGTTACTTGTTTTACGTTGGTTAATTATAGTAACCAACCCTGTTGCGTTTGGCTATAAATAGTAGCCAACCCCGTCTTTTCAATCACAACTTCAATACAATAATATTCAGTATTATTCTCTTGCTCCGCTCTCTCTCTTTCATTATTCTCTGGTTCTAAGGTTTTCTTGAAAAGCCCCAAGAACCCAACAATTGGCGCCCACCGTGGGGCAAGGATTCAAGAATTCCCAAGGAGTGATGGCAACCAAGTTCGACGTAGAAAAGTTCAACGGCGCTAATGACTTCGGGCTGTGGAAGATCAAGATGGAGGCAATCTTGATACAGCAGGGATGTGTTGAAGCGTTGAAGGGTGAGTCGAAGATGAGTGATACCATGACTCAAGAAGAGAAGAAGAAGATGGGAGATAAGGCAAGGAGTGCAATCATCTTGTGCCTTGGTGATAAGGTACTGAGGGAGGTTGCAAAGGAAAAGACTGCCGCTGAAATCTGGGTAAAACTAGAGTCTCTATACATGACGAGATCGTTGGCTCATAGGTTGTGCCTGAAGCAGCAACTCTTTTCGTTCAAGATGTCAGAATCAAGAACGATAGAGGAGCAGATTGCAGAATTCAGCAAGATAGTTGATGATCTGGAGAATATTGGAGTGAAGTTGGAGGATGAAGATAAAGCTGTCATCCTGTTAAATGCTCTTCCCAAAACCTTCGAGCATTTCAGGGATGCGTTACTCTACGGGAAAGATCAAGTGATCACGTTAGAGGAGGTTCTGACGTCAATTCGAACCAAGGAGTTCCAAAAACTCCAAGATTCGAAGACAACCGAGGAAGGAGCGTCCGGTCTGATCACGGTGAAAGGGAAAGGGAAGAAACCGTCCGGAAAAGAGAAGAAGCTGAATCCGGACGGTACGAAGCAGGTGCGCTGCTTCAAATGCCAGAAGATGGGTCATATCAAGAAGTTCTGCCCGGAGAAAGGAAAGGCCGGTCGGCCACAAGAAACCGCTGATGTGGCAGAGGCGTCTGAGGGATATGAGTCGGCTGGAGTGCTGGTGGCTTCGTCTGAAGATCCTCAAAGGAGCTGGGTCATGGATTCCGGCTGCTCCTACCACATGTGCCCGGTAAAGGAGTTTTTTGAGAATCTGGACCAGAAAGAGCATGGTAATGTACTGCTCGGAAATAACAAAGCTTGCCGAGTGCAAGGTGTGGGGTCGGTGAGGCTGAAGATGTTTGACAATCGTGAGATGGTGCTGCAGGCCGTCCGGTATGTGCCCGAACTAAAGAGAAATTTGATTTCTATTAGTGCATTTGATCTTGGAGGTTATACCACTAAAGTTGAAGATGGAGTAATGAGGGTTTGTTCTGGAGATTCTGTGGTTGCTAAAGGCAGAAGGAGGAACGGCTTGTACATTCTGGAGGGATCAACTGTCATTGGTCATGTCTCAGTAGCAAGTGGGACCGAGAATACCGCCCGGTTATGGCACTTGAGGATGGGACACATCAGTGAGAAGGGCCTTGAAGAATTGGAAAAGCAAGACTTGCTTCTGGGAGACAAACTGCAGAAGCTGGATTTCTGTGACCATTGTGTCTTAGGGAAATCACACAGGACACCGTTCGGAAAAGGGAAACACTCAACCGAACGGCCCTTTGAATATGTCCATGCTGACTTATGGGGACCGGCAAGAACCTTAACTCATGGTGGAGGAGCGTATTTCTTAAGTATAATTGATGATTTCTCAAGGAGAGTGTGGATTTACGTTCTAAAGAATAAGTCTGAAACGTTTCAGAAGTTCAAAGAGTGGCACACACAGATTGAGAACCAATTGGGGTGTAGGCTGAAATGCCTAAGAACCGATAATGGGCTGGAGTTCGTTTCAGAGGAGTTTAATGGTTTTTGCAAAGAGAAAGGGATCAGGAGGCACAGAACGGTCGTTGGAACTCCTCAACAGAATGGATTGGCCGAACGGATGAACAGAACCATTCTGGAGAGGGTCCGGTGCATGTTGCTGGGATCAGGATTGTCAAAGGCTTTCTGGGGAGAGGCTACCAATACGGCCGTCTATCTGATTAACAGGAGTCCGTCTTCAGCTCTCAATTTTAAAACGCCAATGGAAGTGTGGAGTGGACGGCCGGCTGATTACTCACACTTGAAAGTGTTTGGTTCTTTGGCGTTTGCTCATGTCAGGGGTGATAAGCTGGATTCCCGGGCGGCGAGATGTATCTTTCTTGGATACGCCGACGGAGTTAAGGGATACAGGTTGTGGAGGTTAGATTCACCTTCAAAACTAATCATTAGTAGGGATGTCATTTTTGATGAAACAAGGATGGCGACGCACCCGGAAAACTCTGGAAGTGAGAAGAAGATTCTCGTGGAGGTGGAGCATACTACTAATGGAGCTGGTACGCCCGGTGGGACTGAGGAAAACCAAACAGGTGAAGGGCAAGTTGAAACCGGTCGGTCGATAGCTGAGAACCGATCGGATGAATTTCGAACAGACCTTGGTGGTGACACAGATGGTATATCTGGCGAGGGAAGTCATGGAAAAGCTGCTGGTGTTGATTTGAGAAACTATCAGCTTGTTCGTGACAGAGAAAGAAGGATCTCCAAGCCAACCAAACGGCTTGGAGAGGCGGATCTAATCTGCTACGCCCTGAATGCTGCTGAAGACCTTAACCGACCGGATGAACCGAGAAGTTATAAGGAGGCTCTTGACAGCAGCGACCGGCATCTTTGGCAGGGTGCTATGGAAGAAGAGCTGGAGGCTTTGAAAAAGAATAACACCTGGAGATTGGTGGATCTGCCGAAGGGTAAGAAGGTCGTAGGTTCGAAATGGATTTTCAAGAAAAAGGAAGCTACACCGGGCGGTGAGAAAGCGAGGTACAAAGCTAGACTTGTTGCCAAAGGCTTTACTCAGATTGAAGGCGTAGACTACCATGAGATTTTTGCTCCAGTGGTTAAGCATTGTTCGGTCAGAGTTCTGATGGCAATAGTTGCACATTGCAATTTGCATCTTGAACAGTTGGACGTCCGGACGGCTTTTCTGCACGGCGATTTGGAGGAAACCATCTATATGAAGCAACCGGACGGTTTCGCTGTGGATGATAGGGTGTGTCTGTTGCAGAAGTCACTTTATGGCTTGAAGCAAAGCCCAAGGCAGTGGTACAGGAAATTTGATGACTTTCTGATAAAGCTGAACTTCAAGCGGTGCAATTATGATGACTGTGTTTACACTCTGAATCATGGCGGTGAAATGTTATATCTCTTGCTTTATGTGGATGATATCCTAATTGCTAGCAGTGACAGGGGCGTGATTGGTGAGACGAAAGCAAGGTTGGCGGACGCTTTCGAAATGAAAGAGCTAGGGGAAGCAAGGCGGATTTTGGGCATAGACATCAAAAGGGATAGACCGGGCGGTAACCTTTTTCTGTCTCAGGAGTGCTATTTGCAGAAGGTAATTTCAAGGTATCGGATGGCTGATTCTAAAATGGCCAACACACCGGTCGGTCAACACTTGAAACTTACCAAGGAGCAATGCCCAAAGACCGAGGAAGAAAGAAAGAAGATGGAATCTGTTCCATTTTCAAATGGGATTGGGAGCATTATGTACGGCATGGTCTGCACAAGACCGGACGTGGCGCACGGTGTTAGTGTTCTCAGTCAGTTCATGGTTAATCCTGGACCAACACACTGGGAAGCGTTGAAATGGATGCTCAGATACATACGGGGGTCTCTCGGTACTGGATTGTATTTTCAGAATAACTTTCAAGGTGGAGGTTATATTGAAGGTTTTGTTGATTCCGACTTTGCCGGATGCTTGGACACTAGGAAATCCCGGTCGGGATATGTGTTTACACTGTTTGGGACGGCCGTTAGCTGGAGGTCTACACTACAGTCGGTAGTGGCTTTGTCAACTACGGAAGCCGAGTATTATGCTCTTGCTGAAGGAGTTAAGGAGGCACTGTGGTTGAAAGGTTTGGTTCGGGAACTCGGTTTTGATCAGAAGTCTGTATGCGTTCATTGCGACAGCCAGAGTGCTATTCATCTGGCCAATCATCAGAGTTATCATTCCAGAACCAAACATATTGACGTCAAGCTACACTTTGTCAGAAGCATTGTTGAATCCGGTGACGTTCAAATCTGCAAAATTGCATCCGAAGAGAATCCTGCAGATATGTTAACAAAGCCGCTCGCTAAGGAGAGGTTTCTCTTGTTGTTGTCCAGGATTGGGTGTCTACCGGTCGGTCACTAATTGTTTGACCGGCCGTGTCCGTGTTTTATTTTTTGTTTTGTTTTTGAAGCAAGTCTAGGTGGAGAATTGTTATTTAGACTTGGCTTCCGTATGGGTGGACCGGTCTGTCCGGCCGGTCTGTTTGTTTTGTTTTGGGCTTGTTTGTTTACAGGCTTTCCCTGTTACTTGTTTTACGTTGGTTTCCCTGTTACTTGTTTTACGTTGGTTAATTATAGTAACCAACCCTGTTACTTGTTTTACGTTGGTTAATTATAGTAACAAACCCTGTTGCGTTTGGCTATAAATAGTAGCCAACCCCGTCTTTTCAATCACAACTTCAATACAATAATATTCAGTATTATTCTCTTGCTCCGCTCTCTCTCTTTCATTATTCTCTGGTTCTAAGGTTTTCTTGAAAAGCCCCAAGAACCCAACACTAACCATTGATACCGAAGAAAACTTATCAAACCAATAAACCCTATTTGAAAATAGAAAGTAATGACTACATGTCAAAGACTTTCATTTAACCTCTATTAGTTACTATAGAATAGGACAATGATATTTTAACAATTTTTTTTAACAACTTTTTGACAACAGGATACGTGTCATCATTTTATTAGTCTGTTTGAATTTATATTTAAAAAATATTTAAAACGGACCAATCATAGACTGTCACGTATACGTTGTTAAAAAATTATCAAAAAAGAGTTGTTAAAAAGACTTTTTCCTATATAATATCATATGGTGAGATGCAATATCAGAGAAACAAAATAATGTCTAGAACACTACGCTTTTAACATTATTCAGCATAAGAAATCAGAGTAAGGTGAAGGGTTCTCCTACGTAGGAAGGCGAGTGAATAGTAGGGTTTGCTATCTGTTACGCAAAGTGGGAACAATGTCTCTGTGTTTTCTTTCTTCGAATGCATTTTTCCAGTATGGTTTGTAATGTTTTATTTTATTTAATTTTATTAAAAAAAAGTTAAGTGGGTTGGTGAGCCAACCGATTACCACATGTTCAACTTGGATGAGCCGAGTTCAAAATTGATTCGTATCAAAATTTTATATATTTTTTCAATCCAATCCGGTCCGAACTTATAGTAGGCCGGATTGGCTCACGAGTTTCAATCCATTTTGACCGTTTTAGTAAAGGTCATTACAAGTGAATAACTTGCCAAAGTTTGATATCAATACATATATCCAGATGATCTAATATGAATTATTTCTCTTTTTAGCAAATTGATTTATCTTTTCTTCTCTGTTTATTTGTCTATTTGTTCTTGTTTGTAATGATCACCTTAATAATATGAACAAATAAATATGTTTTAATTAATCTGGTATAAGGAGAGAGATGCAACAACATAGTTAGTGTTATATAAATTCCTGTTCTTTTTGAAAAATTATAATTTTTGTTAATGTGTATATATAATTTTCTATCCTCCATACATGCTTTATGGATCACTGTGATATAGTAGTTATAGGTTGATTATCACTTATATTAGTTTTATTTAGTATTTCTACATTATTAAATGGGATGCTACAATAATAAAGAAATTCAAAATAGAAATAATACATCTAAATAAAATATTAATAAAATTTTTAATCATAAAAGTAATTAATTATAATAATAATATTAATTTTTTTATAATTCAATATTTAATTAAAAGTATGTTTAACCAGTCATATTTTATTTTAAATTAATTACACCTATTAATTTTTATATAAAAAAAATACCATGCTTTACTTTATATTAATTTTAACTAATTACATTTCATTTTTCATAATTTTAAGACAAATATGTAATCTTACTGGTTAATCTATTAAAACATTTCTATTCGTTACACTGATAAAATCATTCAAAAACTTTTATAGTTTTTAACTTCAAATTTTTCTATTTTCACGTCCAAATCCCAACGTGAACAAAAAATCTGTGAATCTCAAAGAAATATGAACAAATTTTAACATACAATCGAGTTGGATTGGATAAATGAATAATGTTAGATAAATAAAATTGAGAAAAAATAAATAATTGCAGTTGGTTTCGGATAATGAGTTAAAATTTTATGGATACGAACTCCACACGAATTTATATTTTAATATTTATAAATTCATAAATATATTTAAAATTTAAAATTTGATTTTTGATATCACATTATTATATTAAAATTTAATAATAACTTATATAAAATATAGTCAATTATAATAATAATTATTAAAATTATACATGTATTTTTTTGGTTAAAGAATCATTGTATTTATATATTTATTCAAAACAAAAATAATTTCATTAAAAAATTTAATCAAATATAAATCTCCAATGTAGAAAACTCACAACTCAAATCCAATTATTAAATAGTTAGATATGAATTTTAAAATATTAAATTTAGACTAAATTTATTTAGGTTGTGATAACTTTTTGGCAAGTATACCAAATCGTTACAAGTAATACAGTGATAAGTAAAGTATCGTTATCCCAAGGGACTTGTGCAACACCTGACAATTCTTCCTTTTATAACTCAATTAGACATCAAAATACACAAAACAATACAAGAAACACAGTTGGTGTGCCAGGAATTGGTCTTTGACTAACATTACAGTAACATCCTGGATAAAATACGTTCTCTGTCAAGTTCTAAAATTATCTATTAAATTATTAATTCCTTAATTAATTCAAGAGATAATTTTGCATTAAAATCATATGTTTAGAATGACCAAAAGTACATAAGTTATTTCTAGCATCGTTCCTTTTAGTTTCTTTTCTTACGTTTCTGGTTCTAAAAATACTTCCCAGTACAAAAGAACCTTTAAAAAGAATTATACTTCCGTATAATCTAAAGCAAGTCAAGAAAAGAACGAGAACAGAGACATATATTGCACAGAAAATTTACATTAATGTATTATCATACAACCAATTCCAATGAACAGAAAAACTAGTCTCTCCTAGACATCTAAAACGTACTCTTTACAGCAATTCCTTGCAGAAAATGAAGTCTTGATGTCTTGAAGGGTCTCCTGACGGTCTTCTCCAGTTCACTAGAGCATTTTTCTATTTTTTTCGTATGTCAGAAGATGCTCTCTGCATGTTTGTCACGTCTTTTTAAGAGCCACTTAAATTCACTAATTCGCTTAGCGCACAAGAGTTTATTCGCTATGCGAATTAATTTAAATTTAAGCACACAACTGCCATGATTCGCTGAGCGCACAGTCTGGTGCGCTAAGCGAATTAAGAAAAATAACCTCTTTTTAACTTGTATAATTCGCTCAGCGCACAAATATTGGTGCGCTGTGCGAATTATTTTTCCTGGCTCTGCGAATTTTTGCTTCCGCTCTGCGAGAATTGGCTAACAACTACCCATTTATACATCTTTTCCTGAACAATAATTTACGACACAACCTACTTCCTATTACAACTTTTCACTGAGTAATAACATGAATAATTACAAAATTGAGATCATTTATAAGTGTAAAAATAACTCATTTTCACACTTATCAACTCCCCCAAACTTGAACTATTTCATGCCCTCAGGAAATCACAGAAAGAAAATAAACGACACACAACAGACATTTGACATTTTGATAGAATGCTTTGCACATAAAAAAAAATCACATGCATTCCCAAAGATTCAAACAAATATGACATGGTATAGTACTCACAAATCACCTGTGCATAGAATATGAACAACCAGATCAACATTTATCATTCCTCACGACTCAAGTGTTTGTCCTCACATGACAATGGAATTGTCATAGAACTTCATCAGCTTTTGCATTTCATTTGATTCACACACTTCACACTATTGGTTAAGTCAAAAGGTCTTTTCAGGTTATGGCTTGGCTTGACTAGAAAAAGAATCATGGTTTTTCTAGGATTAAAAGGCACCTATTAAGAAGAGAACAACTTCAGTTCCCAATTCAGTACTCAAATCCCAAAATTTCTCATTTATCACACACCATTTTCTTTCATAGCTCAACCTTCTCTTTTAATTGATCTTTTTTTTTTATTGATCTTTTCTTCCCCCAAACTTGAATTCAACCTTAACCTCCAAATTTATCTGACATGTTCTCTTCTAAGGTGTAAGGTAGGATAACATATTAGGCTCAAGCTGAAAGAAAGAAATCAAAACTCAAAAAGGGTTTACAAATGAAGCACAGTGTCTAAGGGTTGGCTATCTGGCCAAGTAGCTGTGTAATCAATATCAAACAGGGCCTTTTTCATCCTTAACCAAAGTGTGAATGTATGTACAATCAAAATCATGCAAAAGTCAATTCCATATCCAAACAATTTTATATCTCTCAATCAATATATGCTCTCAACACTCACAGATATGGTCATATTCATACACACAGATAAAATCTGAAGCAAGCTACCACATACATACAAGTCATCATCCTCAAGAATCACATAACTTAACCAGAAAATGCATAGTCATTAAATCAAAACATCAAATTCTTTACATCACCAACATAAACAACCAAACAGAGTTCCACAATAAAACAACTGAACTGAAATACAAAAATAACAATAAACATGAAACAATAGGAGAGTCTGTCCATCTGCTCTACCAGGACCCATCTAGTCCGGATCTCCACTGGCTTTCATATGTCTCGTGACTCTGTTGTGTCCATCTGGGATTGAGCTCCTCATCATCATCATCCTCCGCATAGGCACTCCCCACCTGGACTTAGGCATGCCCTCAGGCTATAGTAGAGGTTCGTAAACTCAAAAGAGAATTTATGCCGATCATAGTTTAAAACTAGTAGGATGTGCTCTTGAAGAAGATCTGGTGGAGGTTGTAGAAGAAGTCATCTGCACAAAATTCGCTAAGCGTACTAAAACTGTGCGCTAAGCGAATAAACCAGTTTTTTTTTTAATAGCAACATTCGCTTAGCGCACCATAGGTTGTGCGCTATGCGAATGTGCACTTTAAACTTTTTTTTTTTTGCATTTTTATTTTTATTTTTATTTTTTTTTAAGATTTTTTTTAGAATTACAACATTAGTTAAGCGCAACACAAGTTGTACGCTATGCTAATGTGAATTTTTGAATTTTTTAGTTTTTTTTTTTAGTTTTAGTTTTTTTTATTTTTTTTATTTTTTTTTATTTATAGAAAATAAGCATATAGCTTAGCGCACCTCATGGTGTCCGCTGTGCTAATATGCATTTTCAAGTTTTTTTTTTTTTAGATTATGTATTTTTATTTTTATTTTTATTTTTTCTTTTTGAGATTTTTTTTTAGAATTAACAGCATTAGCTAAGCGCACCACAGGATGTGCGCTATGCTAATGTGAATTTTTTTTTCTTTTTTACATTTTATGTTTTTGTTATTTTTTTAGTTCGCAGAGCGCACTTCAGCTGTGCGCTGTGCAAATTAATGTACAAAATTCTCTCTCACATTTTTCGCTATGCGATTTAACTACTTAATTTCTCCCAGTTTACCTCAGTGATTATTCTCGCTTTGCTATTTAAATGCACTAAGCGAATTGTCTTACAGAGAAAAAAATTAAATATTTAGGTCGCAAAATTAACAAATTCTTTTTCTCTTACGCAAAGCGCATGCAGTGCGCTGTGCGAGCAAATCACCACCTTATAAAATACTTTGGTCCCTGAGCGCACTTCAGTTGTGCGCTCTGCGACTGGAGCGTCACAAAAACACATTCAAGCTTCATCCAGACCTCCTTATCAACACAGAAACTTCAACAATCTCTTACAAAAACTAAAACATAAAGATAAAAATAAAAGTAAAATATAGAAAAGTAAAATAAGAAGAATGAAAAACACAAACAAAGAGACAAGGAAAAAATAACAAAAATAACGTGAGCACACCAACCAAACAACAGTTCTAATAGGCAGATTGATCAAAATGGATTTCCTAAATAACCTCACTCAGATCCCTCTTTTTGCAAGATCACTTAGTACTTTCCTAAGGTGATGAATATTACTTTCCCTGTTCTCTAAGGTAAAAACACTCAGATCCCTCTTGTTGTGCTTATCTAAGCTTGACACACCTCACCCAATCCCTTGGCCTAAGAATGTATCAAAACTTGCATTAAGAATCAGAACAGTGGGGGCCAAACTCACAATCCCATCCCTGGTGATTTGCAAATTTTGGGTTGATTTAGCTAGTTCGACTGCTGAAATCCCATCCCTAGGATCTTCCAACAACTAAATCATGCTTTAGGGCACACCCCAAAACAAGCTTTAAGCACAAACCAAAACCAGTGGAAAGTATAAACATCTGAAGTCACAATCGCATACATAACAACATTCAAAAGGAAAATTCACAACAAAGTCTAAAAGAGTCACAAATGTTCAAATTGCCTTGTGTTGGGACACAAGTCCCCGGCAACGGCGCTAAAAACTTGATAACTTTTTGGCAAGTATACCAAATCGTTACAAGTAATACAGTGATAAGTAAAGTATCATTCTCCCAAGAGACTTGTGCAACACCTGACAATTCTTCCTTTTATAACTCAATTAGACATCAAAATACACAAAACAATACAAGAAACACAGTTGGTGTGCCAGGAATTGGTCTTTGACTAACATTAGAGTAACATCCTGGATAAAATACGTTCTCTGTTCAAGCATTCACATAAGCGTATCTTGATTTAATTCCTTAAAGCAAGTTCTAAAATTATCTATTAAATTATTAATTCCTTAATTAATTCAACAGATAATTTTGCATTAAAATCATATGTTTAGAATGACCAAAAGTACAGAAGCTATTTCTAGCATCGTTCCTTTTAGTTTCTTTTCTTACGTTTCTGGTTCTAAAAATACTTCCCAGTACAAAAGAACCTTTAAAAAGAATTATACTTCCGTATAATCTAAAGCAAGTCAAGAAAAGAACAAGAACAAAGACATATATTGCATAGAAAATTTACATTAATGTATTATCATACAACCAATTCCAATGAACAGAAAAACTAGCCTCTCCTAGACATCTAAAACATACTCTTTACAGCAATTCCTTGCAGAAAGTGAAGTCTTGATGTCTTGAAGGGTCTCCTGACGGTCTTCTCCAGTTCACCAGAGCATTTTTCTATTTTTTTCGTATGTCAGAAGATGCTCTCTGCATGTTTGTCACGTCTTTTTAAGAGCCACTTAAATTCACTAATTCGCTTAGCGCACAAGAGTTTATTCGCTATGCGAATTAATTTAAATTTAAGCACACAACTGCCATGATTCGCTGAGCGCACAGTCTGGTGCGCTTAGCGAATTAAGAAAAATAACCTTTTTTTAACTTGTATAATTCGCTCAGCGCACAAATATTGGTGCGCTGTGCGAATTATTTTTCCTGGCTCTGCGAATTTTTGCTTTCGCTCTGCGAGAATTGGCTAACAACTACCCATTTATACATTTTTTCCTGAATAATAATTTACGACACAGTCTGCTTCCTATTACAATTTTTCACTGAGTAATAACATGAATAATTACAAAATTGAGATCATTTATAAGTGTAAAAATAACTCATTTTATGCTCAACTCTATTTTAAAAAACATCACCATTTTATTTATTTGTTTTATAATCTACCTAATATCTTCCTCAAATTATCTTTCCAAAAAAAATCAAAAAGTAAAAGGAACAAATTTAAATAATATTTGCTTCTCTTCATGTGTGAGTAATAAATAATTTCAAACAACCCTACACTAAAGGTGTAACTAAAAAAATGTTATTTTAAAATTAAAAAAATGATAAAAAGAACAACTTCTTTTACTAAAATTAAAAAAAAATGATAAAAATAACATATTTTTACTAAAAAACTGGACATTTTAAAAAATGAAATGAGTATGCTAAATAAAATATAGTCTTGTTATTTAAGTAGTGGTTACTCTTTTAAAAATGAAATGAGTATACTAAATAAAATATAGTCTTGTTATTTAAGTAGTGGTTACTCTTTTATTACGCATTTATTTATTGCTAGCACATTTGGATAAACACTTACTTTAGCATTAGAATACTTTATTAAGATAATTCAGAAAAGATTAGAAACAAAACTTTGATCTAAACTTAGAAATTATAGATTTTTTCTAAAACAGACTTAATCTTGATCCCATACCGAAACAATAATTACTTTATGTTATATAATTTATAATATTTTGAAACAATTACATATAAAATTAAATATATTTTATATTTGAAAACATAAGAGCATTATGTTTTTAATAAATTAGTCTTCCATTCTATGTTTTATATATGTTGTCCACATGTCTCTTTCTTAAGTCGTTTAATGTTATTTTTGTAAAAAATATTAAATGTAATGATTTCTTCTACTTTAAAAATTATTTATAGGATTTTTTATTTCACCCTTTTCATTTCTATGTTACAAAAGAATAAATATAAATTAACTAACTAAAGATTAAGATTAAGTATGGAATAAGAGTTTAAGTAACAAATAAAATCTCAAACTTTGAAAATAAAAATTAAATATAAAAATTCCTTTAGAAAAAGGAAGAAAGAGAGTAATTCAATAATTTTTCTCAACTAAAAACCTTTTAATTTTCTTTCGTCCATATAATAATATATAAATCTAACTTACAAAAAATCCTCAAAATTTAAACATAAATATTAGAAATATAAATATTGGAAATATACAATATTCCTATAATTCCTATTTAGATTTGAACAACTCCAGGAGAAGATTAATCAAAGCCAAAATTATCATGATTCCAACACTATATTTTCAAGAGCAAAATATACATTCTAAATAAATGGTCTCTTTTCCACTTAACAATCTATATTTAGAATAATGGTTATACATTTTGTTACATTTTTCCTTATTAATTATCTTACATATTGAACACTAGAAAATGGTTTAAAATATTTTATAATTTCTTATATGATAATACACTTAATTTTATATAGAATATTGTAAACTTTAGAATATTGTAAACTTTAAGAAAAAAAAAATAGTATGGAGTTGTAAAAATAGTTTTGCTGACTAAGTTGTGTTTGTGAACAACTTCCTTTCACCACTCCAATTCGAGAGATTTCCGAACACAAAGGCGGCGTCACCACTATCAGCCACCATCGAACCATGGCGACCTGAAACTTGTTTCAGATAAATACCAGTAGTTTTTCGGCATTCGCCACTTCAGATTTGAGCCATCACCATATCCCGTTAGGGTTTGCAGACTCTCCATCGTGGAGCTTGGTTCAGGTGAATAATTTGCAAGTCTAGCTTTGTCCTCGCAATGATTAAGCTTTGTTCCCATAGAAAAAATATATTATCCAAATGGGTATTGTTTGCAAAAATGCACAGCACAAGTGAGGCGATTCAGGAGGTTGGAGAAGCGAGCGAGAGAGTGAGCAAGGTTATGATGACGTGTCCCACACTGGCACTTGACACTGCTCTTAATCAAACTGGAGTTAGAGTTTCCCCTGATTTAGTTGAAGATGTTCTCAAACGATTTGAGAATGCGGGCATGTCAGCATTTCGGTTCTTTGAGTGGGCAGAGAAGCAGAGAGGCTACTCACACAGCATAAGGGCATATCACTCGATGATTGAATCTCTGGCTAAGATTAGACAGTACCAGATCGTGTGGGACCTTGTTAATGCCATGAGGAAAAAGGGCATGCTAAATGTGGAGACTTTTTGCATCATGATGAGAAAGTATGCTAGGGCTAACAAGGTCGACGAGGCTGTTTACACCTTTAATGTCATGGATAAGTACGATGTGGTCCCAAATCTTGCTGCATTTAATGGTTTGTTAAGTGCTTTGTGCAAGTCCAACAATGTGAGGAAGGCTCAGGAGATTTTTGATGCTATGAAGGGTCGATTTGAGCCAGACGCGAAAACTTATAGCATTTTGCTGGAGGGGTGGGGAAGAGCTCCCAATCTTCCCCGGGCAAGGGAGGTTTTCGGAGAGATGGTTCGTGCTGGGTGTGATCCTGATGTTGTTACTTATGGTATAATGGTTGATGTTCTTTGCAAAGCAGGGAGGGTTGATGAAGCAGTTGAGGTTGTGAAGGAAATGGATGAGAGCAATTGCAGGCCTACATCTTTCATTTATAGTGTCCTGGTTCATACTTATGGAGTGGAGCACCGAATTGAAGATGCTATTGATACATTCCAGGAGATGGAGAGGAAGGGAATCAAGGGTGATGTTGTGGTTTATAATGCCTTGATTGGTGCCTTTTGTAAAGTAAATAAGTTTAAAAATGTGCGCAGGGTCTTGCAGGAGATGGAGATCAATGGCGTTGCTCCGAATTCAAGGACCTGCAATGTTATCATAAGTAGTATGATTGGTCAGGGACAGACTGACAGAGCTTTTAGAGTTTTCCGCCGGATGATCAAGTTATGTGAACCGGATGCTGACACTTACACAATGATGATAAAAATGTTTTGTGAGAAAAATGATCTGAAGATGGCTCTCAGAATATGGAAGTTTATGAAGTCAAAACAATTTGTTCCAAGCATGCACACCTTTTCTGCCCTTGTCAAGGGGCTGTGTGAAAAAGGTGATGCCGCAAAAGCTTGTGTTGTGCTTGAAGAAATGATAGAGAAGGGAATTCGACCATCACGTATTACGTTTGGGAGGTTGAGACAGTTGCTTTTAAAGGAAGGGAGAGAAGATGTGCTCAAATTTCTTCATGAGAAAATGAATCTTCTTGTCAAGGAGCCTTTACATGATTAAAAAAGGTGAATGCAGTTGGCAACTAGAAACATATAGCAAGCTTTGAATACTATTTTGTTGTCAAAACAGTTTTGTAACCACAGTTTTGTATACTTGGGATCTGCCTATTATGTAATATAGAAATCAGACCGCTTAACTTACTGGTAGACTTTTTCCTTTACTTTTTCACTCTGATTTCTGTTATTATAATTTTTATGTTGCTTCTTTTCATAAGATTTTCCTTTTCCTTTGGCAGATATGCGGATACTGCCAAGTCCTTCCCAAATATGAAGTGCATTGATGATCAAACATTGTATGCCATGTCATTGCTGATGAGATCATAAGACCATTATCCACTAGATTTTCGAATGTGACATAATGATGTCCTGCATGTTATAGGAGAAAGTTCCTCTAAAGTTAGAATATCTCTAAATTAGCATGGGTGTATTCACCCTTTGAATTTGAGTGAGTTAAGATTTAATGCTTCATGATTGATGAAGTTTTATTGGAAGTGAGCGGGGGTTAAAAATATTTGCTTTGGATTTGTCCATAGTGCATTGGAAAATATCCTGATTATCATTTAGTGAAGAAAAATCTTACGCTAGTGGCTGTTCGTGATCTCTGACAAATCAGTGATGTCACTTACCGTGCTGGTAAAGCTCCCTTTAAAACTTACTTTTATTGATTGTAGACTTAGAATGATATGCTTAGATTTCCAGTATGTTGTTTCTTTTGGCCTAAATTTTCAGCTGTTAAAATGCCATTTGACGTGGGTCTGCATTTCATGATGTCACTTTGTTACTATAGCTTATGTGGTATATAATTTAATAATGTTCTACATGATACAAATGTTTTAATTTTCTGCAAAACCGAAATCAAATTTAGCATTGTTATTGGGACTAGAAAAAAATATTATATTATACTTAGTTGGATTGATTTTAATCCTTGATTAAGATAAAGGTTGGCTGGAAAAAAAACTCAGTCACTTGGGATCTTGGGAAATGGCTTTGATGTTAGATGTGTGGAAGTCCAGGCTTTGCAGAGAGGCTAAAAGTTGGAACCAATTAGAACCGTTGAAAAATAGATTGAACAAAAATTACTTGCCTACTTCTGTCTTCTGTTACTCGAATTTCTCATACTCGTTTGTATTTTTGCTCAACAACTTTTACAGGAAGGGAACTTCTAATGGCTGGGCCATATTCCCTTTGATTTGCTGTAGTTAACCACTGCAATGTGCATCGGCTACTGGTTTAAATTTGCAATGAAGCCAATTACAAAAAATACAAATGAGGACATCATAGAGACAGCTAGAAATAGGTCACATGGCAGCTGAAATGATGAAAAAGTAAGGAAAATCCCACAACCCAAAATAACCAACATACGGTTAAAGTACTGTGTGGTGAGACAAATATTGTAAAGGTCAAGCTGATGGTGGAGAGAAAAAGGGAGGAAAAAGGATTGGGCAGAACCTTCCTCTCCCGTGTGGTTCATTCTTGTTTTCCTATGTTCATCTTTGTTGCTATGTAATCATAGTAGTGTTTGTTTTCTTCTAAGAAACCCATTTCCAGGAAATAATACAATTACTCCCTTTTTCCATATAGCTCTCCCATACTCGTTTTTATTGGTATCATTGTTACATTGGTGCTTTATTATGGCGGAAAATATGCACATGAAAGACCTTGCCTTCGATATGAAGCGTTTGACGGACATGATGAAAGCTCGTGATAAGGGTTACTCTACTTGTTTCAAAACTATAAAATCAACAATGGAGGAGGATATTGAAACGTGCTCTGTAGGTGGACTCTAGCTCTTCAAACCCACCCTTTCAAGTTTGCAATGTTACACTGGTTTTTTCTTGTTTTGATGGATTTGATGTTCTCCAATGGATCCTTAAGGACGAGTAATATTTTTATTATTATCATCCACTTGATGCACAACAACTGACCATAGTGATCGTACATTTCGATAAAGACGTTGTGGTTCCAGATGATGTCACGATGGAATGCTTTTCAATCATAACTTGTGTTCACTAGAGATCCAGAATCAGAGTTTGGACACTCTCCTTATGAAGTCTCTCGATCAAATTTGTTCAAACTTACTCAAATTAGTTTCATACTAGATTATTATACTGAATTCATAACTTTTATTATCGCAATATTAATCTGGATTTTTCATGTTTTGATGGATTTGATGTTCTCCAATAGATCTTTAAGTTTGAACAATATTTTGATTATCAGCAGAGAATGGTTGTCTCACATGTGATGAGAATTTTTCTCCAACTTATAGGTGTGCAAATAAGCAATACTTGTTGCATTTGAAAGAGGATGATAATACTGACATTCATCCTTATCTGCTTGACATTTCAGAAATTTTGTTTGTAGAGCGTCACTTATCATATAATGCCTTAAAAGGGCCGGTCTTCTCGAATAGGTACTTTGAGGTTCCAAGGATCTATCAAGAGTACGTGGGTGCAAGTCTTACTTGATAGTGACAGCTTGGATAATTTGTTGTAAAACCAAGATTGCTTAGTGTTTAAAATTGCTAGTTAAGCCCATACCTAATTTCCAAGTATTAGTTGGGAATCACAATGTTCTTTTCGTTAAAGGGTTGATTGAGGAGCTAGAAATAACTTTCGATGATGAACATCTAGGACTTCGACTAGCTATTTTTCTTCGGTCTTTGGTGATTATCAAGGGCAGTAAACATGTTCGAGAGCACTTAGGCTGATGGGAGGGATTGAATAACAGTCAAACAGGATCACACTGCATTAGAAATTGCATTTTCATAATTTAACCATGAGGACAAGATTGTTCTTAATGGAGAAGGACATATAATGAAGTACAAAAGAGACGAATGAGGAGAATATGGGACAACTAGTCATAGTCACCTGACAGCTGATACAAATGATGAAAAAAATAAAAAACAGTCCACACCAAATAATCTACTTACGATTTAAATGAGTATGTGTGATGAGTAAAATAGCACAAAGGTCACATTGGTTGTAAAGAGAAAAGAGAAAAAGTTATTCTTCCTCTATCGGGTGGTTCATTCGTGTTTTTCTCTGTTTATCTTTGCTCAGTTCATCCATGTTGCTCATTCTTATTTTTCTCTGTTCATCTTTGTTGGTCTGTAATTATTGCCATACGTCAGTAGTATTTATTTTCTTGAGTTTGTTCTTTTTTACCGTATAGACTCTTGTGTTTATTGGTACCAGTGTTACAAAATCTTAAACCGTACACAGTTTGGAAGAGCAGGCCTGTGCTATCATACAATCCGTGACAAATATTTCGGCCAATTTGTCTGGTGTCTAGTGCACGCACAGGCTTGGATGCTCCCGATGTGCAGGTTTTCTTTGTGCAGATTAGAGAGGTTTCTAAACACGAGATCTAGATATTTAAGATTTGTTAGAAAAAAATAAAATCGAAGACATATCTTACTAGAGAATTTCGGCTGTATGGTCTTTAGGATTGCATTTTTTGGATGGTATGAAAAAGTAGTGCCTAACGGAGTTTATTCCACAGATTTTGTTCATCATTAGGGGATTTGTACGCTTTTTTATCTTCAGGAAAAAAACGATTTTAGTGATTAATCTTTTCATTTTTACTAAGATTTCTCGAACTATAATCATATTGTTAAATTCCAATATTTCATTAACTTTTTCGCCATGTGGGGAAAGACAATCTTTTTCCATGCGAAAGTTTTTGCATTGTAAAATTTGTTTTCCTAATATCCAAACGAGAAATTCGGGACGGTTTCAATTTTTGAAGTTCAATTTCCTTAAGTTTTAATTTCCATTAAATCCAAAAATGACTCCTCTAAACACGAATCTCTGGGGATATACCCCACACCAGCTGAGTGTAAACCCAGGCTATGCCACTTCAAAGGAGGTGGAGAGTTCTTTCTCGCTCGAGTTGCTAGGGCCTAAAGATATACATGAACTCAGACCAAAGTTCATCTTAGATAGAATCCCAAGATCTTGCCACAGTTAAGTAACACTGACTGATTTTGGCATTCCATTCTTGGCAATATCAGATAATAGTGTAAATGGCACACTTGTCAGGGTACAAAATCCAGAACCATTCGATATATATGAAGTTGGATCCATCAGAAGTTTAAATCGCTCGTAACTCATTATGGTTGTATTATTTGATGAATTAAACAAGCCCACCTGTGAAAAAAATGACTGATCGGTTTTTCGTTAGAAACAGATCCTTCAAATCATATATCATTGAAATTGTACAAAGAAATGTCAAACAAACTTAAAACACTCTTATAATTTATGATGATACTAGGGTTATAAAACTAATACTACTGGGGAAAATTTTCTAAAGGTGCCTTTATAGGAAGCATACATATGCTTAAGCTCTTCCACTTTGCTTTTTAGTCCTGATGTCGCTTGTTGAGACAGCAGATCCAGAAATCTTGTTAACCTCGTACAGCAATCCAGCCGAGAACAGGAAACTGCATTTGTGCAAATATGAAGACATCACCAACGAGTTCATATGAAAATATTAATGGTTTTTAAATACTTAAGGATCCACAACTAGCCATTATGTTGCTGAGTTTTGGATATGATTTCCTCTTTACAAGCCAGACCACGATAATGACAATACTTTGCTACACTAGGCCATCATTTATTGCTAATATATTCATCACAAGAATCCTTTTTGTTTCATTAAAAAAGGTGTACCCTCTGAAATAGAAACATCCTTATTAAGCAGCTAAAACTAATACACCCACTCACGAAAGTTGTAAAATATGAAAAACGATTTTCTCGAAATATGTTAAACAGAACGTGCACATTTCTATTTAAGTAGTTGATTTATCTTTCCTTAATAAAAAAAGCGTCATGCACCAATAAGTTGTTGAGGTCATATGATTGATTAACCAGGCTTTAAGAAGGTTTGCCAGCAATATTATACTCAATTATCAGCAGTTTGATTATTCTAAAACATGAGGTATGATTGGCTTTTGAATGTGTCCCCGGCTCATACTTTATTAAATACATCACATACTGCACCTCTCAGTGAGGTTCTCTCATTCATTCATAAGGCAAAAGAGGATTGGGAGGAGCATACCACGTAGTGATGCAAACTCGGTGAACAGTGCTTGCAGCAATCAGAGCAACTGCTTCTGCAACTATGACTGAAAAATAAAAATTAACTATCTTCAATTTGCATAAACAGAAAACGCAATATTGGAAGATGTTTCTAGAGACACAAATCCTTATAGGTGAACTCGGGATAAATATTTAATAGCTTAAGATACTTGCGAAACTAAATTTTATGGAAAAATCTAGTAATTATACAGTTTCCTTTTTTACATGTGTACGTACTAGAGCGAATAAACTTTTTTATACAGTCAAACTTACTATACTAAATTATGAGACCAAAAGTATGTAATACTGCAGATGTTCACAAAAAAGGTATCACAATTTATAATATGGTACTTGTCTGGGAGAAAACTGTCTCTTATGACATCTTCGTTTCTTTATGAAGAATTGATATCTATATTTAGCCCTCTGTAAAATGCTGGCATAATCTCGTTTGCCTTCTATAAATATGGCAGAATAATATAGTCTGCATATGTAAAACCATCATGCAGAAAAGCTCTCCACAGAACAACAGGCTTGGACTTCTTTTCACATGAAAGAGTGAACGTATTATGGCAAAGAAAGGAAAGCATATCCATAAAAACTGGTGGAAACTAATAGTACTAATGCATCAAAGAGTGTACACTAAGTCACTAACAAATAAGTGCCTTAACCTTAAGTAGTATGCCTCAATGTTCAACATCACAACATTGGAAGTAACAAACAGTATTCATTCTGTTAAATTGATTTTAAATTCCTTTACTATAAAATGATACCATTTATCACTAATATTCAAATTTCAAAATTAAATGTGTACTTACCAGCACCCCAACCAGTTCTTGCACCGATTGTTTCCTGCAAATTTCCAATGAACTGCAAACACAAAAGTAAATACCTTAAATTACCTTGAAAGATTTGTCCTCTATGGAATTATTGGAAGAATAATGAGTAGAAAATAATTAAGAGAATCTACACAGATAAATATAAAAATTCACATGTTTCTCATTAAAATAGGCCGCCACTTTGCTTTTCACAAATTAGAAGGATTGTATAAAACCAGGGAAGTATATGTGTGTGTGTACACATATATGAACATTAACCTACAAACTACAAAGTAATAAAAATAAGTATTTTCCATAATCTTCTGGCTACATTTTACAAAATGTTCCTTCTCATAAAATTAGGAAGACCCATGCACTACACAGTTTGATGCCTTCTAGTGACAAACCGTTGTACAAGTATGCTTATGAATTATAATGTATGTTAAAATAATAGTATCGAAAGGGATGCAATGGGAAAGGATACGTAATAAACATTCTTTATTTTCTGATGTCACGAATAACTATTAATTTTCATTCCTTCTAGCATATGATATTATTATTCAGAAAATAACATAATATTATCAGCATATAAAGCTAAGAAGTTGAGAAAATGCGCACCGATTGTGACTGAAGAGAAAGAAATCAAGAAAGGGATTCAGAACTCACAGTTAGGAGCACAAGAAATAGGAGGGAGCTGATGAATCCTCCCAGTATAGTGAACAGTTCTGATGATGCTAGTTTCCCACGGTACATTTCTTGAAGTGAGAGAATGACTGTGAAAAGAAGAAAGGAATACAGCATGGAACTCCCAGATCCCGCCATGGCCTTCTCATTGCAAGTTAATCAACAACGAACACAGAAACAATTGTGAGAATAGCAGGAAAAAAAAATCACTATCACATGTCACTCAACTGCAAACGGAAATAGCGCATAAGTATATAAACTACCTTATACCAAAATTAAAACAAAGACTTGTCATGTGTCTAGCAGCCACATATCTCTAGAGCTACAATACAAGTATAATCCACTAAAACATACTCTACTTAAAAATTTAGTTAAATGTTAACTTTAAGTCAAATGAATCCATGACAGAACATTCTTTTCAACAGTATACGAGACAAGTCAAGCTCAATTAGTTTTAAACGATTAAACCACCAAACTTATTTTCAAAGTATTACCTTTACCTTTGATCCTTTCTCTTAAGAAATCCTTAAAGTGTAAATAACTACTTTAGTTCAGGAAGTAAGAAAAATCATGTTAAGTAGTATCCTAAATACTAAATACTAAAAAAGCCTACAATTGATTCCCAAATTCTATTATACATCAACTTAGGACTAAAATATTACTTTAGAAACCACTTATGCGAGAGGATGACAGTTCAAGGACGAAATTGGTAGTTTATAAACTTTAAAACATGCAGCATAAGTACACTCTCTTAGCAGAAAGTAAACAAATAAGCCACTGTGTTCAAGAAGAGTCATCTATGATACGAAGAATGCTACTCAACAACCACGCAAAGCATACAGAAACATGAATGCCAGATTTCGCTTACAAGCAGCTGAAGCTACGAAGTTCACGAACAACAAAAGTCAATAACCTAAGTTCAACGGATCTAACAATGTTATCAAGGCATACCGATCCCAAATGTACAATAACTTCCCAAAAACCCAAACTCCGAGCTACGTAAGCAGAGTTTCATCAAATCCTAAGAAAAATTCGCCATTCAAACAAGCAGAACAGAAGCATCAAGGAATTAAAAATCTAATCAATCCACTTAATTCTCTCTACGTCTCGCATTTTTCACACAAAATCAAACAGGAAATAAGAGAAGCGAAGACGAAGAGCACACCTCAGATCGGAAGCAGCGGTTTCAGTTCAGATCTCCAGCAACACGAGATCGCCGTTTTAATGAACGCACGAGACAAATACCTGAGGGCAATTTAGGAATTGGCTCCTATATAATTCAGCCAGTAGTTTTTAATAGCTATTTTTTCCACAAAAATAATATTTAAGAGTTTTTTTAGATATTAATTTTTCCACAAGAGTCAGGTCAGCGGGGTAACGTACAATTCAAGTTTGTGATAAATGCGTCATAATAGACATTAAAAACAAAAAACAGAACCCATGTACCAAACGACACCGTTTAAGTAATTAGTTTCGGGTGTTTTAATTAAGTTCTAACTTCGCTTACCACCGCCGGCAATGGAGCTGCCGGAGTGCCCGGTATGCCTTCAATCCTTCGACGACCGCGAAGCAATTCCTCGGGTCTTGTCATGTGGACACTCCGTTTGCGAAGCTTGTCTCGCGGAGCTTCCGCAACGGTACCCGAATACTATTCGGTGCCCCGCTTGCACCCAACTCGTGAAGTATCCTTCTCAACAAGGCCCTTCTTCTCTTCCCAAAAACATCGACCTCCTCAGACTCTCGCTCCAACACTCCTCTTCTTCTTCTTCTAATCATTCCCACAAACACAACCAACGGTCCACGGTCAATTCTTGTAGCGATCACTCTTCGTTCTGGTCCCCTGAGTTCTATGATGCATGGAAGAATTGGATTCTGCCGCTCGACGCTGTTTTAACTGACGACCATTGTCTTGGCCGCTTCAGTTCGTCCAAGGGTAGGGTTTGTTTCGGAGTTAAGCGATGCGTGAGTCTCGCTCCGATTGTTTGTTTCTCTCCTGGGAATGACTCTAAGTTTAGGTTTAGTTATGTTGCATGGGTGATTAAGTGTTTGGAGGGGATGAGCGAGGCTGCGAGAGAGGAGTTAGCATGGATTCTTGAAGCTTCCGTGAGACAGAGTAGGGTGTGTGGGGTTTTTGGGTTGTGGAGTGAAGGGGTGGAGGGACCTCTATATATGGTGTGTGAGAGGCAAAGTGGTAATCTTTTAGACAAGTTTGGTGAATTGGGAAATGGGTTTGTTGGTAGGAATGAGGGTGGTTTGGAGTTGGACAGTGGTGGGATTTTTAATTTTTTAATGATTGGGAAAGGTATATGTGAAGCTGTGCTTTCTTTGCATTTGGAAGGTTTGGTTGCTGGCTGTTTGGGGCTTTCTTGTTTCTCTTTTGATGAGCTCGGTGGGATTTGTGTTGATTTGAATGAGGTGTTGGGAATGGGAAGGCGGTTGCATGCTGTTTCCGGTAAACATGAGAAAGAAGCAATGTCTAAAGATTGCTTGGAAAATGAGATTTTTGTAAGTCCTGAGGTTTTGTATGAGTTGTTGCACATGAGGAGATCTGCTCGAGATAGTGGCCATTTGAAATATCCAATTGGGTATGGCTCAGATGTGTGGTCATTGGCCCGTGTACTGCTATGGCTTCTTATTGGAAATGTGCTGCCCCGGAATACATTGGAAATGAATGAAGAGAGTGATGGCGATAGCACAGCTAGTTATGTGTGTTGGGTGGAGAAAGTTGGTTCTGTTTTGGAAGACAAACTAGGCCCTGAGTATCTGTCACTGGGGAAGACTCTTTGCAAATGTTTGGACGTCAATCCAGTAAACCGTCCAGATGTGATAGATGTAAGGAAGTGCATTCAGGATAAGTTAGTCAAACCTCAATTTGAATTTCTGGGCAACTTAGAGGTCACAATAAGTAAGGACAGTACAGGTCGCTGTTTGGTTCTAGGGGAGCTGTCTCTGTTGCCTAAGGAATGGTCTGACGAACCAAGAGAGCATGAGTTGCGGGAGAAACAAATTGGTGGTCATCCAAATTTTGTTCAAGATGGCCAAGACAAGTCTGACGAGGACTCTGCTGCTGGTTTATCTGGGGGATTAACTGAACTCAAAGATCTGCGAGGCCATCTTGATTGTGTCAGTGGATTGGCTGTTGGAGGTCTGAATTCTAAGTTTATGTTCAATGCTATTTCTACTAATGACATCTCGTGATACCGTTCTTTGAATGTTTGGGTGACAATATCCTTAAGACTAGTTATGGGTGATAAATAAGTTATCTGATAATTTGACACTTGGCATGGGTTTCATTGTTTGAAGGCCAGTTGAATGTGAGGCTTTTCAATTGATTTGGTCATAGTTTCGCATGCTTTCTGTGCATTGCATTAAAATAGTTTGAAACCACATGGTTTAATGAAACTTATAAACTAAGCTCTTATTCAGTATCTGGATTTAGACCGCTTCATCTACGCAATTATACATGGTCAGAGTTTCATTTGTACGTTTCTGATCCGTTAGAAGATGTGGTGGTTATGCAATGCAGAACTATATTTCGTTCTAAATGAGTATTTGTTTAGTTTTGCAGGCGGGTATTTGTTCAGCTCCTCATTTGACAAAACTGTTCGCGTATGGTCCTTGCAGGTAACAATTTTAAAACAAAATGATGTGTCACCATTCTAGTGGGCATATTCCAAATAGCACGATCTCATTTATAATCTTGGCACGAAGATCCCTTCCTTGTTGTTTCAGTAAATGCAACAGAATTAGAAATGTTCTTTGATATTTTCCGATAAATAGTTCTTCAGGGTTCTTTCCCTCCTGTGACACCATTAGTGGATGCCTTCTCATAAATATTTAGTCATAATATTAATAGCTAAATAAATAAGAGAAGAGAGAGGAAAATGGTTGGGATATTCTTTTTTTTCACTTGTGATTTGCTGGCTTCAAAAACTAAAACTTGCATACACAGCCTAACTACGTAGGTCTACTCAAGTGGAATTTCAATATTAGAATTCTAATTTATAAGACAAATTGTTTCTGCAATACTTCCTTCATATGCTGGTAAA
Organism: Vigna mungo; assembly: GCA_036885675.1. Lineage (NCBI taxonomy): Eukaryota > Viridiplantae > Streptophyta > Magnoliopsida > Fabales > Fabaceae > Vigna > Vigna mungo. The sequence goes on from CP144699.1 coordinate 33,695,628, forward strand.
CTCTCCCTACTTTGTGCTATGTAAAATTGTTGCATTATTTGTCTTACATGGATTGATAAAAAAAAACATCTCGGATGTTAGACTGTCATGCAACATCAAAGCATGATTTATGATGATTACAAAGTTTGAAGGGCAAGGATATTTGACTATAGATTACTGTGGTTGTTTTGTACAAGCTGTTTCACGGACTCTCAGATATAATGAGATTTTCACATTTACTATAAATTTATGTAGGACCTTTCTCATTTACACACATTTAGAGGTCATGAGAATAAAGTCATGGCTCTAGTTTATGTAGATGAAGAAGAACCATTGTGCATAAGTGGTGACAGTGGAGGGGGCATATTTATTTGGGGAATTGCTGCCCCTCTTAGGCAAGATCCCTTAAGGAAATGGAATGAGAACAAGGATTGGCGTTTTAGTGGTATACACTCCTTGGCTGTTTCCAAAAATCATTCTATTTACACTGGAAGCGGAGATAGAACAATCAAAGCTTGGTCATTAAAGGTTAGTCTTTAACTTTCTTTGATTACTTATTTGCTGCAAAAACTTTATTGTAAATGCATTCTTTGGGTTTCTCTAACTTTTCCCAGGATGAAACTTTGATATGCACAATGACTGGTCATAGATCTGTAGTTTCCACACTTGCTGTTTGTGATGAGGTTCTTTATAGTGGTAGCTGGGATGGTACAGTTCGGTTGTGGAGTCTAAATGACCACTGTCCATTGACAGTTCTGGGGGAAGATATGCCTGCAGATATGAGGTCTATCATGGCTATTACTGTAGATAGGCATTTGCTTGTTGCAGCACATGAGAATGGATCCATAAAGGTTTCTTATTTTCCCATATTTTTTGCCTTCATTAATGGTGACTTTTGTAGCCCACTTGAAGTCAAATATGGACTTGACCCACACAATTAACTCCTGTCAATATTATTTAACATCTCTTTTATCATTTGTTTGTTTAGGTCTGGAGGAATGATGTGTTCATGAATTCCAAAACATTGCATAATGGGTCCATTTTTGCAATGAGTATGCAGGGAAAATGTCTTTATACAGGAGGTTGGGACAAAAATGTTAATATACAGGTAGAAATGCAAAATCTTGTGCTCTGTCTACGAAATTACAATGCAATTTGCTCCGCTTATGATATTTTATTTAATATTATTTATTCAAATAGCATAGAAATTCATTATAGAAGTTAGTGAATTGTAGGAATTATCTGGAGACGAGTTTGAACTGGATGTCAAACCATATGGATCCATTCCACACAGTTCTGTTGTTACAGCTATATTATACAGCCAGGGAAAACTGTACGTCGGATATGCTGACAAGTCTATTAAGGTATTTATTCACTTCATCCAATTATTTTAAATTTTTAAATTCAGGCCTCGACAACGTGTATTTAAGAGAGTTAATTTAAGTGTTATTTTAATAAAATATTTGATATAAAAGAAGTCAGCTCACAGCCCGTAAATTTTGTTCATTTTAATAACGCATTTCCCCTTGAACCTTGTCTATCTAAATGGGAAAGAGAGAATAGTTCAGCTTGGAGCCATTTAGAGATTGCTCTTTTCTCCCCACTCAATAGAAGAGAGTGCTTATTGTAAACCATGCCAATTGAATTCTATAGGCAGATATGATCAACCGGGAAATATTGTCCTTTTCACTCTCAATTATTTGGCAACATGACTTCTTATTGTGTTCTGAAAGGAAAGCCAATGTCTGACAAACATCTATGGAGTGCAAGACACTACCATATGATATAATGGTTGACTTGTTATCACTGCATTTCTGTCTTTTTATTATGCTTGTGAATTTTTAACACTCAACACCTATTGTTCATTTGGTTCCTCCAGGTTTATCAGTAAATAGTAAGAGTTAATTGGGTGCATCTGCTCAACTCCTGGTTTGACTGCTCGAGTTGCAGTCATTTTTTTTCTTAAATTACGCATCATCCTTGTGATGGTAGGTTTTGGAGTGACATTTTCGACACAGATGCAGATAGTATGATCCAAGTGACACTGAAAGGTGTTCTGTACATATTATAAACTATTTCTTTCTCGGGCTTGATTCTTGTGGTTTGTATATGTTGCGGTCTATACTTAATGTAATATATACCATAGTAAGAAAATTAGTTCAGATTCAGGACACATGCCAAGTTTCAGTGCAGATTTTTGCACCAGTTAGCTCTACTTTTTCTTTTTCCTTTTTTGGTACAAAATGATTTCGTCTTGTTGGTTTTTATAAATGGTTTTAGAACTAGACCTGTCAAACTACTGAATCCAGATTTAAATTTTCAACTGAAGTCGAACCAGATCCACTGGTATTAATAAAATAATAATAATAATAATAATTAAATAATATTAAAAATTAGAACGCCATAATTATGATACTGGAAAGTCAAAATAAAACATAATTTATAAGTTTTAACATTTAAAATAATATAAAAATTTTAAAAAAAATCGTACTTAGATGAAAATTTTAATAATATTTATCACACAAGTTTATACCTAGAATAAAAATAAAACAACATTCCAGATAATATTTTCTGAAAAAAAAAAAGAATTCTCAGAATATTATTTTCCTCGATCATTGTAAAGGGAGATTTAATGAAGGAAATAATTTTCAATAAAAAGTTTACATTTTACATATAATCATTATCTCATTTCGCAACTGTAGCAATGTACAAATAACGGAAACTCTAACTAACACAATCAAGAGGATACAAAGGAAGTTTTTATGCGGTTGGATCTGAAGGAAGATGTATAGGTTAGATTAGTTGGAAAAAGTGTGCAAACAGAAAGAACGTAGGGGCTGAGATTCAAGGATATAAAGGTGTTTAATAAGGCTCTTTTAGCAAAATGGAAATGGAGGTTGATGACAAATGAGCAAGGGATGTGGAAGGAGGTAGTGGAATCAACATATGAAAATTGGAGAAAACTAAATAAGAGATCTAAAAACAAAAAATAACCTTGGCAGACGAGGAATTTTTCAATGAAATATGGGAGATGACAGTGATATCAAATGCAATTCATTTCACATGGAGATTGGGTCTAGATAGAGTTGCAATAAAAAGTAACCTTGGCAGAAGACAAATCACCACCAGATATTTTTTTTTACGAAAATGATATTTAAATAATATTATTTTAATAATATTTAAATATCATCTACACGTCGTTATGTTTAAATATTATTAAAAAAATGTTTTCTAAATATCATTATATTTTTTACCATGTAACTTCTGTAGTTTGTGAAAAAGGAAAACTTAGGTTGGAAGAGTATGTTCACATCCATTATTGGTAGGATATAGAATTGTTATTTAAGAGAGGCACTCTTATGCCATTGATGAAAACAAAATCTCATTTTGTAAAATACATTCACCATTTACAATTAATCATATTAATTGATTTTTATCTTCATTATCAAACAAAATTCAAGAGGTAAAAGTGTAATTGACTGAAACCTATTACTTTATTTTTTCTTATTTTAAACTAAATATGTTGGACATGCTAATTGATTAAAACTTATCATTTTTTTATATTTCAAACTAAATATATTTTAAACATACATTCACTATTTATAATTGACCATGTTAATTGACTTAAAAATCAGACGTAAAAATGTAAGTAAATTAAACCTGATACTTTCTTTCTTTTATTTTATTTCAAACTAAATATAAAACATAAAACAGTTTAAATTTTTCACTCTTATTCGAAACATAGAATAATATTAAGTGTGCAAAGACTTTACGATATTAAAAATTGTGAATGGGTATTCATCGAGTTTTGATAGAATATCATCCTCGTAGGAACATTTTCCACAAAGAATATAATAAAAAGTAAATTATAAGGACAAAAAGACATTTAAAATTAAACTGATTTTATAATTCAAACGCCAAAGCGTTTGTTTCTCCGTCACCGGAGTCCTCTCGGAACGTAATAAACACCACAGAAGAAAACCAACGTATGCTAAGCTCATTTGCATATGCGCTAATCCGTTGAAGTTGCCAACACACCTTTATGGCTGCGCTATCGTATCCACCTTTCTTCGCCCTTCAGAGAATTACTTCTACCGATGCCAACGCCAACGCTTTCTTCGTTCGTTCGCGCCCTTTTGTTCCGCCCTGGCCTCGCCTGCGACGACGTCGTTGCGCCCCCGCTCTCGTCGCCGTTGCCTCCGTTAAGGTGCCTTTCACCTATGCGCCCCCTACCTGTTCGACGAATTGCCTTAGTCACTTGTCACATCACTTTCTTGCTTGCAGGAAAATATCGGTCGTGTTCAAAAGCATTTCACTGACTTCACGAGCTTGAACTATTGGGTTGTTGCCGACTACTATCGTCTCGTGAACTCCGTCAACGCCTTCGAGCCTCAGATTAAGGCGCTCTCCGATGAACAGCTGGCCGCGAAGACCTCCGAGTTTCGCCGCCGCCTCGCGCGAGGGGCTACTCTTGCTGACATTCAAGCTGGTTTACTACTCTTTTATGCTGTTGCGTCATTGCTGGTTTCGTCTCTGAACTGTTTTTATGATAGAATCGTAATTAATGTTTCAGAGGCGTTCGCTGTTGTTCGTGAAGCTGCATGGAGGAAACTTAGAATGCGTCATTTCGATGTTCAGGTCTCATTCTATCATTGACTTGCATGTGTATATCCCTTGTATTGTGCTTTTTTGCATGTAACTGAATGATGAGTTTTGTTGATGTTAGATTATTGGTGGGGCAGTGCTGCATGATGGGTCCATTGCTGAGATGAAAACCGGGGAGGGTAAAACCTTGGTTTCCACACTAGCTGCTTATCTAAATGCCCTGACCTCTGAGGGTGTTCATGGTATGTGTTACTGCCAACAATCTAGAAGCTTGAATAGCCTGGGGAGTTTCTTCAGGTGCCAGCACTTGGCTTTTCGAAAAATAAATTTCTCTAACTTTTGATTTCTTTGCAGTGGTAACTGTTAACGATTATTTAGCTCAGCGTGACGCTGAATGGATGGGACGCGTTCATCGTTTCTTAGGTCTATCTGTCGGTCTTATTCAGGTAATTTTCCTCTGCAGGTGGTAAAATTGGTTTTCATCTGCTATGTGTTTGATGATGAGATGATAAGAGCACATGTTTAAGGATATTATGTACGAATGGGCTGGGTCTAGTAAAGAAGTTTTTTATTAATTAATTTGTGAACGCACTGCATAACCTTCTTTTAACTTGGTTATCTGATGTTTGCATGCACAGAGAGGAATGAATGCTGAAGAACGAAGAATAAACTACAGATGTGATATAACATATACCAATAATTCGGTAATTACACCTATCAGTTACTTATACTGTTTCCTTTTAGCTGTACATTTATATTTTTACTTATGTTATTTTCTTTTCTTCCTTTTTGTTCTTTTCTTACCTTAGGAGCTTGGATTTGATTACCTGCGAGATAATCTGGCTGGAAATCGTGACCAGCTTGTAATGAGATGGTAGTGTGTATTACTTGGGTAGAACTAAGTTATTTTCTTCTTTTCTTTTGGTTTGAAATATGTTGGTTACTAGTGACTATTGTACAAGAAAACAGGCCAAAGCCCTTTCATTTTGGAATTGTTGATGAAGTGGATTCTGTCTTGATAGACGAGGGAAGAAATCCTTTGTTAATCAGTGGTGAGGTAGGCTTAACATTAATTTGTAATTTTGCTTCTTGTGGTTCGCTAAATCATTATCATCCCCTTCTTTCATACCCAGGTTAGCGGTATTAGAAAGAATATTTCAACTACTCAAGCTCAATGAAAGATGACTGCTTCTCCTTCTTTATTGCAGGCTAGTAAAGATGCTGCACGATTCCCTGTTGCTGCAAAAGTAGCTGAACTGCTTAAACAGGGCACTGTGCGTACATTCTCTTGCACTTTATCATGTCATTTACTCTGTTTTCCTCCCTTTTTCCATTCTGCTCAGTCTATCTCGATAGTATTATACACTGATTGTTTTTTTCATTAACAGCATTACAAAGTGGAGCTTAAAGATAATTCTGTGGAGTTGACCGAGGAAGGAATTGCTCTTGCCGAAATGGCTTTAGAAACTAATGACCTTTGGGATGAAAATGATCCCTGGGCAAGGTGAGTATTCTTATACTCTAATAATTTGTTGCTCATTTAACATTGGTTGGTGTTTACTTGTTTTGTTCTCCCAATGGTAGTTTGGCAAAAAGTAGGTTAGCATTAATGTCAGCATATCTTATTCATTTTTTCCATTATGATCTCTCTTCTTGATGAATTATATAACATTAACATCACAATCTGCTAAACAGTAGAGTACAAGTTAAAATTTTTTCTTTTTGTCATTTTCAATGAAAAAAGAATAAATTTATTCAGTAAAAAATAATAATATTAAAAAGGGATTGTCCTCCTTAAAAAAGAGAAAATAAAATTAAAACAAAAGCATATGACAAATTAGACACTAATATAGTAAAACCTCCTGATCCCTTGACTTATATGTAAATGACACCCCTGTGAAAAAAGATCACGTGCTTTATATTTTTGTGTTTACAACTTATATTTGTAATCACGGTATTTTGAGTGCATACACTTTCTTAGAGATTTAGATTAGTTTATCATAATCATAATTGTTATATTTATTTGATAGTGGGTGCTTTATGTGAAGTCTCTGGCTAACATGTTGGAATTTGAAATTCCTGTCCAATCAGTTAAATTATATTTGACCAGTAGGAGTTGAGTTACTGCAGATTTGTGATTAATGCTATAAAAGCTAAAGAATTCTATCGTCCAGATGTGCAATACATTGTTAGAGATGGAAAGGCTTTGATTATCAATGAGGTACTTTCAAGGTTTCTTTATGCTTTTAATATTTTGCAACTTTTGTTTACCTATGAAAGCAAACACTTGCAACAAAACATGACACAGGAACACAAAAAAATTTGATCAATTGTATCCTAGGACACAACGCAGATACACAACATGAGTAACATGACTTTTTGTTGGGCATACCTGTTGTTGTCCATGCAAGGTTAATGGAATAATGAAGTTACTTTTCCTCCTTGGTTCGGAATTTAGTAGATTTTTAAATTTTTAAATTGGATATTTATAGGACAAACATCGGTTGTGTACTATGATTCTTGGCCACATGTTAGTTCCTTTGTTTTCTAAAATTCATCGTAGGAGAAACTCTTGTGGCCACAGTAAGGTACTCTGCTTTTATCGATTCAGAGAGGGGGTTCAATGACAGTAATCACATAGTTATAGAGAAAAATATACTGATTGACATCCTAGAGGATCTTTAAAAAAAAAGAGGTTAAACTGAATATATATATACAATTAGTATATTTTGTTTTACAAGCTTGTAGTATTTTTTTGTGCTCTGAAATCTTGGTTACTGTAGTCCATTTTTGTTTTTTAAATTCACTAGCAGTATGTACCTTTGATTTTACAAATTATGCATTGTCTATAGAAGTGTGAACAGACTTGACGTTTTAGTGCATATACTTGGCATGCATTCACTTATATTAGATATGTTGATTTCAAACAAATGGAATGGAAACTGGGTTAACCTAAGGGTCTGTTTAGAATGGATACAAACTGTACTAGGGGCTACTTATTGTCCGCCCTTGCCTAATGTGCACACACATAAAATCTCCCTTCTGTTATGCTGGAAACATGTATAGCCTAGTTAGATGTGATATTTAGCTTCTGATTCATGAAATTGTTTGGCATGATAGTTGGATGTTATTTAAGATAACATGCTTTGCTTTGGCCTTGTTACAGGCCAACACTTATGTTATTTAGGACAGTAGAAAGTTTACGATATGAATATTGTAGGTTATTTTTTTTTTTGTGGGCCAGGGGTAAGATGTCTCATTGACTATTGATACAGCAAAAAGTAATGTTAGCAAGTGACAACATCCCTCACCTTATAAATTAGTTTTTGGGATTGAGTTAGGTTTAAATCAAAACTCTATAATATTATATCTTATTCCAGTGGTTTTTATTCGACTACTCCCACATGTCAAAATATTTAAAGTTCACGTTTGAGATGTTTAATTTTTGAAGTATGGGGAATGTGTTAACAGATCTGATAATCATCCGAGTATTTGAGAAACCTACCAGGGGGAAGAACTTAAATACTTCACTGAGCATTTTATACTACTTGATGTGAAAGTTACGCATTTCATAATTCCCAAGTTCTTATCAAGATCTCACATTAATTAGTCATATGGAAAAAAGTAATGTATGTAAGTGGAGGACAACTGTTGCCTCATGAGCATTTGAATGGATTTATGTCTAAGCCCAAATTCTAAGACGTAGAAAGATGAGAATAAATTGTTATTGAGGCTGTTTGTGGGCTAAGCAGGTAATTTTGAAGGCAATAGAATGGGTTTAAAGAGGGTATTTTTTATGCTGAGAAATGGTACCTGCAATTTGGGTTTGCGGTTTATAGACTATAAGGGTGGAGATAAGAATCTATCTTTTTGATAGAATATATTTCTGAGGCTGTCTGCTATCTTCATATTTGAGCAGATTACAAAATTATAGTACTAGAGAATGAAGTAAACAAATAATACAGTTAAGAATTAGCAACCTTAGCTTCACACCCAGAGTTTAAATGCATCACATAATGAAGAAGTGAGTAATTCCATCCCATGGTGTAATTTCATAATATTATAAATTTTAGGGTAAAATATGTTTGTAGTTCTTGTAAATAAAACTAAATTTGGTTTTATCACTTTTATTCATTTTTTGTTGGCTTTAGTCTTACAAATTTAAAAAGTTTGAAGATGTACGCACTCCCTGTCATTACTTACTATTGATATGACATGCATTTAACTTGCCACCTCAGTGTTTGTTGACATTATGTATCTAGATGCTTGTAATGTCACTACTAAATAATGTTAACATTATGTGTCTAGATGCTTGTAATGTCACTACTAAATAATGATAAGCAGAATTTTGTAAAATTAAATTTATGAGGATTAAACCAACGAAAAATATTGGAAGGTATAACTAAATTTAAGCATGTTATAATTATAGGCATATGGAACATATCCAATATACTTAATATAATCTAGATTGTACATGCATTACTAGGAACATTTTTCTTTATTTTCCTATTATATCTTTATCATTAGAGAATCTCCTCTATTTATTGTATTGACTTAGTTTTCTCAATATAAATAAAACGTATGTGCTGTCATAGAAATGTAAGATTTCAGCTCACTCTCTCTTTCCTATAGTTTACCAAGTTTTATTTAAAAGGAATCAAAATATATTAAAGTCCAAGTTTACGATTCATTATTCTTTGTTAATTGGATACAACACTTAGCAAAATTAAAACTCATGTACATTTGTCTAAATCTTAGGTTTATAAACTAGTGAAATACATGATCAACGACTTTTCCTGGAGCTTGTACACCTTACTTGATTTGTACGATTTCTCAAACCTGTTGTACTGTTACTATTTGATAAAACTGCCTACCCAATATAAATGCAAGTGTTTGTTTTACACAGACTGAAATAGGATAGCTTATATTCTACATTGTAATACAGGGTTGTTCAAAACAGCTCAAGATTGAGTACATTAAACATATGCATTTGCTTAATACTTCAACAGTAAATATGCATGGCTGAGATATTTTGCAAGGACCAACTATCCCAAAATGATTTTTATTGGTGATGCATTGAATTAACTTTCTTTAGTAGAATGTCTAACATACTCCCTCTTGCAAGAGCTCTTTCGACCTGAAGTCTGGACTTCTGGACTTCTGACAAGCTGACTTTATCTTGTGCTGAATTTAATTTAATTATGAAGAATAGTGGTGGAAAAAATGAATTTATTAACAATTTGGTCATTAGAGGCTTTGGTGCTATAATGAGGACTAATTTCACATAAGTTATCGGGTTGAACCCGATACATAGGTTTATATCTTGAACATTATTGTTTCTTATATTTCTAGTAAAGACGTTAATCTTTTGTTTTCATTTAATAATTAAACAGATAATTTTTCATTTTCTTTTTGCTTGCTATTAGTTTTCTTAATAATATGATGAAACAAATTCCGAAAATATCTCAGCTGACAGGTAGAGTTGAAGAGAAAAGGAGATGGTCTGAGGGGATTCACCAGGCTGTGGAGGCAAAGGAAGGTTTGAAGATTCAGGTATATATGTCGGTTCTTTGATTTGTTTTTCGTATCATGACACTTCTTATCATAATTAATTGATTCTAAATTTCAAAGGTTTAAACTTGCACAGGCAGATTCTGTTGTTGTGGCACAGATCACATATCAGTCATTATTCAAGCTCTATCCGAAGTTGTCAGGAATGACTGGGACTGCCAAAACAGAAGTAAAAATTTATAAAGTTCTGACATTGTATTCAAGTTTAACTGTTACAATTTGTGCTTTGTATCAGTTCATGATGGTGGTATATACTGTTGCAGGAGAAAGAGTTCTTAAAAATGTTTAGGATGCCAGTCATTGAAGTACCCACAAATCTTCCTAATATTCGAAAAGATTTACCAATTCAAGCTTTTGCTGTATGCCATTTAATAGTTTCTTTAGCATCTGTAGTTTCAATACAATAATTTTTCCATGACAAAAATCCTTATTTCTATTAAGTGTACGATTTTTCTATTAATAAATTATTCAAGACTGCTCGTGGGAAATGGGAGCAAGTTCGCCGAGAAGTTGAATATATGTTTGGACAAGGTCGGCCTGTCTTAGTTGGAACCACTAGGTAAGTATTATGATTAGTATGATGGGTGCTGTTTATCACTGGACATGTTTTGCATTCTTTTAAGAACAAATGATTATTGCAATATTTCTTTCTTAGCCTAATGCTGTGAATTCTGAAACACATGATAGACACTATTTAACAAGAAAGAACTCTCATACGTGCTTGCCATTTCTTCAGAGTCTTAGATGAACTGAACTGAGTAAAACTAGAGAGAAGAATTTGAACATTGAATTGAATATTTTTATTATCTATCATGCTTCTGAAACGTGAATACAAGATGTATTTATATAGACATTGCTTATTGACAACTGTACAAGAACTGACAGCTGTGCAAACTAGCTCACAAAGAAACCTACAGCTGTACAAGAGACTTACTAGTTGTACAAAAGAACTTATAAGAAATACGTATACAAACTAACTTGTTTCTACTAACACAGGTTTTGGACACTTATATTACTACTTAAAATGGATATTTTGTTATACTTCAAATTTATGCTTCCTTAGCTGTCTTGAAATTGCTTTTATAAACAGATAATTAGGAATTATGGTCTGTTTAATGTTGACTGTTACAAATTGCCCATTAACTTTATGTTTTTAGTGTCCAAATTGTTAGGAAAAATCATTGAATAAACCTTAAATGCTTCTCTGATATTTTGTTTTTATTATGGCCTTATTATTGATGATTAATCCATGTTGCCAACCCAATATACTGGGATAAAACTTGGTTGTTAGTGTTATAGTGTGTCCATATCTTATTATTTGTTGTTCAACATTGTGCAGACTAAAATTTATATTTATATTTACACGGTCTTGATATTGAATAGAAAATTGATCAATTGAAAAAAAAAAAATTGAATTTTTAAATTATCAATGATGGCACAATTTTTTCAAGAAGTTATCTTTTTATTAGAGATATAAACTATTATTAGGTCTGTTGCTGACGGCTTCAGCTTTAAGAAGGTGTAGTTGTTGAAATGGGAAAAATTCTGCTGACAAGTTAAGCTTTTGTACATGCCTGGGACCAAAATTGCTTTTGGTTGAGGAGGCAAGCCAAAAAGGGCTGTGTCGATGTGTCTACTGTTTCTATACATAATGGGGATTTGATTCTTGACAACCATCTTCTCTCTATGTTGCATTATTATTGAAGGAATGGAATTTAATTTGCTTAGGTTTTGATGATTATGTCTCGGCAATAGTGTATGTCGTTTCAGTGGTATAGTTTTAAATCTTGCTCCAGTTTATCTTTGTTTAAATTAAGCTACCTTTTCCCTTCCTCGTCATACTTATGTTGTCATTGTCGAATATTTACATTGGACTCTTTACTTATCTGGGCTATATATTATAAATCTATGCACATAAGCTTTTCTGTTTTAAGCAGTCAATAGTCTTGCAACTTTGTAGAATGATTATTTTTCCTTCTTTTTTCATATGAAGTGTAGAAAATTCGGAACTTTTGTCTGGTATGCTTTGGGAATGGAATATTCCTCACAATGTTCTGAATGCTAGGCCCAAGGTTTGTCAAATTATAGATTGTTGGTATCTTCGAAAGCATATACTGTCTTTTTATTTTTATGACTTAGTGTTTCATTTTTAAAGATTTTCCTACCTCACTAGCCCCCTTCTTCCTTATTTAATGCAGTATGCTGCAAAAGAAGCAGAAGTTGTTGCACAGGCAGGACGGAAACATGCCATTACCCTCTCTACAAATATGGCCGGCAGGGGCACAGATATAATCCTTGGAGGAAATCCAAAAGTAGGTTTGCCCATAGGTTTGTTTATTTGTGGCTAGGTTCTGAAAACAATATGAAACCTAGCATACTTTGTCTAAGACTGCCAAAATGACCTAGAAAAAAAGAAATCAATTTGTATTACTTTTTGAAGTTGGTGGTTTTTTATTGGCTTAATTACATTTATGGTCCCTCTAGATTGGATTGTCTGATTTGTGTCTGCCATGGTTTTTTAAAGCCTTTCAAGCGTGTCTTTTAAAAATCAATAAAATTTGGTTCCCTTGTTAGGTTTTTGTACCCAAACTCCTCAAGTTCTCTTTTTCTACTAAAAGTACTTACAAATTGATTTGTACAAAACCTATCAACCAAAACATCAATTTCACCCAAAATAAAAAACATCCCAAATTTCTCTTCTTCAAACCCTGGTTCATATCTTATAAAATTCTTCAAATTTCTTTAAGTTTCTTTCCACTTAACTTCATATGTTTAAACTTTCAAAATCTTTCATATCCCAATTCTACCACTCACCTACAAATATTTGGATAGAAATTAATAATAATTTGAAGTAGAAGGAAATCAATGGGGTGGGAGGTGGTAAATTTGCTTAATTTTAACGATGTAATTATCTCCAAAAGAAAATTAAGAAACCAAAATCCCACTCATTCCAAACTAGACTGACATAAAGTGTAACTGAGCTGCCACCCTCCACCCATTTGACACATCACTTTGGCATGAGTTGAATCTAGGAAATGACTTCATACATTTTCTTCCCGGTCTATACAGATGCTTGCCAGAGAAATTATAGAGGATAGTTTACTTTCATTTTTGACACGGGAGGATCCAAATGTTGAACTTGCAGGGGAAGCTATTTCACAAATGGTAATTGTGACTTTTACTTGTTGTATTTTAATTTTCTTCATTTAAACTTTCGGTTTTACCATTAATCTTTTGATGTAGGTGCTTCCAAAGATAACAGTTGGATCATCATCAATGGCCTTACTGGCTAAGACATCCTTAATGGGTCTGTGGTTCTACTCGAGAAATTTTCTCGTTTCAGATGAAATTATGTTAATTTTTTATCATAATTACATGTTTTTAACTTGAAAGTTTTATATTCTCTGCAACATGAATTATTCAGCCAAATATGTATCCAAAAGTGAGGGTAAAAGTTGGACATATCAGAAAGCAAAATCTTTTATCTTGGAGGCTATTGAAATGAATCTTTCATATAGTTTGGAAGAGCTGGAGAAGCTTGCTAATGAAGAATCTGAGACCTACCCTCTTGGTCCAACTGTAGCACTTACCTATCTGTCAGTTTTGAAGGATTGTGAAGAACATTGTTTGAATGAAGGTTCTGAGGTAAAAAGGCTTGGGGGACTTCATGTGATTGGTACATCTTTACATGAGTCCCGGAGAATAGATAACCAGGTGGGTAATTGCTAAGACCCTCTTTTCAGAATTAAAAATTTCAAAGCCTAACAAGAGACAACAGTACACAAGGAGAAAAAATTCTGAATTTCCTCCTCTAGTTCTGAAAACTCATTACTAGCCAATGACGATGGTATACAAACGCCTCTCAGGATATTACTCCTTGGCACGGTAATCTGCAACAATATTTCCAAAAGTCCCCTTTCTACCTACATTATCTTCATTTATAGGGAAAACTGAATTAACTAACTCTTCTAACTTCCTGTTTCACTGTTACCCTTTTACCCCTTATTTTTTCATCATATAATCCACGTTCAAACCCTTTTCCCTTGAAGTTTGTTGCTCTGACTGGTCCTTACAGTACTTAGCATGGTAAAAGTGTAACATTCCAACCTGTTTTGCTGTATTGCTTGCTTTGTATGATTAATGGGTGCGAGATGCTAAAGTCTAATCCTTCTGAAATCCTTTATTTAGTTAGGGAGTAAAGTGTTAAATTGTTTTGAACCAAAGCTATTTACCATGAAGAATCCTTACTGCATGGTGGCTGAATGGGGTAACAGTTCCTGTGTATTGTGAAGTCTGTTAGAGACATTTAACTTTGGATATGACCACATGTCATGCGGTTGCTATTGTTTTCTGAACTTGTGTATGTGTCTAGCTTCTGCAGACAGACAATTATAGTGCAGCTTCTTTGATCTGACTCCTTAACGAATTTCACAATCCATGACCAATTTGGTTTCAGCTTAAATGATATAATTTCTTGACTGATTTGGCTCTATACGGAATATTCTTTTTATTTAGTTTAGTGTTTGATCATGAATAATGTTAACTTGGTATCAAAGTGTTATTTACTTGTATATACAAAAAACATATAGTGTAGACATATTTGTAACATGTAATAAATACTAGTACTTATGCGTCCAATAATATATTATTGGGGCTTCGTGAGAGTTTGGGACAGTATACTGAAGTCCTACTCAGCTAATTTAAGTACCTCGATGATGGAAAACTTATCGTCTTCTCCATATATATTCGTAAAAATATAATTATAATAATAATAATAATTATTATTATTATTATTATTACTATTATTATTATTATTACCACCTTCATCCTAGCACTTTTATTCTCACATCTTGTAATATTCTTTTCTCTAGCTGCGTGGCAGAGCAGGGAGACAAGGGGATCCAGGATCAACACGATTTATGGTCAGGTAGTAAGAGTAGACTACTCACTTCTCAATCTTACTCGTTGGCAAACTATTGTTTGATTTTTGGGTGCTGTAATTGTTTTTGAATAATATTATAAATGCATGGTTGGTTTGACACTGAATTAATTAAAAGTGATATGTGATCCACATCCAAGCTGAAACTATTCTCCGTAGCTACCATTTTTTACATCTGAAACATGCATCTAAGGTTTCAAATGCCAAACCACACACACTATTATTGTAAGTAGAAGAGAGACAATAACCAAATTCATTGGTTTTCATGTGTCTATACTAGTGGAAGTGTGTAACATAATGTATACATGGCAACAAGGTATTGGAGAGTATAATAGTGTTAGAATCTTGTAGTTGTAGATATATTTGAATCCTATAGATATATTAATTAATGATATAATTATCAATTGATGATATTCGGAATATTATGTAATTTTTTTTCTCCTCTATAAATTGAATAGCTCCGATGTGGTCTAAACAAACAAATTTCATTATACACATTCTGATAAGACTTTTAAGGTGTATGTTACAAAAAAAGGTTCAAAATTAGAAGTTACAAAACAGTTAACAGTAGTTGGACAGTTTATGGGTGGTTAGAGGAAGTTATTTAGTCTAGTAGGTATTATTTTTTAAGGGGGAAACGGCTCCTCCTGCAGGGGTGCGTATTTTCGTTTTAGAACACGGTTTGTCCTGTGTAGAAGGGATTTTCTTCCCTTGGAATCTGTTAGATGTTTTCTGTATTATGTTTTTCCGAATTAAAGTGTGATCATACATTGTGCAGTAAGATTTGTGTGATAATTTTGTAGACTGAATTTGAAATTTGGTTTTTTGTCTCCAAGAAACCAACACATTCTTAATTTCTCTCTTCTCGACACGGTATTGAATCTAACAAGAAGGGAATCCTCCCAGTTTGTGTTTTTCTCGTGGAGCCACTGCCACTGCTCTTGGGTGTTGTTAGATATTGTGTTTATTTCATTTACATGTTCATTTGTATTTGGGCTTAGCCCACACTCTTATTATTATAAATATATTACCCTATGTGTATGCAAAGACACACAAGGGAGTTTTCCCCTCATCTCTTTCACTATTTCATATGGTATCTAGAGCTTAGGTTCTATTCCAGTCGTCTCCGGTACTCATCACTGTCGTAACCGCCGCCGTCGCCGCCTTCGCCGCCGTCGCCGCCGTCGCCGTCGCCGGCACCGTCGCCGGAGTTTCAGAATCGACCGGCGACCACTCCATCTGGATCGTCTCGGCCGGGCGACCACCGTGGTCCAAAGATCGCGGTGATCGAAGCTCTCACGCGCCTCCACGCGCCGCCGCAAAGTCCGCAGATCCGCCGCTTCCCGCCGCGCGTGCCGGCGCGTCGCCGGAGCGTTCCGCCGCCGACCAGCACCGCCGTGATCGCCTCCTCGCCCTCTTTCCGGATCTGTTGTCGTTGCATCAATCGGAGCACTTTGGTTTTTTTAGGGTTTCTCCCTCTCCATGGAGTCTTCGTCGTCAACAACCACCTCCTCTGCTGGTGCCTCCTCTGCTAGTGCCTCCTCATCTGATTCTCCAATATATACTAATTTTGTGAATGTACACTTGTCCATTGACAAGTTAGATGGAACCAATTATGCAACGTGGGCATCCGACATCAAACTATGGTTGAAAAGTCAGGGGTATGTAGATCACCTCACTAATAATGTGACTAGTGTTCCCACAGATGACGCTTCTCGCTGGATGAAAATTGATGCCCAATTATGCATCGTCATGAAGTCCACACTATTCACTCCTCTTTGAAACAAATGTTTCGATCCTATGAAACATGCTCAGAAGTGTGGTCACAAGCGAAACTATTATATACAAATGACACCCAGCGTCTTTATGGTGTCTGTCAGGACCTATTCACTGTTATTGGCCCGCGTAGTCCTGGCCCTATGGCAGAGTATTTGGGTAAAGTTCATGCCCTCCTGCATGACTTTAATGAGCTATTACCTCCTGCTTCCACTCCTGCTGAAGAACTAGAACAACGATCAAAGTTCTTCATGTTGTTGGCTTTATACGGACTCTCTGATGATTCCTCCCATGTCCGTGATCAGATTTTGGGTTCTCCTGTCATACCCAACTTTACTGCTACTTGTTCTGCTCTTTTGCGTATTCCGAGTAAACCAGTCGTTGAGACAGTTCATATTGATGACTCCTCGGCTATGGCTGCCCAACGGGATGATCGAAGTCGGACTCGCAAGCCTGGAAGAGGACGACCAAAATGTGACCACTGTGGCAAACTTGGCCACAAAATTGATAAATGTTATGCGCTTCATGGACGTCCTCCTCGACCTGTAGCAATGGCGAATTCTGGTCCAACCCCTCAACCCCCATCTACTGACCATCCTACTTCATCAAATTCCGTAGACAACCCTGCAGTCTTCAACGAATTTCTCAGATGGTATGAGGATCGTCAGCAATCTAGTTCCACTACATCTGCATCTGTTGCACGCACAGGTAGACCTTTTGTTGGTTTAACTTCCCTCGGATCTTGGGTCCTTGACTCAGGTGCCACCGATCATATAACTGGTAACAAGTCCTTGTTTTCTTCCTTGTCATGTCCGAATAATTTACCCTCGGTAACAATGGCTGATGGGTCTATAGTTTCATCTCATGGTATTGGCACTGTTCATATTTTTCCGTCCATATCCATTGATCATGTACTCTATGTCCCTGGATCTCCTTTCAATTTATTGTCCATAAGTCGTCTAACTCATTCCCTTAATTGTGTTATTTCATTTACCAAAGATTCTGTTTATTTGCAGGACCGGAGTTCGAAACACATGATTGGCACAGGATGTGAGTCTCATGGCCTCTATCTTCTACGCCCTTCTCCACATGCTGGCATAATCATGGAGTCACCATCCCTTCTTCATGCTCAGTTAGGTCATCCCAGCCTTGCCAAACTACAACAACTTGTTCCGAGTTTGTCGAAGTTATCAAGTTTGTCGTGTGAGTCTTGTCAGTTGGGAAAGCATACTCGTAGTTCCTTTCCTCGTAGTGTGTCACAAAGAGCATCGTCTCCTTTTTCATTAGTCCATTCTGATATTTGGGGTCCTAGTCGTGTTAAGTCCACTTTAGGCTTTCAGTATTTTGTTACTTTTATTGATGACTATTCAAGATGTACTTGGTTGTTTTTAATGAAGAATCGTTCTGAGTTGTTTTCTATTTTCCAATCATTTTTCAATGAAATAAAAACACAGTTTGGGGTTTCTATTCGAACTTTACGCAGTGATAATGGCCGTGAATACCTTTCTTCACCATTTAAACATTTTATGGCTTCTCATGGCATTCTTCACCAGACCTCATGTGCTTATACTCCTCAACAAAATGGGGTGGCTGAGCGCAAGAATAGACACCTTATTGAAACAACTCGTACACTTCTAATCCATGGCCAAGTACCCTCGCGTTTTTGGGGTGATGCGGTTCTTACTGCATGTTATCTCATAAACCGCATGCCGTCTTCTGTCCTCGATAACAAAATCCCTCATTCCGTCTTATTCCCTCAAGACCCTTTACATCCATTACCTCTTAGAGTTTTTGGGTCTACATGTTTTGTTCATGATTTTAGTCCTGGTCTTGATAAGTTATCTCCTAGATCTCACAAATGTGTCTTCTTAGGATTTCCACGATCACAAAAGGGCTATAAGTGTTTTTCCCCTTCCCTCAATCGTCATTTCATCTCCGCTGATGTCACCTTTGATGAATCTTCGTTTTATTTTTCTCATATATCTTCTAGTTCTGTACCTCCACCTCCTACTGTTGATATTCCTATTGTCTGTGATCCTTTAGACTCTCATTCCCCACAGGATCGTCCTTCAACTCCACCCCTTCAAGTTTATAGTCGTCGCAATCGTCTCCCTCATGACTCACCTCCTGTGCCACCTCCTGTGTCTCCTCCGGCTCCAGCAAATGAGTCTGACCTGCCTATTGCCCTCCGTAAAGGTATACGCTCTACTCGTAACCCTTCCCCCCATTATACTGTTCTTAGTTACCACAGATTATCTCCATCTTTTTACACATGTCTCTCATCCATTTCTTCTGTGTCCATTCCTAAGTCTGTGGGTGATGCCTTAACTCATCCTGGTTGGCGTCAAGCCATGCTGGATGAATTAAGTGCTTTACAGAAAAATGGAACTTGGGAGCTTGTCCAATTACCATCTGGAAAGTCTGTTGTTGGTTGCAGGTGGGTGTATGCTATCAAGGTTGGCCCTGATGGTACAATTGATCGTTTGAAGGCTCGACTGGTTGCCAAAGGATACACACAAATTTTTGGTTTGGATTATGGTGATACTTTTTCTCCAGTGGCGAAAATGACCTCTGTTCGCCTTTTCATTGCCATGGCCGCTCTTCGACAATGGCCTCTTTACCAACTTGATGTCAAAAATGCTTTCCTTAATGGTGATTTGCAGGAGGAAATTTACATGGAGCAACCGCCTGGTTTTGTTGCTCAGGGGGAGTCATCTGGATTGGTATGTCGTCTTCGCAAATCCCTATATGGCCTAAAACAGTCTCCTCGGGCCTGGTTTGGTAAATTCAGCAGTGTTGTTCAACAGTTTGGTATGTCTCGCAGTGAAGCGGATCATTCAGTGTTCTATCGCCACTCAAGTGCTGGATGTATTTACTTAATAGTGTATGTCGATGACATTATTCTCACAGGAAGCGACTACCTCGGCATCTCTCAGATGAAACAGCACCTTTGTCACCATTTTCAAACCAAAGATCTTGGCAAACTCCGGTATTTTTTGGGTATTGAAGTAGCACAATCCAATGATGGTATTGTCATATCTCAGAGGAAGTATGCGTTAGACATCTTGGAGGAAACAGGGTTAATGAACTGTAAGTCTGTTGAGACACCTATGGATCCTAACATCAAGCTCCTACCAAATCAGGGGGAGCCCTTCTCAGATCCTGAACGTTACAGAAGATTAGTTGGTAAATTAAACTACCTTACTGTTACGCGTCCTGACATTTCCTTTGCAGTTAGTGTGGTGAGTCAATTCCTTAACTCCCCATGTGAAGACCATTGGGATGCAGTGGTTCGCATACTGAAGTATATTAAAGGATCACCTGGAAAAGGTTTGCTATATGGTCCTAACAACGATACAAAAATCGTGTGTTATTCAGATGCTGATTGGGCTGGTTCCCCTTCTGATAGGAGGTCTACTTCTGGATATTGTGTCTTTATTGGTGGCAACTTGATATCTTGGAAAAGTAAGAAGCAAAGTGTTGTGGCTAGGTCCAGTGCAGAAGCAGAATATAGAGCTATGGCATCAGCTACTTGTGAGCTTGTGTGGCTTAAACAATTACTTAGTGAATTGAAATTTGGAGATATTACTCACATGACACTTATATGTGATAATCAAGCTGCTCTTCATATTAGCTCTAACCCTGTCTTCCATGAGAGAACCAAGCACATTGAAGTTGATTGCCATTTTATTAGAGAAAAAATCATATCTGGAGATATCAAGACTGAGTTTGTTAACTCAAGCAACCAGTTGGCAGACATATTTACTAAGTCCTTGCGAGGACCTAGAATTGACTATCTTTGTAACAAGCTTGGAACATATGATTTATATGCTCCAGCTTGAGGGGGAGTGTTAGATATTGTGTTTATTTCATTTACATGTTCATTTGTATTTGGGCTTAGCCCACACTCTTATTATTATAAATATATTACCCTATGTGTATGCAAAGACACACAAGGGAGTTTTCCCCTCATCTCTTTCACTATTTCATAGGTGTTAAAGTTTTTGAAACCGTGTATGTTTTCCAATCTCTCTTTTTCTCTTGCTGTCTTTTATTGTTCATTGTTGTCAGTGTCACCGTTCCTTACTGACAAGGTTTTGGCAAGCTTTTTTTGGCTGACAATCACAACCACTGGCATTGCCTTGTTGTGGACTAACTCTGACAACCTCTCTTCCATAGAATGACCCATGCCATCATCCCCCTACCCCTCTCACCATATTTCACTCTCTGCTGCCACCTCCACTGCACATGTCAGCACATCCAGCTATGTTTCTATATATATCTTTGTAACCAGACTCACCTAGCTATGCTGATTTTTGATTTGTGGTTCTTCTCCCATTCCACATGTTTGGTTAATATCCTCTGTTTGGCTGAGTATTCTTTGTTTGACTATTTTTCACACTATTTGACTTTTTTTTTCTCTCTCTGAGGCTGATTTATGAAGTCTACGAAACCTAATGCATCAATTGTCACCAACTTTGTGGTTGTCTTGCTATCTACTTAATAAACTGGATTGCAATAATTATGATTCCTGGTCCTCAAACATAAATGTCGGCGTAAGCATCAAGGTTATCTTCACCATATCACTATTGTGGTTGAATTGTATCCAGCCTAAATGGAGTAACATTGATGCCTCAACCTTGTACGGTGTCTACTATTCATTCCTCAATCAAATATATTTTTTTCACTCTCACGACAGGTGTAAATTGGTTTGGACACTGGTCAAGTCAATTTATGCTAATGATATACAAAATGTCTATCGGGTATGTTAGCACCACATGGATGCAATTGTGGCACAGACATTTCATGGAACCATGTCAACCTATTTAGGTCGTCTAAATGGTCTTCATGATTTTAATGAACTTTTATCATTTGCTGTCTATTAAGAGTTGGAGAGTCTATGAAAGGAGGAGGAAGACAAGTACCGAAGGGGAAGACAAGTACTGAACAGTAAGGGAATGGGGTATGAACGGTAGGAGAATAAGAGTGGAGGAGCCAAACGGTAGGAGAATAAGAGTGGAGGAGTCAAATGGTAGGAGAATAAGAGTGAAGGAACCGAACGGTAGGAGAATAGGAAGGAGCCGAACGGTCGGGTAATGGAGATGAAGGACCGTTCGGCTAAGGGAATGGAGGGTGAAAGAGCCGAACGGTGGAACAGTGGAGAAGGCAGGAAAGGGGCCTATAAATATAAACCTTTTGTAATTTTGTTGGAGCAGTTAGCCATATTCTTTGTATAGACAGGTCTTGGATCTTGTGAGGGGGATTAGGCTCCCGAATCATCATTGTATTCGATATTCGTTGCGGTGAATACATACAATTCATTTGCTCTTTCTTATTTGTGTGCTGTCGTGTGAGTGGGTGTTGTGAGAAAGTTAGGCTTCCAACTCAGAAACCTAACACTATCCTTGCCAAGGAATTGGAGAATCCTCGTTGCCCTTTTGTTTTTGTTAGGTATTCAAGATAGAATCCCTAACGAACTCACTAAGTCTCACTCACTTTCGTAATCACAGAACTGAATAGAATGAGAAAGAATAGAATTGTATTCACACCAAGAATCAAGAATACAATGTACAGAGGAGCTTAACCTCCTTCACTAGGTTCAAAGACTGGTCAACTAACACACAAGTCACTAACTAACTCTCCCTGCAGTACTAAAGGGTCCTTATATAGGTCCTCTCCCTTATCCACTTAACTGTTTAGCAGTTAAGTGCTCCGTTCCCCTTTCTCCTCTCATATACCCGCCAAGTTCTAACAGTTTTACTAACTTTGTATGGTTTATCTGTAGAGTACTCCTAGGTTTGGATTAGATTTTAGGATCCCCATCTGCCCTCACTATGTCTACTACTTGGTCTTCTTTGCTTTGCATTCCTTCTAAACCAACCACTGACTCACAATTAATCCAACCTTGATCTCACAAGGAGGTGATCACAGTCGCTATCACAATAACGGTGATCATTGGTCATGGTTCAAGTGTTACCATTGCAGCAAAATTTGTCACACCGTTGATTTGCTTTGCATGGTTGACCACCTAAAATAACTCATGCAGTAAACTTTGGCTCTTTTTGATTCTATTGTGTAGTCTGCTCCTGCAAGATATGTAACATACTACCAACAATTTCCATGGATGGTACGGGGATCGTTAGGCCTTCGGTTCCATTGCTTCTGTTGCACACACTAGTTATTCTTTTGCTGACATCTGTCACTCTTTGGGCTTAAGGGCTCTCAATTCTGAGGCCATTGGTTAATAAGTCAGTTCACAACACTTTCCTTTCAAAAATAATTTTGTTGGTCGATATAGTCTGAAAGGAATTGGAAGGCCAAAGTAAAATTTACTTTCTGTCAGCATTTGAAGTTTCTTCCAATATACAAAACAGTTGCTATTAATATACTGTCTTTTTTATTTAACTATTTATGTATGAATTTGGATTGATGTCTTGATTTTTGTTTAAAATGGAAAAACCTTGAGTTTTATGAAGGAACTATTGTGGAAAATAAGACTGATTTATTATTCAAATCATGAAAAATACATTCTCAAACCTTCTATTTGTAATAATCTAGTTCTCCTAAAAAGGGAAATAGGGAAACTAGGCAACCTAGGAAAAAATAAAATAAAATATAATATTATGTATCTATTTCCTCTAATCAGGAAGATTCTACAGATATTATCCCATATTATAACACTCCCCCTCAAGCTGGATCATACAAGATTGTATGAACCAAGCTTGGAATAGACAAACTCAATTTTAGAGAGCGTCAATAAACCAACTTGGATTGCAACGGACGAAGGCGAACTAGCACAATGAAACTTCGACTTGGACAACAATGGACGAGGGTGAACTGGCACCATGAAACTTCAACTTGGATAGCAATGGATGAGAGAGATTTCCATCAAAAATGGATGATGACTTGCAGCATCAAACAGCAACAAACTTCAAGAACAGATGAAGGGCCTGCAGTGGCAAATAGCAACAAGCTGCAGGGATTGGATTGCCATCAATAGTGACAAACAACAACAAAACTTCAAGGGACTTAACTGCCCTAAATAGCGACAAGCCTTCAGGAAACATCTGTCCTAACAGAGGCAAACAGCAACATACCTGCAGGTACTACACTACCCTGCAGCGGCTGGAATTAAAAGGCTAACAGCCATAAACCTGTAGGGACTTAACCACCTTAAACAGCAGCAAGCCTTCAGGAAACATCTGTCCTGACAGAGGCAAACAGCAACAAACCTGCAGGGACTACACTACCCTGCAGTGGCTGGAACTTTCTCCTCCCCACGACTGAACAGCAGAACGTGAAGGTGGAAGAACTGGTGAGAACCGATCCGTACGAGGGACAACTCTAAATCCCATAACTTTGAAATATTCAATTCAGCGGTCAGTCTCAAAAAACAACTCACGAGTTGTTATAACAAAGCATTGGTAGAAACCAAAAAAACACCGTGGCATCAAAAGGCCAAAAACAGGTTGGAGGTCCAAAGTTCTTTGTTGGACAGTAGCTCAAAAAGTGGAGCGACTCCGGTCTCAGAAGAAAGGAAACATCGAAGATGGAGGTCAAACTAAAACAGGAGAAGAACATAGCATAAGTGAAAAAGGTAGGACTGGCAACTGATTGTGGCAGCAGTGACTGACTGTAGCGGTGGCACAAGCGGCGGATGATCGAACCACTGTGCTCGAGAAACCAAAACTGGAAAACGAAGAGGACGCCGACTATGGCATCAGTGGCATCAAAGTAACGAAGAGGGAATGCTCTGAAGTGGAAACAAGAGCTGAAACTTTCGTCGGGAGTAAGGATGAAGAATCCTCCGGGGAAGAGGCAGAAGATGACGATCTTCCACCACCCATCACCAAAACCAACCTTTCACTCACTCTCATGAACCCTCATCCCGAATCCGCATAATCTGATTTCGAAAAAGAATCTGAATCAGAGACCAAGTCAGGAACGGAATCCACTCTTGCGAAGGCGGTCCGGTGAGTGGGTCACACCAAGGAGCAGAGACTAAAACTCAGATCTACTAAAATATAGCCAAAATGACTTGCCACCGACCCTAGGAATGGGCTCAGGAGGCTCCGGCGACCCTGTCTGCGTCGTCGGCGGCGAGTGGGTCTCGCCGGAGGTAGGCGCGTGGGATACACGCGCCGGCGACGATGGCGGCGCGTGGAGGCTCCGTTGACGGAGCGACTTCCGGCTCTGTGATCGCCGGTTCTGGGCGCACCTTTCTGCCCTATCGAAGACCCCAACTGGCGACAGCGGTGGTCGGACAGCGGCGGCGGTGCAACTCGGACTGTTTTGGTGCTCGTGGCGGCCGTGATGGAGAAGTAGCAGTCGAAACCGGCGCGGTTGGCCGTCGTTCGAAGAGACGATCTAGATCCGCTGGTCACCGGTCGAAACTGCGATGGTGGCCGGCGGTGGACGGTGGTTGCCGGCGGCGGACGGTGGTCGGTGATGGTTGACAGTGGAGAGTAGCGGTGACGGCGGTGGTCAGAACAAGCTTGTTGTTGGTGGAAACACATTACACACGGGAGCCAATGAGAACGAGGGCATTGCTTAAAATACCAGTTTCAGCTACTGGTCTGAAAGAGAATGGGTTCGAATCCCATTCCAGATTATGGAAGCACAACTCTATGCGGCTGTTATAAGAAAGATAGAAGTCTAAAACCTTAGCTGGGCAATTACAGCCCAATAAAGCACAAAGGCAAAGAAGAGAATTTTAGGGGGCCTGCCGGCGACCATGGCGGTCGGCCGCCGGTAGACAACGAAGACAGCGGAAACGGATTAGACAAGCTCTGATACCATGTGGAAAATAAGACTGATTTATTATTCAAATCATGAAAAATACATTCTCAAACATTCTATTTGTAATAATCTAGTTATCCTAAAAAGGGAAATAGGGAAACTAGGCAACCTAGGAAAAAATAAAATAAAATATAATATTATGTATCTATTTCCTCTAATCAGGAAGATTCTACAGATATTATCCCATATTATAACAACTATCAAATAGTATTTTCTTCTTAGTAGTGTATTTTGAGGGGTGCGGCATGACTGGGTGTGGTTTACTAATTACAGGCTGTCAGTTAGTTCTTACACTATCTCATCGTGTTATAGCTTGCAGGATGAGATGTTTCAAAAGTTCAATTTTGATACTGAATGGGCAGTGAGACTTATCTCAAAGATTACAAATGATGAGGATCTGCCAATTGAGGGTGATGCCATTGTAAAGCAGGTTATTATCTATTTATTATTTAAATTATTATGATTGATAAGTAAATATTTGGTCTAAGAAGAATTTAGGGTGTTTAATAGTTTTCTTGTTTTAGTTTTTAGAAGTAATTTTATAAAATAGTTTTCAAAAACTAAAAACTAATTTCTAGATTGTGGGAATGGGTCAAGAAGATGGGATAGTGCAAAGAAGTACATGAAAACCGAAAGTTGAAACCAAAATAACTTCAAAGACTTTCTAGTTTTTTATTTAACAACTGAAAGAAGTATGACTTCTGAAAACTACTTTCAGAAGCTATTCTTATGAAACGATTTTTTTTTCTTCAGAATCAGAATTGTTTTTCAAGAATAGGAACAAATAGGCCCTTAACTCTGCTTTTCTCCCCTTTTCTTTCTTTTTCATGATAAATTTCTTCTTTATTAACTAATAGAATAAAATATTGATTTTTCTTCTATTTACATACCTTCTTTGTGGTCTCTCTTCCCATCTTTTTTTTTTCTTCTGTCTGGCTGCTGTGCTTAATGAGTTTCATATTTCCAATGCTAACTGGGACACAACATGTTTATAGCTTTTGGCGCTGCAAATCAATGCAGAAAAATTCTTCTTTGGCATAAGGAAGAACCTCGTTGAGTTTGATGAAGTATTGGAGGTATGTTTCGACTACTAAGAGATGTTTAAAAAATACACATTCCAGAGGTTATGCAATTAGTTAGATGTTGTCTACTGTATAACAAGTATGACTTCTGTTGTGATATTCTATATTGATTCACCTACGTAAAGCTGGAATTAGGAATACTTTCTGGAATGAAATGGACTTTTATTCCATGCAAACCTTTGTTCAAATATTAAGAAATTGAGGGTGCAAACCTCATCTTACAAGTTAGTTTTGTGGGTTGAGTTAGGTTTAAAATCCACTTCTTAACATACATTTTCCTTGGCACACTTTTTCACTTGATTTCATTTTGCTTCTTCGTGCCAAACCCCTGAAAATGAATCTACAGAAATTGTTAAAATGAATTAGTACAAACCAAATACTTTGGAAATGAAAAAAAATAGTTTATTCCAAAGGAATCACATAGATTGGCAATGGAGAAACAAACGAGCACAATATTAGATTCAGATCTACATGACATATATATTAGCATAGAGAAAGAAATATGTGCCATCTAACCCGCAGAATGTCATTAGTATTGATAAAAGAATGTTTTGACCTTAGAAGAAGCTTTAGAATTCAAAGTTGGCACATCCAAGGCAAAGATTCACCTTTTGGGAGAATGTTTCAGAAACTAAAAGTAATATTGGAAAAAGAACAGTAGAATCGTTCCATATTCTCATACAAGATAAACCAATAAAGGAGCACGGTCAAATAAGGCAAAAAGGGGCTGGAGTTTATTAGCTTATCCATCATATTGGCTTCTTAAAAATATGGAAATTGCAGGAGCACACAGAATCATGTTAAATAAACAAATATTTAATAGGAGAATTGTGAGCAGTAATGGACAAAGAAATCTAAGGGATATCAGTCTGTTTATTCTCCCAAAATATAATTTTTGTGCCATCTCATATTTATTCAGTAATCAGAATAATAAAATTAAAATATCGTTGAGAAATAAATTTCTGAGAACTTATGTGAGTCACATTCATAAATGTTTAACTCTATATATATGTGTGTGTCGTTGAGTAAAATTTTTGGCCACTTATATAGAACAGAATTTTGGAATTTATCTTCAAGTATGCAAAATCATTATCAACTAATTTGTTTTTGTATTATTATTTTATAAGGTGCAACGAAAGCATGTTTATGATCTAAGGCAATTAATCTTAACAGGAGATGATGAAAGCTGTTCCCAACACATACTCCAGTGAGTGCCTTTAAATTGTCATCATTGCTGTTAGGTTTAAGCACTTATATGATGAGTAATTTAAGCTAATATTGCTGCCTTGTGGGTGACTGTAAAGTATTAGTTAGCTCTAAATTACATTATTCTGTTTTGTAATTAATATTCATGGTTGGACCTAGAGTTTCATTGTTAGCTTTCTTCTAAATCTCTAGTGCCTAGTTGCCTACTATCTTGTGCCTACCATTTGATAATGTCTATCAAGGATTATTGGAATGCCGCCTTGATTGTGGTCACCTAACCTACCTCAACTAGAGACATGACATAAATAGAGCTTATAAAACTAGAACACTTCTCATTTTGTAAAGTTTTGTGGGGTTTAATTAAGCCTTAAGTCTGACTTCTATGATGGAATCAAGTCTTATTCTAGATCCACTGCTGGCCACCTACATTGCCACACAAAGGCTTGTAGACTAAGTGTATGTGTTGGTGGATGGAGAGGGTTGGAAAGCTGCCTTAATTTAGAGTGGTGTTTGATCTAACATTAACTAGAAATATGAATTAAATACAGCATATAAAACTTGTCCTGTCTTCACATTACAAGCTAGACTCTTAAGTACAAATTCCGTGGGGGATGATGAATCATGTTCTGTCAGGGAAGTTCTGGTGTTACTGATACTGGTCATAGTAGGACAAATCACTTTTGTCATTTTAATCTTTAGCTATTTTTCAGGTTCATTTATTTTTAGGTTAAATTTTAATGTCTCTTGTCTTTTATTCTATTTGTTCAAACATTTTGGCATTTTGATGTCTTATTTTATTATTCAATATTAGGATGAAATTCATTTGAGGTATGGTTAGACTCAATGTTATGGTATAAGGAGCGAGGTAATTGTAAGGGTTGGAAAGCATATGACAAGGAGAAGAAGGTATAGGAGAGAAAGAGAAGGAGACCAAACGGTGGAGTACAGGGGGGCAAGTTGATAGGTATTCTAGATTATATGAATCAACTTGGCTAAACTGTAAGATATTATATAGCATTCACTGCACTTCCTCTAAGGAAGAACCCAAACAACATACAAGTTTCTGGTTATTAGAGAGAACCAGACTCTCCCTCCCTAATTTCCACAAGTTACAAAATAAAGATAGATAACTGCTAAAACTGTCCCTTCTGACTTTATAGAAGTCAGATGTAACTTATTACAGACATGTAACTACCTTACAGACAGTCAAAACTGCCTGTCATACAAAAAACTGACTCATGCAGTTTTTCTTCTGCTATAAACCTTCCTTATGTACCTATCAATACCCCCTCCGTGAAGTTTCACCTTGTCCTCAAGGTGAAAAGCAGGAAACTCTGTATTGATGGCTGTTGCAGATTCCCAACTGTTTTCAATGGATGGTAAGTGTTGCCATTTAATTAAAACCTCCAAATCTCCTGTTGGAGATGTACGAACATCAAGCAGCTCCTCTGGAGAAACCTCTAACATCAATTCCTCTGTAAGTGTAGGGGGAAGAGGTTGAACTGTAGTGGTAGGTTGGACAGCACGCATGAGGAGGGAGACATGAAAAACCGGGTGAATTCTGCTGTGGGCAGGAAGATCCAATTTATAAGCGACAGGTCCTATACGTTCCTAGACTACATAAGGACCATAAAATCTGGGTCTAAGCTTCTCATTAGGTCTGTTAGCCAGCGATTTCAGACGATAGGGTTGCAACTTAAGATACACCCAATCCCCCACTTGGAACTCCACCTCCCGCCGATGTTTATTAGCATGTTTCTTGTTTTGTTCTTGGGCTTTGCATAAATTGTCCTTAAGCTCCCGCAATATCTCATCCCGTTCTTGTTGTAATTGATTCACACTTTGCACCTTTGATGGGATAGTAGAACCTTTGAGCAATAGAGGAGGGTCACGGCCATAAAGAGCCTTAAAAGGGGACATCTTAGTAGAACTACTGTAGTTAGTATTAAACCAGAATTCTGCCCATGATAACCACTGTGGCCACTTCCTAGGATGTGTACCAGTCATGCAACGTAAATAAGTCTCTAGGCAGCGATTAACCACTTCGGTTTGGCCATCGGATTGGGGATGATATGCAGTGCTGAACCTGAGTTTTGTACCAGCCTGTCTAAACAATTCTTTCCAAAAATTGCTTAAGAAAATATTGTCTCTATCGGAGACAATTGTAGAGGGAAACCCATGAAGTTTTACTATTTCTTTAATGAACAATTGAGCAACATCTGCTGCTGTAAAGGGATGAGCAAGGGCCAAAAAGTGAGCATACTTTGTGAGTCTATCCACCACCACATGGATGGTGTCTTTCCCTTGGACTTTAGGCAAGCCCCCAATGAAATCCATAGAGATGTCAGACCAAACTTGAGTGGGAATGGGTAGAGGCTGTAATAAGCCTGCTGGAGCAAGTGTTTCAGCTTTGTTCCGTTGACAAACTTCACACTGTTGGACCCACTCTTTAATATCTTTCTTCATACCTTCCCAATAAAGGACCCCCGCAATTCTTTTAAATGTCCGAAAATAACCACTATGACCGCCGGTAGGAGACTCATGCATCTCTTTAATTATAGCAGACTTACTGGAAGAACTTTTTGGCAACACCAATTTTTCTTTGTAGAACAATCTACCCTTCCGTAACTCATAACCCTCATGAGATGAAGGATCTAGCAATAAATCTTGAATCAGGGCCATCAAACCTGCATCCTTTTGTGATTCTTCCTCCCAAGAGCCCCATTGCTCTGGTTGGAGGATAGAAATGGCCATAAAACAGTCCCTGCAAGACAAGGCATCTGCAACTTGATTGTCTTTTCCAGGTCTGTATCTTATCTCAAAGTCAAACCCAAGAAGCTTGGAAGCCCACTTAAACTGCTCCTCTGTCAACAACCTTTGGTCTGTGAGAAACTTAAGGCTTTTCTGGTCTGTGAGTATGATGAAATGGCTGCCCATGAGATAATGTTTCCACTTTTTAACGGCCTGGACTATGGCCATTAATTCCCTTTCATAGACAGACTTTTGTTGTCCTCTTTCTGATAAAGCTTGACTCCAAAAAGCTAAAGGCCTCCCTTCTTGTAACAAAACAGCCCCTAGACCTTTGCTGGAAGCATCTGTTTCCGAGGTGAATGATTTAGAAAAATCAGGGATTGCCAAAACCGGTAATTGGGAAATAGCCTTCTTCAACTCCTCAAAAGCCTGCTGCGCCTCTGCTGTCCAATGGAACCCTTCTTTAGATAACAATTGAGTTAAAGGTTTGGCAATCTTACCAGACCCTTTGACAAAACGCCTGTAATAACCTGTGAGACCCAAAAATCCTCGTAAAGCCTTAGGATTTCGTGGAACTGGCCACTTCTCCATGGCCTCAACCTTTTGTGGGTCTGCTGCCACCCCTTGCTGTGATATATGACCCAGATATTCCAGCTGCAGTTGGCCAAAGACACACTTCTTCCTGTTAAGCTTCAATTTATGTTGATGCAGCACCCCCAAAACCTCATTTAAGTGGGTCACATGAGCAGCTAAGTGTGGACTGTAGATCAAAATATCATCAAAGAAGACAAGGACAAAGTTCCTCAGAAAAGGCTGGAGTATTTGATTCATTAAAGCCTGAAAGGTCGCTGGCGCATTGGTGAGTCCAAAAGACATGACTAGGAATTCATAATGGCCTTCATGAGTGCGGAAAGCAGTTTTCTCAATATCCTCCTGACGCATCAAAATCTGGTGGTAACCAGATTTTAAATCTAGCTTAGAAAAAATGGTTGCTCCTGCCAATTCATCCAACAACTCTTCTATCACAGGAATAGGAAACTTGTTGGGAATGGTGACCTTGTTAAGAGCCCTATAATCGACGCAAAACCTCCATCCTCCATCTTTCTTTTTGACCAAAATAATGGGCTTGAATAAGGACTAATACTAGGCCGAATAACTCCGGCGTGTAACATTTCCCGGACCAACTTCTCAATCTCATTTTTTTGCTGATGAGAGTACTTGTAGGGCCTCAAAGTAGGAATAGCAGCACCCTCTTGTAAATGGATAGAATGATCATGTTCTCTGCTAGGGGGTAAGCCGTCTATCTCCTGAAAAATGTCCTCATTGGCTGCCAAAACTGATAAAACCTGTGGTGGTACTGGAGCAGTGCCAGAGTCCTGAATTTCTTCCCACTTGATAACAAAACACTCCCCTTGCTGCCTAAAATCTTGCCACAAAGATTTTAAAGAGGAGGCTGATCTAGATAATGTGGGATCTCCCCTTAAAACATGTTCCTGCAGTCCTGTCCGTATAGATAAACTTAAGTTGCCAAAATCAGCCCGAACTTCTCCAAGAGATCCCAACCATTCCAACTCCAACACAATATCAGCACCACCCAAGGAGAAAACAAAGAAATCTTGTTGAATCTTCAACCCCCGTACCTCCAGAATCACCCCTTGACACTTCCCTTGGCAAGGCACCTTGTGCCCATCCCCAACTTCAACCATATATGGTAGGGTGGGTTGCTGTTGCAGCCCACATTTAATAATCAATTCTTGTGAAATGAAATTGTGAGATGCACCACAATCAATCAAGATCACCACGTTTTCAGTGCCAATTGTTCCCCACAATTTCCATGATTTTTTTGTAGTGAGGCCAGCCATTGCACATTGGGATAATTGCAAAGTTTGTGTAGTGTCCTCCCCTTCTTCGGCTGGCAAGGGAATGAGGTCCGGGGCATTTTCCAAAGCCTTTATGTCCTCGTCAGAAATTAACAACATATTAAGTTGTTTGTTCCTGCAGGTATGATTGGGACCAAATTTCTCATCACACCTGAAACACAAGCCTTTTTTTATCCTATCTTGCAACTCCTCGGGAGATAACTTTTTGAAGGGTGCTCTCTTTTGTTGAAGTCCAGATGCAGGACTGTTAATAGTACGCATAGAGCCACTACATTCACCTGCTTCCCCGGAAGAATTGGAAAACGCAGACGCACGTCCGACCTCCAAAGAATGACTCCTAGTCTGTGGTAGGGGTCTGAAAGTAGTATTAGATCGCTGCACCATCAAAGATCCTCCCTTGGAAGTGATCTGAACCTTTTCCTCCACCATTAGAGCCTTCATCATTAATTCAGCAAGGCTCTTAGGTTCATACAACTTAACCTCCGCCCTTATTTCGTCCTGCAAGCCATTCAGAAAAATACCAGTCAAATAATCCTGCGGTATACCTTTCAAGAACCCTGCATATTGCTCAAATTGTTCAATATACTCTCCCACCCGCCCAATTTGCCTAATCCCGAGCAGGACTTCAAAAGGATTTTGAAGCATTGTTGGTTGGAATCGTTGAACAACCGCATCTTTGAAAACCTCCCATGTGGGATTCGGATAGCAAGTCTCCCACCATTGGAACCAATTTAGGGCTTTGCCTTCCAAAGCTACCATAACAGCCCTCATTTTTTCCTCCGCATTTACTTCTTTCAACCGGAAATATCTCTCTAACCGGTTAGTCCAGCCATAAGCATCTTCGCCTGCAAAAACAGGAATATCTAGCTTCCTCCACTTTTCCCCAACTGAACGTCCATTGCCAGTCCCGCCGTCATTACTGCCGTCTCGAACAACAGAAGCACTATCCGCTGTTTGTTTAGCAGAGGATGTGACACGTTCCAGCAACCCTGACAGCCCTGTAATCATTTCCTCCAACCTGTGGAACCTTCTCTGATTTTCATGTTCCTGTTCTTGTACTAGGTGCTCCAACCCATCCAATCGTGCCTCCATTCGCGTATTGACCATGTCTCACAACCACCACAACACCAGGAAAGGGGCTCTGAATACCAATGATAGGTATTCTAGATTATATGAATCAACTTGGCTAAACTGTAAGATATTATATAGCATTCACTGCACTTCCTCTAAGGAAGAACCCAAACAACATACAAGTTTCTGGTTATTAGAGAGAACCAGACTCTCCCTCCCTAATTTCCACAAGTTACAAAATAAAGATAGATAACTGCTAAAACTGTCCCTTCTGACTTTATAGAAGTCAGATGTAACTTATTACAGACATGTAACTACCTTACAGACAGTTAAAACTGCCTGTCATACAAAAAACTGACTCATGCAGTTTTTCTTCTGCTATAAACCTTCCCTATGTACCTATCACAAGTTGACCGAACGACTTACTAAGGGGAGCAAGTAGGCCGAACGATGGAAGGCTAGGGAGCAAGTGGACCGAACGGTTGACAAAAGGGGAGCGAGTTGACCGAACAGTGGGCAAGTGGGGACGACCAGGCCGAACGGTTGGAAGCAGCGAGGAGATTATTAGAGTAATAAGGAAGATATTCTAGAGAAGTTAATTAGAGTAATCAAAGCCATATATTAGGATTTATTCAGTACAAGATAACTATAGTAAATAAATATACAGTCCAAAGAAATATACAATATATAATATTTACAAGTAATGATAGATACTAGGGGATTCTATAGGGGGATATTTACATTAAATATAGATTTATTCTAGAGAGATATTTAGTAGGAGATGGGCGAGAAATACTATAGTATAAATAAGGCTAGAGTCTAGAGTTAAAGGTATGCTTTTGATTTGTGAGTTTTGTAAGAGGGGTTATGCTTTCAGGTAACTGACGGAGATCCTGCTCCCAGTTATTAGAAATAATTGACGGAGGTTATACTCCCAATTCTTGTTTACTTTTGTTTATTCAGATATTACCATCAATAAAAGATATTCATTCGTTCAATTCCATTCTTTCATTATTCTTTTGCTTGATTTGAGTGTGAGATATTATTCTAGTTACGTTCCTTACCCGGACACGTAACACTCAATCTTTCCAGCTAAATGTCTATTCTGAGTCTTTATCATTTCTTTGGAGCATGAATAATTTCAGTTCTTGATATGTATCACTAACCTGGCCTGAAGCAGATATTTCTTGTGTACTTGTTTTTGGTACTATCATAATTATAATTTCATGTATTCATTGAAAATCTAAGTTCTAACCCTACTCTGCTAATATTGTCTTGATACTATGATATAAATAATTTTACCTTCGTATACTGAGTTGGGGCTCAATAAGTAATATAAAATGTGAATTAATTCTATAAGATACAAAAGAGTTAGCTTCTTGGACCTTTTTCTTTCTGCTTTAAAGTTATAACATATATGATCTTGACCTGCGTCTAGAAACTGATGCTGAATTAGCTTGGGTTTTTTAATTACAAGGGTGTTGACTGTTGAGACTGGAATAGGAGTCATTGACTTTTGTTCACCTATTTGTGATTGAGGTTTATTCTTATGTAGTTATATTTTCTTTTCTACTGCTCTTTCCTCCCTTCTTTCTTTGATTTGTGTGCACTGCATATAGGTACATGCAAGCAGTGGTTGACGAGATCGTCTTCAATAATATTGATCCAGTGAAGGTGGTTCAGCTTTTCCTATAGCATTTTGAATATTTCTTATCCACCCATTCCTTTAATCTATTGTTTTGAATGGATTTTACAGCATCCACGTAGCTGGGGTTTGAGCAAGCTCTTGAAAGAGTTCGTGACTGTTGGTGGAAAGCTGTTGCATGGTAGGCTTATTTGCTACAACTAGGTCCTTTCACCTGCACGAATATATCAACCTCTTTAACTTTCTGTGTTTGGCTAAATCAACTTTTACTTTTTCTTTTGACACGCTGAAATGGTTTTTGGCAGAATCTTTTGAAGGAATTAGTGATCACACTTTGCTAAATTCACTTGGGCTAGTAAATGATGTGAGTTCAGTTGATATTGTAAACTTTTCTCTTCCAAATTTGCCAGCGCCTCCAAATGCCTTCAGGGGAATACGCAGGAAGAGCTCGTCATTAAGACGATGGCTTGCTATTTGCACAGATGATTTAATTGGGTAAACTACTTAATTTACCGTGGATCATAGAAGTTTAATGGAGTTCTAATAGTCACTAATCATTAGCATATTGTAGGAATGGGAAGTATCAAACCACTTCTAATCTTCTTCGCAAGTATCTTGGAGATTTTTTAATTGCTTCATATTTACATGTTGTTGAAGAGTCTGGTTATGATGAGACACATGCAAAGGAAATTGAGGTAAGATATTCTATTCAACTATTTTTTCTTGTAATTGAACATTTTGTTGCCTGCCTTATATTTACTAACGTAAATAATAGCTTCAATCGTACAGAAAGTTGTGTTGGTACCATAAACGGATTATTTCATTTCAGTGCAATTGCATTCAAAGATTTCGAAACCAATAACAAACATTAAAACATGATACTTCATCAGGTCCGATCCTTGATGTAAGTGACTTATACAATCACATGGACCAATAAAAATAATTAATTCAGTTGATTTTGTTGAATTTTTAAAACAATGTACCAAATTTACTCTTATTATGGATAACTTTTAAAATTCTCTTCTCATTCTTTATTAACAGAAAAACACATTCTTAATATTTATTAGGGACAAAGATAGAACAGAAATCTAATGCTTCATAGATACTATAAAATGCCTTGTAAAAGGGACTATCAATTACCTTTAAACTTTTATATTAAGGATCAGCGGGAGTATGTTCAATACTTCTAGTAGAAGCAAATTAAGAGAAAATTTGAAATGAATAAGCTAAAAACTAATTTATGCACAAGTTAAATTGTAAAACTTTTTCGAGTTTCTCTGAAATCTGATTTTTAACTTATGCATAATTTAAGCGTTTGGTAAAACCTATTTCATTTTTTTTAAGTGTTTCAAGATAAGCTTTTGCAAACAGACCCTATGTTCTATCAGCTACAACTAGGCAATGAAAATTGAAAATAGATTCTAGAGAACCATTTTGATATAATGACCTAGGAAAGGAATAACATAGAGCCCATAGAACAATAGTTTGTCTTAAGTTAAGAGGAAATGAACTGAGTGTGCCTAATGTTTTACTCCATTTTCTCGTCAGTATTACCATCTGTTTTTCCATCCTAAACATCCACAGTCAAGCACAATGAAATTTTTATTTTTGACACTTACTTAGACATATTAGATTTACAAAGCTATGATCCAAAATCTGTACTGTAGCGAAATGATACTGCAATTGTAATCATACCGGCCTACATAGTCATTGCCTATCCTTTAAAGTAGAAAAGGAAATGTTGAGTCTTACTGCAGTAATGATGAATAAAATCATCCCAATGGTTGTCAGTAATTAGTATTAGATTCTGTTTTTTACTCTGATGAATGCTCCTCCCTTTCTATTGATTCAAGGGGATCTGTACGTGAACGTTTTTATAATTTGGAGAACCTTTGATGCGTTTTGTACAAATGGTAAATTTTGCATTGATACCATATGCAGTATAAGATTGTTTTCTATTATCTGTTTTGGCTCTCTCTATTCTAGTTGCTGCTTGTTCCCCCATCTCTGTGGAATTTTCAGTTTCTCTATCTTAAAAAAAGTAAAATATTTATTACATTTAATATTTTTTTAATTACAGAGAGCTGTTCTTTTGCAAACTCTTGATTGTTTCTGGAGAGATCATCTTGTAAACATGAATAGACTCAGCTCTGCGGTAATATGTCCTTTTTTGCTCTCATAAATATTTTGGCTTTCTTACCAGCTAAGGCTTATCTCAGAGTTATGGCAGGTGAACATTAGGAGCTTTGGCCATAGAAATCCTCTTGAAGAGTATAAAATTGATGGCTGTCGGTTTTTTATCTCAATGCTAAGTGCCACTCGGAGGTTAACTGTAGAAGCACTGCTGCGGTATTGGACATCTCCAATGGAATCTGATGAACTATTTTTATCATGAAATTGATAATTCAAGAAAATTCTTCAAGGCCAATTTTTTTGCACAATGCTATTGGTGTTTCAATTAGTCAGTTGGTTTACGTGGTGTAGATGCCAAAAAGTTACAGGGCTTTTGGAGCACAGGTTCCTTCATCTCCCAGCAGTGTTATCCTTCAGCTTTATCAAAATTACAAGGAATATACCTTGAGATGAGCGTACACCTTTACATAGGTATCACGAGATAAAGAAGTTTAATATCTGCGTTTCTTGAGGCTTGGAGAACGGTATTAACTTTTTCCCCCTTCCCCTTTTTGACAGGCGAAGTAATCAAAGGAGCCGATCCTATTTATTTGAGTGCTTTTGCTTAGTTTACATGATTAAAATGAGGTTTGCATGATGGACTGATGGTGCCTAGAGTTTAGCAACAGCTGTGCCTAATACGGCGAGCAAATATCCTTCCCATCCAAATTGTTCTTCCAAAAAGAACACGAAGCTATTCAAGTTATGCACAATCCAGCATGATATTTTTTCTTTGACATTGGTCATTGTGGATCATGTTTAGTACTAACGGAAGTCGTAGTGGATCATGTTTTATCCTGGAGAGTTTATACAGAATGTAAAATATTAAGCATATATAATGTTTAATGTAATGAATTACATTTGTAGTTCTCATTTTTCTTTTGAAAATTATCTCTTC
Source organism: Vigna mungo (assembly GCA_036885675.1). Classification (NCBI taxonomy): domain Eukaryota; kingdom Viridiplantae; phylum Streptophyta; class Magnoliopsida; order Fabales; family Fabaceae; genus Vigna; species Vigna mungo. The sequence continues at coordinate 33,734,002 of CP144699.1, forward strand.
CTGCGCTACAGCTAGAAGAGGGCGCCTTTTGTATCCCTGTTCTAAGCCACATTTTTATCTTTAAAAAATAACCCAGCTTATTGTTGCGTTCTAGCTGGGACTGCCTGCATATGATATTAGTGATACCTTTCTATTTGCACTCCTGTAATTTTTTTCCATTTTATTCTTTTATAATCAAAAAGCTATTTTAGACTTTTAAATCGTGCAATCCAAACGCCAAAAATGATTTAGATTGGTAATCTGGAAGTTAATAACTTTTAAATTACTAAATGTGAAAATCATTTTTTACTTTTAGGTTACACAATTTGAAAATCATTTTGACTTCTAGATTTTGTAATTCAAATACTATATTTTACAGAAAAAGAAAATGACTTTCGGATTATGAAAACTTTTTAATTGTATAACTAGATTTATTTTTTATTTTTATTGTACAGTACATAAAGGACAAAATGAGAAGTTTATTTATATGGAATGCAGGAAAAAAAATTATGTTGCAGGAAGAAACTGACCAGACAGATGTAGGAAATATTGTATTACGCTTTTTCCATTATTTATTATGGGAACTTGTCGGTAGTGATGAATAAAAAAATTGAAAATCAAAGTTATGCACAACTGTAAACGTAAGAGAAATATGTGTAGCAATATCAAAACGTTTATAAATTTATTTTTGAAAATATGAGAATAACTATTTTTACCTGGTAAATAAATGTATATTGTTTTTTCAAAACATTGTCTCGTATTATTTAATTTTCAGAAAAATTTATCCTTTAATATGGTTGAAGTAGAGGAGGTGACAGCGATGGTGATTAATTGAGTAGAGAGAAATAGAAGTGAAATCGATTAAAAAGCAATAATTTGAATAGGGTGTGTGGGGTTGTTGATAGTGTTGCGATGAAAGTTTTTAATTGCATGAAGTTGGTTCATAGTGTCTAACTTATTCGGGTGTTTGTTTTTGGTTTGGCATCGAATGTGTTGGTGATGAAATTGTATAGAAGAAGATGCAATTAATGGTGAGATGAAATTGTTTAGGGGATATGCTTCGTCTTCATTATAGTTTTGTGGTGGCAAGTGGCTACTCCTATGCTATATTATATGACACATGACACTGCCTTCTATACCACTTCTGCAATATAAATAAAATATTAATATGAAGTGATGGATAAATCAAACAAAGCAAGTGGAAGGTAAATACAGATAATAATGGTAAATGACATATTTTTATATTTATTTAATATATATTTTAAGAGTAAAATGATTATAAAAAGTAAATTTATATACTTAGAAAAAAGAAAATAAAAAAATATCAAATGAATGTAAATTTTTAAAGTATTATTTTTCAAATATAAATGGTTCCACCTCAAGTGGGTCAAAATATAACATTATAGGTCAATCACTCATTAAAGAAAGAAAAAGATATTAGATGATATGTAAGTGAAGAAGACGAAAGAGCAATGCTCGCACAGAGATTTTGATAAATTCACATAAAACGAGAGTAAACAATGTGTCCTAGGGCAACATAGTACGAAAAACGTCATCCCCTAAAAAGTTGTATTGTCTCAAAGATGTTAATTTCCATCATTACTGTTGCATCACACCTTCAACACACACGACAACATTCACCTCAAACAATGGTTGTGAAAATACAACCTTATAATTAATTACTAAAACTCTTGATCCACAAAAATTAGTCCATTTCCATCTCAGTTATAGCTTTTCAACTTGGAAGATTTATGTACCTATCTTATGTCGAGATACTTGGAAATATATATTAATCAAATATACATAACTATATTTTTGTTATTTCAAAAACATTAATATATTTGTTTTATAATAAATTAATTATAATGTAACATTAAAGAAGTATTCGATAACTAATTATATCTTCTGAACCTTTATTCAATGACTTAAAATCATAAATACATTTAATTCTATAATGAATACTTAATTCCTCTTATTTACTATCTTATCCATACATTTTATACTTTTTTTTTTAAGTTTTTTCTTACCTGACATTGAATAATCTTTTTCAATTAAATTGAATAATCTTTTACAAATAAATCTTTTATTAATTTTCACCAACCATTATTTTAAAAAGTAGAAGTTTAATTTTCTAAAAATATAATCTTTTCAATCTTAGAAGTAATAATGGTTGATTTTATGTGTTTTTGTGTGTATATTTTGGTGAATAAGTCAATTATTTCATAATTTTTATCATGTTTTATCTCTAAGTTTAGTGTTTTAATTAGTGGTTTAATGTTTCAATAAGTCCCTCTTTTTGTTCAGAATCTCAAATAGGACCCTTTCGTTTTTGGTGTCTCAGTTGGGTCCTTATTTTTGTAAAATTGAATCAAATAGGACCTTTCCGTCAAATTGATCAAATGACATTAGGTATTGTATGACCTGGCATGCTGACGTGTTATTTTAACACACGTGTCATTAAAAAATTCTATTATTTTAAATTTTAAATTAAAAAATTAAATTAAAAGAATAGAAATTCAATTGCAAAAAGGGTAAAGTTGGAAATTCAATCAGAAAAAGCCCGTCCTATCTGCAATTCCGATATGAAAATGAAATTGGGGTGAAATTGGGGAAATTTTGATGGTCATGTCCGCGGTGAGCATGATCCAGAGAGGTTCGTCTTGGATGACGGTGTGTCGGAGCGTGCCAGGGATGGGGTTGGCTAGGTCGCGGTTTGACGAGTCCATCACCACATAGATCCGCCCTCCCTTCCCGCCCGTGGCATCTTTGCCGAACCCGACACCGCACTCCGCCAGCTTCTGTCGGTTCACCGCCCAGTTGGTGTCGCAGCGCTAGCAGTCATCGATTGGGTTTCCCATGAGACATGCGGGTTGTTGGTCCCTGGACAGCGTTTGCCTTCTCCAAAACAAGACATTGACCTTCCTGCATCACGAAAAGAGAAAGTTGCGAAATTTTTAGTGTTGGAGAGGAGGGAGAAGTAGAAGTACGTAACGTGGGTTGTTGGGCTGCGAAAATATTGTTTTACCGTTGAAGTTCGTGGACTATGTCTTCGGGGTGAGGGTGTTGGTGGGGTAGCACGGTGAGGTTGAGGAAAGCTTCCATTGAGAGTGAGAAAGAACTTAGAAGGCACATATTAACTGAATGCAGGTGAGTGGGAGCACTTCTTTGGAGGACAATATTGAATTTTCACTCTTTTAATTTAATTTTTTTAATTTAAAATTTAAAATAATAAAATTTACCCATTTTTTTATGACACGTGTGTTAAAATAACACTATCAGATACATCATACTTAACGCTGTCTAATTAATTTGATGGAAAAGACTTATTTGATTCAATTTTATGAAAATAAGGACTCAATTGAGATGCTAAAAAAGAAAGGATCTTATATGAGATTTTGAACAAAAATAGAGACCTATTGAAACATTAAACCTTTAATTAGTATATGCTTGTTTTACTTTTAATCTCTTTTAGAGTGTGAAATGAGAAAATAAGAAGTAATTCTGGCAGAGAAAAACAAGTTGGAACTTAAAAAAGCATGTTGCACAATGAAAGATGAATTTTAAGTGAATTCCCACATTAAATGTCACAAAAGTCACATGTCACATTCAGTACTATGAACACATTGAACAAACAAAATTATTTTGATAACATTGTTCACTATTCACTATTTAGTATTCACGCATTGATTAATGTTATTCATGCGTTGATCGACACTGTTCACTCATTGGACGAGTTGACTTTCTCGCTGGACAAGAATTGTTGTTTGTTGGGCGAGCATGTCAGTCCAGTAATGCGGAAAGGGGTATTTAGTCATGTTTTCACAGGGTTTTTGGGGATTTTTCTCCTCCTACACTTTATTCTTCACATAAAGCGACTGGGAGAGGCCTTTAGAGGCTGTTTGGGGCGTTGGGAAGCTTTCCCTTCTCCTCCTTGGGTTATCAAGCTTCATCAATAGTGATTTTTCCCCTTTTTGGTTGAGAAAGAAGATGAGTCACAAATTGGAGATAAAAATGTGAAGGGGAAGCGTAATTGGAGCATGAAGTAGCAGCAAAGAACCTTAGAAAAGGTTGTGCACCTCTCTATGGTTTCAATTTCTTCCATATCTCTTTAATTTTGTAGAACCTTAAATTCTCCGTTTTTTTTATTCGTTGATATTAGTTGTAAAACATAGAAATCTTACGTATTTTGTGATGTTAATGATATATATTTTTTTCAATTCATGTTAGTATTCAATTTCTATATATTAAAAAATATGATTTGAATCCAGAACAGAAATTGAACACCTAATAAATAGAATTGATATATTTAAGAATGCATGTGAAAAAAGTGGATGAATTCTAATCTTAAACAAATTGTGAATACTCGATGTTAAATTCTTTTCACACCAACTCTTTAATAAACATATCAAAATGATTTTTTATCTTATTAAGTTATGAAAGAAAAAATTCTTATATATTACACAAATTCCTTGAGAAAGAAGAATATTTATCATTTGTTAAGTTACAACCGTATACTTACAACTAGTTGTGCAGTCAACCGAAAGAACCACATTTTTTATAAAAATATAAGCAATCTGAGTGTGTGTCTATATATATATATATATATATATATATATATATATATATATATATAATTATAAACATGTTATATTATTAGATGGAGTATTAGAAAGTTTTAGACCCAATTATTAGTTTTTTGTTAATTTGATATTTTTGATTTTTTTATTGTGTCACATTGTAATTTATATTTTTACACATAATTTATATTTAAAGCATTAATTTTTTTATAATTATTTGATCATTTAATATAATTTCTAATTTTTTTTTATTTAAAATATTTTACTTTTATTTCATAAAATAATATTATTTAAATTAATTTTTTTCTATATTACTTAATTTTTTTTATGATATTTCATTATTTAGTCATTTAATAAAATTAAATTTAAAAAACATGTTTTAATTTTATTTTATAGAATATTATTATTTAAAAATAGTATTAATAATTTTATCTTAAAAATATTATCAATAATAAAACATATCTACTATAAATATAAGAAAAAAAAATATTAAGAAAGTTATCTTATTATTTATGTTCATTTTGTTTAAGTGTCTCATTTATTAGTTTTTTTAGTCATTTGATATTTTTAATTTTTTTTTTCTTTCACATGTCTCTAAGAACAATTTACGTTTTTATCCATTATTTATATTTAATGAATTAATTCTTCTAAAACATATCTACTATAAAAATAATTTAGATATTTTTACTATTAAATATTCTTTCTATTATAATAATTCATTTCAATTGTTAAAATTATATATATGTAATAAAAAAAATTATGAGTCTAACCTTATATAAATATAAAGCGAGCAGTCTACCATCTTAACTACATCCCAACATGTTTTCATGAAAATATAAGTAATTTAAGTTTAATTATAAACATGTCATCATATTAGATGAAGTATTACAAAGTTTTAGACAAATAAAAATAACAATGACGTTTTACAACAATTGAAAACATTCTTTATGTTACAAAAGTAGAACCTGAATTGCAAATTAAAAAAATGAAAATATTAAATATATTTAATTAAAATAAGAAAGAATACGAAGACAGTATTTATATTTTAAATGATTATTTTAATATATTTTAAATTATAGAAACAATATAAAAAAAACTTGAATTTACGATCTAAGTAATCTACCATCTAAGTTACATCCCCACCTTTTGATATTCCATTGTTACCATCTTCCAAACTTTTCTTATTTAGACATTCATATAATTAAAGTAAAGAAATTAATTATTTAATAATAAGCTATTCACATAAGTATTATTTTTTCTCTTCATAAAAAGTATATGCTTATATATTCCCGTCATAAGTATTATATTTTTCCACGATATAATATATATATATATATATATATATATATATATATATATATATTTGATTGAATTATAAGATGTTTATTAGTTATATACCCATACATACATTTAACTAGTTTAAAAACATTATGTCTGTGTTTGTTTATACTTATTAAGATTGTTGCTGTTAACTGTGTTTGTATCAAACGATTAACGGGAAAATGCGGATCTTCGGTGGAAAGACGGGTCATTCAAAATAAATTTATCATTTTAATTGCAAAAGAGTTTTGGGAGAGGAAAGGATAATAATAATAATTATATTCAATATAATAATAATCATTCAATTTATACTAATTATATTATATTTTAAATTATTTTTATGAGAATAAATTTCTAATCAATCAAGTTTTTCAATTACAATTATATATATATATATTAAATCTATTATTTTATTCACTAACTTTTATAAATTATTATCTCATTTTTCTTTATTTGTTCATTATTTTTCTCTTAATTCAAACAATCTCATTCTCACTTCCAAATCTTCTCAAATCTATTTAAATTCACTTTTAGAAATAGAGACGTGTTACCCTCCTTCATTTAACGTCAATACTTTATAATAAGAATAATACTTTTAACTTGACAAATTTAAAATATATAGTTAGAGTTTATTTGATGAGTCCATAGATAAGAAGACAGAAGTACAATAAACTTTCATTACAGATATCTTTTACATAGAAAATATAAAAATATTAATATATAATTCTCATAAATGAAAATATAATAATAATACATAGATTTATAAATAATTTTTTATGCTATAAATCATCCAATTTGAAGAGTTTTCTTAGGGAAGATTCATAAAAAGATAAAAAGAATTAATAAGTATAAACTCAATTTATACATAAATAAATTATATAAGTTTTAATCTAAAATCCTTAAGCAATAAGTGTATGAGTTATATATAAAATGTTAAATTTTTAATTTTTATTTAATTTGAGACTTTAACTCTTAACTTTCCAACAATTTCTATGTGATATTGATACTTCCCTGAACAAATAAAATATTCATTTACTTGTGTCGTGCTTTATAATTTAACTCTAACCCAATATTAGATAACAAAATATTAATAAAGTGAAATTTTCCTATATACTACAAGGTAAAGAAATCTTTAGTCAACTTGAAATCTTCCATATATTATTATTTAAAAGTTAATTATGTACAAATTTAATCTCTTAAAGTAATTGAGAAATATATTTGGAGAACAAAAATCTAATAAAGCGATGGATGTTCTGAGCCACATATATTTGGATTTGAATGATAAAGAGTGTATAGAGTGAAACTACTATAATTAGTAGTTCAATCAGCCTTGACTTTTGGCACTCAGAAAAATAAAGATTGTTTATGTCCCTATTAAGTATTAGCTACTTCAACAAGCAATCTAAATCTCTTAACTTTATTAAATCTTAATCTAATTATTATTTCCTTAAACCAACATTAAGCTCATGTTTCCCAACATTTAATTAATTGCTTAATTATCTCAGTTCCGTGTTTCAATTCTTATTCCAAGTCATCATAATCAAATTCTAAAACATACAAATTTACTGATATTAGATAAGCAATTATCTAAATGAACATTACTAATTAAGGAATGACGTATGGAATATTTTTTCAAAGTAAGTTTTCCTGCACTTTGGTGTTTTCTTATTCACGTTTGCTGTGAAAAAACCCTAGCAATAGAGACAAAATTAACACAAATTTTTTTAATTCATTTCTCTCTTCTTTTTTTCAAAATTTTAAACCAAATCTGTAAAAGAAGTAGTAAAGAAGGGAAGTTATGGTAAGAAAAAAAATGTAATAAAAATTACATGTTTTTTTTTCTTATCAATAATTGCAAGACCAAAAGATCTAGTTAAGGCTTTGAAAACTCTATGGTTGACCATGCGTATATTTTAAAAAAAAATCTATGTATAATATTAAGTGCTTACTATAAAATGTCAACTTAAAAATAAATGTGTGTTACAAGTCGATAACATGATTCATCATAAACCAACACGTCTTCGAATTGAGCCAAGTCGATTTAATGACAAGCTATAATTATTATTTAATCATTCCAACTTTTCTCTAATTTAAAAATCCTCCAAATTATAAAAAAAAGGACAAAATTAAAAGATAAAATACTACTAAAAGGTCACTCAAATTTTATGAGGAGAACAATCTTAAAACCAGTTGAATGATAATAACTGATATAAATATAACATGGGAACGTTGTTTTATACCTTAAAAGAGTTCTGACTTTTTGTTCCTTGGAAAGAATGTGAAGAAAACGAAGACAAGGTGAATAATGATGAAACAGTTAACTTTTTGAAGCCACTACATTGAAACATGATCTGTTAAAATAGTTACACGTACGACAATCAGAATATTGGTACAAGATATAATGGCACTCAACTTTTCACTTTGACCCATGAAAAATAACTCTAATTAATTATATTATAGTTGACCTTTAATAGATAAGTCTTTAATTTTACTGAAGAGAAATTGTCAAAAGAAGCATTTGTTGGAAATTTGAATTTATTAGATATAGGATTAACTTATAACATAATTAAAGATTAAATATGTTTTTTTTAATTTTAAGTGAAAATTAAAATTAGTCTCTTTTAAAAATTTTGATTTCATTTAGTTTTTCAATTTTAGACATGTATGAATTTAATGTTTTTAAACAAATTTAATAAGTTTATTTCACGTTTCAAACATATTTCATAATAGTATTTAAGTTATTTGCACTCTTTAACACATTTTTTTTTCTCAATATTAGTTGACAAATACATTTGAAATTTCAAACAAAATTAACAAAATTTGATTAAAATAACTAATTCACGTTGTTCTAAAGATGAATAACTAAATTAGTCTAAAGTTTTGAAGAGGGACTAATTTCAATTTTCACTAAAAGTTAAGGAACCAAAAACATATTTAACTCTATAATTAAAAAATAAATTATAAATTTATAAAATAAAGGCTATGTAAGAACCTATAAAATAGAATATTATAATCGAATAGGTGTTTTAAAATAACGAGACCAATTGTCTTAAAGTTAAAATAATTAAATAATATAAATAGATCGTGTCATTACTTAAAACACAAATCATTTCTCTAAACTCTTCCCCCTAGTTATCTCTCATATCTTTCTAAGATATCTAACTCCTCGATCATTTGTTTGACGATCAGGAAGTTCCTAGGAAATCACAGTTGAGTAATCTTCATTCTCTACCGATCGGTTCTTGGTTTAGAGTAAGTAAGTTTCTATCTCTTTTTCCTTTAATTCTTTGTCTATGATCATGCTTAGGAAACCCCGGCACATGTATCATTGATGTTCTCTTCCTATGTCTTTGTTAATCTGTGGTCCTAAGGACTCATTCTGATAGTAATTCGGTGTTTCGTTGGTGTTTTTAGAGTTCCTTATATTTGAAGCAATTGGTTAAGACATTCTAAAGCTTGGTAGTTTCAGTGTAAGATAAGGAAAGCTAGTTTTTGTTCTATGTTAATTTATAAAGTATGAATTGATCGTATTTAGGATATGTAGTTTGTAGATATTTGATGTTTATGCTTGAAATGCTAGTTAATGAGAATTGTTGTCGTTAAGTAAGTGAATTTGATCACATGATGATTGTTGATGCTGAATAATTATGTGTGAAACTCTAATTGTATAATTAATTGTTGCGTTGAGATGTTTGGTGGTGTTGAATTTGGTTTAATGTGGAAGAGAATTGAACTAGGTTGAGTTGTAAGTGTTCTTAGTCAAAATAAGGAGTTTTGGTATTTGAGTTTTTGAGTTAAGGGTTAAAAAGAGGAGATGAAGTTTTAGAGTCTGTTTGAATGTGATTTGAAGGTGCTTAGAGTTGTGAATTGGTTGAAATTTGTTATAGAAGGGGGTAGTAGTACTTTGGTGGTGTTTTAATTGGTTTTAAGTGTATTATTGTAGGTTTGAACTAGTGAGATTTTGAAATAGAGGTTTTGTGTGAATTTGGGAGTTTTTGAGAGTATTGATAAATAATTTCCGACTTGTTAAAGGTCTTAAGTTGCTTACAAATGAGCTATAACTAGTGGAATTCAATCTTAGGCTCTAAAGTGAGGTTTTGGTCGATTTTATGGTGAAATCTTATGGTAAAATAGTTTAAAGCTAGTTTAAAATTATTTGTATATAGTTTTTTAAGTCCATAGTAGCTTAGAATCTCATTTAGGTGTGGCAGAAGTTGGTAAATTGGCATATTAGGGGTCATGAGAGGTTTAGGGGTGTTATTTGTGAAGTTTTGAAGCTGCAGAACTATGCAACAAGGCTAGACGAGCATAATGGACTCGTTGGGAAAGTTTAAGGAGGTTATGGTAGTGGGTTCCAGGGGCTGGGCAAGCCAGCTCACTTAGTTGGAAAGTTTGTTGTTTTCTCTCATTAAGCAAGTGGAAGTGCTAGTTGGGCGAGTATTGAGGTGGTTGGCAGAAAGTTGTAGAGGCTAAGCGAACCAGTTTGCTTAGCTTGAGAGGCTTGTTGTTTTGCCTTTCATTGGGCAAGCAGAAGTTGCTCGTTAGGCGAGTGAGTTGGGGTTGTTTGTTTGTTTTGCTTTCTTTTTTACTTTATGTTTGGAGGTTTATGGTATGATGTTTTATATAATACTTAGAGGTATGTTTGTAACACATGATTATATGGCTTTGAGGTTGGAAGGGTTCTAAGGAGAACTCTTCGTGATTGTATCAATTGTTGTTAGTATAAATGTAAGTAGCTGATATGGGGGTTATCTTGACACTCTAATGATAATCCATGTTCAATTAGAAAAAGAGGAGTTATGTCGGGAGAGTAATAGAAGGTTTTATAGCCTTGGGACCTTTCTCTAGTTAGCAAAGGCATGTTAGCGAACTAACCTTGTGTGGTAGCTTTGAGTGGGCCAACTGTTCCACCACACAAATGTAGAACCAGCCTAGGCTCGACACTTATACTATATCCAAAAGGCCAAGTCTAAGTCAGGGGTATGATCAAGATGGATGTTATTCTTTTTGTGATGTGTGATATATGATGTAATTTCATTTTTACCATGCTGATCAATTTTTATATTAGCTTACCCTTCTTATATGTGTTTCTTTGCTTTTTATTTCATGTGTTGATTTTCTTGTGGTGGTGATTATCTGCTGGGTGTAAGTAGAGGGTGATGATGCGATCATGGAGCATGCCATAGGTGGAGACAACCCAGATGCTTAATAGCTTTAGGGTTATCTTTTTAGTAGTTAACTTTTCCCTTGGCCGTTTATAGACACCAACTGATGGAAGACCATCAATCCAGCTGGAATTTGGTCACCATCACCAACTCTCGTATATAGGTTTTGAGCTTGTCTATGAAGTTTGATTATAGTTATGTTTAAATGACTATAATAGGACTTTATATTCTCCTAATTGTTAACTGTGTTATAATATGGACATGTGATTGTTTCTTTATAACAATAATACTATTTAAATGAGATAATACAATTTACATCTAATATATACTCTAAATTGTTCTATTACAATAAGACTAACAAATAATAAATCTCTTCAATAGGTGACATATAGTAAAAAAACAGTTTTTTAACGTGCTTAATACACCTTGGTTTTCACAAAACCGAAGCATATTGAAACGCAATGGTACTTTTGTTATTAAGGCGAACTTATACGCCTTGTTTAAGTGGGAACCAAAGCCTATGCACTCTACCTCCTCGGTTATTTACGAAAACGAAGCATAAAACCCTCTGCGACAAACCATTATTGCTTCAGTCTTCTACGAATCGATGTCATTAAGCATTTATGTTTCGGTTTGCCTTCTAACCGAGCCAATATAGGTCAATATGGGTTATCTCTTGAGACTTTCCTCCCACATCTTCATTCACGGTTTCTCAAGGTTTCTCTTCGTGCAAATCCTATTCTTCAAAGCATATTTCCCACCTCTGTTAAGGTTCTCTTCGAAGCGTATTTCCCCTTTTTCATCTCCCATGGCCATCTTCACGAAGCTCCGCCATCACGGATGACAGTCTGTCTACTGTCATCGCCAAGCCCAACGGCTATGGCGGCGAGTTCGTGGCAGAGGAGGTTGGAGATATGTTCTTGGCAGCGAAGGATTTGCGTTGGGGTTTGAAGGAGGTAGAGCAAGGTTCATTTTTGGGGCGGAAAAGGACTTTGTGCGGCGTAGAGATTTGGAAGAGGGCTTTAAGGGTGGCGGGGCTTCCTTTCCCAACCGTGTCGGTGGTCCCTTTAACCAAATGGTGGCCTGCCTCTTTATCTCTCTTCCACATTTTAGGGAACACTTGCGCATATATCTATAATATCTTTCCCTAGCATTGTGATAGTGGCATAATCCAGTGGAGGGTAGCAGCAGTGGAGGCTCAGGCGACGAGCGCGACATCGGAGCTCTTGCAGTGGTGGCGCACATGTGGCAAAGGAGCAATTTAGTGATCCCTCTGTCTCGCGATTTGCTGTTGTGGTGGTGCCTTCGTCGCAATGATTTTCCGATGATGATGTAGGGAGAAAGTTGCAGTCCTGGTTGCATTTGTAGGGGTCACGACGGTGGCTTTACCCTTCAAAATCGCTCCTTTAACAAAGTTTGAACGATAGATTGTTGGGATTGGGTTCTTGTTGGCATCTCAGAGCTGATAAGATTGACCTCAAGAGTTTAAATGCCTAACTTATTTTATTCCGAATGTTTTTTTCCACTTCTTGGATGCCCAACTTTTTGTATTTCCACTCCTTTTCTGCATTGAACTTGATTATGTTTGGTGCTAAATTTGAATTTTGAAATGAATATTGTGGTAGCTTGGAGTTCTAGTATATGATAATAATGGTTGTCGATTTAATTAGGTCTTAAACCCCTTTATTGCAGCCTTTATTGCAAAAAGGTTGACGAAAAAAAAAACCACTCTATTGTCTCGGTTCGCCAACAACCGAGGTCAAAAGTATGCCGAAAAAAAGAGTAAAAGAGAAACGCCCTCTACTGCCTCGATTGTATTTGAACCGAGACAAAAACATACACCTTTTTGCCTCGGTTCAGAATCGAGACAAAAAGTAATAAACTTTTTACCTCGCCTATATATACTTTTGTTGCGAATAGACGAAAATAATTAGTGTCGTTTCTCTTTACTACATTAGTGTAAGTTAAACAAACAACATATCTTAATATAATAAATTATAACTTAATACTTACTGTAATATTATATTAAAAAGTAAATTTTAAATTTAATTTAATTTTATAAAAATGATTTGTAAAATAAAATTTAAAATCACTTTATATAGTATGAATTCATTTTAACTCTAATAGATGAAAAAAGTAGAAGAAATTGGTTTGAAAAAAAGAAAAGGAGTTGCATGGGTAAGTTGATGTGGTGTGGTAGGGTTCCTTGGATGATGGAGGAGACAAAATGAAGGGAGTACCCCAGTGAGAAGGCAATACATCATCACCTACATCTACAGGTGCAGTTAGTTAAGCACCTACACGCTATTCTATTCATCCATCCATATGGATTAGTTAGGTTTAGTTTAGATATTCATACCCAATTAATTTAATTAAAATAACAAACCCTTATTTTACTTCCGGCTCAAATTAAAATAAAAAATCTCAAATATCAACTAATAACACTTTACTCTCTTAAATTATTCTAAAATACTTTTACTTTTAATTTAGATATTCTATTATTTAATTTTGTTGTCAACGATATTATTTTATTTTTACTTTCGTTTTCTTGTTTTTAATTCACTCATTAATTTGCACCTTTCATCTCCAATCAATTTTCTCCTACTAACTGCTAAACCTATTCTTAGAAAAGAAAATAGCCAATTGATTACGAAATCGAAAAAGACAAAAAAACAAGTTGATAGGTGAATTTGAGAAAAATGTCATTTCGTTAACGACAAAAACAAACACTTAATTAGGAATAAATACATATTTAAGAAGTATTCAAAATTTAACTAAAGTCTTTAAACAAAAAGTGATTATTAAACAAATACTAGAATAGGTCTTATCAAGTACTTACAAATTTAAAATATTTTTTTAACACAAGGGAAGTAAATTTTGTTATCAACCAAAATCAAATTCATTACTCAGAGACTTAAAAACACAATTAAATCAAAATTTTTTATTACAAGATTCAAGTATCAAATAATTCGCGTCAATAACGATTTTACATAACTAATTCTAGTGTCCCTAGATTTCAGTGAAATTTTGAAAAAAAAAATTATGTAAATTTTTCATCGCTGTAAAATATTTTGAGGAATGTCAAAGATACATGTGATTTCTAAAGTGTTATTAATAAATAATTTGTAATTTTTCCATTTCTTTTCAACAATCAATAATTTTAGAAAATAAATTATCTTTATTCATAAATTTAAAATAACATTGATTATTTTCATTGTATTATATATATTATATCCACATAAAAATCACTAGTACAAAAACGCTGTTTAACGTCGGTTATTTTGGGTTTTTAACGTCTACTAATAAACCGACGTCTAAACCGGTGACGTCAATGGGACGTCCGACATTCTAACCACAGACGTCTATAATGACGTCAGTTAGTACCAGAGACCGACGTCAATAAACGTCGATTCTGGTTTAACTGGACGTCTAAAGACACTATATAGACGCCTGTCAACGCATTCACCGACGTCTACGAGGCACTAAAAACTTCGAACATTACATTGACTGACGTTTAAGAGGTACTATAGACGTTGGTGTGCACATTAACCGACGTCTAATACAGTGGTTGTGTTTTAGTGCAGTTTTGTTCCCGTCTTTGGATAGCCTAGTACCACAGACTCCTTTTGCTAGTTTCCCCAAAAAAACAGCTTGCGTCTTTTGAATTTCTTATGGTCCCTTCAACCCAAAATCGAACCTGGGTGGTTGCTTAGTTCCATTTTTCATCCGCAAGAGGGAAAAATCACGGTGAAACAGAAACTAGACAATGACCCAGGATCGTTTTTGGGTTGAAATTTCAAAAGAAATTCAAAATACGCCGCTATTTCTGGGAGGCAGCTAGCAAATGGAGAATGTGTTACTACGTTAGCCCAAGAAAGGAACAAAACTGCACTAAAACACAACACAAAGAAAGCAAATTTTAATCAGTTGAACCAGAAGATAATAATCGATGAAAGACTTAACAAACGGTAAGCATAAAAAGAAAATCACGCACCTGGGATGCAATGTCGCAAGAGAGAAAAAGAGAGGAGGAAGATGATAAACATATCAGAAATAACAATAGAATGCCGCAACAAAAAGAAGACGTGCCGAAAGGGAGAAAAAGAAGAGTGTCGCGAGAGAAAAAGGAGAAGAGGAAGAGGAAGATATCAGAAACTGAATGCCGCGAAGAGTTGCGGTTTATTTAAAATGAATCTGGGCGTCGGTTACTCCAAATAGCCGACGTCTATATGACTATAGATGTCAGTTGTTACTAATTCGACGTCCAAGTTAAACTTTTCAACTGACCTTTTGAATCCCACTAGACGTCGGTAACAATGGGCACCGACGTCTAGGAAGCTGAAATGATTGACATTTGATTTCCTGTCAGGGATGTTGACGACAGTTGTCATGGGGCGCCGACGTCTATAATGATGCACATAGACGTCGAAGCCCCTTCTAACCAACGTCTACGACCCTCGAGTTTGGTGAATCTAATTAATTACAGGCACGTCGACGTCGCTTGCACAGAACCCCGACGTTTAAATTGAAGATTTTTCATCTTCCCACCTTCCATTCAGGCCGTAGACGTCGCCTGTTGACCACACGACGTCTAAGCGCCTGAGAATTAGGTGAAAGCATTAATTGTAGCCCTATAGACGTCGAACCCCCTGGAATACCGACGTCAAGGGACTGTCTTCTGGCCTACCTCAGGCCATTAGACGTCTGTTTGAAGCAGTGTTGACGTCTAAAATATCATAGATGTTGCGTTGTCTGGAAACCGACGTCTAGGTTACCAAACTATTTACGATAATGCCACCGTCCACTCATATAGGTCAGATTATCAACAAATCGACGTCTATTTTGTGATGTTAAACAGTGTTTTTCATTAGTGAATCTTAAAACACGTATGAAAAAAGAAGCTATGAGTATTTATTAAATGAATAGAGTTAAAGTTGTTTAAAGTGAATAATATATAATAAAGAAATAAGTGAGTATAGCAGTAGAACAGTTGATTAAAAAAAATGTATAGATAAAAGTAGTTAATAGAATATTAGTAGCAATAGAAGAAGTCGTCAGTTAATGACAATAATATATTGTTTAGTTGGTGGATATTGATAAAGAAAAGAGTTGACCTTTTGGATTTGTGATGAGAATATAGTTAAAGACGAGTTAAGTTAAAAATTAGTGGATAGCATTATAACACCGACCAGGCAACGACTTTGGTGTAGAATTAATTAATTAATAATTAGTAATTAGGAATAGTTTATGAAAAGCAATAAAAGGTAGAGAGAATATGTGTGTGCATATTCAGGCACCCTAGACGAATAATAGTTAGTGATAAGAGTGAAGTGTGAGGGACACTATTACTCAGCACCATGTGTTTTCATTTTCATCTTCTTTCTACCTTCTCAATCACAAGAATCTTGAAATACAAGCTATTATATATCTATTCACTATGCAAATACAATGAATGCATCAATCTAAGGGGAATGTATTCTAATTCTATCCATTCTTTTCACTAATCATTATATATCTATCTTTCATTCATATTATCTTTCTTTCTCATCATTATTTTACACATTTAAGAATATCATAAACGATATATAAGTAAAATTATTCACACAAAAATATTAAATTAAAAGCATCAATATTAAATATTTAATAATATACTCATAAAGTATATACAAATTGGAATTTCGTTAAAAATGAATGAGGTGTTCGTTATATGACTTAATATAGAAAAGTTGTTTTAGTTACAAAAGTTTTATCACGCGTTTTATTCCTCGATTCTTTAATCAGTTCACATAAAAAAATGTGATGTAATCCTCCCTTCATGGCATTTAAATTTTGAAGATATTCAAACAGAGGATTTTTTTTCAAACTAAATTAGGGAAAAATGTAACTATCGGTGATTTTTTTGTAGACTCTGATCATTTTAAGAGTTCTAAAACACAAATAACAACTTAAGGATTAAAGTATAATAATATTTTTTTTAAAAATACTTATATGTGTAAATATTATTATGGTCTTAATAAAAAAATCTAAATTAAATTATTTACAAAGATACGAAAACAATTACTTCAAAATTAAGATAAATTTTAAACAAAATTTAAGAAACTTAATGTCTTTCCATTTTTATATTTACAACTACCATTAAGAGTGTCATATAGATATTTTTCAAAAATCAAACTATACTTAAAATTTAATTTAGTCTTACAAAATCAATTTATAAGAAAAGATTTGCACTAACTTATATACTATAAATTTGTTCAGATGGGGTATTTAATACACTCCCTTCAGAGTAAAATATATACATATTAAACGTGAAACTATATATTAATGAATGATACAATAATCATCTCATAACAGATGATACCATATGTTTAACAAATAATAAATTTCGTTAAGATAAATTTTGTATAACTTTGATATCATGTTAAAGATTCAAATTTAAATTTAACTCAACCTTACAAAATTGTTCAATATCGATAAGTTCAACAAACAACAACTTTTGTTAATAATGATTCAACTTTGTCTTATGAAATATCTAAACAAATATAAACTTAACTAAACTACGAAGATATAAAGTAAATAAATAAAATTCACAATATAAAATTTTATTAGATTAATCACCTTAAAAAAACTTAATACTACAATGCATAAACCCTAAACTGTAAACAATATTACAACACCTAATTAACGACGGTCATTGCTTTTCAAGAGTACCTAAGATAGTTATATATCACCATCATTTAACGGTTTTAATATTTCCATCATCTTGTTGTTTATGGTTAAAAAAGAATAAATCTCTAAATTTTGTTCAAGAAAAATGTAACAGAAATTTGAAGAACCTTAACCCAAAACCGAATAATAAAATCTAAGTAAGAAATTTAATATTATTTATCACTCAAAATTTTAAGAAAATAAATTTATTGTTTATAAACTTTGTTAAAGTTTTTCATTTCTGCATCAAATTTATATTATATTTCCAATAATCTCTAATTCAAGTGAGCTCTTTTGTGTTATAACACATATCCTTAAACAGAAATATTTCAAAAAAAAAATTATACAACATAAAATTTAAATTCATGCTTAAATTTTCAATAAATACTTGGTCGATTGGAAGACTTCCCCACCACCACGTAAACAATCAAAATTAATTACTCTCATTAGCATTTGCTTATCAAATAAATTGATTGTATGAACAAAACCTTCAATACAGCAATGTGTTAAACTTATTCATCCACAAATTGTCGTCGACTCGAATAATACTTGCACGTGTATTTATTCAATGTATAATACATCGTATGCTATGAAAGTGCATTGAGTTGTACGTACCCTCGAAATTTTTATTGATATTCTTCCATTTGATTTTATAAAAGTTGAAACTCCTTTTTAATTATAAAATGAATGTTCAAATTCTCAGTGATAATATAAAAAGAAAGAAACATAGTTGGACCAACACCATAGTCGGGATAGATTGCGAACTTTGAAAACAAAAAATCTTGGTTAAAAAATAAAATATATGATAAATTGTGAATCTAGTTGAATCAAGTTGACAAAATCTACCAACACTCTGAGCTTGCTTCTGCAACATGCATCCATGTTGAAGCAGAACATGTTTTACAAGTTTGAAGGGTTGGTAGAACATGTGCTTCTGCCATTTTTATTTTTTCAATACTTCTAGATTCTTTTAATAATTAATATTATAATTTATATTCAATTTTAGTAACATTTCATCTTTTAATCATATTCTTTTATCTTCAGAATTTAAACATAAAGATCTTTAGCTAAAAACAATCTGAGAACAATGTTACATACGAAAGACAGAGACATATTTGTGCTCACCTTTCCTAAGAAAAAGGTTGCTAAGAACACAACCTGTTATTCGAAAAGAGAAAAGTACACAACCAATTTCACACATTTTTTTAATATTAAAGTTTCTGTAAGAATTCAAAACAATTTAAAACCTTTGGTTTAAGGATTCAAGACATTCATATCAACACTTCAAAGTTGAAAAAAATAATAAAAGAAATAAGGTCAAAATACCAAGTTGGATTTTAAAAATAAAGAAATAATAACAAAGAACGACATTGTTTCTTATAGTTGGTATTGTGCTAATGGTTCTATGTGATATGTCTCGACAAGTTCGCCTTTAAGCTAATGGATTGCCAAAACACATGCATTTTGTAATTATTAATTTGCGAGAAAATTGTGATAATAATTGAGCACGAAATATGAATAAGATGGTAACCATAAAGAAAAGAAGAATGTGAAATGGATCCATGGAAGCCGCTCAAAAGGAAAACTGCTGCTCTCGCCCATTGGATTTCTCTCTTCTTCTAAATTTTATATCTACCTACGTTATGATAAAACTTTTCTTTCTCTACTTTTTAGGAAAGGACTTTCCTTTACAATTCATACACGAGATGTGTATTCTTTGCTCAATCAATATAATAAATTTTTATTTTACATATTTTTTTTAACTTTAAATCTAATTTAATTTTATAAAACTAACACATCTAAAATAATGTTTGTATTTATTTATGTATTATAAATTTGACTTATATATGTGTGTGTGTCAAACATGACACTATATATTAACAAATTTCATTATAAAAATTTCAAATGATTCTAATTAACATCATCTTTAAGAAGTAAAAGGAATTTTAACTCGACTTAATTTTATAAAACTGATTTATAAGATAATGTTTGAATCTATTTATATAATTAAATTTATAAACAAACTTATTCATCATAATTTAAATAATATTTCTTGAAATGAAAAAAATAAACCAAATTATTATCCAAGTTAAAGGGCAATTATGCAATAAAATATTTTTAATTTTGTCTAAAAAGCTGAAATGTGAGTTTAAACATTTAGATATAAATGTTGAACCACATTAAATCAATGTCTATTACTATTCTGATTTGTAGTGTTATTTGTTTATTGTTTTATAGTTTAATTATACGTGTAAAAGAGTTTCTTTTAGCAACATTATACATAAGAACCGAGACTTACAAATTTTAAATTTGGAATAAATTTTAATAAATAAAAAGTATAGGTTGTACAAAAATGTTAGATATATTAGCGTTTCTCAACCCTAAATTGTGTGTATATATAGATGAGGTTTGGTGGCTAGAGTTGTGTTGACCTTCGATAATGAAAGCCATGTTCCGATGAAGATGGGACATTTTGGGGGAACGCACTTATGTTGTTGTTGATGTTCTTTTTACTTTAATTTTGACAATAAATAGATTTATAATCTTTGTCTCCATAACTATTCTAACCAAGCTCCTGGATTTTCTCTAACTCAAACTTTGCCTGCATTTCAATCTACCTCTTTATATTATTGCAACTGCTTATATTTTTTTCTAAGTCACATAGAGCCCAAGATTAGTGTCATAATTATATCTTTAAAAGTAGTTGTTAGTTTTATCCTTTAACATTATTACATTAATAAAAATTGGGTTGTGGGGAAGTTCGATAAAAGAATTGATATTAGGAATGTATTCACAATCAAAGTAAAAATGAATTAATAACACTAATCAATGAAAATTTTCGATTTTAATTTTCTTAAATAATTTCATTTTGGTCAGCGTTTGTCATATAAGTTTCATGAAAAAAAAAAAAAAAAACACTTTGCATGTATTCTGTGGAAGGATATAAAAGATGTAAAAGAAAACTGAGTTAATTAATTATTAGTGAAATATATGTTTTTGTCTTTAAGACGAAATTAAAACTCGTTTTTATTCTAAAGTTTGATATAAATTGTTTTTAAACTTTAAAATTTAATAAATGTTTTTTTAACATGTCAAATGACATTTTAAAATAATGTTTTAAGTTTTTTATACTATTTGAGACGATTTAAGTTAAATTTAGTCAATATTGTTTGATATATAAAATAAATTTAAAATCATTAAATTAAAAAATTATATACATTCATTTTTAGATAGTTCTAGACAAAAATCAACGCAAAACATAAAATAAATTTAATTTTATTAAATTAAAAAAATTATATTCATTCATTTCTAAAATTTAAAAATTAAAATAACAAAAACAGATTTCAATTTCGTATTCAAATTTAAAAATAAAAAATATATTTAAACCTTAATTATATGCTCACAAATACTTTGAAGGACTTTCATTCTCATACACATTGCAAGACTTTTAGAAATATTACGTACACAACACACTTTGAAGGATTTTCATAAACATACATACAAAAATATTAAGGAGTTAACATATTTTTATGTGAATGAAAGTTATAATTTATTTAGCTTAAATAGGCCAATAACTATAGAACTTTAAATATTGAGAAATTAATAATATATTAATACACTAATAATATTTTTTATGCATACATAATAATATTCATCCATACATACATACATATTATTTATGAATTACTGAAATGGACCAATACATTAGAATTTGAAATGCTAAAAAGAGTTCAAATCAATGAATGATGATAGTTGCTGAGAGCAAACTTGAAAATATTCCAATGCAAAATGATGATGCATATATATATGTATATATATATATATATATATATATATATATATATATATATATATATATATATATAATGCACATAGAATAGGTACATGAATGTATGTACAGGGACAGCTGGGCAGGCACGTCTAGGTGAGAGGTTACAGAGAAGAAGAAAGAAGAAAGAAGAAGATAAAAACATGAACTAAAAAATGCAAACCATGCATGCAAGTGATTAACCACGTGGGAAGGTGCTCAAGACCTAACCCACTTTATTTAAATCTCCTTATTCGATTGCATTAATTACAACTTTTCAAATTATCTTCCAAATATTTTTTATATATTCCTTTCCAGTTATTCTCTTATTTACTCAACATATTCTATAATAATATTTACATTTTATTTCTTCCAAATGTATGAAGTAAATAATTTATATGAATCAAAATAATAATAAGATGAAAAAAAAAGAAGTTAATTTGGTTTCAATATGAATAATATAAATATAAATATAATACTATGAAAGAAAGGTTACCTGAGTTTTATTTAAAGATGATTTTTATATAAAAAAAAATAGAAAGATTATAAATACAAATTAAACGATTATTTTTTATTCATTCATTTTTTTCTTTTTTAACTCAAATTTGTTGAGCACTTTTGTAAGTTAGAGAATAATTGGGTTAATATTGTGTTTCAAATTTAATTACATAGGAGCCTCTATGAGATAATGAACAAGATACAAGTTGAGTTTTTGAGTAAGTAATTCAATTCCTATTAAAGAGTGTGTCTTTTTCGTAATATTATAACAATATAATCCAATATATATATATATATATATATATATATATATAAATATTTGAGATTTAAATTCGAGGTTACTGATTGAAATAAAATAATATTTGTGTTTCACAATATTTTTTTTAAATGTAATATGATTTGTTTAAAAATTAAAATGAATAAAATCTATATTGTTTGAATTGGAGATAATAATTAAAATATACTTATAAATGGAAAAAAAAAAAGAGTAAAGTGATTTATAATAATGAATTTAAGGTGCATGTTATTAATGATATTGCTACTATTGTAATAGGGGACAAGGTGACAAGTTGGGAAATACAAGTGGATACAAATACTTTTCGGAGAAAACTTATCAAAGATCGAATAGTTTAGCAGCATTAAACCATGAATTAATTTTCGTGGAAAAAAAAATATATGCATCAAGTTTCTAATATATTAAGCTTAACGTCTTTTAATTTAATCATATTTTTAAAAACTCATAATCAGGATTAAAAACTATTTCATACAACTTCTATATTAATATAAAATTATTTTATATCTGATTTATATAAATTAAAATGAATAGAATCAATATATTTTTTAAAAAAATATATGTTAAAATATAAATGTTATTAACAATTATTATTTTTATTTATTATTATTACTATTCAATTTGAAATTAATTTAATATAATAATCTAATGATTAAATGAATAAAATGTATTTTTTATCTAGAGGAATGTTTTATCCAAAATGAAATACCTCAATCACATGTGAATTTTAGGTGTGGTCTTCCTCATTTTATATTAATTTATTTATTATTATTATTATTATTATTATTATTTTAATAAATAAATAATTTTAATATGTCAATATAATTGAGACGTAATCCATGTCTGATAACATGACCTGTTTTTAGAAATGAAATAGGCACATCATGACAATTTTCTTATCAGGAAATAGTGTTTATCTCCCATTAACATCTAATCATTTCCTTTTTAAAATTTCTGATCATTGCTCTTTGAAATCACAAGTGTTTCCTTCACATCAATTGGTGTTTCTCACTAATTAATATGTAATCGTTTTCTTTTCAAATTTTATAATTATTTCTCTTTGAAACGCATGTAGCCAATGTTTCTGTACTATTTATTATATATTATATATATAACAAAATATGCACATTACAGTATTACCAACAATATATAATTCATATCATTTTTATTTTAATTATAGGCTTAATTAGTAATTTAATCTTTTTATTTTAAATTATTTTATTTATTTTGGTTTTTATATTTTTTTTAGTCAATTAAGTTTTTGTGATTAGGAGAGTAAAAATTACATTATTATGCTTAAGAGTCCACGATGAGGAGTGTTACAATTCTACCTAGTTAATCTTTTATTCCATTTTTAAGTTTTTTTTGGTGAATTTGTTGCATGTGGGGTGTTGCATCCTATGTGATTATACGTATGTAGTATAAAGAAAGGAAAGTTTTATTGATAATAATAATATTTTCATAGTTTACATAATCCCTCTTTATTCACAACAGTAGAGAATAACTAAGAACTATAAATCAGGAAATAATAAATCTGACAGAGAAATATTAGGTGGACAATAACTAAGACCTATAAATTAGGAAGCAATAAATTAATGGAGAGAAGTATCAGAAATAATATTTTATTGATTGGAATCAGAAACAGACTGTGATGTGAGTACTCCAATACGCCCCCGCAAGATGGTGGAGGCGCAGACAACACCAATCTTGTTCATGAGGTAGTTGTGACGCGAGGGAGATAATGGTTTTGTGAGGAGATCCGCTAGTTGATGGCTGGACGGTAGGTGAAGAACATGAAGTTTCTTGGTAGCAACAAGTTCACGAATGAAATGGTAGGCAATGGCTAAATGTTTCATGCGAGAGTGAAACACAGGATTGACACATAGATAGGTGGCTCCAATATTATCAGAATATATCGTTGGTTGCTTTGGAAGAGGGCAATGAAGTTCCATGAGTAGCTACTGCAACCAAAGTAATTCATCAGCTGTAGTACCAATGGTGCGATATTTGGCCTCAGTGGATGACTTGGCAACTGAAGACTGCTTCTTGCACGACCAAGAGATGGCATTGGAGCCGTAATAGATGATGTAGGCAGTTGTGGAACGACGATCAGCAGTATCACCTGCCCAATCAGCATCACAAAAGGCAGTTAAATGAAGGTTGGAGTCACGTCGAAGTTGAAGACCATGGTCAATAGTGCCTTTGAGATACCGCAGAATTCTTTTGGCAGCTTGCATATGAATTTTAGTTGGAGCAGCCATATATTGAGAGAGCTTGTTAACACTAAAGGAAACATCGGGACGTGTCAACGACAAATATTGTAAGGACCCAACAATCCGGCGATACTCGGAAACATTACATGTGGAAGCATCAGAGGCAGCAAAGAGATCACATGAAGAACTCATGGGTGTTGTAACAGGTTTAGCATCAGTCATGGCAATGGATTGAAGAAGATCACGAATGTAGTGGTGCTGGGTTAGAAAAAGACCCGTCGATGTCGGAAGAATCTCAACCCCAAGAAAGTGATGCGGAGTACCGAGATCTTTTAGAGTAAACTTAGCAGCCAAATCACGTTGAAATGTAGATAGGAACACCATATTGTTGCCGGTAAGCAGTAAGTCATCAACATAGACAAGGAAATAGGCAACCGTGTCAGACCGATGATAAAGAAATAAGGAAGTGTCAGTCCTGGAATTAGTGAAGCCATAACTAAGCATGAAATTACGAAGGGCATTGTACCAAGCTCGCGGGGCTTGTTTGAGACCATAAATAGATTTATGAAGCTTGCACACATAATTAGGGAATTGAGGATGCACAAAACCAGGAGGCTGAGACATGTAAAGATCCTCGGAGATGGTACCGTGAAGAAAAGCATTAGTGACATCCATTTGCCGTAAAGACCAGCCACGGGACAAGGCAATACACAACACCAGTTTTATTGTTTGTGGTTTCACTACAGGACTGAAGGTATACCGGGCAATGGAACCATCAGTGTTGCGTTTAAGGCGAAAGACCCATTTATTTCCAACCACATTGTAACATGGTTCACGGGGTACCAAAGACCAAGTACCATTAGCAAGCAGGGCATTAAATTCTTCAGACATGGCAGATTTCCATTCTTGGTGTTTAAGTGCCTGAGTTACACAAGAGGGTTCAATAGGATTTGGAAGAGGAAATTTAGAAGCAATATGAACCTGTTTGTGCTTGTATATGCCATTCTTGGAGCGAGTAACCATGGGATGTGAAGGGAGAGGTGGATCAACGGCCGGCGCTTCCACTGCAGTAGGCGGAACTGAGGAACCCGTGGACAAGTCAGGTGAGGATGACATTGTGGTTCAGTTTGGTGTGGGCTCGGTTTCAGTGGGGGTGAGAATGGAGGGTGAAAAGGGTGATGGAGGCCTGGTGGGCTCATGCAATTCATGAATTAAAGCTAGAGGAAGATTGGGGTTGTGAGGGGGATGAGGCTGGCACAAAGTTGGAGGTTGGGAAGATGAATAGGGAAATACAGTTTCTACAAATTGGACATGACGTGAGGTGTAGTATTTTTGAGAGGACAGATTATAACAAATGTATGCACTCTGGGTTGGACTGTAACCAAGGAAGACACATGGTTGAGACTTTGGAAGTAATTTACCAGTGGTGTAGGGAACAAGCCAAGGAAAACAGAGACACCCAAAGGTACAGAGTTTATGATAGTTGGGAAGGCATTGGAATAGGATTTGAAGAGGAGTTTTCATTTGGAGGCCAGGAGTGGGCATACGATTTATAAGGTGAGCTGCAGTTTGAAAGGCATGACACCAGAAGGAAAGAGGTAAGGAAGCATGATGAAGAAGACACTTGGCTGTTTCGGTTAAGTGACGGTGTTTACGTTCGACAAGACCATTGTGTTCTGGGGTGTGAGGTGGAGTTGTGAGATGGGTGATACCATTGGCTTGAAGAAAGTTTCTTAGTTTAAGAAATTCACCACCATTGTCAGAATAAAGAGTTTTAATTTTGAAATTCAATTTATTTTCAACAAGAGATTTAAAAATGGGAAAAATTGTAGAGACATCAGATTTGTGTTTCATGGGATAAAGCCAAACATATTTGGAAAATAAATCAATGAAGATAACATAATAAGAGAATCCTTTTATTGATGAGACAGACGCAGGACCCCAAATATCAGAATAGAGAATCTCAAGTGGTGTAGAACTAGATAAACTAGACTTATGAAACGGTAATCTGTGACTTTTATTTTGGAGACAATCTAGACATGATGACGGCAAAGAGGAGGTAGAGTGAGTGAGGTGGTTGGCCTTGAGGGTGTGGTGAAGGATCCGGGAGGTTGGATGACCGAGACGATGATGCCAAAGGTGTATAGTGGGTTGTGGACAAGCATGATGACTTTGTGGAGGAGAGGGTAGTGACCTTAACTTGTACACATTATCTTCATTCCGTCCGCGCAGCAGAATCGCCCCTGTTTGAAGATCCTTAACATCAAAGTGCCAAGGGAAAAATTGAACAGATACATCATTAGTTTGGCATAATTGAGAAACAGATAGAAGATTATGAGAAACAGTGGGGACATGCAAAATGTTGGAGAGCTGAAGCGAATGGGAATTGGTGGAAATGTGCGTAGAGCCAAGATGGGTGATGGGTAGACCCTTACCATTTGCCACCATCAGTTGATCGGTGCCTGCATATTCATTTGAGATGGAAAGAGAGCCCATGTCATTAGTGACATGATGGGAGGCACCATGAGTCGACAAGCCACGCTGACTCATTAGGCGTGACAGCGGTCACGGAGTGTGCCTCTGGACGAGTGGGATAACCATACAGACGGTAGCAGGTTTTGGCTGTGTGGCCCCGACGATCACAGTATTGACAGGTGGGAACCATGTTAGAAGAAGAACGGCGTGAGTGTGGAGGAGATGAGGGGCGGCGGGAAGGAGGATGAGCAGTTTTGGTCGGTGGGAAGGAATCACGAGGAAACCGCTTTCCACGGGTGGCAGAAGAGGAAAACCTGTTAACGTGATTTACGGTAAGAGGAGCAACCGGATGATGACGATCATCACGCTGAATAAAGGTGTCAAAATCCACTAATTTATCAAATAACTCATCAAAGGACAATGGTGAGTCGCGTACACGGATGGAGGCATTGAACTCACGAAATGAAGGACCTATACCATTCAAGGTAGCAATGTCTAAATCAAGATCATCGACAGGGTGACCAATCAAGGCAAGTTCATCTGCGAGAAACCGAATGGACCGAAGATATTCACTAATAGAAGAGTTGCCTTTTGTAATGGAAGCAAGTCTCTCCTTCAGGGACATGATGCGGGTACGAGAACGATTGGCATAAGCCTTCATAAGCCTTGTCCATGCATCAGCAGAAGAGGTTGCATAAGACATAACGATTTGAGCCTCTGGTCCGCAAGAGCCCAAAAGAGCGAGATAGACATAGTGGTCTTGTCGAATCCAATGGGAATGGTCAGGATTGGTGGTAACAGCATCACCGGTGCTGATAGTGGCAGGAGGACAGGGAGTCGTCCCTGTGACATAGCCAATAGTATCGTTTGCGACAAGGAGACGATGAACCTGTTTAAACCAGGTAGGGTAATTGTCGGCACTCAACTTGATTGGAAGGGTTGATGATGTAGGAAATTCAATTAGGGTTTTGGAAGTCGTGGGGGGAGCCATGGACGAAGGTGGATCGAATTGCAATTTTGCAGAAGGCAAATCTGATACCATATAGAGAAAGGAAAGTTTTATTGATAATAATAATATTTCCATAGTTTACATAATCCCTATTTATTCACAACAGTAGAGAATAACTAAGAACTATAAATCAGGAAATAATAAATCTGATAGAGAAATATTAGGTGGACAATAACTAAGACCTATAAATTAGGAAGCAATAAATTAATGGAGAGAAGTATTAGGAATAATATTTTATTGATTGGTATCAGAAACGGACTGTGATGTGAGTACTCCAATATGTAGAAGTAATGTAGTCTGTTAGAAATTCACAATCTAAGTAAAGAAAACTAATAAATTATAGGGTTAAATATGTTTTTAGTCTTTATATTTTGGAGCGATTTTGGTTTTAGTCTATCTTTCAAACTAAGGTACAATTTAGTCCTTCAACTTTAGAAAACTCTGGTTTTAATCCTTTTTACCAAATTTTTTTAACTTTATTTGTTGTTTCAAGCATGTTTCATTATAGCATTTGGATTGTTTACACTGTTTCACACATTTTTGCTTCAATGTTAACTGAGAAACACGTTTGAAGCAACAAATAAAGTTAAAAAAATTTGGTAAGAAGGACTAAACCAGAGTTTTTTAAAGTTGAAGGACTAAATTGTATCTTAGTTTAAAAGAGGAACTAAAACCAAAATCGCCCCAAAGTATAGTACTAAAAACATATTTAACCCTAAATTATAATATTATCCTATATGATAAATATGTGATTAATGTTTGGATGAGAAGATATTAGTTATAATATTTAATTTAGTATATTGACCTTGTTGAGCTAAAAAGTTTAAGTTTAAAATGACGTGTTGATGAATATAAATGTTTGAGCTATGTTAGTTAAGAGATTTGAGTTATAATGTTCCAATTGGTTTATTGTCTAATAATATTTTGAGTTAAATTATACTTATTATTACATATAAATGGATCAATTTGATATATATATATATATATATATATAGAGGTTTGCTAACGCGCGTACTTCTGTTTTTCAGTTGGTATATTTTAGCAATGTGTATCGGGTTTTAGTAAACAAAAATACCTTCATATATTATGGATTCTAAGTTTTAAAGTCAAGAGTATTTGAATAATTTTCATTGTCAAAACATAAAAAAAAAAACAAGAAAACCCCAAACCCTTACTCACCTCCCTTATTCCTCTCAACCATTTATCTTTCATCTCTTTCACTCCAACCTGTCATCTTTATTGTAGTCCCAATTGAAAAAATCAGAACTATTGGCGGTTAAACAATTTCTTACAAAAAAAAATATTTTATAATGAGTTTTCATTTTATAATTTTTGTCTTTATCTAATTTTCACGAGCATAATGACATATGAAGGAATTGGTAATTCGCTTGGAAAAAACAGAAACACTCGTTGTTAAACAATTTCTTACAAAAAATGATTTTATAATGAGTTTTCATTTTATAATTTTTGTCTTATCTAATTTTCACGAACATAATGACATATGAAGGAATTGGTAATTCGCTTGGAAAAAACATAAACACTCGTTGTTAAACAATTTCTTACAAAAAATGATTTTATAATGAGTTTTCATTTTATAATTTTTGTCTTATCTAATTTTATCTAATTTTTCACAAGCATAATTACATCAAAGGAATTGGTAATTGGCCTGGAAAAAAATCAGAAACACTCGTTATTAAACAATTTCTTACAAAAAGTGATTTTATAATGTTTTTCATTTTATAATTTTTGTCTTATCTAATTTTATCTAATTTTCACAAGCATAATGACATCTGAAGTAATTGGTAATTGGCCTGGAGGTTTTTTAAGAGATGATGATTCAACATCTGCAGATGATGAAATTAGCGAGGTTAGTGAAAATGTGAAATTGAAGAGATCTTGAATGAACCTTTTCCTGAAAGTATGTCAATGACTCAACTCTTTACAAAGGTAAATTGTTTAACGACGAGTATTTCTGATTTTTTTCGAGTTGGATCTACCATAGGATGATAGAGAAAATGTTGGAGTGAGAAAAATGAAAGAGAAAGGGTTGAGAGGAATGAGGGACGTGAGTAAGGGTTTGGAGGTTTCTTGTTTTTTTTTTTAGTTTTGAGAATGAAAATTATTCAAATACCCGTAACTTTAAAACTC
This sequence comes from Vigna mungo, assembly GCA_036885675.1. Lineage (NCBI taxonomy): Eukaryota > Viridiplantae > Streptophyta > Magnoliopsida > Fabales > Fabaceae > Vigna > Vigna mungo. The sequence continues at coordinate 33,764,191 of CP144699.1, forward strand.
AGAATCCACAATATATGAGGGTATTTTTGTCTACTAAAACCCAGTATACATTGCTAAAATGTACCAACGTACGCGCTTAACAAACCCCATATATATATATATATATATATATATATATATGTTACCCTATTCTTTGAAATAATTGACCAGAATTATTCTTTAAACCTTTTTATAGGGTATCAAGAGTCAAACACCAACATCCTCTATAATATAGCAATTAGTGCTTCTTTATTTCGTTGAATATTTTTTATGGCTTCTTTCCATAAATATCAATCGGAGAAACATGATTCTAGGACTCCTACGGCTTCTAAGAGTCATGTTTCTACTGTTGTCGGATTTGTGACCAAAATCTAACTTTGATCTTAATCTTTTTGTTGTTAATAGGAGTAGTGATTGGATAATTGATTCAAGTGCTACTAATTAGATGACTTGTGATCCTCATAGATTTACTAATTTTTTCCCCTCATTTTTCTAAAAGTGTTATTATTAATGTCAATGAGGTCTCATCTCCTATTGAAGGTGTAGGTACTATATCCCTTTCATTCTCTTTATCGATTCCTGATGTTTTATTTGTAACTACATTGAACTGTAATCTTATCTCTGAAACCAAGTTAACCAAATCACATCCTTGTGTTGCCTTGTTTTACTTAACCCATTATCTTTTTCAGAACATTCATTCTAAGGAGAAGATTGTCAGTAGTAGAGAGAGTGAATGATTGTATTATCTTTAAAATGTCTCCAACAAACCCATAAAAGAGCGTTGGCTTGTCCTTCGAATGATCACATACAAGATAAAAACAAAAAGGGAATTGGTTATGGCATAGACGGTTAGGACATCCCTCTTTTGGTTATTTAAAAAAATCATTTCCATCATTATTTCATAAATTCAATATTTCTGATTTTCTTTTTTGGTGAAACTTGTGTTAAGGCAAAAAGTTACCGTGTTGCGTTTCCTTTAAGCAATAAAAAAATTGATTTTCCTTTTTCATTAATTCACATAGATGTTTGGGGCTCTGCTCCACAATCTACACATAATGGGAAAAAATGGTTTACTAGTTTTGTTGATAATTGTACTAGGGTAACCTAGGTGTTTCTTCTTAAACATAAAAGTGATGTGTATGATGTGGTTTGTTCCTTCCATCATATGATCGTTACACAATTTAGCACATCTATTAAGGTTATTCGATCAGACAATGGAGGGAAATATTTTAAGACTGAATTAATAGAGTTCATGAACTCTAAAGGCATCTTGCATCAAACTACATGTCCTTACTCACCACAACAAAATGGAGTGGCTGAGAGGAAAAATAGACATATATTAAAGGTGACAAGATTACTTTTGATAGATAGTAATATCCCATCTCATTTATGGGGTAAGGCTGTGAACTCTGTAGTTTATTTAATTAATCGAACTACTTCTAATATGCTTAACTTTTAAAGGCCTTTAGATGTCTTGTCTGATCATTGTATCATTCCTTCCATAGTTCGTTTACCACATCATGTTTTTGGATGTGTTATATATGTTCACTTACACCCACATCAACGTACAAAGCTTGAAGAACGAGTTATCAAATGTGTTTTTGTTGGGTATGGATCAACTAAAAAAGGTTATCGTGCTTACCATCCACCACCAAAGAAATTTTATATCTCTATGGATGTGACATTTAATGAGCATGAATTTTTTTTATGTTCATTATACACTTCAGGGAGGCAATGAAAGTGAAATGCATAATCATGATGTTAGTATGTTTGATATCTCAGATATAAAATTATATTGTGAAGATAAATTATTGTGTGAGGATCATTTTGCAGGAAGTCAGCCAATCCTAGATATGGACATTTCTTTTTGTGATAATACAGTGTCTTCTGATCATAACCAATCGGCTCAGTCTTCTCAACGGGTTTGGCTTAACTCTTCAGAGGTACCTTCTGATCCTGTACTTGATAATACTAATTTAGATGAAATTGATATTGAAATTGATTATTGTCTGCGTGAGACCACCAACACATCAAACATTGAGTCTACTACTGTTTAATATAATCTTTCACCCCGTTCTAACATGGTCAACCTCCAACTAAATATGAACCAGACCTCCAAGCCAAAGTTAAATATCCCATAAGTAAATATGTATCATCTCATAGGTTATCTCAGCCATATGCATCATTTGTATCTCAATTATCTTCAATTTCTATTCCTAGTAATATACAGGAAGCTCTGGCAGATCCTAGATGGACCAGAGCAATGGTTGATGAGATGACAACTTTAGAATAAAAAAACAACACTTGGGATCTTGTGTCCTTACCAAGAGGGAAGAAAACTGTGGGTTGCAAATGGGTATTTACAATTAAACATAAAGCTGATGGAACTATTGAGAGATATAAAGCACAACTTATGGCTAAAGGTTACACTCAATCTTATGGTGTAGATTACTAGGAGATGTTCCCAACGGTAACCAAACTCAACACTATGAGAATATTTCTGCCGCTAACAGCAACCCATGATTGACCTCTTCTACAATTTGATGTGAAAAATGCTTTCCTGCATGGAGAAATTTAAGAAGAAATTTATATTGATTCTTCACCAGGTATGACAGATTCAATTGGAATGAATGTTTGCAAATTAAAGAAGGCTCTATATAGATTAAAACAATCCCCAAGAGCATGGTTTGGAAGGTTTACCAAGTCTATGAAGGCTTTTGGCTATAGAACAAGTAACTCTGATCACACCTTATTTTTTTAAGAGAGGAAAAGGAAAAATTACAATTTTGATTATATATGTAGATGACCAAGATGAGATTTCTAGTTTACAACAATACCTTGCATCTGAATTTGAGATGAAACAACTTGGAAACCTCAAATATTTTTTGGGTATTGAAGTATCTAGATCAAAACATGGTATTTTCCTATGCCAAAGAAAATATATTATTGACTTACTATCGGAAACTAGGCTGCTTGGGAGTAAATCAGTTGATACATCAATTGAACAAAATTATAAACTCTTTTAATGCCAAATTCAACAAGCATAGATAGAGGAAGATACCAAAGGCTGGTAGGAAAATTAATTTATTTGTCTCACACATGTCCAGATATTACCTATGCAGTGAATGTTGTTAGTCAATTTATGCATGACCCACAAAAGCTTCATATGGATGTTGTTGAGAGGATTTCGAAATGTTTAAAGTACACTCCTCGAAAAGGAATTTTGTTCCCAAATCATGGAAACTTAAAGGTAGAAGAGTACAATGATGCAGATTGGGCAGGTTCAAAAGATATAGAAGATCTACCTCTGGATACTTTACTTTTTTAGGAAGGAATCTTGTAACTTGGAGGAGTAAAAAAATAGCATGTAGTAGTAAGATCTAGTGGTGAAGCAAAATTCAGAGGCGTGACACTAGGTGTATGTAGACTTTTGTGGATTAAAAATGTAATATCAGATTTGGGCTTTAAACCAAATGAAGCTATGAGTTTGTATTGTGACAATATATCGATTATAGCAATTGCTCACAATCGTATGCAACATGATAAAACAAAGCATGTGGAGATTGATAGACATTTCATCAAAGAGAAGCTTGAAGCCAAAATTAATTTATTTTCCTTTTGTAACATCAGAATTACAGTTGGTTGATGTTCTCACCAAAGGAGTGTCAAACATATTATTTAATGAGTCTCTATTAAGTTGGGAATGTGTGATATCCATACACCAACTTAAGTAAGGGTGTTAAAATATGTCAAATATTCTATTAGTAAATATTAAGTAATCAAATATTATGTTGGCTATAATTTAGACATTATAATAATTTGTCCAGATGTGTACAGTTATCATTCCTTTAATATATGAGGAATTATAAAACTTTTGTATATATTACCCTATTCTTTGAAATAATACATCATTCTTTAAACCATGCTCTTCAAAGAAACATCAATTAGAATATATGATGAGTTTTTCAAAGAAACATCACCAAAAATAGATTATACCAATAAAACACGAGTCAAATTCACATATAAAAAGAATTAATATTATCTTTAATCCAAAATTTTAAGACAATAAATTTATAAATATTCGTTCTTATATAATATTTTATTTTTTTATTTTTATTAAACGTGAAAGTTAGACTTATAATTTGATTCCCAACCATATGAAATGCTAAAATTAAAAGAGTAATTTAATTACTGCATCCTCCGACCCACTTTCTCCAAGAAGCTTAGTCAGCTTGAGGAATAAAATAATGTGAATGATTAGAGTTTGGATGAAAGGAGGAGTGGTGGCAGTGAAGAGTTATTTGTCTTGATATGATGATGATGTTGTAAACTGAAGAGAATACGAGGGTCCCATATTTATATTTTGCTTGGGAAGGCCATGCCAGTAATGCAATCTGAAGCAGTTTATGAATTTTGAGATGCTCAAGTACTGAAAGTACAGCAATGGATGAGTTAAGTCTGTAAAACCCAACTCCTTAATCAGACGCCAATATCACCTGTTTGCTCAGAAATGTATCCTAACATTCGGACATTTGGAATCAAATCAAACCCCAATAATGCACTAAGTATTCAATTATTCAACATACAATAATGGTAGTTTTGATCTGCAAGGGATCACTCAACAAGGCAAAGAGGAACTAAAGCGATTTGATGTTGCCATGTTATGCTTAATAATTACAAAAAGGAAAATATTAACTATACTTGAATGTCAATTGACGAAATTGACAAGCTTATTAAATTAGAGGTAAATGATTGTGTAATGAGTTATAGATTGAAGCCTTGACTCTGCCTTCCTTACCCCTAAAACTATGCCTGCAAATCTGTCTATTAACAGTATATACTATTCGAAATGGCAATGGTCACAAAGGAGCACATCATGTGTGAATTCATTGCTAGAAGTTCTACAAAGCAATATGGGCTGGTCAACATATCATTACATTAGTCGGCACAGATTTAAACTATACGCAAAATCATCATTTTCAAACCCTCCTAAAGGATAAACTAATCATACTTTATTACTAACAAGATAAGAATTTCACATGAATCAATACCAAAAGGAAAATTCAACTATCCCAACACTGGTGCTATTAAGCCATAATGGTCAAATGACTCGTATGGTTTTGCTTAAAGTATAATTAAGCAGTGCTAATGATGGTTTAATGAAAGTGCTTGGGTTGGTTTTGAACATGAAATGAGGTCAGCCTCAGTGTTTGACTCGGATTCATACTCATTAATTTACAAACAGATCTGTTATCAATTTTTATATTTTTTTTCTTTATGTACAGAGTATATTAATAAAGTAAATTACAAAAGTTTCTTCAAATAATGTAAAATTTATATTTTTAAGAATAAAAATCCTATCATGATTAACAATATGATTATGTTTTAATTAAGAAACTACATTTGATAATTAAGATGATGCATCACCTGAAAAGTGAAGGCCTTTTGTTGTAGACTTGTAGGCTAAAAACAAGCAGTAACTCCCAAAGCAAGCATTGACATAAGAAATTTTTTAATTAAATGTATCACCGTCAGTGACCTAATTCTAACGGCTGCTTACTTTTAAAGGGAACATATACTATTGGTTGATATCCAACTATGTATCCAATAAGGTGGGAAGTTTTGCTATAAATAGCCATAGGTACTTCCCACCCAAACCACAGCACAAAACAACACTTGTTATTATCTCTTTCCCTCTCTCACACTTCCACTCTATAACTTTTCATCACTTTTTTGCACCTTTCTCATCTAATGGCAATTCCAGTGATTGATTTTTCAAAGCTGAATGGAGAAGAAAGAGCCAAAACTATGGCCCAGATTGCGAATGGCTGTGAAGAGTGGGGATTTTTTCAGGTACTTACACTGTTTATGTTTCAAGGAATGGTTGATATGATGTTTAAAACATGTTTATGCATATCAAAACTCATGCTTTGTGTTACAGTTGATCAACCATGGCATTCCAGAGGAACTCCTTGAGAGGGTGAAGAAGGTTGCCTCTGAGTTTTATAAGCTGGAAAGAGAGGAGAATTTCAAGAAGTCGACATCAGTGAAGCTACTAAGTGATTTAGCTGAAAAGAAGGACAGTGAAAAGCAGGAGTATGTGGATTGGGAGGACGTTATCACTCTCCTTGATGATAACGAGTGGCCAGAAAAAACACCAGGCTTCAGGTATATAAATAAAGAAATTCAACAGTTCTTCATAATTCAAGAAAGTCAAACAAAAACCAAAAAAAAAAAAAAAAAGTTGAACATCACATAAAAAATTATATTTCATATGAGGAAGGACACCACCTATAATTTCATGCACACTCCCTTGTCATAATATATACTTTCTCTTATGTTCTTTTGTACAACTTCAAGCAAATAGGCCTAAATCAGAATTCAAGCCATCATACTCTTGATGACTAAAAATGGTCATTTCACCAAACATATAGATGACATGAAAGCAAACCTGAATATGGAAACCATAGACAGCGACCAAAGAACATACTAATTGAGTGGTGTCATGTCACAACACAATAGGTAGAGCTTCCTCATGATTGAATAACTGAATTTTGACATGGATGACAGGGAAACCATGGCGGAATATCGGCGTGAGTTGAAGAAATTGGCAGAGAGGATGATGGAAGTGATGGATGAGAATCTGGGGTTACCCAAAGGATACATCAAGAAGGCACTGAATGGTGGGGATGGAGAGGGTGCATTCTTTGGCACCAAGGTGAGCCATTACCCTCCATGTCCCCATCCAGAGCTTGTGAAAGGTCTGCGAGCTCACACTGATGCAGGAGGTGTTATCCTTCTCTTCCAAGATGACAAGGTTGGTGGCCTCCAGATGCTCAAAGATGGGCAATGGATTGATGTGCAACCTCTGCCAAATGCCATTGTGATCAACACCGGTGATCAGATTGAGGTCCTGAGCAATGGAAGATACAAGAGTTGTTGGCACAGGGTTCTGGCCACTCCAGATGGGAACAGAAGATCAATTGCCTCCTTCTATAACCCATCATTCAAGGCCACCATATGTCCTGCACCTCAACTCGTGGAAAAACAAGACCAACAAGTGGATGACACTTATCCTAAGTTTGTTTTTGGTGACTACATGTCTGTCTATGCTGAGCAGAAGTTCCTTCCCAAGGAACCAAGGTTCCGAGCTGTTAGGGCCATGTGAAGAAACCACTTGCTTTCTGCATAAAAAATACATTTGCTCCTCCCCCACTTTTTCCTTTTTTTTTTCTTTTTTTTCTTTGTTTCGGGTTTTGATACCATAAGATATGCTTGATAGTAGCAAAGAATACCATTTGGTTGTCATTCTCTACATAAATTTCTGCACAATCGAAAATCACCATGGGTATTTAGTATTGCCTTTTTCAGGATTTTGCCTCCTCCTGATGTCATGGGGGAACTAGTGTGTATCCATCTGTGCTTGCATGGTAAAATAGTTCTATTAGATGAATTCTGCTATAAAGTTGTCCATCATAAATTTCTCTTTATTCTTTCCTTTTCTATATGCTGTTGTTGTCTTGGTCTGCTTTCGGTTATTATCCACTAACACGAAGTAGAATAAACGCGATCATCTCCATATCCTGTTATATTTCCCAAAAAAAATGACAACCACGGTGCAGTTATCTTTCTCTTTTTTTTCTCGACGCAATCAATCACTATTAAATTTTGGGACAAGTACATGTTATGGAAATATCGAAGTATACATTTTTCTTTTCTTTAGCGAAGCTTTAACATAATAAAATTTATAATTGATTCAATTTTACACCCTTTTGCTTGTTAAGTAGATGAGTATATATTTCATAGGTCATCAAAATATCAAAAACTTGTAAATCATAAAATCCTTACAAGGAAATTGCAGAATACTTTGAAAAAGTTAGTGTAAATCCAGATAGATGACAGAAACTGTAACTCTGGATTTTTCTTCTTCCCGAAAGGGAGGCCATTGTTACACAAACATGTACATAATATGGCAGAATTTATGTTTGCCGGTAATTACATGTTGAAATAGAGAGAAAACATCCAAGGATAACGTGAATAATGGTGAACTTCGAAACACACCAATGAGCTGCTTCTGAGATCAATTGACAGCTTTCAATGTCAATACATATCATCTTGCCACAATAGTATGCATGGGAAGCCAATGTTAAAATAATGCAATAACTAGCACTCTATAGCAAAGTTGTGTATTCCTAACGTATATCTGTACATGTGAAGATAGCATCTTCGCTCTTCACTTTCACATGCTTTATAGAGCCTTTTGATCAAGCCTTTCATTCCAATTTAGGCAGCGAATTAAGCTATGAAACCAATCACCTGTTTGATCAAACTTGTTAACTGTTGGAAGTGGATACTGACTCATAGATATTCGTACCGAATCTCCTCTTGAAAGTTGCTGCCTTCTCTTTCCATCAAATGAAACCCAGGCATTGCTTCTTGCGTCCTGTGGAATCTGTGAGCAATAAACTTGTGTCACGCATATTATAATCACAAAATCTTAAATTAATTAGTTAACCCCTCAATTCCAAATCAAACAAAATAAATTGTCCCTAATTTACTTATCGTAATTACCATGTGACCTTAACCATGTAGCTGTTTTCAATACATGCCTGAGATAACTAAACATATCTGAAGAGGAACACTTTTTTGGCAAAGATGCATCATAAGCAATTAAACGTACAACTTTGTAACTAACTTCACCTTCAATTCAAGTTGTGCAGAGTCTGGAAGTATGACTGGTCTAAATGAGAGCGAATGTGGACAGATTGGGGTAAACAACATGCACGGAACATTTGGATGGACCTGCAGTTTTTTTTTTCATTAGAAAAATTTATCGATCAAAACAGTAACTAATTCAAGCCGATTTCATACTGTTGCAGAGTAGATAACATGCCACTAGAAGATTCGTGTACAAATAGAATTTAAGAGTTTATATTCACGGAAAAGAACCCATACAAGACTACTTCTATGAGGTTTCTATGCAACTAAAACTCTGAACACAAACTCTTTGGATAATGACTTATCTCATCATCCACAAATGGAATGAATTCACAGTTACATGATTGCATCTTCAGAGTCCCTTTCTCTAGCTATGTTCACTACTCTACTTTCCACATCATAGAAGCCACATACACAAGGAATAATAAAAACAAGAGCATTTTCTCTATAAGATAGTATAATGTACGTATAGACTACATGAAACTTCTTTTGGGAAAGGTTCCATAAGGAAGAAGGGCGGTCTCTACTTAAAATTGTTCTTTATTTTACAAAACAAGGACAAACCCAAAAGGTGGGTTTGAAGGAGAAAGGGACTGTGTCTTGGTGCAGTTATCTGCAACTCGCTCAGCTTTGTCAAATTTCAATCACCAACATTCCAAAGAATGTAAGAAAAGATTGTTTATTACAACTTAATTAATATCACGAGTTCCAGTTTTCTAAGAACACAATAATGATTCTCATCGGATTTCTTAATCTGCCTGTTGTAAATAGATGCTAATTTAGGATACAATCTCCCTGTATATATTCAGAATATATTTGTAATTATTAGGATAAATTTTATCTTTCCTATTTTCTCCATATTTCCCTTAATATGTTTAGTTTCCAGTAGTTCTATTTAATTTAGTAAAAATACAGCTCAAACCATGCTCCTAAAGAACTCAAGCTCAAGCTTACCATGGAACCTCCAGCAGCTGTAGAATAGGCAGTGCTTCCAGTAGGGGTGGCCACAATGACTCCATCAGCTTGTACCTGAAAGACATGACAATGATCGTATAGAATGAATGACACTGCTTCCTAAAGGTGTTTAAAGATACTAAAAGCTCTCATCACCAAATATAAAAGACAGAAATTTGGTGTGCAAATTACAATTACATAATCAAACATGCCTTGGTTATAAGTCTACCATGTTCATAACATTCAATCTTTGACAGGTATGGATTAGAACCCCGATCAACAACAACCTCATTGAGAATATCAAATACTTTCCCTGGTGCAGCTTTACCGTTTCGAAAAATTTCACATCGAAGACGCATTCTTAGAGTGATGTACACTCCATCTTGTGCACTATTACCATGGATAATTTGTTGTAAGTCCTGCTTGTAGTCTTCAAACTAGAAACAGAAAAAAGAATAGCAGTCAAATACATGGCCAAAAAGATACCAACATTTCTTTATGGCGAAATAAATGATGGATTTGAAAAGGCTTACATTATGGGAAGTCAGGAAACCAAGAGAACCAAGGTTAAATGACACAACAGGGGGAACAGCACCTCTGAACAGATTCGAAGCATGCAGTATAACACCATCTCCCCCCAAACAGGCTACAAAATCCACTTTCTCGTGTAGATCACTGAACCATAGGTATTAGATACATTAATCAATAATTTAATGAAACACAAATTTTACATAGTGGGAAAAGGTAGAGTCGATACACATAAATTCACAAACTCCAGTACCCAGTATCCTGACTATAGAAGGTCTGGACAAATCCAAACCCAGGAATGCTTGCAAATATATCATGCACATCTGGTTCCACAAATACATTCATTTTCTCTTGGTAATACAGAAAAGAAGCAACCTGCAGATTAGATACAGAAACTCTACTGAGAATGAATTTAACCAAACTAGTTATAAGAAATTCAGAACCAATATGTAGTTCCCAAAAGAATCACTAAGTACAAATGTTGTCAGAATACCAAATTAAGCTCAGAATAACATTACCCAATCCCCAGTTCATACATTCACAAGAAGATTTATTTCCTAATTTTGATTCCTTTGCTATGTAAGGAACATTTTAAAGAGAAAACAAAGACATTGTTATTACGGTATAAGATAAGGGGTAAAGGTTTGGAAAGTATATGAGAAGGAGAAGAAAGGTAGAAGGGCAGTGAGGCCGAACGGTATTGACTGTAAAGGTCGAACGGTGGAAGGCGTGGAGAGGTCTAGCCGAACGGTGGAAGGTGGTGAAGAGCTGGAGCCGAACGGTAGGAGGCAGGGGGAAGCAAGCCGAACGGAGGAAGGCAAGGAGCGACCAGGCCAAACGGTGGAAGGCAAGGAGCGACTAGGCCAAACGGTGGAAGGCAGGGAACGAGCAGGCCGAACGGTGGAGAAGGGAGAGCGACCAGGCCGAACGGTGGGAAGCAGCGAAGGACCTGAGCCGAATGGTTGAAGAGCTACCATCCTAACTGGTACAGCGGGTAGGATGGGCAGGAACTAATTATAGTAAAGGGAGCTATATTTGAGGAGAATATTCAGTATAAGTTAATTAGAGTAAATAAATATATATCCTATGGAAATATTCAATATAAGATATTTATAATTAAGGATATATGCTAGAATAGTATACGGGGGGATATTTACATTAAATATAGGGATATTTATATTAAATGCTGATATATTCTACGGAAACATTTAGTAAGAGATTGGCGGGAAATAATTAGTATAAATAAAGGTAGAGTCTAGGATTAAGGGGATGCTTTTGATTTGAGTTTTGTAAGAGAGGTTATGCTCTCAAGTGACTAACGATATGCTCCCAGTTATTGTGTGTTTTCTTTTACATCACACCAAATCCATGATAAAATTACATCACACATAGGAAAAAATACCTATTATGAAAAAAAACTCATGATTTCATTCACGAAGATCATTCCATACTTTGAACTCCATATACCATGAAAAAGGCAAATTCCTCAGCATATTAAAAAATTTATCCTTGGTCAATCCTCTCACATTCCAAAAAAGGCCTTTAGTATTAACCACAACTAGCTTTCTTTGAAAGATTTAGTATTAACTTTCTTTGACCAACCCCTACCAGATTTCCCTGTAGTTTGAATCGACTCATCATCCTTTTCAGTATTAGAATCTTTTTCCTCTCATCAAGCATACTGACCCATTAAGAAGATATTTTCAATTCCTCCACAAAACGAGTCTCTTTAGATGTCAAAGAATGGGGAATTGCCTTTGAACTACTATGAGTTGAATTTAATTGTTGTAATTTCTGCAAACTATTAATAAAGGGAGTGACATCATCTAAAGACGGCATACCAGCCAAAGAATCAGATTTCACTGGCACACCATGATCTAGATTCTTAATAAGAGAATACCCATTGACAACACAAATATTATCATAATTAACCACCACTAGCTCAGGTTGTGACTAAGCAACAGGTTGAACCACAATAGGTTGCACCATAAAAAAAAAAGGCTCCACCATAGACTCCATCACAGGCCTCACCATAGGCTCCACCATAGATTCTACCACTTAAGCTGAAAGGCCCTCAGTCTCATTCTATGCACCAATCACCTTAGGACGATAATGTTGTTGTATTTTTATGTCAACTATTTTCTCCCCAACAGAAATAACATTGGCATCCTATGCCTCATCAAGCGGCAACCCTCCCTTAAATCAGCCACCCACACCAAAGGTTCCAAATTTGCACCCCATTTCAACAATATAAGCGAACTTGCTCCAACCACGTGCCTACAAACGCTGCAGCCAAACAATGGTCATGGCTACAAACGCCCAAAAGCCTACACATCCACCCACTAGCTAGGGTTAGTGTTGGCAGCATGCAAAGTTAATTCAGTGCATCAATGTTATTTGACTCCAGCATGTCTTCATGAATTAAAACCATCATCGATAAGCTTGTTTAGCTCTGGAGAATGGTAAACAAGAAAGTTTAGAACTTCAAAAATTGAAGGGAGAAAAGTTAAGAATGTTTTATTAAATAGTCTATTTTGGAAGAATGCAACCACTTACCTCAAAGTTGTGTTGTTGGCCCTCTTACTATGGCCCTTTCATTAATGGATTAGGAGATAAAACTTGCAATGGATTTCACATGAGAAGATGGGTTGTACAAAAGAAGAAGATTAAAATTCAACTTTAATAATATTAAGAAAAAGTAAAATTTATAAACCTTTTCTTATTTAAAATTTAATATTTATCTAGTTATGAACTTGTCTAGAAAATCATTAATATGAGGTGGAATAATCAACTTCATAGGTCTTTGCATGCAACTACATATTACCTTAATCCCTATTCACACTATGAACCTCATTTCATAAACAATGATCCTATGGTGAAAGAGGGGTTGTATATATATGCATGAGAAGATTGGTCAAGGATGCCGAAGAAAGGAAAAAAGATTAATTTACAACTTATTGACTTCCATTATGCCAGAGGACTTCTTCTATGGGAGATGCAAAAAGATTGTAGGAAAGTTATGCTTCCTAGAGAATGGTGGGAGATGTTTGGAGATGGAACTCTAGAATTGAAGAGTGTTGGAAGTCTCACATCGATTAGAGATAAGGCCAATTTATAGTATATAAGTGGGTGCAAACCTCACCTTACAAGCCGGTTTTGTGGGGTTGAGTAAGGCTTAAAGTCCACTTTTTATCATGGTATCGGAGCCAGGTTAGAGCCTATCCTAGTGATATTTGTTGGTTGTTGGGTATATTGTTCCAACCACTATCGGACCACTCATTAATGTCTAGTCTCACGCTCAAGATGTATATACCTCGGCATGAGGGGGTGTGTTGGAAGTCCCACATTAACTAGAGATAAGGCCAATTTATAGTATATAACTGGGTGCAAACCTCACTTTACAAGCCGGTTTTGTAGGGTTGAGTTAGGCTTAAAGTTCACTTCGTAACAAAGAGATTTGTTATTCAAGTTGAGTTTGACTTGCAATTTTTATAGGTGTGAGCATAATTAGCACTCATTTGAAATGGTAATTCAAATTTATCATGTTATTTTGTGGTTTTAAATTTTCTTTATTTATTCAATTTCTAAAAATCCATATTTATTCATAGGTTCATACAAAAAAAAACAATTTGCATTAGAAAAAGATAAATGACTTGGTTTCTATCATGTATAACTTGAACTTGAAAAGTAAACAAATAAGAAAAATTGTTGATCTCCCACTTGATGGTATTGAGTCTAATAATGAATGGATAATGAAAGAGAGAGATAATGTTGAGATTGAGCAAGTTCAAGGTGAAGGTGATGATAGAATTATTGACTTAGCTGGACCAATTTCAAATGGTCCAACCCTTAATGCACTTGATCTTCATAATATAGTTTTTAAAGTCAATGTTGATGATGCACACTTATCATTTGAGGAAGAGCTAGATGGCAATAAAGATGATGGATATCTACGAGATTACGCCAAGGATCGGAGACCAAAAATTTGAAGATATTTTTCCACTGTTAGTTGTTTAATTGTCATGACCTTAAGAATGTATGTGTTACAATTATATGAACTTACTTATTTGGTGTGGTTTGAACTTATACAGTAGTCATGTGTGTTAAACTTGGTTATTTTAGAATTTCAAAACTATTGTTTACTATTTTTGATTAATTATGGTGTTATTTTTATGAGATACACTGTTAGGTTTATGAGTTTGAAACCTAACTTAGACAACCCACTCACACACTTATAGCAAGAAAATCAATTGTAAAAGAATGAATATTTGTATTCACATCAACAAATGTATGGTACAATCAGTATTTGGGAGCATAATCCCCCTCCACAGGACCTAGGTTCCTCTCTATACAACTAATGTTCAAACCCCCCCCCCCCCCCCCCCCAACAGACAATAGAATTCTATTTATACAAGTCTTTAATTCCCGCCCTTCCTAACTGCTAAAACAGTTAGACTATTAACTCTTCCTTTTCTCATACACTCTTCACTCCCTAACATACACTCTAAAGAGTTTATGATTTGGGCTTATGAGCGAACCTATGAGTTGAGTCTACGTAGGTCCCATGAGCCTACTTATGAGCGAATGTACGAGTTGAGTCTACATAGCTCCCATGAGTCTATGTAGACTCTCGAGTCTGATAACCTTGATTAAGCCCTTATAAAGGAGTTTGGGCCTAAATGAATCTCTACATACTTATGATTCTTCAAACTAGTGGATAAATGAATATGCAAGGTTGAGCAAAGATATAATTAAAGAGTACATATGAAAGGAACGTCAATGCTTGACAAATATCATGCTAAATCTTTGTCAAATAAATTGTTGTCACTAAGCTCCTTCCTTCATAGGGACATAGCAACTAATCTAAATGCCTCTCCCCTCCTGACTAAAGGACTTGTCCCTATGTGACCAAAACACAAATTCAAACCCAAACTTCATTGTTAGAACTATCTGGGCCATTGGAAGCAAAACAAAAGCTATTTTTAATGGCTGGAATGATTCTTAGAGGTGGAAAGAAAAGGAAAATACTACCTCTCTAGCTTCTTCCATGAGATGATCTCCTAGCTTTTTCAACACTAAAACAGTTTTTGGCGTAGATTTCCATAATAGCATCTGTTGTTGGGTGCTGGGATGAGTAAAGGCCAAAGAGGATTCACTCACCCTCTCTCTTGTACAAGAAAATCCATCCGTCCGTACTAAGAACATCTCTGCTTTCTTCCTCGACTGCACCCTTACCACCCCAGTTGATGATGCACACATGTCTCCTTCAATAAGCCCCAAGTCTTCATCTCGTAAGGCTAACCTAGCCTTATCTTTATCATCTCCCGTCCTTTGGGAGTTAGTATTCACATTATCAATATCATTGTTCACAGTAGTAGAGATATTGGCATCAGCCCTGTAATTCATTTCCCCCTCACTATACCCATTAATTGTTGTCCTGGCAGAATGGGAATTACTCATACTCGCTGACCCATTGGAACTTTTCGCTCGGCCCACAATTTTAGGTTCAAAGCTCCTTGACTCTGGCAGACATTCCACTCTTTTAACCTGATAACTGAAATAACAGGGTTTTGACATCTTCCTACTTCCCAAAAATGTGGACATGTCCCTTTTGGAAAAAATATCAAAAGGAGGAATTTGAGCTTCTAAAGGGTTAATTTTACTGGAGAAACTTGGAAAAGATCCTTCCCCAGAAGCACCAGTGACTTGTGATGAGGCCGAACTATCAGCAGTAAGTTGACTTATGCCCCCATTGCTTTTTGTTTTTTCATTATTCGTCTTTAAAGAGTTACATGAGTCAAAGGAGGCAGCAGAACCATGTGTCGCACCCTCGCGCAGCAAATTGGTATCCTTTTCCTGGAAGGACCCCTCGGCAATCATTGAGTCCTCCATTTTTCCAGATCCATTTGTGGAATCTGATAACACGACACTGGAAATAACTGATTGATTAGAAACAAGCTCTGATGTAGTACGTGTAATGTACTGCCTCCATCT
Source organism: Vigna mungo (assembly GCA_036885675.1). Classification (NCBI taxonomy): domain Eukaryota; kingdom Viridiplantae; phylum Streptophyta; class Magnoliopsida; order Fabales; family Fabaceae; genus Vigna; species Vigna mungo. Next base: position 33,780,364 of record CP144699.1, read on the forward strand.
AGAGACCATGGCAGATGTTCTCCAAATTCCTTCCTTGCTATGAAGATAAATTGGTCTTTTACTGCAATTTGAAACATAAGATGCAAACCTCTCAACCTGTTCCATCGTAGGTGCAGTCCCATCTTTAACAGGGATCCTGACCAACTCAATACTTCCAGATGAAATAGCATCATACACAGCTGCTTGATAGAAGCTATCTTTTACATCTTCTTCTCTGAGATCTATGATGGTCTTATATCCTTTATTAAGTAACCACTTTAGACCTTCTTCCGTTACCTGCCCGCCTGTCCAAAAAGCTGCTTCAGATTCTTTGGATTCCATGTCCTCTATGGGAGTGTATAAACACACAGGACTCCAATTCGCGAGCAGCGAAGGACATGGACAATCCTCTCCACGAGGAAAGCCAGAATCATAGCACAGATTCTTCAGTCTCTGAAGTTTCCTCCAGACATCCAAGTTCCGATCATCACCAGGAACTAAATAGTTCTCAAGAGCAACATGCAAGCTCTCACAACACCTCTTCATCTCGCTCCTGAAAAGGGCAAGTGGAGGAAGTGTATCCTCCATCGCACCAACCTCTGCAGCACGAAAGGGAGTCACAATCGATGATCTTCCAGAAAGAAGATCCCGCCTCCCACTATTCACAAGGGCCACAATGCATCCAAGGACAGATACTATTTTATCCTCTAGAAGCCGTTTCTCGTCAGACGGAACTTCATAGGAAACACTACATTCGACAGTGATCGGGTTACACAAGGCATCCACTAAAGCAGAATGAAGGCTTTCAGAATTCCTAAAGATCCTACAATATGCCTCCACTTCAGCAATATCACCCGGAAATGGACCCATCCAAGGCAACCGTGATGGAACATGCGATTGAACGGAATTCAAACACTGCAAAATGCAAACAAAAACATTTAAAAATTTGAAAAAAAGTAATATCAGTACATGGCAACAAAAGTTTACAACGGTGAATTCATGCATGAGTATAAACCCTTAATATGAAAACGACGATTTATTCACAGAACACAATTGGGTAGTCAAATATTTATGTTTTGTGCACATGGGGTTTAATTTAACACTTAAACTTTGTGAACAAGTGGAAAGATGAAAGGAGGAGTAAGTGAAAGAAACCTGAGAGTGAGAATGAAATCCGAAATTGGAGAAAGAATTGGAAAGTTGAGCACTGAGGAGGTGTGTGTTCCTTCGAAGTTGGAAGCGGAAAGGCAACAGTCTGATGTTGTCAATGCCAGAGAACACAGACACGACGGTCGGAGTAATCCGGTCGGCGGAGAACACCATGTGGCACGTGCAGACAGCGCGAGCTATCATGGGAATTCAATAACAGAAACAACCGCAGAAGCACTTTGAGAATGAGAATATTTGGGTTTGGATGTCCTTTTCTTTGATTTTGATGGACATTGCCTTTCTATAAAAACATGAAATTAATGTTACTTGTTTTTTTCTTTCTGAGTTTACTTTTTTTTCTATATTTTTTTTATCTTTTAATTTTTAATCAAAATTTTATTAGTATTTTCTTTCTAATTATTTTCTTGAAAATATGGTTACTATTCGTCATCACATATTGCACGTTAGCAATGTTGTTAGCAAATAGTACTTGTTTCGGATGTAGTGCACACAACATATCTTATTCTCATAATTGTTTCATTATTCAATTTTATAATATTCAAAATGGGTCAAATTATAATCTTGGTATTTATCTTACACAAAATCACATCAACCTTTTTCGTGAAATATAATTTAAAACATTTCATAATATGCATTTTGTTTCGGTTAAATTGGTTTGGGGTCGGTCATCTTTTCTTGTTCTTCTTTTTTTCGATCACACATATTCCGACGTAAGTCAGATATGTTTCATAAAGAGATCTATATTTTATTATGATAGAAAATGATGATTACTTGTACATCTATTATATATTTATAGGACTTGCGACAACTCCATTGATTAAACACTAGTGCAGTATATTTTTAGGTAATCAAATTTAATAATTAATAATCCATATATTTTTAAAGACAATATGACCATTAATACCTGTTAATATACTTATTAACTGCTCATAAATTATTATTAACTCGAATCGGTATATTTAAACATTTATAACATTATTAAAATTCAATCAAATAGGAGTCATACATTTAAAAGATATTAAAACAAGTGAAATTAAATTTTACACAATGAAATATTACTTAAGGAGCTATTACCACTTGAATAACATTTCTTATCAGAAAGAGAATTGATTTGATTACTCACTAAAATGTTCAAATGATAAATCATCACATTGTAGATTGAGTAAACCTTTTAGCATTTAAGCACTACACTCTTATAAGATAGATTTTCTTTTTATCCTAATCGCTTAAGCAACCATCCATAGTTTATAAAAGAATGAGAATTGATTTATCTACCACTCAAAATACGAAAAGCATTGAACATTAATTATTATGGCTTTTGCGATGAGTAAGGAACCTCTAACACAAAATTTGGTGCCCACTTTTTTAATGTTATTCCAGCTTCATATATTAGCACACCTCACAAATTTTCAAATTGATCAAAACTCATTGTTGTTACAAAAGAAGAAAGAATGAAATATTGTATTTCTTATTGAATGATAAGGGAGAGAGTACAATTGATATATATATATATAATTGTTCAGAGCAATATAAAAAAGGAATATAAGTATAAAAATATATGAACATAAATGCACGGATATGAGCAGAGAATAAAATAATTCCAATATCCTCCCTCAAGCTGCAACATATATATCCTTAATGCTCAGCTTGGACAACAAAGATTGAAATTGTGTTGGATGCAAAGCTTTAGTATGAATGTTTGCAAGTTGTGATGAAGTAGAAATAGGCAGGAGCTTAATTACACCAGCTTGAACTTTATCCCTTATGAGATGACAATCAATTTCAATGTGCTTTGTCCTCTCATGCATGGCTGGATTCTGCGCAATTCGTATAGCAGATTGATTGTCACAAAACAGAGGAACTGGTTGTGGCAGAGGCTGTTTCAAATCATGGAGCAGATACAAAAGCCATTGAATTTCACATGTTGTGGAAGCTAAGGCTCTATATTATGCTTCAGTTGATGATCTAGATATAGTACCTTGCTTCTTGGATTTCCAGCTGATTAAGGATGCACCATAGAACACACTAAAACCAGTCACAAACCTTCTAGTATCAGGGCAAGCAGCCCAATCAGAATCACTAAAAGCCTTGAGAGAATGTTTTGTGTTGGAGGGAAAGAATAATCCTTGTCCTGGATTTTTTTTTATATATCTCAGGATCCTTATTGCTGCTGCATAGTGATCTTCCAAAGGATTGGAAAGAAATTGACTTAGAGTACTAACAACAAAACATAAATCTAGTCTTGTGTTGGTTAGATATAATAACCTGCCAAGAAGTCTTCTATAGGCTTGCACATCTGAACAGGGTTTTCCTTCTATCTTGGAGAATTTTGTGTCTGGCTGTAGGGGAGTAGAAACAGGTTGACATCCCAACAATCCTGCATCTTCTAGTAACTCTAGAGCATACTTCCTTTGTGATAAATTAATGCCCTGTTGAGATCTTGCAATTTCTAAGCCCAGAAAATACTTGAGTTGGCCTAGGTCTTTAATTTTGAACTTTGCATTCAATAGAGCCTTCACAGTTTGGATTTCCTGGATGTCATCACCTGCCAAAACTATATCATCTACATAAACAAGTAAGATAGTGATATGAGCATAATCACTTTTGACAAACAGTGAATAATCTGATTTTGATTGTATGTAGCCCAAAGAAAGTAAAGTAGTTGTCAACTTGTAATTCCATTGTCTAGAGGCCTGCTTGAGCCCATATAAAGACTTCAACAACTTGCAAACTTGGCCTGGTTTTTCTGTTTTGTAGCCAAGAGGAACAGACATGTATACCTCTTCATCTAGATCCCCATGTAAAAAGGCATTATTGACATCTAGTTGATGTAAATACCAATGTTTGGAAGCTGCTAAAGCCAGAACCAATCTTACTGTTGTGAGTTTGACAACAGGTGAAAAAGTCTCAAAGTAATTTAAGCCTTCATGTTGTGTGTAGCCTTTGGCTACTAACCTTGCCTTATATCGTTCAGTACTCCCATCAGCATGCCTCTTTATTTTGTATTACCCATTTACATCTAATAGGTTGTTTTCCATAAGGTATATCAGTCAAAACCCAAGTTTTGGTATTTTCTAAAGCTGCAATTTCTTGATCCATGGCATTTCTCCAACAATCATGTTTGATGGCTTGGTTATAGGTTTTAGGTTCACTAACTTGGGAAAGATTAAAGACATATAATTTATGAAGAGATGATAATGCATCATATGAGACATATGAAGAGATAGGATATAAGGTACCTGTGGATGACTGAGTGGCGGAAGAAGTAGATAACATGTTGCAATGATAGTCCTGCAAATAAGATAGTTTATGTGTTGGCCTGGTTGATTTCCTTTGTGGAGTAGTAGTGGCAGGTTCAACAGAAACAGGTTGAGAAGAAAAACTAACAGGGTCTGGAACAATAAAAGGAGGAGATGTAAGTGGTAAAGAGGGTTTATCAAAACCTTCTGAGAAAAGAGGTGATGGAGATGAATTGATTTTGGTGACCAAATCCAATGAATTTAAATTTTGTGTACCAATAGGTGAGTGCTTGTCACTAGTAAGAAAAGGAAATATGTTTTCATAAAATACTACATTCCTTGATAGAAAAATTTTCCTTGAGTTGAAATCTAACAAAAGGTAGCCTTTCACTCCTGTTTTAAAACCAAGTAAAACACATTTTCTTGCACGAGGTTGAAATTTTGTTTTATGTGCTTGAAGAGTTGAAGCATAGCAAAGTGAGCCAAAAACTCGCAAGTAAGTAATGTCAGGTTTAACATTGTGTAACAGGTGAGATGGAGAAAAATATGCCAAAACTGTGGAAGGTAAAATATTAATGAGTTGCACAACATAACGAATAGCAAAAGACCAGAAAACTATTAGCAAATGGGATTGAAACATTAAAGATCTAGCAACATTGAGAATGTGTTGATGTTTTCTCTCAACAACTCCATTTTGTTGAGTGTTTCAACCCAAGATAATTGATGTTGTATCCCTTTTTGTCTATAAAAATCTGTCATTGCAAACTCATTACCACTATCTGATCTAACAGCTTTTACATCAATGCCAAATTGAGTTTTGATATAAGAAATAAAGCCAATAAGTTGTGATCTTGTATCAGACTTACTTGCCATCAATTTAATCCATGAGAATCTAGACATATCATCCACTACAGTTAAGAAATATTTGAAACCATCAACAAAAGAAGTACAATATGGCCCCCAAATATCAACATGAATTAAATCAAAAGGAGCTTTTGAAACAGTAGTACTTAATTAAAAAGGCAATTTTCTTTGCTTAGAATAGTGACAAGTATCACAAGGAGTGGATTTTGTATCAGGTAAAGTGGCATACATTATGCGTAATTTGGTATAACAAGAAGAAGAAGGATTCCCTAATCTAGAGTGTCAAATATCTGTAGAGTCAGGTCTTATTGTAGAACAAGCAATAGAATTCTCAGGAGAAATAGAAGTTGGTGAAGTAAGGGGTGTGGATGCAGGAACTATCATGACATACAAGTCATCTCTTTCTTCAGCTTTCCCAATCATCTGTAGGGTTGACTTGTCCTGTATTTCACATGAAAATTCAGAAATGATAATTTTACAAGATAGAGGTTTAGTTAACTTTGTGACCGAAATAAGATTGACTGAAAAATTAGGAACAAACAAGACATTATGTAAGGTAAGGTGTGGGCCAAGAGAAACTGTGCCAGAAAAATGGGCAAATGAAGAGTTTTTGTTGGGTAGAGAAATTGCAATTGGTGAGATTTTATGATAAGAAATCAAATGAGACAAAGAACTGGATATATGATTACTAGCACTTGTGTCTAGAATCCATTGGGAAGAGATATTACCTTGATCCTGAGAAGAAGTGGAAACATTATGAGAACTCACTAGACCAGTAGAATGTGTGACTGTGGGATTAGATTGAGGAAGAAGTGCCAATAGACCTTGAATTTGCTCTTGAGAAAGTCCCAAAGTTGAGGAATGTGACTGCGCCTGAGAATTATTAGAAGAAGAAACAACTGCAGAAGCCATTGAAGGAGAAGAAATTGTAGGAAAGCCAAGAACGAGAGGTAGAAGATGAAGATTTTGGTAGTAAGAGAATTGGTTGCGGAAGAATGTGATCAAGAATTAATTTTCTTCTGATACCATGTTACAAAAGAAGAAAGAATGAAATATTGTATTTCTTATTGAATGATAAGGAGAGAGTATAATTGATATATATAATTGTTCAGAGCAATATAAAAAAGGAATATAAGTATAAAAATATATGAACATAAATGCACTGATATGAACAGAGAATAAAATAATTCCAATAATTGTTATCATCTAAAACCATTTCCTTTTTTTATCAATTCTATTCAAAATAAAGCATATTTTGATCCATTAATGGTTCCAACTCTTAAAACTTAAAATACAATTAAGAACTAGTTTTCATATGATAAGATTATTAAAATTGGTAACAATTACAAATTCAATACAATCATCCATCACAATCATTAACATCAAACTATAAATACGTTAAAGTTTCAATTTCCAACAACCTAACATCTCTGTCAATCCACTTTCATAACTTTATTCACAATTTTAAAGCATCAACATAAATATTATACATATGAAAATTCTTTCCTGACAGTTTTCATGAAATAAAATGGAATAATTTAAGTTAATTTTTCTTACTTGAAGTTTTGGGACGAGATCGACGATTTAATACTATATGAGTTACTTAGATTCCAAAAATTGTCTCAAAATTCTAATCTTCTCAAAATTATTTGTCCAAGGAAATTACTTATACAAGACACTTTAATGTCAAAGTCAATTCAATTCTTAGCATATCAAATATCAATGATGTAATAAATGTAGATCACCTACCTCTTTACCTCAAACCTAATTATAGCCCAATTGTCGCCATTACAATTTACTTCTAAGTGGGTTAGCTTTAGGGTTAATTGTCTTAACCAATGACTTTTTGGTTCACCTCCTTGACCATTCGGTTCATATGGTGGCTCGCTCATGGATCTGAATGGGTATTGATTGCCCAGTCTATGGCTAACCAAATGGTCATACGATACACATTCATCCTAAGCCCGAGCCTGAAATTACTAGAGAAGGGGTTTGTATTTGGATGAATAGTGCTAGTTGTTCATGCCGTTTTAGGGAGCTTCCAGACGTTCAGCCTGCCTATTGGATGCTTTTCGAACTATTCAAAAATATGACCTTTGAGGGGAGAACGTGTGGCGCTTCGAATCTCATGCTTATCAAAATTCAAAGAATCGAACGCTATGAGCCATCAGATATGGCTTGATCTAACGGCTGAGGGTGATTGGCAAGGGAGGCTTTTGTGGCTATAAATAGGGGTGAGCCCCGTCTGACATTTTCACCTTTGGTCTGATACTTTCTTTTTCCAACCAATCATTCTTCAAACTTTAGGTAATAATGTTGGCCATCGAATTATCTTCGTTTGTGGAGTCCAAAGAAAAGATCAATCGAGGGTATGTGAACGACGCTTCTTCGTTATTGGTGTCAATGTCTGTTGTCTCTCCTGTTTTGGGATCAACCGAACAAGACATGGATCCGGTCAGTTGTGTAGCTAGTATAGATACCAACAAGGTTGTACCTACTGACGAGGTTGAGGTCATCGTTGAGTTGGAAATCAATGTTGCTAATATCAATCTCTCCTAGTCATTCCAGGTTATGTCTGGGCATCCCGTGAAGTTGAGGAATATGTGACATGCTTCCGTATGGGACACTAGTTGAAGTGGTGGGCCGAACGGACTTCGCAGAGAATGCCTAGATGTTCAAGTTGATCGTGTGCAAGGAGAATGAGCGGTTATATCATGGGAAAGGAAGTTGTCCTATAGACTTCTTCATGTATGTTTGTCTCTTTAACGACCTATTCGTTTGTTTTCTTTTCAATGAATTTCAAATGGGTGTATTGCGGAAGCTCAACGTGGCGTCTACCTAATTACAGCCAAACAATTGGGCTTGATAGAAGTGTTTGAGGTGCTCTACTCGGCCCTAGACCTCACTCCCACTTCCCCTATATTTCTACATTATTTTCGCACTCGCTCCAACACTGAAAAAAGTTGGGTCTCCCTAATACCTAAACAAAACAAGGGAGGTGGTTATTTTCCTTATTCATTACTTCATTTAAGGGATTTAAGATCAAGTACTTCAAGGTGGGAATAATGGAGACAGATTGACCTAACATTTTTTTTTAGGTTGAGCGGGCCAAGTTTCCTTTGTACTAGACAAAGAGTCCAAGAAAAATAACTTCATGGCAGAAGTTGACGATGACAACGAATGAATTTGAAGCAGTGGAATTGATTGACGAGCTCCCTCGCCACCTTCCTTCCTAACGGCTCATCATGTGTTATGGATCGGCTAACCTCTACAATGAGGTGTTTAGTAAACTTTCTTTATCAATGTTTGATGATTGCTCAGTGTTAACATACTAGATTTCTCTTAATTTTTGGAAATCATGACTTCTTGCAATCCAAAATTAAGGATCTTTTCAAGAGAATAACCATTCGGCAAGCAGTTGGTGGCAGTGGTGTTATTGGTGTCAATTCTTCGAGCACTCAGCCTATGGGTCGCTTTATATACTAGATTTCTCTTAATTTTTAGAAATCATGACTTCTTGCAATCCAAAATTAAGGATCTTTTCAAGAGAATAACCATTTGGCAAGCAGTTGGTGGCAATGGTGTTATTGGTGTCAATTCTTCGAGCACTCAGCCTATGGGTCGCTTTACTTCTGATGCTCAAAAACTCAGCCGCCTAGCTACCACTGAGGGGACACAATGGCAAGTCACTGATCGTCCTGCCTTCGAACGTCAACCTAAGCAACCTCCACCAGCCTAAACAAATCTTGCCCTTGAGCCTACACCAATAACAGTCGTCCATCCCGATATGTAGGAAGGCTGTGAAGCGGAAATGGGAAAGCGGAAGTCTCACTGTCAAGGTGAGAAGTTTTCTTCCTCTCACAAGAAGAGTAGCAAGGACAACAATGTCTCTCGGCCTCTAACAAAGGACATCCTTGGCATCGAACTCCACTTGGATGCTAAGGTATCTTTCAATTTGTCTGAAGGAGAGTAAGATATGGTGAGAAACATGTCTCACCAAAAGCATTGGATGTTGCATTCGAATTGAGTATGTTAGATATATTATTTTTATCTTATCGTTATCTTTTATCTTTAGTTTGTTTGTTGTTATTTCTTATTTGTATTTTGGATTTAATCCATATTTCTTCTATTATAAATACAGTATCATATGTGTATATTCAATATAAGAAAGATTAATCACATATATAGTTTTTACTATATTCAACATGAATTCTAGAACCTAAAGTTTTGAGAAAATTTTTTTACCATCTCTACCACTATACCTGCCTGACAACGATACCATGTATTGTTCTTTGAATAATAATGACCTAATTACAATCGAATTCTAAATAATTAGATTTTATCTTAGAGTTAATTGTCCTACTTAATAGCCGATCAGTTCATCTCTTTGATTGTCCAATCCTTATGTGGCTAGCTCACAAATCTAAATGTGAATTAACTATTCAATATGAGTGACGGACGAATATAAGTTGCATTTCATAAATTTTTTCTCTTCAAACAAACCTACTTTTAAATAATAGAATAAGTTGAAGATGCCAATAAATCTTACATATTTCTCTTAAGAAATCAAATATAACAATTAGTATGTTACAGTAAATATCACATGGGCAGAATTTAAAAAACTAATTGAACAAAAGGTTATCTCAAATCAAATCTCAATTATTTTCTGACCTGTGTACTTAAAAAAAAGTGAATCATTTAAATAATCTAAAAAGAACATAAAGTGAATTAGAATTTGTAGGGATGATATTTAAAAATATAAATAAAATATCTTTAATTATATATATCTAGCATTTTAATCTAAAATGTAATTATTACTTTTTATCACCTTTAAACTTTATCCTCTAATATTCATAAAAACAATTCTTATAATAGATCACAAAAAAGTAATGTTAATAATAATTAAAAGTTATTTAAATATTTTTTGTTGTACAGTGTTTATAGAAAATTTATGCTTGTGTAGTTTTATTTGAAATTATTTATATTTTAGAGAAAATAATATTTAGATAAGTTTAATAGTTTTTTTTTACCATAAATATAAAAATTATATACAGTTATTTTTTAAAAGAAAAATAACAAGTTTGAGCCTTTAAACTAATTTGTTTTAGGAAAATTGGTAGAATAATTAAAGTGAGTATTTTCATTACTCTTTAGTCTATAAATTAACAATATGTGTAAGCTTAGATGTGCAAAGCTGACCGTAATCTTGTTAATATTTCTTTTATTTCGTAATATTTTTCTTTTTTAAGAAATATTTATGTATAATCTTTTACGGACACTGAAGATGAAATTTTTTTTTAGCAATTTCTAAATAGACGTTTGTGAATAGCGGAATGGGCATGAGAAACATATAAAAGTGTGTAAGTAGTACTCATATCATCCATATTAATTTAAACAATTTTTCTTTCCGCCATTTTTCTTTTCTTTACTTTTATTTCTACCCTCGTTTCAATCCAAACAAATTTATTATTTCTACTTCATACAATAACATTATTCATTTAACTTTTTAATAAAATGTAACATATTAAAATCAAAACATATTCAGAATAAAATTTAGATATAAAATAACCGTATTCATAAACCGCGTCCACAACTCTAAATTTAGTTGTGATAAAAAATTCACACCTGAGAAGCTGATGAAAAAAAAAATCTTACAAATTTCTAACCCAATAGCCCTTCAATTTACACATTATTTATGCAACCATTTTAATTTGATAATGAAAATTTTCTATAAAATAAAATGTAAAATAAATTAGCATTTCGAATTTTTATTTCAATAAAATAAAATGTACTTTTATTCATCCAGTACACTAAAATTGGGTTAACGAGGGCTCGTTACGAAAGCATACAAATTTCCTTAAATAATATTTGGTTTGGAAGTAAGCTAATGTAACTTTCTCTACTCAACACGTTTATGAATTCATGTTATGCATGGTTAACTTCCGAAAATTGCCTTAGTAGAGAGGAACAGTTGCCTTAGAGAAAGCGTAAGAGCCAAATAAGAAGCTTGGCCAATATCACTAACAATAAATCTATCTATATTTGGAAGAACATTCATTGCAAGGATATATACTTACAAAAATGATAGGAAGGGAACTATTTGATAGAGAAGGGGATAAGAAGGAAATTGAAAAGAAAAAAAAAATAAAGGGACATTGGGCTTGGTAAACCTCTAAACCTACATGATATCACGTTAGCTTGAATGTTGAAGATCAGGAACAGATGTTGGCTGAAGACTTGATTTGTTGGAAAGTGGCCCTGAGGACTGCTGCTTTAAGGACCTAGGTCTTTCTTCTCCCTGCAAGGAAGCCACCTTCTCAGCAACTAAATGTGCTTCTAACTCAAGTTCTGGTTTTCTCTTTACCTTCTTTGTTAGCACACCTTCTGCAACCCTGACATCATCCACGGAACTGCTTGAACTTCCCTTTGCTTTTTCTTGTTTTAGACCATTTATTGGACTGGGTACCCGGCCAGTTGGGCTTGCATTAGAAACTTGCTTGCTCCCTGAAGTAAAACCATGACTGCTGGACTCGGGAGCTGATCTCTCTCGCAGGTTCTGTTGTGAAGTAATTGAAATGGCATCAAATCGAACGTTCTCCTCTTGCTTAGGTGCCAGCAACTTTTTCCTCTTAATTTTTTCCTGGTCCTGACAGCAACCGAGCAAACCCATGAGATCAAAATCAATATGAAATCCCGATGATCCTCTGGGCATAAAAAGAATCAAATGTTATTTTTTCACTTTTTTAAAGTTTAATAAATCATTTGATTCCTACTTTTGGAGGATTGGTTCAAAATGATCCTACCTTTTAAAAAAGTTCAATAAGACCCCATATTTCATTAAAAAATGTTCAATAAGATACTTTTGACTCACGGCATTAAATCAATTTTATAAGTTTGAATTAGATTTAAATTCACTTTCAAAGATGATATCAAAACCTATCCGAGCAAGTTTTGTTAGATCTATCATGTCATCACTATTGGACCACCTAAATGTAATTTCATGCTCAAGATATCTAAGCCTCGGTATATAAATGGATACCCACAAACTGATTTTGTAGGATTGAATCAGGTGTAAATTTACTCTCTAAGAGAAAGTATACAGTATGAACAATGTAGAGAAACTAAAGGAAATCAAAACTAGGAGGCATCGTGAGAAAAAAGAAACATGATCCTTGGAGCTACCTAGTTTTGTAAGCCTAAACAGTCTCAGTTGTCTGAATTAACATCAACTTTATAGTTTGAAATGCGATATGTCCTTCCAGTAGAGAAGATAGATGTAATTGAAATAGAATACCATGAAATGAAACCGGTGAAGGAAGTTTCCACTGCCTATATGATGTTCATAACTAATTTCTATGGGTAATCATTTTAAAACTTCCAATACAACAAGAACAATAGCTTTATCCTCCTAGGTAACTCCAGTAGCAAGGACTAAAAACCAAATTCTCAAGGATTACTATTCACTGAGATCACTTTTCATAATTTCCTCCAAAGTTCCTTGTAGCATATCTCTATCATATAGGATTTTACAGCCTAGAGCACAGACAATCTTCTATTGAGAGAAAGTGAGGTTTGAATAATGCTCCCCTAATATAAAAATCATTATTAACTGCAAAAGCCATACCTTATGCTTGTTGTACAGTGCTCTGCGCCTCTCTTTTGCCCTGCAAATTCCGCGTTTGATCCCATGGTTGTCCATGTGACCACTGGGCCATAGTTCTGCAAGCTGGAGACAAGAAAATTAAAAGTTAAGAAAATATATATTTGTTCATAGAAAGCAAACAGATTAACTTCACACAAGTCACAGCAAAAATTAAACACATATTAACTATTAAGTGGAACAAATGCCACGAAAGACCCGAGTTGTTTGTTGGGAAAAAATGTGCTAGTCAAAGAAAGCTCCCTGAATGTATATTTCATAATACTACTAAGTTCTCAAGACAAAATTGCAAACATTTTAATCATTTACAAACATAAAAACCAAGTTGATTTGACTTTTTGATCCTCAGCATAAAAAATACAATGCAAACAACCCAGTAGCTCTGAAAAACCAGTATTGAGAGGAAGGTTTAGAAAATTTGAACCACCTCAGCATACAACTTTCTGATCTGTGGACCTGCGTTTTCATCCAACCCCTACAGCAATCACAAGCAAGGTTCAATAAGAAAGCTTTATCACAACCAAGAATTTCAAGATAAATATCTATAGATGAAATCTATACATCGACAAAAATATCGTAGAGATCACAGATCTTGTCCTCCAATGCAGCATCCATGGCAAACTTTCTTTTTGTATTAGTTTTTCCATCAGGACCAAATTCTTGAAAATCACCAGATGCTTCACCTTTCAGCTGCTGCTGAAGTGCCCAAAAACACCATGTGTTCAAAATTAAATTATCAAAATATCAGTTCAGCAAATATATGAGTGCATGTCAATATAAGTGCAAACATAAAAGGATGCATAAAGAAAACACAAATTTGAGTAACATAACTAAAACCGATTAAATCCCTTTCCAATGATCCATAGGAAAAGCAACCAGAAAAATTATAACAGGATAAATAATACGAATTGTGATGAGGGGACATAAACAATAATGATGAACCACAAAGGCTACAACGATGAACATGCTAAACACACCAAAGAACACATCACATGATGGTGACAGATAAAACTGTTGAGATTAAGAACAGAGAGGATCTATATTAGATAAGTGAAGAGCTTATGTTAACCCTTCTTCTTCATCCTTTATTTATAGGATTATAACAATGGAATACACCTCACACACAACTAATACAGAATTCACACACAGCTAATACACAACTCACTCAGCTAATTATTCTAACACTCCCTCTCAGACTGAAACATCAAATTGTATGTACCAAGTTTGGAATAAATAAACACAATCCGAGATCTCTTTAAGAACTTAGTCAACACATACATAAGTTAGTCATTTAATACAACAAAATCAACTTTTCCCAAATGAGAAAATAGACGTGGGAACTTCAACTTAGAACAAGATGTATGCTTTAGACCATCGAGAGAATATCTATAAAAAAAATTGGACTCACAAACCAGCATAGCCAAACAGACTCCTCCTGAAATATATGACTCGTCTTCAAGACTGTACAACAAACAGAGGTCACCAGATAGCCAAAATGCGAACACAAGTCAACGAACAACTAACAACAGCTGTGGAGAATAAAATTGGACAACACTCGAAAAGCACGAAACTTCAACTAGGATGATTTTGACAAAGGATGTTACCATTAGTAGTGGGCAACGACCAGCAGTGGCAGAGCGATAGACTGGGCAGACTAGATTGTCATCTTCACCTCCATTCACCAATAGATCATGACTCTTCAATTCCATAATCTCCAGACCTTTAACCCCTCACGTGGAGCACTCAAAGACACATTCAACCAACAAATTTCCCATTCATCATTATCCTTCATCCAACTTAGAAAACACCATTAACCTACAAATAGAGAACCATAGATCACGATTCCCTCCACCATGGCCATTCATTATTTTCTTCCAAATTAACCATCTACACATGCACATAAAGAATCCCAGTTTTCTCCATCACCCATCGAAAAAGGTGAAACTTTAACACATCCTAACCTTAAAACTGAAGGGAAAGAGGTTAAACTCCAAGAGGGTAAAGAAGAAGTGAGAGAAAGCAACGAAAGCTTAGAACTTTCTTCCACTCGAGAAATGTTCACAGCTTCAAAACTAGAAAACGACTACAAAGGTCTCCCTGGTCGACGACATTACAGTGACTGCTTATGGAGGGTCAGAAATGAGAGATGGGTACGACGACAGCTATAGAGGTGGCATAGTGACGTTCGGATGGGAGGACAACGGCACTTGGGCAGCATGCATTGGATTGTAGTGCTCAGAGATGTCACGGGTGGCAGCACGTCGCGACAAACTAGACTTTGACACCAACGGGCTTGGTCATCGCTTTGAGTGGCGATCCAGATCCAGTGGTCGCCGGACGTAACTGACAATGGACAGCAGTGGACAAAGGTAGCGGACAGTGGACAACAGTGAAATAGACATTGCAGATAACTGAAATTAGGAGAGCAAGACTAAGGTACTTAGCCACGAGTGTTGAAAAACAAAATTTTTAGTGTCAGTCACCGCTGATAGCAAAGATAGTTTGGAAGAAACTCAGACAACCAACTCTGATACTATGATGAGATTAAGAGAGAGGATCTATATCAAATAAGTGAAGAGCTTATATTCAACCTTCTTCATCCTTTATTTATTGGATTATAACAATGGAATACACCTCACACACAACTCACAACCAACTAATACACAACTCAGCTAATTATTCTAACAAACAATTTAAAGAATCTCAAGCTACATATTCTAGATATTGTGAATTCATCAGAATTCAACATGGGTGAAAATACAACGCATGTAAGCCAGTTTACCGATATATGATAAAGGAAGCAGAAGCAAGTGAAACTACACTAAACCTTGGATTCAAAAGTTGGGGGCAGCATCTTAATCATGTCCATAACTTCTTTCTTTATTTGTTGAAACCTATTATCCTCCTCCTGCTTTGCTGACAGGCCCATACTGATCATTATTTTTAAGTTTCTCTGCAGTAGAAAAACACTGTATGAGAAGATAAGCACTTTCACGAACCTAAATATGCCTAAACCACACTGAATAAAGTCAACAAATATCAGTTAAGAAATTATCAAGATATTATAAGATTAAAAAAAAAAAAAAAAGATAAATTAGAGGTGAAATTTTTAGTACTCGTGAAGACAGTTCTAATTGAATTAAAAGTTGACAAAGTATTATCAGTTTTTAAGTCTCAGATTTAGAAAGAATAATATATTTCTTCTATATTTCAAAAATGAGGCCATTGGACCTATAAATACATGAGCCTGTTGGTTATTTTAGGAAATATAGAGTTAATTCTAAGGAAACAAATTCATGTAATTATGGGATTGTTTTCAAATACATAATCCTAGTATTAATGGCAAGAGGCACCTATGATAAAGAATAAAATAATAAGGATAAAATAAAAAAAAAAAACCTCCTAAAATCCATAATGAGTAGAAGGGTTTTGACACTCCCCTCAAGTTGGTGAGTAAGTATTCTCCATTCCCAACTTGGATATAAATCTTTTAAAGTTAATACAGTCAGTCCTTTAATAAGTATGTCTGCAAGTTGATTTTGAGTGCATACATATGGGGTGCAAATCAAGCCATTGTCGTCCTTTTCTTTGATAAAATGTATGTGCAACTCAATATATTTAGTTTTATCATATTGCACCTAGTTGTGGGCTATATTGATCGCAGATTTATTTTCATAACATAACCTCATAGGTTCATCCCACTTTATCTTCAAGTTTTCCAATATAATCTTCAACTATAGAAGTTTACATATTCCATGGGTCACTGTTCAAGATTACGCTTCAACAATTGATATGGCTACGGCATTATTTATTTAGCTCCTCCAAGTCACTAGGTTTCCACCGAGGAAGCTGCAGCATTCAGTAGTTTATCTCCTATTCACAACTGACCCTGCATGATCAGCATCCACTCTTTTTCGTTTAAAAGAAATCCATCTTCCTTAAGTCCCTTTTAAATATGAACAATTCTAAGTGCATTGTAAATGAGCCTCCTTCGGTTAGTGCATAAATTGGCTTACTAGATTCACAGCAAAAGAAATGTTTGGCCTAGTATTAGGTAAGTAAATTAGTCCACCAACAAGTCTTTAATACATTTCTTTGTCCACTGCAATATCCTCCACTGTACTTCTCAACCTTATGTTTAAATCAATTGGACTACTAGTTAGTTTGTAGGTTGTCTTCCCTATTTCAATGACGGTATGTCCCACTATGATGAATGGCAGTGTAAGTAAGGGTTGTTAGTAGGATACCCATGGTCTAATAGGAGTCTCATAACAGTGACATAATAGCCCCAAAGGTCTTGACTTAGGATAAGCTCCGAATAGCTTTGATACCATTTCAAATGTAGAAAAAATAATATAATATATTTCTTCTATGTTTCAATAATGAGCCCATTGAACCTATAAATACATTAGCCTGAAGAGCTAATTCTAAGGGAACAAATCCATGTAATTACAGGATTGTTTTAAATACATAATCCTAGTATTAACGGCAAAATACACATGTAATAAAGAATAGAATTTTAGCAAGGATAAAATAGATGACTTCCTAAAATAAATAATGAGCAGCACGGTTTTGACATTAATAGATGATATTGCCATAGCTTCATAGTCACATCACATTAAAGCACTCAAACAGAAGCAAAAACGGGAAAGGAAAATTGAAGGATTTTTCTAAGAAAATCACCAAAATTAATAAGTCTGTCAAGGGACAATCCTAACTAAACATGCAAATGGTTAAGTCAAGAATGCCCACAAACCATCTTTTATTAGTCTTAAATGATATTCTAATAATTAAATTAACTAAAAAAATGTACAAATCACGGAAACAGTAGACAGGGAACTTGAGAAACAAGCATACTCAAACACAGCTTTTGGATTTCAACTATATATGTCAGCTAAAAGAAGCAGAGGGGAGACTAAAGTTGGAAACTGAAAGAACTAACATTAAATTGTTGTATGTTTATATTTAACAGGATGAAATACCTTTAATGTTCTTAGCTGAATCAGATGGCCAAGAATACTCATAAGACGGTTAATTAACTCTTTTGATACTTTCCCATGGGTTGCCTGATGCAACAAAAACATATAATTAATATTTCAATGTTCAACGTCCTTAAGTAAACAGTATAAAATAGTATAAATCTCCAGAAGCATAAAACCAAGAAAGTATCATTTTCCAGTACCGCCAGTCTAGCAACTTTAGCAAGCTTTAGCTTTATATCTCTAGGCAACCTCCTTTTGACAGCATCCTGGTTGTCCACTGCTGGTGGCCTGGCTGTAACATTGTTTCAAAGGAGCAAAGGAAAAAGAAAGGTAAAACTTAGCATCAGAAGGAAACATTTCACAATTCCTATCCATGTTAATTGTGAACATAATTTCCAATCTTACATTCAGCAACCATTTTTTCCAACTCACGAAGAGCCTTTTCAAGCATTGAAGTTTTTGGCCTAACACTAGAACCCTCTTTCTTCTGCGTGTTTTCAGATTTCTGCACAACATTCAAATAAGTTCGTGATTAAGAGAGAAACTAACAGAAAATATACAGTTTCATCCATAGATATTCATATGCACAACCATCATTATCTCTATAGTTCAAACGTTCTGGTCAAAAGGATAGTTTACTTTGTTATTTCATTTAAATATAACACACCCCATCCCTGTATGGCAACATCCTTTAAATAAGGTAGCTGCCATTTCAAATGAAAATCAGGTTTCATGACAACCAAGAGAAATAGTCAAAGGCCTGGGTAGAAGCAGTAATAGTACAGAACTAATTCATGGTACTGCTTAACATCTACCATCATCTTCATGCAAAGAAAAGGGATCAGCAAGGCTTATTCTATTGCCCTATTAATTGGCTCACCATTGGGGGAGTTTATCTCTCTTTTCATCTGACACATAGCATGGATTGGACTGGAATATTTTTGGAAGAAAAAAGTTTTTTTTCAAGAATAAAAGCTGTTCTAAAAAAACTAGCATGTTGGTAAATATCAAAGGGATGCAAAAATGAAAAGGATTTTTTATACAGTAAAAGGTTTTGAGGCATGTGATTGAACACTATCAGATCCTCTTTTGCTTAACCTTCATTTTTCCCAACAATTTATTATTTTAAATACAAAACCAACTACCACAAAACTTCATACACCATTTTTGTAAATTTACTGTGAAAACCGATTCTTCTATGCAATGCAGTCAAAATATATTATCTTAAAATCACTTTCCACCTAACATGATCAAACACAACTGATTTCATATAATTAATAACAACAAATGAGTATAAACATTGAATATTGAAATAATCCATTTTCGTTGGTATCTCAAACACAGGCAATGTAATTCCCCAGTTTCAGAGAACTTGCTCCCTTAGTTGCAACAGAAAGTGGTTCTATTGAGAGAATGTTCTTTTGAAAGCAATAGTTGAAAGTAACATGAGCCCACTTGGAACTTCGAGGGGGGTAACCCTTCTGTTTAGTAGAAAAAATGAATTGATGAAAGCAATACAGTGCAGAGGACCTCTTTTGTTGGTATCACTGTTTTATTCAAGTATTTATCAAATCAAAGTTGAAAAAGGGAGCACAGAAAAGCAAACAAAATAAAACTTACTGTTGCTTGGGTAGCAGACTTCCCCTCAGACAGGTTAAGATCTGGCAATTCACACATACCACTTTTTTCTTTTGTCCTAATAATATTTTCCAAATCATCAATACTATTTGGGGGTCTTCCAGGTTGGGATTTGGAATGTGCATAAGCACTTTTCTCATTGTACTTCTGATGAGATGCATCAAATGATCCACTCCCATCTTTACATTTATCACTAATGTTCTTAGATTGAAAAACTCCTATCCTTTGCTTGTCAGCATCTTTTGCATCTGTTACACCAGGAACATCATCATTTGATGTTTTCAAAGAGATGGAAGGGTCCAATGTCGGTTTAGTATCAACAGTTTTCTTTTTTGAAATAATTCCAGAGACATCTGACTGATTTGAAAGTTTCAAGTCTTCATAATGTTCATCAGGTGCAACCAAATTCTCAGATAAATTTAACATATTTTTTGCGTGCAGTGAAGCTGTTTTGCCAGATGCTGGCCTGCCAACTTTTACATTTTTATTTGATCCATGACCATCATTGTTTTCACCATTCTTCATTATATCTTTTCTGCGCCTTTTCTTTGGTTGCTGGTTAGGTAGTGCAGCAGGTTCATTTCTTGTAATATAGAAAGAAACAACAATCAATAAGAAGAATTTCTGATTGGTTGATAGACCCTATTTGCTCCCATTTTTAACAAAATATATTCAATAAATTGCTACAAATTTTTCTCAGTTGAAAAGAAAAATAGTTTGCCAATAAGACAAATTCATGTCAATCTTGTTAGGAACACAGAAAAAACTTATATGACAAGATTAACTAATAAAGATAAGCATGTTCATAAATGTTTAAAAAACCAAAAATGTTCTAACTGATGAATAAATACAGTCAGCTAAAAGACGAGGTTATTTAAAAGCAAATACAATAAAATGATAACAACAGACCCACCTCAGCATTGAAAAGGGATCAAGAAACAAAAAAAAGTAAGTTAAAAGTAACCCTTCTATGATTTGTTTTAACCTTGTGTGGATTGAAAAGAACAAAATGCTATATTCAAAAACCACAAAACTTACATGCGTTCCAGTTTCCCCCTATTTACAAAGAACCCATCATGTTTGATTGCAGAATTATCAACCTCAAAATATTCATCCTGCATAAGGAACAATTAAAGAACATAAAAAAATATGAAAACAAAAGTCCATCACAAAAAGAAGTACTATTCCTGTCTCAGCAATAAAAGGTCAAGAGGGTCATAAATGAACCGAATAAATATGTGAAGTACCTACCAGTTCAGCATCATCTATAAAAGAGTCTTCGGTATCATATTGATCATCATCAGGAACATCAAGCAGATCCTCATCATCACTACTATCCTTGCCCTGAAACAATTGGGAATCCCATTTATTCCCAATAAGAAGCTATAAATTAATACTTAAACACACATTTACAATATTAACCAAAGGTTCAAAAAACAAATTCATGCTGCTGATGAAGAACATAAAGTAAAAATCCTAGTAAGAAACAAAAAAAATACCATGTAAAGGCGTTCAATCTTCTCTATTACAGCACTGAAACGGTTTGGCTGAGAGGGATCATTTTCTTCAACATCAACAGGTTCACCCTAAAACACATGGGCAGAGACTTCTGAGAATAGTGCAGCATAAGACAATGCATAATTTCAAAATGACAATAAGCTGGATTTTACAATGATATACAATATAAAAAAAAGAGCCTGGAAAATAATTTTGTGGGAAGGGGATGATGCACGGAAGCATGAAATGAGAATTTGGTGTCAAAAGCCTATCAGTTACAAAACAACCTAATGAAGAATTAAGAAAATAAATTCAAAATAAGAAAACTTGAAACCAGAAAAGCTCGTATGCCAGACACTGGTGAAGTAGAGCATATCTACAACTGCAAGTTTATATCCACTAACCAATACATCTTACGTTATTCTCAAATATTAAAACTAGATCTTAGTACTCCAACCGTATCTATTAATGAAAGCGCAAAACTAATCTCGTAAAATGCTCATCATTATGCACAGAAGAACCCTGAAGTATGATAGAACAGATGTTTGTTAAATAGGGGGAGAATTTATGCAAATAATAATGATTAACGTATGAAGCAATATTATTGCCTTAAACTAATGAAATAAATTTCAGCACCAAATCTCCGAAACTGGTCTACCTCACAAACATCAAAATGTTCACGTTACAGAACAATTGCTATCACATTCCTGGTTCACATTTTAGTACTCGGAATATACTTCTTTTCTTTAAAAGCTCAAATTAACAATGCCACTTTACATCTACTCAACTCGTATTAGCTACATCGTGCCCAGTAAACACCGGAATAGGACCATACATTAGGGTAAAATGACAAATACAGCACCATTCAAAATAACGAACTTAAAGTCAACTAGGATTGATAGTTTCGAAGAACAATAAATCCAGCTTGGCACAAAAAACCCTTTCAAACCCGAAATTCGATCCAAAAACAACACCGCACCAAAATGCAAAGAATCGAAGCAAAACACTAACAGCAAAAGCTGAAAATACTTCACACGTAGCAGCGAATTGACAGTGCTGTCAGAAACAACCTCGAGAGAGAAACAGAGCGAGATGGAAGAAAAGTCTCACCGGAGCGATTGCGACTTGTTGCGGTGCCGAATTGGATCCGTTAGGCTTGCTAGAGTCCTTCATCAGCTTCTTCCACGAAACTATGGTCGTCTCACCAGGACGGAGCTCCACCGTGAACATTTGCCGGTCACCTTTCTTCACGAACGACGACGACGCCCTCTTCTCCTCCGCCATGTGAATCCAATTCACCGACGATACAGAGATTCGATAATTAGGGCGCGAGAGAGAAACATTCGACAGATAACAAGGGAATCGCGCGGGATTCAAACATACAGTATCACAACTAATTGATTGCTGAAAATTAAAGAAAATCGAATAAAATGAGTGTCTGTTGGGGTTTTAACTGCAATTCGAGTTTGATTGTAAAAATTTTCTTGCTCGCTCTTTTCCGAGAAAAAAACAGGGAGGGAAAAGGAAACTGGGTCGGGTAATATGGGTCGGGTTCAAGTAGAACTGGATTGGAATAGCTTTATAATAGTTTTTTGTTTGGATACCTTTATAAGCTGACTGTTCTGAACTACGAGACGTCTGCCTTCAACAAAAGTGTTTTGTCACACCACCTATTTTCTTACCTATATCTAATTTTATTTCTTCAGAAAATATAGTGTGTTTTATATTTATTCAAAGGTTTAATCATTTTGAACGTCCTTATTTATGCAGGATCGTCTCAAATAAGTCATCACATTCTAAACGCTCTCAATTTGATCTTTAATTATGAAAAATTACATCAATTTAGACATTACCGTTAAGTGGGCTGAACGGAGTTAAAAATTTTGATATGTGGCTTGGTGACATAAGCAAAAGATAGTAACGTGGCATACATTGGACTTCTGAATTGACTTTATTTTATTTATAGTTTTAAATAAGATTAATTTAATCTTATTATCATATCTCAATTCCCAAAATACCCTTCTTCACATACCTTCCATCCCTCCGCCTTCGAGACAAAACCCTAGACCCTCCTTCCCTCCCCCCTAATGCCTCCATTCGTCGGTCCTTCCTCTCTCTTCCCTCCCTCCGCCAATCGCGCACCAACAACGACTTATCCCTCCGATCCTTCTCCAACCACGACCCCTCTAAGGTCATTTTCGCCTCTGATGATGTCCCCGTCGATGACGCTATCAGGAACATGGCCACTCGCATCACCACAATCGAGGACGCACTCCTACTAAAAAACTCTCCCCTCATGAAAGATAGAATGTTGAGATTCAACTTCGATTTGTTGAACCCCTTAAACAATCCCTTGCTTCAGGATCATGACGTTGTCGGCACCACCGGGCTCACCAGGGGCGACCGCACTATCCAAAAGTAGTGGATCCACGAGTTCAAGAACCCTTCCCTAGTAACAAGAAAATCGGCACGAGCTAAATCTGAAAATGCCAGCAAATCATATATTCTGAAAATGGCAGCAAGAAAGTCCCCTGTATTTTCTGATCTTAAACACTGTTACTACAAGAGTTTCTTCTTCACATGGCTTCACACTCAAGCTCTAAATCTCCTAATAGCATTTTCATCACAGACATCATAAGCATTACAGTTCCATTACATTTCCAACATGCCTTCCAATTTTTCCTTATTTTCAATTTCATAATAAAACAAATAAAAATGGGCACAATTGTTCTTCCCACACTATGAAGAAAAGTGTCAACTTGGGCCTCAATTGGTAAATATTGTGTCAACGTCGTCCCTTCCGTTAAGTAGAATTAAACGGAGTTAATGCATTGATGATCTGGCAGCAGACAATGCTCATGTGTCATTGATTAGATGTATGCCTAGTGACGTGTTATGTAATTGGAAGTTGAGGTGGATATTCAAAAATTGGGTGTTTCAAATTGGGGGAAAACTAAGTTAGGGCATGGGCATAGTTAAGACATTTTAAATTTGTGCGAGAGAAGAGAGAATCGTGCATAGATAGAAACAAAGTTAGGGCAGCTAGAGTTCTTCAACTACATTGCAAACATGATACAGTGGTGGGTGGGTGTTGTTCTTTTTGTTTGTCTTCTTCTCCTTTCTGTTGTTGTTGGTTAAGGTTTGGATTTTGTTGTTGTTTGTTTGCAGTAGCGTAGTGGTTCATGCTTGGCGAAGTGTTGTTCCCTCTTTCGTAGTTACTTGGCGAAGTGGTTTGTGGTTGTCTCGTTTTAGCCTTGGCTTTGAAGTGGCAATGTCTTTGAATCAATGTTGTTCGTCTTGCTCATGGGGGAGCTCTCATGGTGGTTCATCCAAAGGATTCGTTGGAAGCCAAATATGCCATTGTGGGGAGATTGTTGTGTTGAGAGTGGCAAAAACAGTTAAGAACGAGAGGAAGCAATTATGGGGCTGCCCTAATTACAAGGTTTGTACTTTAATTTTTATGATTTTACATTTTGGTGATTAATGAAATGTTTATGGTTGGATATTTTGAATAGTGGACAAGAAATGAAGAACTTCAAGGATGCAATTTCTTTAAATGGCGTAATGAAGATAATGTAGATGATGGTGGCAATGTTATTGCTAGGCAAAGGAGAAAGATTAATAGCCTGGAGAGATCTGTTATGAGTTGTTAGAAAAGGGAGAAGATGTTAATATGGATGCTATGTTTTATGGGGTTGATTAACATCACCCTTGTTTGTATTTTGTTTAAAAGACCATGATGTCTTGTATTAGACAGTTGTTGTGAAGAGCACTTTGGCCATTTTGTAATATGATGATTTGAAATTAATGTGAAATGTCAATTTCTGCATCTGAATTTATGCTTTCAATATACATTTTGTCTGATATATAAAACATAAACACATTGAAGTTTAGATTGAAATGACAAACTTCAAACAAAATTCATGACAGTGGATTGAAATGCACAATGAATATACATCATTGAAAGTGACAATAAAATGAGGAAGTGGTTTAAGCACAATCATTATAACTCAAATTAATACCATAAATGAGGAAATGGTCTTACACCAAACGGTCTTTAAAGCATGACAAGCAATTATTTACATTTTACACCGAACAGTCTTATCCTTCTAAGGTCGAATAGTCTTACCCTTCTAATCTAAGGCCGAACAGTCTTACCTTTCTAATATACGGCCAAACAGTCTTACCCTTCTAAGGTCGAACAATCCTACCAATCTAAGGTCGAACGGTCTTACCAGTTAGGCAGTCTCCCTCCTCCTCTCATACATTATCCATTCCCTAACACATTACAACTAATTTATACTATACTTGACATGCACATGGAATATACATCATTGAAAATGACATTGTAATCACAAATTGGACTTTAAATGCACATTCAAAAGATAAATTGTCATTAAAATTCATATTATAATCATTCAAATGTACAACATTGTTCTTGATGGCTGATTAGATCATGAAGCATGATTCAAAATACATATCAAAGTTTACAAAATAGCCAATTCAAAATGAAGTTCAAAGTATATATCAATATTTACAAAATAGCCAATACCGGGTTGTAACATACTTAAGCTAAACATTTTGTCAGTTCTAAATAACTTATAAACTCCTGTTGTTGTTGGCTAAGTTTGTTGAACTTGGCATTGAGTAAGCTGACTTGGTGTTGTACTTTGGTCAGTTTATTGAACTTGGCATTATGTAAGCTGACTTGGCCATGTACTTGGCTAAGTTTGTTGAACTTGGCATTGAGTAAGCTGACTTGGTGGTGTACTTGGGTCACTTTGTTGAACTCGGCATTGTGTAAGCTGACTTGGTCATGTACTTGGTTGAGTTTGTTCAACTTGGCTTTTAGGTTGCTAACTTGATTAAGATTAACTTTGGTTTGTTGGAGGAGCTTATGGGCAATTATTTCTTTTATGACCAAGCTGTCTACATATGACACATATCTTACGAGTTCCACCTTGCTTTAGTTATGTGTCGTCCTTCTTTAGCTCCCAAGGCTATAGTTTTCTTTTCTTTTTTGGTCTACCAGGCAACACCCTTTTAGGTGGAGGCAAAACATCAGGATGAGAAGTCATTTCCCATAGGTGAGCACCATTGACAGGGTATATCATTGGCATGTATGTTTCTTGATATGTTGATTTTCTAAACCAATGAGGGATGTAGTCTTCTCCATTGGTGTTGAAAAATGTCATGGCAGCTAGTGCATGACAGCATGTAATTCCTAATACAGTCCACTTTCTGCAATTGCACTCCACTTTATGTATGTCAACCACAAACTTTTCACCAACAGTTGAAGTGTGTCTAACCTTAAAAATTTTCAGTTCTGACCAATTGTAATGATAAACAATGTAATTTAGTACTTAAAGTAAACAAAATAAAATATAAACAAGTCCATATTCTGATGTATTCATGTGCACATACCTAGGTATCCAATATTTAGTCATGTCCAATTCTTTATGAAATCTTTTTTTAATCTTTGGGCAAAGAGAACTTGCACATGTAGTAATTTTCTCTCTATTTGTTGCCCATCTCTTCATCAGGTACATATGAATGTCTTCCATCATTGTGATGATGGGCTTACCCCTTGCATTTACTATCACACTGTTAAAAGCTTCAGACATATTATTGACTAAAGTGTCACAAATAGCTTTACCCATAAATGTAGACCTTGACCAAAATCTAGTCATACAAACAACAAGTCAAACATATCAGCTAGGAAAGCAAACAAAAGTAACAAATGAAAAATGGATTTAAATGTTGGTTGTCATACCTTGGTGGAATGGCTAACAAGTATTTAAATGCATCTACATTGACACCTTTGATTTTTGTCATGACTGCCTCCCATGCTTGAGGGTGTGTTGATGATGTTGTCTTTCATAATAGACGTCTTAGAATTTTCCCAGGCCATTTATTCCTAAAATTTGCATATATGTGGCACACACAAAACCTTTGCTCCACACTAGGTAGAAGTTCTTGTATTGCTGGTACAAGTCCCTTTCAAAGTAATCATTGACAATATCTAAGTTAAAATACCACACATGAAGTTCAAACAGTAAAAAATGAAAGTCACATGAAGTTCTTGTATACTCACTTTTTGTTGATCTGAAATGAATGTCATTATTGAACAAAACTCCACACCACAAAGATCATCAATCAACAATTGTAAAAACCAAGCACAACTATCCTTATTCTCCACTTCCAACAACAGCATATGCCAAAGGTAACATTTGCTCATTGTCATCTCTTCTAATTGCAGTCAACAACTCACTCTATATTTTCCTTTCAAGAAACACCCATCCAAACCTATAATAGGCCTACACGAAACAAAGTTGTCCTTACAAGCCTTCAAACACCCATATAGTCTCTTAAATATTGGAGTGTCCTCATTAGAACTTTGACAGTTGAACCAGGATTTGATTCAGCAACTCATTTGCATAGTCAAACACTCTTTTATATTGTCATTTAAAATCACCTTCAATGTGTTTAAAAGTCATTGCTTTTGCCCTACAAGTTTTAGACCGAGAAACACACACGTTCCATTTCTTAGAAACTTTGTTTTGGAGGTTAGTTAGATTAATAATAGGATTTTCTTTTATGTGCATCAACATGCTCTCCCTACCCATCTACATCCGCACCAACATCAATGTCTCCCAACCCATTTGCCTCAACCTCTGCTTGACTCTATGCCTTCACATCATCACCATGTACCTCAGCCTCTACATCAGCTTCTACCTCAGCCTCTACCTCAACTTCTACCTCACCTTCTACCTCACCCTCTACATCACCCACTGCCTCAACCTCTACCTCAGTCGTTGCCTCCACCTCTGGTTGACCCTCTGCCTCTACCTGCCTATCTACATCCACACTAACATCAATGTCAGCCTCTCACAAAACAGGACCATTATCCTCTTCCTCTGGGTCTAACTCAATTTCTGCTTCACCAACCTCTATCTGAACTTGCTTTTCAACACTCTGACTCTCAACTTTTGCTTCACCACTATGTCTCTCAACTCCGGCTTCAGGAAAGTATTCTAACATATCAAGATACCGAGGCTCACACACCATGTGTATAACAAACAGGTGAGCTCGACCATTCAACATAGCAATATTCACCAAATGACATGCACCTTTGTCATCAGATAATAGTTCAAAGAATCTTCTAACATAGGACCACAGACCAATGAATACCACAACTCCTTTACATTCCTATAATCCATCCCCTTCATAATGGACAAAATTACAAAATAGCTCCATCTATCTAGGTCAATTTTAAAAGTTGTTGTTTCACCATAGTGGTATTTGAATGTCCTATTATTCTCAAATTTACCCCCATGGTGAAAGACGACTTCAATGTTTGAGTTGGCCATCTAAACTAATATCCAAATTGTTGTCAGACTACATTTACTTTACTCAACTAACATAAAAGTAATGTTTTTACTAACATTATAAAGAACAACAAATTTTGACAGTTAAACACATGCTTAACATAAATGTTATCTACATTACAAACAAAATACTACTATGGGGAACCATAAACACACCAATAACAGACCATAAATATGGGGACCACAAATACAACATAAAGAAATATTTTCACACACCATCATGGGGGACCACAACGACATTCGGACACCACAAATAAACCAAAAGCACAAATAATGGGGGACAAAAATTAAAGAAACCATACACAAATCAAAAGTTTTTTTTAGGGGGGGTGACCATAGTGAAAGCAACGACACACACAATAAAAGCTACCATACACACCTTCGAATGACGCTTTTTGAAACTCTGCAAATGCGCGTTCAACTCCCCTATGTTCAGTCCACGAAATCTTCTTTAACTGTCTCAGTCTGTTCGCAATGCGCGATTCTCTCTTCTCTCGCATAAATTCAAAATGCCCTAACTATACCCATGCCCTAACTCAATTTTTCCCCAATTTGAAACACCCAATTTCTGAATATCCACCTCAACCTCCAATTACATAACACGTCATACATCTAAATAATGACACGTGAGCACTGTCTGCTGCCAGATCATTAATGCATTAACTCTGTTTCATTCTATTTAACGAAAGGGACGATGCTGACACAATATTTACCAACTGAGGCCAAAGTTGACACTTTTTTCAAACCATAGACTTTTTGAGAAAAATAAGCAAACCTGGGAAAAAAAAGCTATTAAGCCTTTAGATAAATATATATAAAACTATGTAAATAAATACTTATAAAAACATATATTTTAGAGAAATTTAAATTAGCAAATATTTTAAAGAGTAGAAACTGAGATTTGGATTTAGAATGTCATCAGGGGATCAATGTTGTTATACAAGTATAAAAAAAGATATAATGTTGTTATACAAGTATAAAAAAGACATATTAGATTGATTCAATAGTACATATTAGACGAGTCTCATCATTTATTAATTAGACGAGTCTTACAGTATACAATAAATTACTGTCTCTTATTAGACGAGTATATCGAAAAAAAGATTGTACAATTCATTTCATATATTTATTACACAAGTATATATTAGATCGATTAATATATATTAGACAAGTAAATATTAGACAAGTTTGTTCACATACAAATTAATCTATTAATATATATTAGATCGATTCATTAGTACATATTAGACGAGTCTCATAATTTATTAATTAGATGAGTCTTGCAGTATACAATAGACGACTTTGTCTTTGATTAGACGAATATATAAAAAAAATATTGTACAAGTCATTTCATATATTTATTACACAAGTATATAAATATACACATTATACCACTTTGTCCACATGTAAAAAAGTATAGAAACACACATTAAACGAGTTTATCATACATTAATTACATGAGTCTAACAATATATATTGAACATGTTTATCTATACATTGATTAAATGAGTCTATCAATATATATTAAACAAGTTTGTTTATACAGTGATTAGACGAGTATAATAAAAAACACTAAACAAGTATGTTTATACACTCATTATATGAGTCTAAACATGTTTGACAATATCATTGCATTACCTAAGTTGTTTATATTATTATATTTGTTATGTTTGAAAATATGATTTATATTAACTCCATTGACTATTGAAGATAAACTTTCGATAAATGATTACATGAGTTTGTCATTAAACATCAGACGAGTCTAATATTAAATATTAAGTGAGTTTGTCCATGGACAGGCTACACAAGTTAATTAATAAATATTAAACGAGTATATCCACACACTAATTAAATGAACATATAAAAAGATATTAGATAAGTCAGTTCACGAACTGATTAGACAAGTATACAAAAATATATTAAACAAAGTGTGTCTATATATTTATTAGTCAGAATCTTCTAAACACATATCAGACAAGTCTATCAATACATCGAGTAGACGAATTTAACAATATATACTGAACAAGTTATTTCATATACTTATTAGACAAACATAGAAACATGCATTACAAGAGTATATTTAGATATTAATTAGATAGTCTACTAATACATATTAAATAAATTTATTCATATATATATATATATATATATATATATATATATATACGAGTTACTTCATGTACAAATTAAACAAATTCACCAATATTATACGAGTTACTTCATGTACAAATTAAATTAACTGAATCTACCCATACATGCCTGACAAGTATAGTATTATACATTACTCCAATGTGTACATTCACTATTCAACTTCTTTTTCATAATCTATCCTATACATATTTTAGTTGTCTACTTTTTATACCTCTTTTTTCATCGTCTAACATTTTTATTTTTAAAGAGCCTACATCTACACCTCTTTACATTGACTATAAATTTTTATTTTTAGATTTTCTATTCTTTATATTTATTTTATCATCTAACTTTTATATTTTTACATCATTTACTCCTTATATTTTTATTTATATTGTCTAACATATTTTATTTATCACTTTTCACAACCTTTAATCCTTTCTAATATATATAACATTGTGTTTAGTTTATTTCTTTAAAACATCTGTTTGTTGTTGTTTTATTTGTCTGCTGCGTCTTTCTTATATAAACTCCTCATCGCCCATCTTTTCTGGGTTATGAAACTTGTATTTTATCAATAATACTGGAGTTTCTTTTCCTTCTTCCTCATCTTCCAATACAACATAGTATTTTGAAAAACAACATAGGCAATAGGCAATAACATTGCAAGCAAATCCATATATTAGTTGATGTAGTTACAAAATTTTCATTTGTGTTAAACGGTTTAATATGTAACATCACAAATTACTCTGCAGAAGAAATTATAAAAACATTTCTCCTTAAAATGTAAATTAAAATACTCATTACATTTTAAATATCTATTTTATTACTCTAATGTGTTGATTTACACAAGCGGAAAAAATTTTAAAGAATGAAAATTTGAAAAAACCAATTATCCTACAAAGGAAATCAAACGTTAGAGATGATTTTTTTTCATGCTATATTTGTATTTTATTATTTAATTTAATACTACGTATTTGGATTTATTTTTTTCTTATTTGAATTTTAGTTGGATATTGTTCTGCTCAGTAGATATGAATTTAACATTATCCTATTTTATTGTGTAATTTAACACTATATATTTTTTCCATTTTTAACAATTACCCTATTTGTATTTTAATCATACGAGTATGATTTTCAGGAGTTTTTAGATATACATACTTAAAACGCAGCGTTCCCCAAATCTTATCCACCATGAGTTACACTTACTCACTGTGTTCTCTACTCTTCTCTTTTCCCCCTTAAACCCTCTGTACAAAACCCACCACCACCACCACCACCACCACCACCACCATCATCATGACTACTTCTTCCACTACCTCCACCTTCTTCTTCTCTTCGCCGCCACTCTCTCTCAATCCCCATTCACATCGATCTCTCCTTCCCTTCAAACTCAAACCACTCTCTATTTCCCACTCCTCTTTTCTCCTTCGCACGCCTTCCAGGTCTACACACAACCCTTTCCTGACTCGCGCCGAGGACGATGACGGTGACTCTGCCGGCCCCGACAACTACGAGATGGAGGAGGATGAAATGGAGGAGCTCGACAACAAGAAGGACTTCGACATCGAGTACGATCCCCTCCTCCCTGTCGTCGCCGCTGTCGACGAGGACATTACCATCGTCGAGAGTGGCAGCTTCGTCTCCACGCAGGGCTGGAACTCCGAAACCGTCGTCGACTACAAAATCAACGAGGAGGAATTCCACAAGATCAGCCTCCTCGATTGCGACTTTTTCATCCGCAAGCCCCCCGACCCCGACAACGACGTCTACGATTTCAGAGAGGTTCGTAACCCTACTACGCTTCCAGTTCCACCTCTGCCTTTTCGTTCTTGTTGCTTTCAGCGTTTTTATCGTCGAGTACGTGAATTGAATCTCTGTTCGTAGATGTATGTCACTCCTCCAGACACAGATGTTTATTCAATTCCCAGGGTTCTCGCTGCAATGCCCCAGAAGGTAAGTTTCACTTTATTTAATTAGTTTTCTCCCCCTCTCTCTGTAAAATGTAAACAACGAGCTAGATATTATTTTTAGAGTAATTCATTTTTCATATATAATATTTTTTATGTGTTTGATGGATGCTGTCGTTTTGGTCAAATGTGCAGTACATTAGATGTGCCCAGAGTGATTATGGAAGCTACAATGTGACAGAGCCACCTATTGATGCGCCTCGAGATCCTTTATATAAAACTGAGAGGGAGATCCTGAAGGTATGAACAACTTGTTCTATTCGAGGCTGCAAGTAATACGTCAATTGCAGTTGCTGTACTTCTTACAATTCCGTGTTTTAATGGATATACGAATTATAAGAAGAGTAAATGTGACTGTTTGAAGGATTGCACTCTCTAGAGTTTGTCTCAAGAGTGATGAGATATTACTGAATAATCCTCTCATAGAATCCAGTGGGGCAATGAGCTTTACTTTAGTTGTCTCAGGAAGAGGGTTCTATCCCACTTGTAGGTGATCTAGGGTGAGTGAATTATCTGGCCCAGGACCACTCTGACTGATTAATTGTTTATATATATAAATGTGTGCGTGTGTAACATCCTTTCTTTAGGAATATTAGATGGTTGACCAGGATATGAACTAATGAGGCTGGTAAGTCTTGTTCTTTTCATCTTCATGCCTCCGTGAAAAATTCATTCCTACTTTTATGCATAAATATATGCTTGCTAGAGGCCGTGGAAACTCTAATATGGTTTTCATTCTGTTAGGATTTTTTTCCCCTCTCCTTGAAGATGGTAGTTGTTTCTTGCGTCTTTCTTTATAGGTATCATAGTCTAGGAAAATTGATTCTAAATTTATATCAACAAGTCCAAGCATCAGAAAAGAATCAATTAATATAGTTACTAACTGAAATGTCACTCTTTGGTTTTTGGCTAAAATGTCTCCCTCAGTGAACTTATTTCCTGTCACAGGTATACTTGACAAAACACTACAAAAATCGGAGGCTGGGTGATCCTGAGTTTGTGCTGGATTTTGAAGAGATTTATGTTATTGATTCCAAAACCAAGTCAATTACCAGAGCTAAAGTTTTGGTAATTCTTTTCTATTCTCAGTATAGTTGCTTGTGGAATATTTTTTGCTGGCTATGGCTGAACTAGTCTTCCATTGTTATTTTTCTCAGCCTTGAATTTAAGTTACCTTTATTGTTTTACTGTTAAACAATTTCTTTCTTAGTGCTAGACACTGTATTCCTGGAACCTTTGCTCAAACGTAATGTTCTAGCATATAGCTCCAGGATCTTAGTTATAATCCTGAAAAATACCTTCGCATGATAGAGCTCTGGTTTAATTTTGGATTCATGCCACCTTCTAAGTTGTACTGTTATTTTCTATATGCATAGATGTGTTCAAATTTCATGTCAATTCGAGATATAACTAATGCAATCCTTAGTCTGAGCAGTTCTCCCTTTATAAGCAGAATTTGTCTGATTGAGCTGAATTCCACCTCTGCAAATTTATAGTTGTTAGTCGAGAAGTGAGATTGACATTGTGCTTCTACACAGCTTTGAGTGGGCTATATCGATTGCTATATGATTAATTATACTGCATATAAGCATGACAACTCCAGATGGTTTTTCCAATTTTATTGGCTTACATTATTTTATTGTATGTAATTTAGAATTCTTGCTATAATAAAGTTTCCTTCTCTGGTGAATTCTATTTCTGAATGTCTATGATTACAGATGACTGTTTTGATAGTTTCTGGCTGACCATATTTTACATTTTACTGCCTTAAGAAAACTTACGAATCCAACCAAAATTGCTGAATTCTAATTGCTTAAAACCTCGTTACCCTGATTGAATTTCTTTGCCTTGCATGGCTCTTTCACTTGTCGCTTAAAGTGCTTAAAGGAGAGTTTTCTCATAAACATGGGGCTTTTTTTTTTCTTCTCTCTTCCCACTGACACCCCATCCAGGCTTATGTTTGAGACAGGTGTTATAAATGTGGATAACTGTGACTCATTTTTTAGTTGTCCATAATGTTAATATTTACACTAATCATAAGTTGGCCTTTGTGTAGGTAACAGCTCCAGGAGGGAGAACAAGAGATAGAAGGAGCGACTTACTTGTTATATCTGATCGTGGGAGCTCGTTCAAGATAATACATGCGGTGACTATTTCTTCCCTGAACCATTTCTTAATTGTCATTTATCTTTACATTATACCTCTGATATGCCATCTTCTCTGCAGAGTGAAAAAGAGGATCCAACGACAGTCATAGAAAAGCAAGAGTGGGAGACTAGCAGAGCAGAAATGGAGAGACATCTTAAAAAGCTAAGAGACTTCAGCATTTCCAACTGGTTTTGAGTGGTAAGAAGGTATTCCAAGAGTGCCTCGTGGATGGACACGGTATGGAAGGGAGATCGAACTTGGGCACGCGTTGAAGGGCAATTACACTCAACCTTTCATTTCTGGAATTTGTGCCAGTTGCTTGATCATATTCATATTTTGTTGTAACTTGATGAAGATGCGGCTGTTGGAATTCAGTAATATATGAGAATGATTTTCCAATATGCTGTTATGACCTACAGCTGAATATAGTCTGGAATCTGGGTGGGATATGTAGATCTGGGGTTGTGCGCCAAATTCTGATCAAACCCACTGAATTAAGAATAGAATATCTCTTCACAGACGCATGTGTGTGTGTATATGCTATTGATTAAGGAATGAAAAAAATAATTTCAAAGTTAGTTAATATTACTGTCTGTTTTTATAAATCTGTTAAAAAACACATTTTAAAATAATTAAACATTGACTTTTAGAGAACTTAATCAAACCCACTAGTTTTCTAAAAGCAATCAACTTAAACAAAAGATTATCGTTGAAAAGAAATATGAAACAAATGGGCTCTTAATTCTCCGAAGCTTTAATTACTTTTCAATGAACTCTACCTTTATCATAATCAATCCTCAAACTTCTTTCCTTCTAGAAATATCTCTTTCTACGAACGTTCTCACCTTAGATTTGCACACTGGAGCAAATGGTGTTTTTTAGAAATTTATATCCAAGGTTGAAATATAACTAAATTTAAGACCAATTAGAATGTATTTTTCGCTAAAATTATAAGACGAGATAGTTTATAGAAATGTTTGTTATAAAATTACAATACGAGATAGCTTAAAGTTGATTACATGAAATGTCCTTTGTAAGAAGTAATTTTATTTGAGTGATGCAATTAAATGTTTCAGTTAATTTTGTGTTCTATTTCATACGTTTAATTTTTAAGGTTTAATTGCTTCTTTTGTCCCCAGTTTGGTTGAAGTGTGTCAAATTCGTCCCCCTTTTAGAAAAATGTCAATTTCGTCCCCATATAGAAAAAATTTGTATCAATCAAGTCATTTCCGTTAAAAATATTGCTTTCAAAACTCACTTTATCCATTACAATATCAGGGATCAGACCCATAAAGTGGTTATTATTCAAAACACACTTTAAGTTTTTAACACCATCAGTTTGTATTTAACGGAAATGACTTGATTGACACAAATTTTTTCTATATAGGGACAAAATTGACATTTTTCTAAAAAAGGGACGAATTTGACGCACTTCAACCAAACTAGGGACAAAAGAAGCAATTAAACCAATTTTTAAAGTGAGAATTGTCAGTGTTAGAATAATTATATCTATGTATAATCCTTAAGCCTAGGCAGGGTGGATGTAGTATGCTAGATCATTTATTAGTTGTACCCAGTTGTGCATATATAGGAGTACAATGGATATATATAGGGGAGTCCCTTACTAGTTCATGTACTTTTGTATTTTCATTATAAATAAAAGATAATGAGAAAGATCTTTTAAGCCCTCTATAAATATATTTTCTATTATAATCTCAAGTTGGTATGAGTGTGGGATCCTGGTTTTTGTCTTGTCTCATCCACCGACATTGGCTACTGTTGTCTGCATATGTCTGGTATCGTTTTGCCGTTGTCCACGGTTGTTCAGTCTTTATTGGCAGTTGTTCACTGTTGTTTGAAACTATTCAACACTGTCAGTCACTGTTCTCCGTCATTTTGACGCTGTTCGCCGTTGTTTGTCGTCATAGTTTCGCCTGGCGGCCACTAAATCTGGTTCGTCTCTCCACGCAACGACCAACCCCGCCGGTGTCGGGGTCTAGTTCTCCTCCATGCGCCGCCACACGCATCATCTTTGTGCCCCACAAACAGGCACGTACATTTCACTTGCTGTTAGGGATGGCAAAAAAATTTGCGTCCACGAATATCTGCGACGGATTGCGGGTAGCGAATATTTTAATACCCGCTTATAAACGGGTCCGGTACGGGTATTATACTATCCGTACCGCGGATATCCGCTACCCGCAAAAAATAAAATAAAATAATTATATTTTATTAAGTTAAATTTAGGGTTTAGGGTTTAAAATTAATTTATATTTTATAAGGTTAAATTTAATTAAAATTAAATTTTAATTTATATTTAATTTAATTTATATTATATTTTAGGTTTAAATCCTTGGATGGTCCTTATATTTGTATAGAAATCTCAAGTGGATCCTCGTATTTGCAACTGTCTCAATTAGGTCTTAATATTTGAAAAATTGAGCCAATTTTATCCTATCCGTTAAGTTGTTACAGACGGTGTTAAAATTTGTTGACGTGGTGCACATTTAAAATGCTGATGTATGCGTCTTATATTACGTGGAATTTATTATTTAATTTGTCATTAAGTATTGTATAAGTGTTATATGACGTGTTATGTTATATTATTTAATTGTTCAAATTAGAGATTTCTTCAAGTTAGGAGATTTTTAATGAGCAGGAAGGAGCATTGGAAAGCTCAAGGCCGGAAGTTATGGCGCGTTGTGGCCGGAAAGGACCCTTCGGCCAACGGCGACGATGATGGTTGTTGACGGTGGTGAGCAACAACGATCAATTCGTGGATGAGCGACATATAGAGAAGTTTGAAAGCTTTGAGAAAAATAAAAAAGGGAAAAATGAATTGAACCGGAAAAGTGATGAATTGAATCGGAAAAATGAAGAAAAAAAGAAAGAGATTGATAAGATATGGAAATTAAGAAATGGAAAAAAAGATTCTGAAATGGAAAAGAGAAAAGATAAATCTGAATTAGGAGAGTAACTGCTTCAATCAAATCCCCCAACTCCTTCAATCTTGCAGGTATTTGCGCCTTATCAGAAGGAAACTCCTTCTCTAAATGAATCACGTGAGCATTCGAGAAAGCCCTAACTCCCAATTAAGGGACAACCCCAAAATGGAGATTTCAAGTGGTCAAAGACCACCTTCACGGACCAATGGACCACGGTAAGCTTGTTTTTTTTGTTTCTTCAAAAGTTGTGTTCATAGGTTGTTTTTCTCTGTTTTTGTGTCCAAAGTTTTAAATCCGTTATTTTTGATGTTGTGGGGGGATTGTTGTTAACTCATCGGTAAGTGTACCAAATCGTTCAAGTAATATAAAATGGTAAGACCAAATATCGTTTTCCAAGAGACTATGTAAGACTAGTTAATTGCACTATTAACAACTCATTTAGACTCAAGAACAACATATCAATTGACAAACAAGTGCAAGAAGATAAATTCACAAATAGTTACAAGGTTGGACTTTGGTATTGAAGGTGCTTAGAATATGGAATATACTAGAAATGGTGTGAAATGGCATTGCCAATGTTAGTTTTCGCCAATTCACTCTTCTACAAACCCAATTTCATCTCCTCTCCATCAATTTACTAAAGTCAATCCACAAGATTACTCTAGCCCTAATCCCTTAGGTGAAAGAGCCTAGCTTTTACCTATTAACTACCAATCACTTGATTAATTAACAAGAAAAACCCGCATTAAGAACTAGGATCTAAGCAATATGTGAATCATCTTCCATCCCTAGAATCAATGAACCACAAAGACTCTTATTTCAGTTTTAGGTTTCATCTTACGTTCTCATAACCCATGAAACTCCAAAATCATGTCATGAACATTCCTATTACATTCAAGCTTTAAGATTGAAATCAAGAATACTAGTAATTGATAGAAAAAGCATATATAAGTATGAATATATCATCCATTACACAAGAATTCATAGGCTACAATAATCCCTAACAAGATGAATCTGGTTCACCACTTCCATGGAGAACCCTAAAGCTTACAAACATGGTGATGAAAGAAGAAGGAGACCCAAAGGAAGAGGAGGAGACGTTCCCACAAGCTCCTCATAGCCTCCATGAGCTCCAACAGTGAAATCGCATCTCCAAAGAACCAAAGACCCAAACCCCTTTGCGTTTTAGGGTTAAATAAGCTCAAATTGACACATCAGCGAAGGTGGCGCTCAACGCCCCTGGAGAGGGCACCCAGGCGAGAAATTCTGATAGCATAATGGTGCTCAGCGCCCTCTGCTAAGGGGCGCTCAGCGCAAACACACCATAAATAAGCTTCTATGCAGGTGGCGCTCAGCGCCCCTAACCTAAGGGCCCTCAGCGCCCCTAACCTAGGGGCCCTTAGCGCCCTTAACCTAGGGGCCCTTAGCCTGACTTTGTGCATCTTTTTCTCTTTTTCTG
Source organism: Vigna mungo (assembly GCA_036885675.1). Classification (NCBI taxonomy): domain Eukaryota; kingdom Viridiplantae; phylum Streptophyta; class Magnoliopsida; order Fabales; family Fabaceae; genus Vigna; species Vigna mungo. The sequence continues at coordinate 33,819,433 of CP144699.1, forward strand.
CATATCTGTTTGCTTTTGTGGCTAGTTTAGTTCTTTACATTGTTGGAGATTCTTCCAAGCAAATTATTAGTTACAAAATAAAGGGATTATAGATGAAATTACATCAAAGTAGCCCAAAACACAATTATTCATAAAACTAAGATAAAAGAAAAGGTTAAGCAAGTTACAAGCTAGAAAATAGTTGATTTTGCTACTAAATTGATCCTTAGATAATGGTAAGAATTAGCATTATCAAACTCCCCTAAACTTACAACTTTGCTTGTTCTCAAGCAAAAGTACTTTACCTAGCAAACAACTCAATCATAATGGTTTAACAACTCAAGCATGGTTTCAATCAAATAAACAAAATCAATCATGCTTGCTCAACTTAGGAATTACATTCAAGAGATAATATGGTTTTAACAAGCTAAACTTCAACCATGGTACTCACAGTTCAAAATCACAAGATAGACGTAAATAGTAGATCAACAAACATGACAAGATCTTTTCATTGAATGCATGGAACCAATCTTTGTGACACCAGGGCACTGACGAGGGTGGGGAGTGATCGCCGGTGCAAGAGGCACGGACAAGGAGCGGCTCCTGGCAGGCTTCCATTGGAAGGGGCACATGGAAGAATCGAACATATACCGGAGTGAGAGGGATCTAGAGACTGTATAGGTATGGGACTATACAGTTCAAGGATAGCGTAAGTTGCTGGGGCGTTACAGATGGTATCAGAGCCTAGCCTCTCCCAGTACGATGTGGTTTGAGGACGAACCAAGCAGAAGCTGGTGGACATGTGACACCCGGGCACTAACGAGGGCGGGGAGTGATCGCCAGTGCAAGAGGCACAGACAAGGAGCGGCTCCTGGCAGGCTTCCAGTGGAATGAGCACATGGAAGAATCGAACATATACCAGAGTGAGAGGGATCTAGAGATTGTATAGGTTTCGTGCTTAGCCTGAAGTAATTCTGGGATGGGTGACCTTCCAGGAAGTTTTCCCGGAAAGTGTGCGAGTGATGAGAAAGCACACTGGAAAGCCTCGTGTTGATGTGTGAGGGCAGTCAACAGTCCCTGTAAGTTGCCAGGGCGTTACAATCTTCACCAAGGAAAGTGTTTCACTCAAGCACAATGGTGTATAAGGATGTTGTCTAACTTTCTACTATCACAATGTTACACAGATGAACTTTGTGTTTCGTTTCAACAATATCAAATACATTCACAAGCAAGTTAACATCACAAAGACTTTTTGAGGCTTGTAGTGTGGCTAGGCTAAGAAGAAAAATTGGTTTTTCTGGACAATAAAGCACCTTGAGCTAAGAGAGAAAATTTTTTACTTCAAGATATAACATTAGTCTCTCTTTTGCTTCACAATTGGATAAGCCACTTCTCAACTTATATCCCAACTTTTGTTCATTGAATGCATTTTTATTTTTCTTCTTCTTCTTTCTTCTTCTTCTTTCTTTTTGACTCATATTGTTATTTTATAAATGCTCGCTTATGATAAGAACTCCCCTAAACTTAAATCATTCTCCTCATCTTAACATATATATTCATCTCAACTCAAGGCAAGGAGGTTAAGGATTTTTCAATAAGCTTAAGGTTCCAGGAATGAGAAAGTTTTTCTTTAAGGTTCAAATGTTATGCAATGGCTTTTAGGCTAAAAAATGTAGAAGAGGATGAAGAACAAAATGACCTTGATCATTTGTAACAAGCAAGTAAATAGTTCAAACAAAGAAACTTAGGCAAAATCAACCGTGATTCCAAAGTAATAACATTTAACAATAAACTCTGGGGCATAACATTTCACAGGTTAACTCAAGGTTCCAAAATTTGATAAACATCATGCCGAGAATATTGATCACAATTGAAACCAAGCATCTATCTAAACAAATACAAGCAACCACAATCTCTGTTCAACAAGCTCAACCACATAATCTCAATTAGATTTTCAAAACAATTCTCATGGATAAAAAGCAAGCACAAAAGATTTGCATTCAGTTTAAGCACAACATATGATTCACTCAAATCACCAAACTAATTGCACAAGAATTATCCACTAGGCAAGTAAAAAGAAAACAAAATACTAAAACTGAAAGCAAATAAAAACTTGAAATTAAAACTAAAAAACCACCTAAACCCCTTCGCGTTTCAGGGTTAAATAAGCTCAAATTGACACATCAACGAGGCTGTGGCGCTCAACGCCCCTGGAGGGGATGCCCAGGAGAGAAATTATGACAGCATAATGGCGCTCAACGCCCTCTGCTAAGGGGCACTCAACGCGTGCACACGGTAAATCAACTTCTATGCAGGTGGCACTCAACGCCCCTGACCCAAGGGCCTTCAGCCTGACTCTGCTGCACTGCATCTTTTTTTTTTTTTTTGCAGATTTGCTTGCTTTTGTGGCTGGTTCAGTTCTTTACATTGTTGGAGATTCTCCAAGCACATTATTAGCTACAAAATACAGGGATTATAGATGAAATTACACCAAAGTAGCCAAAAACACAATTATTCATAAAACTAAGATAAAAGAGAGGATTAAGCAAGTTACAAGCTAGAAAAGAGTTAATTTTGCTACTAAATTGATGCTTAGATAATGGTAAGAATTAGCATTATCAATTGCCCGTAAAGGTGATACAATTGTGGCTATAGTGATTTTAAAAACCTTGATTTTGTGGTCAAAATTGCAAATGAAGACTTTTCTTAACTTTCTCGTGACCCACGTTGTTATTAATGTTTGAATGTTCGTGGGTATTTCGTTGAATGTGTGATCCTAAGATTATTAATCTCTGAGTATATGTTTTGAAAAAAAGTATTTTTTTTCTTCCTTTTAAATTTCTTTTGGCAAAGTTATTTGATCCTTTTTAGTGTTGATGTTTGATTTTATTGAAGTAGGGTTCTCTTTTATTCTTCCGCCCTTTCTTTTCTGGTAATCTATTTTGCATCTTTGTTTGTGATTTTTGGTCCAATTGATTTATAAATTTGATTTATAAGAGTAAAATCGCTGTTGCAAACGCGGGTTCAGATACAAATTCTAGCCGGTGGCGGAATTCGACGGAGCCACCACGCTACGCCGAAATCCTAATCCGGAATTGACGGTGGAGGGGACGATGTTAAGGGACTGTTCGATGGTGGCTTTAACGGCGGGGCTGGAGAAACTGGCTTTAACTGTTCGAGCTCGACTTTGACGGCGAGGAGAGGTTGTTGTTGCTGCTCCGGGTAGCCGGGTTTCATCCTGTAGAACACATATTCTTCGATTTGGTTGAGATGTTAACCAAATTGTTCCCAAGTGAAAACAGTGACGAAAGATGTTTGAAGCTTCTACCTTTTCCTCCAAGATTGGAATATCATGTTCGAGGAGAAAAAATGATAGAGAATACCTAAGGCTCCAAAGGAAAGATGAAGACAGCGGGGGATGATGAAGACGATGGAGGATGATTAAGAATTTGAATCTCTAACATTTCCAATTAAATTTGCCATGTTATTAACTGTTTACCTAAAAAAAATTCCACGTAATATAACACTCCTACGTCAGCATTTTAAGTGGGCACCACATCAACAAATTTTAACACCGTCTGTGACAACTTAATGGATAGGGCAAAATTGACTCAATTTTTCAAATATTAGGACCCAATTGAGACAATTTCAAATATGAAGTCCCACCTGAGATTCCAATACAAATATGAGGATCATCCAAGGGTTTAAACCTATATTTTATATCTTTTTTGTAATTTCATTTTAATAATTTATATAAATATATATTTTTTAAAATATTTACGGGTATTCGCGGGTATCCACGGATTTTAAAATATCCGTGTGTATATTTCAAATGGGTATCCGTACAGGTAGCGAGTGAATGTTTTTTTTGGCCGGGTTATGGGTAGGCACTATTTGTGCTCGACCCGACCTGTTGTCATCCTTATGTGTCACCCTCTGCTCATCGGAACGCCACCGCACCACCTGCATAGCTGTCGTTGGCTCTTCCTCTCTCTATTCTGACCCTTAAAATTTTATTTCGAAAAAGTCCAGAAGCTCCCCTTGTTTTCTAGCTCCTTGTTGTTGTGGTTTTCCCTCACCTTCTTCTTCTTCAAAAGTGGCGTTTGGAAGTGTTCTTTCATTCTTCAGAAGTCCTTCAATTACTTTTGAGAAACTAAATGAAAACAATTATCTATCTTGGTCTGCTGTTATTGAAATATGGTTCCTTGGCCAAGGATATTATGACAACCTTGAGCAAGATGGAAGTCAGGTGCCGGTTGAAAAAGTGGAACAATGGATAAAAGCAGATTTCCAATTATGTGTCCTATTGTGGCAATTCGTGGAACCTCGACTTCTAATATCTCTTAGAACTTTCAAAACATATCACTCTTTTTGAAAGAAAGCTCAAAACATTTATACTAACGATATTCAACGTCTCTATAACATAACAAACAAGCTTGCATTTCTCAAAATGGCAAATCATAGTATGGTTTCCTTCACGACTGAAGTTCAAGCAACTATGGAAGAGTTGAGAATGTTCTTGGAAATCGAATCTTCAAAAGACATCATGAAGAAGCTTGACAAATATTACATGGTGATGATCCTTCATGCTTTACATTTAAACTTTGATCACATCAAAGATCAACTTCCGTGTCTCAAGAAGTCCAAGAACTAATAGAATCATTTGTCATGGTTGCCACACGTGGAAGAGAAGGACGTGGCACTAAAGTAGGAGAACGTGGAGGTCGAGGGTGTCTACAGTGCACACACTATAAAAATATGGGTCACATTCAAGAAAACTACTACTCCTTGCATGGTTTTCTCTAAAAACCAACCAATATCTCTAGGGCAGAAACTAGCTCTACCAACTCCAAGTTCACTAAGGAAGAGTATCAGGAGTATCTGCTGTTGAAGTCTAACAACTTGACACAAACATCTCAATCTCCAAGCACATTCACAACTTGCATTTCTCAATCCATGGAAGGTCAAAATTCATGGGTAATTGACTCGGGTGCTTCTGATAACATCTTTAGTAATACCTCCTTGTTCTCAACGCTTTCCTTTAAAGAAAAATCTCAGTTCATCACCCTTGCAAATGGCTCCAAAACTTGTTCAAAGGGAGTCGGTCAAGTCTTCCTGTCTCTTTCTCTAGATTTGAAATTTGTCCTTTTTGTCCCTAATTGTCCCTTCAATTTAATTTCCTTAAGCTAGCTAACCAAAATAATGAATTGTTCAATAACTTTCGATTTAAAATCTTTTGTTGTACACGAGCGTGGCTCGTTTTGATAAATTGGAGAAGGATTTGAAGCTGAAGGATTATACCATTTTGGATCTCATCCACGAGTATCTCGTGTTGCAACTCTTAGTCCTAAAATGTTACATGATCGATTTGGCAATCTTTATTTGTCCAAATTAAAAAAAAGATGTGTCGTGAACTTAATATTCTCTAGACCTTAGAATGTGAGTCATGTCAACTAGGAAAACATGTTAGATTTATCTTTCCTAAAAGGTCTCAATCAATGTGTAATTTTAGTTTTTCTATTATCCATTCTGATAGTTGGGGACCTAGTTGTGTCTCCTCTTTTGAAAGAAAAAATAGTCACTTGGTTGAAACTGCGGGTATCCTTTTGCTTAATGCCCATATTCTTGTCCATCACTGGGGATGCCATCTTAACTACATGTTTTCTTATTAATATGATGCCCTCTTCCTCTCTCAATCAGAAAGTCTCTTTCTCCATTCTCTTTCCAAATGATCATTTCTTTCACACCTCTCCTCGAGTTTTTGGTTATGTATGTTTTGTTCATGACATGTCTCTAGGGCTAGACAAGATTTTCGCTCGTGCTATCAAATGTGCCCTTCTTGGGCTATTCTCAACTTCAAAAAGGATGTCAATGGTACTCTCCTACAACCAAGAAGTACTACATGTCTGTCAATGTTACATTCTTTGACCAAACTCCTTACTTCTCTTCATCTGTTCAAGATGTTCATATCCTCCAATAGGTTCTTCTTATTCCAGTGGTTGCGTCCAATATCTCCAATGTCTCTATCAATCCTAGTCTTGATCAAAGTCCTCTTGAACCCTCTTCTCCATATATTGATATCTTCCGACACAGGACCCCGATGAATAGGTCACTTCTCCCAGAAAATGGTGAATCTCCTACTTCAGATTCTTCTCCATTGTCACTTCCTACCATGCCTTCTAATGCAGATGATTCAGGTTGGCCCATTGCCCTAAGAAATATACTCGTTTCACTCGAAACCCCTATCCCATTTATAATTTTCTTAGCTATCACCGATTTCCATGTTACTATTATTCTCTGTTATCCTCGGCGTCTTCTATTGTTATACAAAAAAATGTTGAAGAAGCACTTGACATCCTAGATGAAGAAAGGCCATGATTGCAAAAATGCAAGCTCTTGACCACAGTAATACTTGGGAGCTCACGCCCCTTCCCTCAGGCAAAAAGGTTGTTGGTTGTCGATGGATGTATGTAATTAAAGTTGGCCCTGATGGTGAACTTGATCGGCTCAAAGCCCGGTTGGTTACAAAAGGGTACAATCGGTTTTATGACCTTGATTACTTTGACACTTTCTCTCCCGTGGCCAAGATATGACTACCATTCGTCTCTTCTTTGTAATGGCAACAATTCGTCACTAGCCACTTTATCAATTCGATATGCCTTCCTCCATGGTTATCTTGAGAAAGAAATTTATATGGAGCAACCTCCTGGGTTTGTTACTCATGGGGAGTTTGGAATGGTTTGCAAATTGCACTAATCTCTATATGGCCTCAAGCAATCAACACGTGCTTGGTTTGGAAAATTCAGCTCTATTGTTCAAAATTTTGGGCTAAAACGGAGTGAAGCAGATCATTCGGTCTTTTACAGTCTTACATCTTTTGGAAAATATGGTTACTTAATAGTATATGTTGATGATATAGTTATTACAGGAAATGATACTGCTAGAATATCTCAACTGAAAAAGTACTTGTGTAGACATTTTCAAACCAAGGATCTTGGAAGCCTCAAATACTTCTTAGGCATTGAAGTAGCTCAGTCAAAAGATATAGTTGTAATCTCCTAAAGGAAGTATGTTCTTGATATTTTACAAGAAATAAGCATAAATGATTGTAGATCGGTAGACAGTCCTATGGACCCAAATAAAAAATTAACGACAGAAGAGGTGAGTTATTCCTCGATCTGGAAAGATATAGGATGCTAATTGGAAAATTGATTTATCTCACTATTACAAAGTCGAATCTATCGTTTGGATTTGGAGTGGTTAGTCAGTTCATGTAAGCTCCATGTGTTAGCCATTCGAATGTTATCATTCGCATTCTAAGGTACATAAAAAAAGCTCCCATGAAAGGATTATTATATGAAGATAAATGAAGTCTTTAGGTCTCTAGGTACTGTGATGCAGATTAGGCAAATTCACCTATTGAACGAACGATCTATTATTGGATGTTGTGTTTTTCTTGGAGGAAACATTATTTCATGGAAAAGTAAGAAACAAAATGTAGTGGCTCAATCAATGCTGAAGTTGAATATAGGGCAACGGTGTCACTAACATGTGAACTTATATGGGTAAAGCAATTTCTTCAAGAACTTAGCTTTTGTGACATCCAGACTATGAAGTTCTATTGTGATAACCAAGTTCCTTTCTACATTGCATCAAATTTAGTGTTTCACGAGAGAACAAAACATAAAGAAATTTATTGTCATTTTCTTCGTGAAAAATTGTTGAGAAAAGAAATATGTACCGAGTTTGTTGGATCAAATCACCAACTCACATATGTGTTGACCAAGTCATTAAGAGAACCTCAAATTAAGTTTATTTGTTCCAAGCTTGGTGCATAAAATTTGTATGTTCAAGCTTGAGAGTGTTAAAATAATTATATATATGTATAATCATTAAACCTGGACAGGACTTAGTAGTATGCTAGATCATTTATTAGTTGTATCTAATCATGCATCTAGGAGTCTAGTATAATCCTTATTCCATGTATACTTGTATTTTCATTATAAATAAGATAAAGAGAAAGATAATCTTAAACCCTCTATAAATATATTTTCTGTTATAATATCAAGTGTCATTCCAATTTTTTTTTGTTAGTCTAGCAATCAGGAGCATATCAGAAGTGTTGGGTAAAGACCACGCAATAAGCATTCTCTCGGTGCTGATTCAACTAAAATCTAAACAATTTCTCAGATTCAAACTCCCAATATCAAAAACAAAATGGCTGAATTTCTATGAAGTACGTGTCAATAGCTTCTGACAAATCTCATTGGAAAACAAAAATATATACCTCCAAAGGTTGTAACAGTGCAGGCGAAGGGTGAAAGTGGTTCTAAGGGCTGCAATGTTTATTTGGGTATAACTAGAATCTGTGTTCTTGAATTCCCTTTTAGGTTGTGCCTATGTTTCCAGCTCTTACCATTCCAGGCCTATCATAAATGAACAGATGTAGTAGAAAAGATGAAATGGAGGTGTGAGATGTTGAAATTGTAGCACGCAAAAAATGAAGCAGGGAACATTTCCTTTATCCCAAGGTCAGATTGTGGAGATCACACTGTAGTACTAAACTAACTTTGAGTACAATGCATGGCCTCCTAGCCTGCATATATAGATAAGATGCTGTTAAATCAAAACCTTAGTTGCTTCCCTAACAAAAACAGCTTTCTGAAATTTACTTGCAATGGTTAATTGAAGTTGAAGAATTGGAGAAAAAAAGGCTTATCTCTGCTAAACCAAGTACATATATAGATTGGCATTAGGTGAAACCTAGCTGTTTTTTCTAACATCTCATCAAAATCTTTTTCATCCAAGTCTCCTGCACTGACCTGTTAGATAATACTGATATTCAATAACAGTTTCTCAATCTACAAATCACCATTTTCAATAACATTTTAAAATATGAAGTTTTTTAGTTTGCATAAAAATTTGGCCTAGTGTGCAAGTCTGTTTAAAATCTCATTTTGTTATAAAATCTTTAACAGATTAATAAACTTAAGTACACCACAAGTAATTATAATTTTGGGGCATTATGAAGTAATATATTTGTTGTTGGCTTTATTATATATAGTTATGTACATAATCAATTATTTACTTATATTTTTTAAACAAAATACAAACTCATCTTTGAATAATTTTATAAGTTTCATATATCATGAAAATTAACATATTATAAGTTTTCTGGGTTTAAAAATGAGGTTCTCCCCGAAATTTGTGATTTTTAATAAATTTCATTTAATAATATATAATGTTAATGGAAGTCTACCTTACTGAATTTTTAATAACAATTTATAAAAAATTATCTTTCGACAAGTTAAAATTGATGTATACGGATTTAAAATAAAAATTTAGAAACAAATATATATACTTTTTATACAGATTAAATTTTGAAAAAGTTAATTTTACTTTTTTTTAATATTTATAATCGTAATGAACTACTCCCCAAAATATAACTATCAATATTTGAATATTTTTTGAAAGAATTAATTATCTTTTCATTATATTATTCACTTATTTTATTTAAATGAATTTTTCTATACATAAAATATATATAATCGAATTCCCCAATTTAATTCTTACAAGTTTTAATTAAGTTATTTGATTTTTAAAAATATAATAATATAACCTCTTGTTACGTTAAAATTCAAGTGGTTAATTATAAATTACATTCTACATATAAATTAAAATTATCAATATTCGTTTGCTCAGTTTTATCACTAATTAAAAATAACTATTGTATTTTATAAAAAAGTAAGCGACTTGGTTCAATATTGTAATCCATTTAAATAGACTAAATAAAAAATGAAACTAAAGAAAGTAATTAAACCTTATTAAGATAGGTGTCAAAACTTAATAGTTGATAACTATCGATTAAAATTGTACTAACACAAATAAAAATATTTAGTTATTTTTAATTGATAATAGCATTAATTATAATTTATTTCAAACCCATCATTACATTAAGCCACAGTTATGTTTTATGAGATTATTCTTAATTTTATAAACAACAATAAATATTCTAAGTGAAACATATATATCTTTTGATTGATATACAGTGCAAAAAGAATACTCTGTAAAATAACAAAGTTAGATCCTCATAAACATACTTCTTAAAAATCTTGCTAAAATAAATAATTTAATGGAACAAGTTCAAAAAGAAGACATTTTTTTGTTTACAAATGACGTTGTTTTTGTTCGTTCCTTATAAATAAGAACTGGTTTAGGTTTAAGATTATTTAAAATGGAAAAAAAGAGAGTAACTTATCTGGTTTTAACTTTGAAGTTGGCAAAAAAATATATTAATGAAAAGTTGAATTTAGTTAAAATGCATTTTGCAATGATGTAGCAGAGTCTATACTGTTGTTTCTTTTATGAGTAACCCTAATTATTCCTTCATTGCTTGAGGGTATGTTGGAGAAATTGGAGTCCTTTGCAAGCTTTTGAGCTATTGTGTTATTTGTGTTAGGGACACAAAATGAGAAGAAGTACATGTTATGTCGATATTCTATTTACAACAACAGTCGAAAGTACTGTGTTTCAATATTAATAATAAAAAACAGAACTTGAAAAAGTTATCTTGAGATCACTGAGCATTGATTCAACTGATTTTACTGTTTAATTCGAGAAAATATAAAAGCAGTTATTTATGAGTGAGACCCAGTTATTAACTCCAATTAAAGAAGGTGGGTCGAATACGCATATATGCTCTAAAATGCTCCACGCGTTTCACCAAATTAATGAAACACTTCTGCGTAGTATTTTAAACTTCTCAATGTGATGAAACAAAATTGCATTTACTCTAATTCTTATCTTATCAGTTCTGTAGTTTTCTTTCCCTTTTGTTGCAGCTTTCTTGTAGTTTGTTTCTGTCACATTGTTTAACCTAACAAATTTTAAGAAGATCCATTACTAACATATACGTCCTATTTTTAGTCAATTGCTTTGGGTGATTGATCGGTTTATAGGAGTGATCTGTTGAAGATATTTCGACGTTCAAGTAAGAATATTTTTTCTGAAAATCCATATTAATTCAATGAAAAAAAGAGTAAGTATTCTTCGAAATTAAACCTCTATTTATAGAGTTTAAGAGAATCTGATCAATTAATTTATCTCTTAATGATCTTTAATGTCAACCTTAATCACTCATCAATAACAGATTATTGTATTAATTGCACTTTAACTCTACTCAAGTGCGATCGAGCATCTACGAAACTCTTTTTTGCATCTGACAGCTCGGTCCACTCGACTTAGCACACAGTTTTATCTGATCGAGATACTCTCAACTCATAGTAACACGTCCATTATTCCGACACTCAAGTCTTTTCTTTGAAAATCCATATTAATTCAATGAAAAAGCAGAGTAAGTCTTCCTCGAAATTAAACTTCTATTTATAGAGTTTACGAGAATCTGACCAATTAATTTATCTCTTAATGATTTTTAATACCAATCTTAATCACTCATCAATAACAGTTACTGTATTAATTGCAATTTAACTCTACTCAAGTGCGAACAAAACTCTTTTTTTGCATCCGAGAGCTCGGTCCACTCGACTTAGCACACAGTCTTATCTGATCGGGCTACTCTCAACTCATAGTAACACGTCCATTATTCATCAAATGTCACTTTCTAATTACATACACTTAAAAGAGTATTTAAAATAGGTCCATGATATTTTAACAACTTTTTTACAATAAATTATGTGTCTCTATTTTATTGATTTATATTTGAAACGGACCAATCACAAGCTGCCACATGAATGGTTGAAAAAGAGTTGCCAAAAAAAGTTGTTAAAGATACATTTTTCTTTAAAATAACATCTAGACAATGCAAATTTTACCTTCCAATATAATTTTATAAAGTTAAGTTTTACTTTTTAAAGTAATATCATATTTATAAGTTAAAATAAAATTTATTATTTATTAGGTATATTGTTTTATTAGCTATCAAATCTATTAATGTTTAGTTTGATATTATATATTTCAGTGTTAGAGTTTGTTAATGAGATTCTATTGAAAATTTTACATCAACTGCATATAAAATCAATTTATTGTATATAAAGAAACACAAACTTCATCTTGCAATCCCATCTTGTGAAATTGATTAAGCTTAAATTCTCCTTCTTAACTTTTCCAATGTTTATGTTTATTTTGAAGAACATCTGTCAATACATATATTAATTATTTTTAATAAACTAGCATGTATATTAAAAGATGCAGTTAAATATCTGAAATTTGAGGACATTTCCTAGTACCAGCAAGCATGCAAGAGATATACCTGTGGTAACATGTATATATAACTTCTTCCTCTTGAGTTTGTCATGTCAAGCATATCTAGCCAGTGATTTGAGGGTTGCAGTTTCTACCAACCACAGCTTTCAAATCAGAGGTTCCGGTTAGGGAGTCACCATTTACTAGTGCATGCTTTGCCCAAACTCCAATTCATCATATCTTTGGTCTTCCATTAATTTGATGGATAAGCTTGAGCCTTCTCCTTTCCATTGTGGTTGCAACATTTTCATTGTTTTCTCCTATACCCTTTTACACATTACTTTAAAAAGCTTTTATTCCTAGCACACAAATGGGAATAATAATCCTTTCCTTTCGATTTGATGGTTGAGCACCCCACAACTAGTTACCACTACCTGTCATTCAAACCCTAGAAAAGTTAATCTGTCACACTCATCAATACAACTTAATTAAACACCAATTATATATATAGTCTCAAAAACCTCCACCAAAACCTTGTTTTAAAGTAAATATAAGTGCACCCTAAAAATCCACGTACGTATAAATCTTGGAAAGTGATCCCAAAACAACTGCAAAGGAATAACCAAGGGTTAAGAAAATGGATCACAAGTTCAAAACTGAAGAATTACACAAAGCCAGATTAATAAACGTGAAATAAAGGCATGCAGTTGAATTGGCTTTGTCACAAACCCTTAAACAAACACTTCCTTTCTGTGCCACTGAGAAAGTTGTTCATCCACAAACCCATAATGGAATGTTCCGGTATTACTTTTCTTGGTGCTTGTTATATACCCTCTTTATCTCCCCACTTCTTCATTCACTGCAGTTAAGAAACAAAAGGAATACATAGAAAATAAAGGGAGAAGGAAAGAAGAGAAAGGTTGTGAGTTTCTGAGAGATGGGGAGGGGTAAGATTGAGATCAAAAGGATTGAGAACTCAAGCAACAGACAAGTTACATATTCAAAGAGGAAGAATGGGATCCTTAAGAAGGCAAAGGAAATTAGTGTTCTATGTGATGCTCAAGTTTCCCTTATCATCTTTGGTGCCTCTGGAAAGATGCACGAATACATCAGCCCTTCAACCACGTAATTATAAGGACTTCTTTCACTTCTTCATCTTCCTTTAGGCTAAACTTTTGCTTTTCTCTAGATTCCTGGTTTTCATTTTGTTTCATCAAGAACACTGCAAATCTCTCAAATCTATTTTTCTTTCTGGTTTAACTTGGATCTTTTCATTGGTTAAGGCTGATTGACATCCTAGACAGATACCAAAGAGCCTCTGGGAAGACCCTCTGGGACGCCAAGCATGAGGTAGCTAGGTTTTTTTTCTTTGAAAAAAATAAAACATGAAGACAAACTAATAGTTTTTGTTTGATTTGCCTCAAAGGAAAACATGCATATGTATGTAGTTGTTTTTCTTAGAATATGTTCAGTTCCAAGAACCGGTGATTTGTGGTTAGATCTAGATTTGGAACATGTAGGCAAGAGTAGTGAGAATAGGTATGTGTCTATACGAACAGATCTGACTATAAAACAATATTATGAACTCCCTTAATTCCTTTTCTTTGCAAAAGTTTCAAAAGCTGAATGGTATACAAGAGTTGTTTGTAGGGCTTAGGAACAAAGATGTGACAAATGTCTCTTCCTAGGTAGGGAGTACTCGGTCGATGGATCTCTCTCTTGACTACACGTTTCTTCACTGACATTCAAACCAGCCACTAGCTAGACCCAGATCTACTGCAAATAATGTTCATTTATTTGATAAATTTTCCTTTCAATTCCATTTTTGTCTTCTTTCTGGGGTGAGACTAGCTAGGGACATAATACATGTATGTTCGGATTTTATACAATATTGTTGTTGAACTCACTGCAGAACCTCAGCAATGAAATTGATAGACTCAAAAAAGAGAATGACAGCATGCAAATTGAGCTCAGGTATATATGTAAACATTAACTATTGCACCTTGATTATATATCCAACGTCATCTCTTAATTATTTCTGATCAAGTGTATGTATGTATATATATATATATATTTATATATTTCAGGCACTTGAAAGGGGAAGACATTACGTCACTGAATTACAAGGAACTGATGGCTCTAGAGGATGCCCTTGAAAATGGCCTCAATGGTGTCCGTGAGAAAAAGGCAATGATATTTTAATGATTACCATTACCACAGCTTCATTATTGGTTATCAAACACAGAAAACAAGTTTCCTCAAACCTTGTCTTGTTTGTGCCACAGGTGGAAGTGCACAGGATGTTCAAGAGAAATGTATGTAGGTTTTTCTCACACTGTATACGATGAAAACTTAATTAATCTTTACAACATAAGTTGAAATCATACTTAATTATTCTCACTTGGTTCTATTAACATATCTGTTATCATAATCATAATAATGCTATTTTTTAGAATAATATATAAATATATATATATATATATATATATATATATATATATATATATATATATATATATATATATATGTGTGTGTGTGTGTGTGTGTGTGTGTGTGTGTGTGTGTGTATGTATATATATGTATGTATATGTTAGAAAAGGATACTACTGAGACATTTGATATTGGTCAGGGCAAGATTTTGGAGGAGCAAAATAAGGAACTCAATTTCCTTCTGGTAAGTGGTATATATGTGTGTGTGCTTTTCTGAAGCATTATGAATAATAATTTGCATGAAGGGATGAGAGAGGCTTGATGAAGATGAACTAAATAAAAGTTGAATAACAGATCAACAGGAAAAGAAATTGATACATATTAGCTTCTTTTTATTTTATTTTATTTTAATTTGTTAGGTCTGCATTCACTTTGACTTCATTTTGTAGTTAAATAACAAATTGAATTTTATAGTTTTCATATAAAAAAATATAATAATACAAACTTGTGTCTTCTAAAATTAGAAGCAATCAAATCAGTTGAAATTTAAAAGAAATATTTTTTTAAAAAATAGCTAAGATACATCATAAAATTAAAATGAATATAAAGTGCATATTAATTACCTTAAAAAATCGGTTTAATATAAGCTTATTTATGATATGAGGTACTTGTTGATTGCATATGTTACTCATGAATACATCTGAGACTTCATAACGAGATCAGAACCAAGACTTATTGATATTTTATTTCAATCTTTTATCACATTTTCTATACTGTTTATCTCATATCTTAATAGATAAGCTAATATCATCTCATATTCATGAAGAAAATTTGTAGCATAGTCCTGGCAGAAAAGTTCAAGAATGAAACTAACATTTACTTTAATTGTTGTGTATGTGTATTACAGCAGCAACATTTGGCATTAGAAAGCGTGGGAAACATGCATGGACAGTGGATTTGACAATATCATAAATAATTATAAAGGGATTTCCTATATAATGTAGATTAATGGCTGCTGTTGTCAAATTAAATCTGCTCAAAGCCTTGTATAACTTATATAATTTCCTATTTCCACCTATTATTATATAGTTCACTGTAGACTCTGAAACTTGTTATACCATGATGATTGAATTTGGATTATATGAAATTACTAATTAGTACGTTTTGTGATTCTTCAAATAGCTTATCATTACGGATAAATGTAAATGACTTAGATTAATATTTGTCAATGTATTTTTAAGAGTATGTACAGTAATAATCAAAACTTTTGATACATAATAACATTTACACAATTTATACATACATGCCGCTACCTACTCTCCATTTTTTTTAGGTTAAGCTTTTGAAATCAATACAAGGATAAGTTTGTATAGGATACAGCAGAAAAAAAAAAATAGTTTTCACGACAAAAGGAAATATAAGCTTACAAAAGAGAGAACAAATCTCTTTAAATATTAGCCACGATGTACAAACTAGATTTGTCGAGTAAGAATGGTATAAGTAATATTTTTAATATGATTGATTTTTCTTATTTTGTTATAAGTGATGATTTATTGAATTTGAGGACATAACCTTTTAAAGAAAGAGATAATGATTGAATATCATTTTTTAGGTTGAAACTCTTAATAAACTATGAGGTTCATATTAATAACAAAATGTCTAAGATTTAATAAAGATTTAGAAGGATAAGATTTTTTAGGTTCATATGATGATTTAATACAAAACTTAAAATGACACATAACAAAAAGCAAAAAATAAATTTTGATTAATCTAATGGATACGCACTTTGATGAGACTAAACATGTAGAAACCCATATATGAAGAAGATGTTACTCGTATGTATTGTTACTTGGAATGATAATACAGACCTAATGATTAAACTTTGAATAAAATATATAAAAACTTATTTATTTATTCGTAAAAAGAACATAAATAATTTAGAAATAATGAAATAAACAAAATATTTGGTTATCATTTAATGTGAGAGAAATTTTCTTATATGATTCTTTCTTGAATTATTTTGATTTTATCAAGAATTTTCTATTTTTTTTAGTTATGGGCAAAGCTTGTCAAACTCTATCTACTTATTATATGCTCTCTCTTTTTATTTAATTACAGATCAAAAATTTTATTTCTTAATTCTACAAACATGAGTTAAGTCCACATAAGTTTGAAATTCATTACGACTAAAAGTAACAGTTGATTCTACTTTTCATCTTATTTTAAATTAATTGAAAAATAAGTGCACTTAATTCTTTATAAATGAATCATTAAAACATACATACATACATACATATATATATATATAATTATGTAAAGTTAATTCCAACAATATTCTAATTGTATAATATTTTTTATAATAGTTAAATATGAAAGTTTAGTATAATATTATCGTTAACGTCTATACTATTTATCTGCATTATCATTAAATTATTTTTTAACATTGTGATTAAAATTTATAATTTCTAATGTGTTTTAATTTTACAAGCAATAAATAATCTACTTAATACAATAGCTTACTTTTTATATTTACAACAATATATTTATATAGATATATTTTCAGTACATAATTTATAATAAGGTTATATATATTTTTTGTTATTAGATTATTGAGAAAAATTGTATTTTCAAAGCGTGCACAAATTTTGACTAAAAAACCCTCGCATACCGTCGTGCACGTCCTGCTACACCACCTTCACTCTTCACTAGAGATTTTAGAACTTTTAATTGTAGCAAGGAGAGTTGTAGGAAGGAAATGAAAACTCTAACATCATTAGCTACCTTTTGTTATCAATGACAATTTACATTCTCAAATGTGTGGTGTCATATATGATTAAGATGATCTCATCAACTTATAACATCATGTTAACAGAGACATTTTGACAATAATAACTTGGTAATTCAAGACAAAATCATATAAGAAAAACATCTCAATCATAATAACAACACACCTCAATCTTGATTAAACGCATAAACAAAGATTAAGCAAGACTAACAAGAAGATTAAGACATAATATGAATTACCAAAACCCTAAATAACTTGAGAAAGGTAACTGTCTAGGTGGCCTATGCTCAACTAGGTAAAAGTTCATGGAATTACTATAAATAGCATTGTTCACGAGGTAATTATTATGTATTCATTCTAGTATATATTACTGTTTACGCACATATCTAACTTATGTGTCTTTGCAGGCACCACTCCTACCCTTCTAGTATTTGTTAATGTATTCTTAGTTTAACCATTTGTTCACCATCTTCTCTTCTTCCCGTTGATCACTTCTTTTAGCAAATAATTCCTAAGATGGCAATCATAAATCAAACTACAACTATGAAGCTCGACAAATGCATCTATCAAGGCCTAATGAGCGCTCTCCTTGATCAAGTGTGACTCATCATTAGTCAAAGAGAACATATGCTATTTTGAAGGACAAGTTTAGTGTTGAGAAGGCTACCCCATCTCTTCATTAGCAACCCTGAGTTCTTACAATGTGCTTCCTTAGTTGATGGCCTCTTCTTCTTCTTTTGTTTTTCCAATCGTCGTAGGTTTATGAGTGTCAACTATGGGATTAGTCTCGTGATAACATTGATTCTTATGTGTTTTTGCATGTTGGTTTTAGTAAATAAAAGTATCTCTCCTTAACTTATATCTTGTTTAATCCTTAAGTTTAATGTGTTTTTTCATTATTTGGTGTTTTAGTTGTTTTATGCTTGTTTTATCTTTAATTTATATTTTGAGTGTTTTAAATAAGTGAATAGGAAACATATATGGTGGAGGAAAATAAGCTAAAACTCGAGGAAAGAGGTTTTAAACAAGAAAATATCATTTTGGAGAAAATACCTACGTTGGGTTCCGTTAGAATCGAGCCTAGTGTTGCAAAATTAGTAAGCAACTAGTTTTGTAAGGGAGCTTGGCGTCGGGCGGAGGTTCAACAAAGGCCATTGTTCTGTGTTTTATTTGGTCGCGTCAGACAGTACTAATATGGCATTAAGGGGTAGTAGTGCTAACATGTCGAAAATGGGGATTCCTTATTTTGCACGATAAATAAACACTTTGGGCGCTTGGGATAACTTCTTGGAGGTTGTTAGGAGTATTGGGAAGTTCTCTCACTCTTCATTGGGTCTTCTCCTTCATCTAGGAAGGTTTTCCCCCATTAGGGTTGAAGAGGAAGATGAGCTACAATCAAAGATGCGCATGTAAATGGGGAGCACAAATAGAGCTTGGAGTAACTGAAAATGTCTTTTGAACTTATAATTAAAATTAAACACCTAATTAAGCTTATATCTAAGACTTTTGAACTTAATGCATGATTGTTTGTTGAGGATTTAAGGAATTGGAATTTGATGAGTATTCTTCCATTTTAACATGAGATATATTTGTGTATGTATGAGATTGAAGTATTCTTCCATTTTAACTAGGAATAAGATTTGAGTATTCTTCCATTTTAACATGAAATTAGAATTGATATATTTGTGTATGTATGAGATTGAAGTAAATGAAATATAGTCTTGACAATTGTAAATAATTTATGTTAATTTCTTGTTGCACACTAATTGTTAAAAATACAAAAAAAAAAGTTGTGTTTTTGTGATCTTTGTTGTTTATTTGAACTATGGTTTGCAAGAGTTGTCATGCGTTGCATAAGTCTTTGTGGAGTGAAGGATATTTAATACTTGCTAAATGTGATTGGAGCACTTGTTATTTTTCATTAACATCTCAATAGTAACAAAAGGCATGTTATCGTTACCCTTTGCTTTTAGTGAGGAACTTTTGCCTTAACTCCTTAAGAATGTTTTCTTACCCAATTCAACCCCCACGTATGCCATGATCCCTATAAATGCCAATAAGTATTAAGATCAGATGAAGATCAGTCTTAGATTACAAAAAAAAAGAAGCATACCAAAAATATTTATTTGAGTTACGTCGACTCGAGGACATTGGTGATTTTCTTAGCAGGAAGTCGTCGAAGAAATTGGTCAATGATCTCTAAAATTCTCCTATCCTCGTCATTCATCATACCCCTTTCCAATCATGGTAATAAAGATCTTAGGTCCAATAGAAAGAATTTGGCTTCTCATTGGCATAAAAAAACGATGCCTAGTGAGATTCATTATGACTCTATAAAACCCCATTTTGAAATTTTCAAATGATGAAAAATAAGGGACGAACAAACATGACTCGACCTGACTGACTGAAGATAACCAACTAATTAGGTCACCAACTTGTGTACTATAATAATGAAGAAAGACTTGGGGTGACGACTTTAACTCCATAACCATGCATATGACACAAAAGGCATGACGTGTAACTCGGTGAGCAAGGTCGCATACATATAAAAAAGATGTTCCTAGTAACCTTCTCAACTGTGACATACATTATCAATAGCATAAACCTTGTGGACTAGATGATATCGTCCCCAACATGCCCATCTATCATATAGTAAATGACGATTTGTACTTGGAAATATACTTTCTTACTTGAGGATCTACCTAATCATACCTCCTTTTAGGGACAAATCATTCTTGACCCATTCTGTGGTGAAACCATCTCGACTTTTTACATCGATAACACTGACTTGTTGCACTCACTAAATACCTCACCATCTCCTCATGCCTATGTGCCTTATCGACATTACGCGACATCATACCACAAGTAATGGACAAAGACACACCTGAATAAGCAAAACAATGCAACATTTTTCACCATAATATATCGCCTCTCAATAGTGCGAATATCCACAAATGTTGGAATGAAGCCATATTTATAGCCACTATGGACAACCCTTCACTTGATCCCGCTTAATCATCAATTGTTATATCTTACCAGATCCAACGAGCATAATGCTATATTGTTGTCCTTCCTGAGTAATGACTCTTTCTGACATTTGTTAGACCTATTAATCAAGTCTATTTACTTTTATGTTTTTCAGGACTGAGGGATATTATATCTATATGGGTAAAGGCAACCAAAGAATACAAATTTTCTTTGCAAACTAAGATTCTCATATTTAGAAAATGTTGAGTTTGAGGGACTAATGTGATATATGACCAAGATGATCTCATCAACTTGGAACAACATCATGTTAGTAAAGACATTTAAACTATAATGACTTGACAACCCAATACGAAGTTATATCGATAGGAACATCTCAACCATAACAACAACACACCTTAACCTTGGTTAAATGAATAGTTAAGGATTAAAAGAATGACTAACAGGGAGATTAAGACATAAGATGGATTAACAACACACTAAATAACTTAAGAAATGTAATTGCCTATGTGACCTAGACCCAACAAGATAAAAGCCCATGAAATTATTATAAATAACATTGTTCACAGGTAATTATTACCTATTCATCCTGTCATTTATTGTTGTCTTGCACACATCCAACATAGGTGTCAAAGTGCCTTTGTAGGTACCATCCCACCCGAATG
The DNA here is from genome assembly GCA_036885675.1 of Vigna mungo. Lineage (NCBI taxonomy): Eukaryota > Viridiplantae > Streptophyta > Magnoliopsida > Fabales > Fabaceae > Vigna > Vigna mungo. The sequence goes on from CP144699.1 coordinate 33,840,478, forward strand.
TTAGATACATTGTTGCCTCATACATCTTGGATTACCTTAGCGATGGGAGAAGTGCATCTAAAATTGAAGGGAAAAGGAACGTTTAGAAATGCTTGAACATATATACTATAAGATTGAGATGAAATACAATTTTAGCCCATAAATTAAAAATTAAAAATATATTTAATCCTATTTTATATTTTTATTTTATGTTTAATTATATTTTTTCAATTAAAAAAATATAATATTATATAAAGAGATACACGTTTAATATCTTTATTTTATTTTTAATTATATTTTAAATTTAAAAAAGATAAAAAATTATTCAAATATTAAAATAAACTATTATTTATTATGTTCTTTTTTATCTCACCACCGTTTAGTGCAGTCAAAACGAGTCATCCGATTTAACTCAATCCGATCCACCACTGATTGGTCACTTAGTGAGTCAACTCAGCCTGACTTATTTATTAGCGAGTCGAAAAAATTTGAATCCAGTCTAACTCATAATGAGTTTTTGGGTTAAACCGATTGACTTACTTAATTACATTTTTTTTAATTCCATAGAAATAACAAATTTTTTCTAATTCAAATATAAATAAATTTCAATCCAAAATGATCTTAAAATAAAGAGACAATTCAAAATTAAGAAAATATAACACAATACAAAATCATCTTAAACTCCAAATATAATCTAAAAGCAAATATAAAAAACAAAATTAGATGTGCTGGTGAATCAACCCGACCCACCATGAATTTAATTCGAGTAAGTCGGATTCTTAGTTGATCTAACTCAAAATTGATACATATTAATTTTTTTCCAATTCAACTCCACCAAAACGATTGAATTGAGTCACGTAACTCATTTTGAAAACAATACCATCATTATTAATAAATTATTAATATATTAGTAATTTTTTCCCAAATTATACACAGACACAAAATGTTTTTATGAATACTTTTAAGAAATTGCGTAGTATTTATGATTTTAATTAACCTACTGTACCATATGTGTTAAATAAAAAATTGTCACGTCAGTTATAATTATTTGGAATACGTTTTTCTGTACATGTGTATGCAGAATACCATTTTTTTTCTTACATGCATTAATTTTTAAAGGAAAAACTGGTTAGCCATTAAAATTATTCTCAAAGAGAAGAGGATTTATTTGTCAAAAACTTAATCTCATAAGTAACAATTTAATATATTGTTATTGAATTAAAAGTAATTATAAAATGTTTCCATTCCAAATAATGCAAAAATTGATGTTATTTTAGCTTGAATTAACTGAGTGCATATTTAATTTTGGTGGAGAATTAATTATTTTATTTTGAAGCGAAGAAAGTAATTATTAGTAGTAGTATAGTAGTAGCCAATAGCCTTTAGAAAATTATCAAAATGTTATCAACAAGAAGATATGCACAAACTACAAACAAACCGTCGCAAATATCAACACACTCAAAGACAATTTCTTTGGTCCTTAGCGTGTTCGCATTGAAAGTATTCCAAATATCGATCAGAAGGATTTTTGTTTTATTTTTTCTTTTCTTTTTGTAGTTAAATAAATTTTAATAATTTTTTTCTTTAATTACCTATTTAGACACCTCGAAAATTTTGATGTGAAAAAAAGGTAAGGGTGGGAACACAAAAAGAAAGAAAAAAAGATGAAGAATGATGAGAGGCGCGTGGGGGCAAAACGGTCTAATCCACATTGAATTCAGGTCCTACCAGATTATTTATCATTTATCATTTATATCTATAAATATATAAAAAAAAAAGAAAAAGAAAAAAATCTGGCTTGGGTCGCCAAAGAAAGAAGGAAGCACTCTCTCTCTTCCTCTCTCGCGCTTTGGTTTTGTTTTGTGCTTTTTTTCTCAAACGGTTTGGTTTTTGTTTTTATTTTTGTTTTCGTTGACAACTTCACCAACCATCTTTTTCTTCTCTCTCTCTCTCCTCTGCGCGCGACGCAGACTCAACCCTTTCTCTCTCTTCGACTCAGAGAGAAAAGAATATTTTCATTTTTAATATTTATTTTTCTGAAGAAAGCATTGTTGAAAACGCTTAAGCCTAACCTCCTTATCCTCAATCTCAATTCTCGCACATCCTGAGAGCAGGTGTTATCTCTAATCTACTTCGTATCTCAATTTTCTTCTTCTGTTTTTTACTTTTTGTTTTCAATTTTTGCTATATATATTCTTATTCGGTTAACGTATCTGCACCTAGGAACGCGTGTCAGCGTCTGCATTTTCTGTAAGTAGGGTTTTCTTTATCAAAATTTCCCCTCTCTTTCCGTGCAGAGCGTCTCAGGATAATGCCGCTTTCTAGGGTTTTCTTTCCGGGCTGTGCTTTTCCCGTGGAGGCAGTGTTCGCTACTCTTCTTTAATTTGAGGTACCGTTTCATTGGGGGTGTGTTGTAAGGTATTGGTTGGTGCATTGTTGCGTTTCTTTTACCTTTTTTGGTTTATCGGATTTTTGAAGTTAATCAGAGAGTGACCGGTTAGTGGTGGTGCGGTGTCATTTATGATTCTTGAATGATTGAGATGGGGTCGTGTGGGAGATCTGCTACCGTTAATGATCCCTCTGGAGGGTCTGTTATTGAGCGGCATTTGTACTCAGAGATTGCGGAGCAGGTTGTTTCTGTGCAGGAGTCTTGTTTGGAAGTGGCCTGCAATGTTGTGGACTCTAATGCGGACCTCTGCACTGTGACCGATGGCTATGAGGGAGAGGACTTTGTGGGTTCTGCAAGGTGTATAGATGAGGGGTCTTGTGATGCTCTGGGTTTGGCAAGTGAATGCGAAAATGCTGATTTGTTGTCACTGGAGAAACCCGCTGAAGATGATTGCTTGAATTGTTTGGGGGTTTCTTATGGGGGCACTGAAGTTCCCTGTGCAAGCAGTGGCCCTGAGGGGAATTTTCAGGGTGAGGAAAACTTTGATTTGCGGTCGCAGCCCCTGACTACTGATGATTCACCGAGGCATTGTGCTCAACAGGATGGGCAGAAAGATGATAAGAGCCACGTGTCACCTGCAGCAGGAGACGAGTCCGTCGTCGGAGGCAAAATCGATGACACATGTCTTCTTGGTGATGTTTTCAATCATGTACTTGATTTCAGGGACTCTGAAATGTCTTTGGAATTAGAATCTGTAGCTGACTTGTTAGTTGATTGCAACCAGCAAAATGAGCAGCAGGAAATTATGAGAAATGCAGATTCCTTGTTCAATGTTGTGGAAAAATGTGATAATCTAATTGGGACAGAAGCTGATGCCTGCAGGCAGATATCTCCTACTGTGGATATGGAAGTGCCATCTGGCGCATTATGTGCAGATACCCAAGTAGAGAGCACAAGTGACCCGAAAGATGGTGAGGTCCAGAATAGTATTTGTGAAGGAAAGGTTAAATCTTTTGTTGATGAAGAAATCATTGTCATTAATTCATGTGTAAAAGTATCATCCTCTCCAGGTTGCCAAGGGACTGTTGAGAGCTCATCTGTAGATTCTCCTTGTGAGCTTGCCTTGTTGGATCCAGGTTGTGAAATGAAGAATGATGTACTACAAATAGAAGATGCTTTCTGTAAATTGAAGGATTGTTCCTCAGAAGAAACTAGCAACTCTACCTTTAGAAAGCCGTTTTCTCCAGAATCAGGCCTGCCCTCGATTGCTTCAATTGCCAACTGCTCTTCAAAGGATGTTTCTGATCTCCATTGTAAGGGTGATGATGCTTCTACTCCTACTGCTACCAATAATGCTGTGGACGATCCAGGGCAGATGGTTAATGATGGAAAAGAAGCACTTAATGTTGATTGTATCACTGAAAGCATTCCATTACTTTCTCAAAGGAGTAGTCGAAGAAGTAAAGTAGGCCGCAAGACACAGACCAAAAAGGCTTCAAGAAGAGGCAAAAACAAAACCAAGGTGACATGTCCTAATGGGGATTATATGAACTTATATTCAGAGGCTGCTAGAAAGAAAAGAAGTTGTTTCTCCAAACCAGCTCGTTCTTCTATCTGGGGATTGATTGGGAATATTGAACGTTTTTTTGAGCACGATAGTGAGCACGCAGTTGGTGAAGCTGTATGTCAAGAATTTGGGAAGGCAAGAAGCAAGCGTCAAAGTGGGAAAGCAGTTAAGAATAATGCAAGTACTTGCTCATTGAGTTCAGTAAAGAAGTGTCCTGTTTCAACCACCCGTGTTCGTCTAAAGATCAAATTTGGTAAAGAACCTGATTTAAGTTGCTCAAATGTCTTGACTCCTGAGTCTGTTGATGGCTTGGCTTCTGCTTCCTGCTTGGAGTCTGGTTCAGCTTCTCAGAAAATAGCCAGCAATCTCGAAGATAAAATGTTGAAAGTGGTGACATTGGGCAATACAGAATCTTTCAACAATAACGTGGATAAGGATGATCTTGTTCGAAATGGACAATTGGCTAATAGCCCCATAGAAGTACATACTGAAATAACGGAGAAGGCAGATGGAGAAGTAGAGGAGCATTGTCTTGCAGCTCCTCCAGAGAAGGTGATTGAGGCATTGATTGAACCTATCAACAAGGGTATGGATCCTGGAACTTCACCTGATTCAGAAGTGATTAATTCAATTCCCGAAGTCCATGTTGCAGAGAGACATGAAGAAGATTTACATGATGCTGTTATAGGTTCTTCTAAAGAGTTAAATTCTAAAGTGGATGCCACTGTAAGTAAAAGAGGGAAGAAGAAAGACAAAGTTATCAGTTCAGGTATTTGTATCACTGAAGATGAATCTCAAGGTCCGCCTAGGAACCGTAGAGGGAAGCAGTCAAAGAACCGCAGGGGTAAGAAAAATTGTACGGATCCAATTAGCTCTTTGGAGTTGTCTACTCCCACTCAGATAAGCAAATCTGTGAGCAGTAAAGAATTGTTCCCGGAATCTTTGTCCCTTTCTGGAGAGACTGAACTTGGACGCACTGCTGAGGCTTTGAAAGTTAAAAATGACATGGACATTAATACAAGTTGCAAACCATCAGTTGACAATGGATTTTCAGAATCTCAGGTTTCTGAGAATATGTTGTCTTCTGCGAGGCCTTTGGGTCGTAAACTACCTAAAAGTCTTAGACCCAGTAAAGTTAGCAGGACCAAATTTAAAGCTTCTGACTCGGCTGACAGGAAAAAGACTACATGTACACGAAAGGAGAAACAGAAAAAGCCAATTGTTAAGTCCGAAGTCAAGAGAAAAGGTGCCTCTCTTAAAATTACATGTGAAGTGGAAGATCGCCCACATGCAGGTAGTTTTTTATGTCCCAAATTGACAGCATCATGTGTGGCATTTTTTTTTTTTTTTTCATTTTGGGTGAATCTGAGACTGACGTTGGGTCCTTCATGATTATCTAAATTTTTATTTTATTAGTTTTTGATATTTTTTTTGATAGTTATATGGTTTGAGAAGGATATGTTTAATTTTTGTCTCTCAGAAGCAAATATTGGAAATCATAAACTGGATGCTGTCAGAAAAATTAATGCCGAGGACAACAAAGTATCAGTCAACATATCTAGTTTGGACACGCTGTCTGGTGTTGGACTGGGTGGGCAACTTCCGTCTCCCCGTAATGCGTGGGTGCGATGCGATGATTGTCACAAATGGAGGCGAATTCCAGCTGTGCTTGCAGACCTAATTGATGAAACTAACCGTACCTGGTATAACTTGTTTCATTCATGTTACTCTATTATTATTTTTCTATAATACCTGCTCAGAAGCTGAAGAGGTAGGATATGATATAATCACGTATTTGTTTGCAATAGATTTTTTTCACAATTGTCTTCACTTTTAATTAATTGACCATGTGCACCAGTGATTATTTGGGTTTTTGCATAGTTTTCATTAATTAGTCATGATTTATAGTTGTAGTTAACTGTTCCAGTTGTCTTATGCCTCAAACATACTTTTCCCAGTTCAAATAACTTGTTTATTTTCTTGGGTGATCTTCTTTTGAAGGACATGTAAGGACAGCAGTGATAGAGCTTTTGCTGACTGTGCTGTTCCTCAAGAAAAGTCAAATGCAGAGATTAATGCAGAGTTGGGATTATCAGATGCCTCGGGTGACGAAGATGCATATGAAGGCTTCAAAAATTTTAAGGAATTAGAATATCGGCCCCCATTTGGTATGCTACATTTGTCATGAGTTTTTTATTTTTTAAATGAAATCTAAGCTTGACAATATACTGTTTTAGGAATATCATTTTTGTCTGATTGTCTGATGTTTAGCTTGCTCTTTGCATTGCAGTTTCCCAGGGGTCAACTTTTACCCATATATTCACCAATGAATTCCTGCATCGTAGCCATAAAACTCAGACTATTGATGAGGTCCTGAATTATTCTAGTTTTTAATTATTACAAATGAATATCATATTACATAATTTGATCAAGTTTACCTGTGTTTGCTTTAGAATACACAAGTGATAATGTTGCATTAGTGAAACTGGTCATGTCGATTTCTTTATATGACTTGCACAGGGATTGAGAGCTTTGATTTGCATTACATCTGCATATGATCTTTCCTTATTGAATACACACACACACACACATATATATATGTATGTATTGCTATAATATTGATTAAGATTTTCTCTTGATATAATTTTCTTTATATTTTTACTATTATTATTATTATTATTACTATATTGTAAATTTTTGCCTTGCTTCCAATTTCTAAACTATGTCTTTCTTTTGCTATTACAGTAGTTACTGTCAGTTTTATTTTACATTTTGATTGCGGTTTATTATTTAATCATGACGGATAGCACTTAGGTTTCAATTAAGCTCTTTGGTATAACCCAATAGATTTGAGTCATTAAATTACTATCTGAAGGAAAAGTATTGTATTGCTATAATATTGATTAAGATTTTCTATTGATATAATTTTCTTTATATTATTAGTATTACTATTATTATTATATTGTAAATTTTTGCCTTGCTTCCAATTTCAAAAATGTCTTTCTTTTGCTATTACAGCAGTTACTGTCAGTTTTATTTTACATTTTGATTGTGATTTATTATTTAATTATGACGGATAGCACTTAGGTTTCAATTAAGCTCTTTGGTATTTGAAAATTGAGCATCTGTTTTATATTCCTGAATTCATTACTCCTCTTAATATGTATCAGATAATGGTCTGTCATTGCAAGGCACCTCAAGAAGGAAAGTTCGGCTGTGGAGATGAATGCCTAAATCGGATGCTTAATATTGAATGTGCACAAGGAACATGCCCATGTGGGGACCGTTGTTCTAACCAGCAGGTCTATAAACTTGTTTTTTTATGAAATATATACCAATATTTGGTCATTTTGACAAATTGCATGACTGTCAGATAAATGTTTGATTTCAGTTCCAAAAACGCAAGTATGCTAGCCTGAGGTGGTTTAAATGTGGGAAAAAGGGTTATGGACTGAAGGCACTTGGCAATGTTGCTAAAGGCCAGTTTCTTATTGAATACGTTGGAGAGGTAAAATGTACATTTCCTTTTTATTATCCCTATACTAATTTAGTAGTTTTTACTTATTATTTTGTTATGATACATGTTCTATTGATTGTTGAGGATGATTATTAATTTTGTGATCATATTTATGCTTTGGTTCCTTATTTTAGCTGAAGTTTTTGGGAAAGGAAGATTTAGTATTACCCTCTACGAAGTCATAGTTGCAGTTATGTTAAATTGGTCTCAACGAAATCTTCTCTTATTGTTTCATTCTCCCTAATCATTTCTTTTTGCCGAGTTTTAGTTTAATTACCACCATGTTCATCCTTAAAATAGAGATAGCCTGTCTTGCTTTTTTTTTTTTTTTCTTTTACTATTTGAATTACTCTTTAAATAACAGGGAAGAGCCATTGAAAAATATTAACGGTTTGGCTTGATTAGTAAGCAATGAATATTGTATTGATACGCGATAGCACATGTGGAAAAAGCCATCACGTTTTGAGGGTAAAGAAAATTGTTTTTTTATTTTATTTATTGAGATTGATTTGGTCCAACTTAGAACCACTCAGCCTTGTAGTCTATGGTTGTATTGGGGATGAAGAATAGCTTATGTCTGACAATCAACTTTTCTTGTTAATGGAGGAGTAAGACGATTGAATGGATTCTGTAATTAATGGATTATGTTATATCTTGTAATGTTGGAATTTGCACTGCTATTCTTTATTGGGGCATTTATGCGCTTTATGTTGTATATGCAAAGGTGATGCACAACTTGTGCACATCATTCACTTTTAGGAACTTAAATATCTAATATATGGTCAAAACAGGTGCTTGATATGCAAACGTACGAGGCACGGCAAAGAGAATATGCTTTGAAGGGTCATCGACATTTCTATTTTATGACCTTGAATGGCAGTGAGGTATGAATTTAACCTACATATTTGTGTTTTAGCAAAGTAAAATTTAACTGTGGTTGGGTTGGAAGTGCAATGGATTTGTTCATGATAGCATGTTACAAACAATTGTTTACATGAATAGATAGTTAGTAGATGTCATTTAACTTCTCCTATAATACATTCCTATTCACGTGCTTTGGAAATTACCTTCTCTTCCCTTCCTTCTAAGAAAAATTAACAAGGAAAGAAAGCTATTTTCTTGGAAGAAAATTCTTTTGCATGTCCTGATCTTCTTGGTGCTATGGGACTTTAGAAAAGCACATCATCCATATTACCTTCCCCTTAGAAATATCACCGTAGAGAATTAATGAATCCAGAAACCATTTCATTGTGAAAACCACGTCTGTGAAGGGAAACTTGCTCTACCATCCTATAATTGATTGTGAAATGTATCTTGTTTGGAATAATTTACTGTTTGTGGTAAGTTAAATGAATATTCTGTTTTACTTCCGCCAACAACTTGATTGGGATTCCACCAACAATTGAAATAGAGAAGTTAAAATTATGATTATATTTCTTGACTGAAAATGGAGCACAAAAAGGTGAAAGATCTCTCCTAAAGCCTCTTTTATTGTTTAGCACTTGCTGAATTCTCAAAAGATAACAAGTAACAATGTAGAATGATTCCTCTTACCCGTCCATTCTCTCCTATTTAGTTATCTAAATAATCCTGCTAACCAGCTGTTCTTAACGAGAACCTTTTTTTTCCAAGCGAATATCTTTGACCCATCTGTGATAACATAGCTTGTGTGAATGGAAACTTTGAAATTAAAGGATAGCTGTTTGAGGTATTCACACCTCTACTACTGATTAATCTGGATTGTGTATTTATTTTGACCGCATTTTGTGACTGCCTGATATCTCAATACCACAAAGCATATCATCTTATCTGGATTGTTAACATGTTTCAAGTTTTTCAGTTTTTGCTATTTGCTTCATATTGTAACTAGTCTGAGCATTAGTTGGGTCTTGGGGATGGTGTCATCTAGCTCTTTTAGCATGATTTGTTATTGTCTCCCTATTATTAGTTTTTCAGCTGTTTGTTATTATAGACTACTTTGTCATTCACAATTCTTTTTTTCAGGTAATAGATGCAAGTGCTAAAGGAAACTTGGGGCGTTTCATTAATCATAGTTGTGATCCTAATTGTCGGACAGAAAAGGTGATTATTATTACCTATTTTAGGTTTGTTTAATAAAGGCAATGATACTACTACTCGAGAACCTTTTCTTTTAATTACTGGAACCGTTTTCTTGACTACTTTATTTTTTGCATTTTGCTTATCTTTTACCAGGAAACGTCGATGTTAGCTTTTCCTGAACATATTATTTAATGCCGTTTGGCATATTAATTCCTTGAGTATGAATTTCATAATTCCGCCATTGTTTTCAATTACCTGATCTTATGTTTGATCCTTTTTTTAACAGTGGATGGTGAATGGGGAGATCTGTATTGGACTGTTTGCACTGAGGGATATTAAGCAGGTGTGCATTCTGCCTCCACTTACTATTTTCATGTGTGTTGTTAATTCCACTAGATTTTGCAGTTTTGTGTAGTGGAACCTTGTTGCTTCTATGTTTCAGATTGTGACTTTGGAAGTTTAATCAATTAACTTCAATTTCTTTTATTGTTTGTCTTTGTGTATTATGATTATCGAACATGGGAAAATGTGAATCTCCTTACAAAACTTTTGTATTTGAAGTGTTAAAATGGATGGTTATGCTGCCTTTCCATAAGATGAAATATAAAATATTTGGTTATTTGAGCCAGAAATATGCTTAATTGAACAAAAGGTTGGCTGATTAATGGTTATGGCTTCTTTTTCTTCCAATTGAGTTTAAGTTATTCCGCTCTAACAAAGCTTTCATAGTCATTTAATTTTGTTAGAATAATTACTAAGTTGTTAGAATAATTATTAAGTCTACCTATGTTAGTGTAGGACTAAAGTAGGGAGTAGTGTGTTGGGTTATCTATAATCATTGTACCTAGCAGTGTAGGACAATCTCTTCACCTTCCATCTCCCTATTGTATCATCTCTTTATTATTAGAAATAGCAAAACATGAGGAGGGTCTATCAAGCCCTTCAGAAATATATTTTGTCTGTTTTAAATCTCAACATGGTATTAGAGCAGGTTCTCTAATCCTCTACCGGCTGCCTTTACTGTTCGCCGGCGGTCGACCGTTATGGCCGCCGGCGGCCTCCTAAAGTTTAGTCTTTCAGTCTTTGAGTTTCAGTGGCAGTCCTTCAATTACCCTAGCCAAGTTCAGTTTCTAAGAGTTATGTCTTTCTCAACCACAAGATCAGGCTTGTAGTACCTGACTTTGCCTATCTCTGACGTCACCAACACTTTGTTTCCTCTGATACAGCTAAAGAATTCTTCCAGACTCTGGCCCATTAAAATTAGAACGGGTCCTTCCCTAATGCCCAAACATTGGCATTCTTCCATTCATTTGGATCTTGAATCAAAGAGACCTAAAGTCTCCAGGGAATCCTAGAAAGGCAACTGCCTCCACTGAAACATCTGTCCCAGCCGCAACCCCATTGATCTCCGCTGTCAGCCATCGCCTGCCACCGTTCGCCGCTGTCGGCCACCGTCGCAGTTCTCACCGGTGACCAATTCTGACCGGTGACCAGCGGATCTGGACTGCCTCCTCGAGCGACGGCCAACCCCGTCGGAGTCAGGACCAGACTCCTCCACACGTGCCTCCACACGCCTCATCTCTCCGACGGATCTCATGTCGTGTTCGTCACGCGCCGCCCTATCGGTGTCAGAATCACATTGCGACGTTGCCGGTCGTGTCGCCGGACCTTCCTCTCTCTATTCTGACCCTCCGTAGTAGCCATTGTTGTCTTCTCGCCGCAAGCTTTCGCATCATCGGACCTCTCGTTTCTGTGTTCTGGTTTGATCAAAGACTCATCCGCACTGGTCCTCGCATCGATTCATTCGACGTGGAGGCTCTTGAAGTTTCCGGTGCTCACAGAAGTGACTATGAGGACATCAGTGTGGGTAAGAAAATTGTATTAGCTATTCAGACGCTTGGTGTTGTCTCTGGTGATGTTGGAACAAGTCCCTTGTATACCTTCAATGTTATGTTTAGAAAGGCCCCTATTAATGGAAATGAAGACATTCTTGGAGCTTTATCACTTGTCTTGTACACATTAATCTTGATTCCTTTGTTGAAGTATGTCCTGGTGGTTCTGTGGGCCAATGATGATGGTGAAGGTGGTATGTTTGCCTTGTACTCGTTGATCTGTCATCATGCTAAGGTTAGTCTTCTCCGCAATCAATTACCATCAGATGCCCGTATATCAAGCTTTAGGCTTAAGGTGCCATCCCCTGAGCTTGAAAGGTCATTAAAAATCAAGGAAAGACTTGAGAATTCTCTGACTCTGAAGAAGATTCTACTAATATTAGTTTTTACTGGTACTTCCATGGTGATTGCTAATGGTGTTGTTACACCGGAAATGTCAGTACTGTCATCTGTTGGTGGTTTAAAAGTTGGGGTAGATGCTATCGAGAAAGATGAAGTGTTGATGATTTCAGTTGCCTGCCTTGTCATTTTGTTCAGTGTGCAAAAGTATGGAACAAGTAAAGTGGGACTTGCAGTAGGACCTACTTTGTTCCTATGGTTTTGTTCTCTGTGCCTACTATTGGGTTATTTGAGTCTAGCTGCATACCTTATGGAAAACCATGCTGATGTTGGTCAAGTCTTTCGAGTGTTGCGTTCTGGCCAGTTTTCCTTATTGCCAACGTGGCTGCAGTTATTGCTAGTCGGGCTATGACAACAACAACAAATCTTCAAATTTGTCCAAACCCGTTCTCACCAGTTCTTCCACCTTCACGTTTATGCCGTTCAGTCGTGAGGGGGAGAAAGTTTAAGCTGCTGTAGGGTAGTGTAGTCCTTGCAAGTCTATTGCTATTAAGCCTCTGCAGAACAATTATTTCCTACAGATTTGTTGCTGATCAGGACAGTTAAGTCCTTATAGATTTGTTGTTTGTTGCTGCAGGTCGTCAATCTTTTTTGTCGACTTCATTTATGTGTTTACCCAAAGCAACTGTGATGCTTCCAATTCCAGTAAACAATTTCACTGTTTCCACCGTTCACAGTGAAGGGGAGTATGTTTCCAAGACACTGCAAGCCAAGTATGACAGTTCAAGCCACATAAGTATGGTAGTCTCTGTAGTTTGTCGCTTTCAGCCACTACAGGCCCCATCACTCCATCAGTCAGTGATGGTAATCCCTGTAGTTTTGTAGCTTTCAGCCACTACAGGCCCCATCACCCATCCATCTCAAAGTTGGGGATTCAGTCCTTGCAGTTTGTCATTGTCCACCACTGCTCTCCGTCATCCACTTTTGGAGTTTCATAAGTTGCTGTTAGTTGTTCATTGGCATGTGATAACACATCTGTTTGCCTCACACTCTTGAAGATAAATCATCTAGTTCAAAATTGAGTTTATCTATTCCAAGCTTGGTTCATACAATCTGTATGCTCTAGCTTGAGGGGGAGTGTTAGAATAATTATTAAGTCTACCTATGTTAGTGTAGGACTAAAGTAGGGAGTAGTGTGTTGGGTTATCTATAATCATTGTACCTAGCAGTCTAGGACAATCTCTTCACCTTCCATCTTCCTATTGTGTCATCTCTTTATTATTATAAATAGCAGAACATGAGGAGGGTCTATCAAGCCCTTCAGAAATATATTTTCTCTGTTTTAAATCTCAACAAATTTATTGCTTGTAAGGCACCCGTCCTACCCATTTATTATTGTCTTTTTACTTGTATTTTTTATTTCATGCTTGTTGCCTACCCAGAATTATTTGTGAACATTGTTACTTATACAAGATTAGCGAACATTCACGAGGTTGATAAAATATATTAATTCGAATTTTCTTTGTATATACTGAATTGATGGTTTCTTTTTTTTTGGGGCGAATAAGGTAGAAGATATGTGGTTAGTTTGAGGACTTGGAGGTCCTATTTTCATACCTTATGAGTTTTGGATTCTAAGACTAGAAAGCTTTAATGTTTAGTATTGTCTTCTAAGCTGAACTTTTTTACCAATACCTTCCTCAGGATGAAGAATTGACATTTGACTACAACTATGTAAGGGTTTTTGGTGCTGCAGCAAAAAAATGTTATTGTGGTTCACCTAGTTGTCGAGGTTATATAGGTGGTGGTGATCCACTTAATGCTGAACTGATAGTTCAAAGTGATTCAGAAGAGGAATTTCCAGAACCTGTTATGCTTACGAGAGATGGTGAAATTGAAGAGGCACCCAAGTATTGTAATAATGATGATACAGAATCTGCTAGAAATATGTTAAAAGGCAGGGATGTATTGGAAAAGTCTACAAGTGCTATAGATTCAGATGGTTCTCCAGAAAAAGAAAGTTCCATGAACCCTGCCTCTGCTGTTTCTCTGTTGCACAGCTCAGCAGAAATGGAGGATTCAAAGGGCAAGTTACCATCTGCCATTCAAGTTGAAGAAATTTCTCAACAAATGGAGGATGTAACAAGCAAACCCATGCCTGCCGTACAAGGATATGAAAAGGAAAAGGAATCAGAGTTTGCAGACAAAACTTCTTCCACTCAAAGATTAGAGAGTACTTCTCCCCTTACAGCTGCCAGCAAAATGTTAACTAATTCGACTGGTAGTAATAGGGAATCCAAGTCTGAAATAATTGAAGGCAAGAAGAATCCCAAGTTAAATGGTTCTGTTAAAAAGGGAAAGGTCCATAGTAGTCCTCCAAATGGCCTTAAAGCCGAGGTGACAGCCAATCGATTGCAGTTGTCATCTGTCAAACATAAAAAGGTTGATGGTTCTTCCAATGGACGGTTTGAAGCAGGTTAGTCATCCTCATTTGTTTAGCAACATGATCATTTAAATAATTTTTAATGGATAAACCACTTTGTTTCCTGCAGTTCAGGAGAAACTTAATGAGTTGCTGGATGGAGATGGGGGAATAAGCAAAAGAAAGGTAAGTACTTTACAGTTGCCAAGTGAACATAATATTTAAAATAGGTGCATTTATTTGGAAGCTAGGGCATGAATGTATGCTCCAGCTTGTTTTTTCAGTTAATACAGGTTATGTACCAAAGCAAGAGATATCAATCTCTACTGCTGTAGACCTTAAATATATTCGTTTTACAAAATTATAGGAAATAGTTTATTTGTGTTCTTTTTTTTTTCAATTTTATTACTTCGGAATGGCTTAAAGTTGAAGGTATTTCGGGGCTTCTACCCTTTCAGTTTTATGTTTAGTTTTCACCATTTGACTGCCCTCACCCTTTTTCTTGTAACAGGATGCTACCAAAGGGTACTTGAAGCTTTTGTTTCTTACTGTGGCATCTGGTGATAGAAGCAACGGTGAAGCAATTCAAAGGTCCTCTCTTCTCTACCTTTCTGTTTCTTCATTAGAGAGCGCATTGTATTCAGTTATATTAGATTTTCACATGCTTCATGGACCTGTCAATACATTATAAAGGAGATTTTAAACTTTGGTTGCAGTAATCGAGATCTTTCCATGATACTTGACGCCCTTCTGAAAACAAAATCTAGAGCAGTGCTGAATGATATAATTAACAAAAATGGTAATGTATATTTGCTTGTTATGTGACGCAGTTTTCTTGTACATATCTTAAATGTGTAAAACTCATTGGACATTTTATTGGTTTTCCTTGTAACTATATTGTTACTTCTCAGGTTTACAGATGTTACATAACATTATGAAGCAGTACAGGCAGGACTTCAAAAAAATTCCAATACTGCGAAAGCTTCTGAAGGTGCTTAGATTACTCATATTTTAGGTTTTTGTTATATTCCTTCTGACTAAGGTTATATAGTATTTCAAAATTTCTTAAGGATTCCTTTTATACTAAAGACGGGTTTAAAATGCATAGGAATTTAATTGCTTCAAATAAATTTAGAAGGAATGTACAAGGAGTGTGGAAGGAGAGTGGTGCTGTGAAGTCAGAGTGCACATAAAATTTCTGAGTGAGAGTTGACAGCGAGACTCTGGAAGAATGAAGGAATTACTTTTTTAGGAGTTATTTGAATTTTTTTTTCATTGTGCTTTAAAAAAATCCCTTGAAAATTTTGAATCTTTTAATTATTTTTTTTTTGGATTAAATACTCTTAAGTTATTTTAAGTTATGGTATTTTAAACACTCCTAAAAATTGAATTCCTCTTGAAACTTCTCGGCCAGGGACTTCATTTTGTGTTGAATTCTCCATTTTATATGATTGTTCTGATGCTATTTCTTCAATTTACCTAAAACGTAAAAATCTATTATGCAATTCTCCAATGGAAATGTTGTGAACTCATAAAGCTCATAATATATTTTATTCCTCTCATTATCTGGAATGTTTAATCTGGTAATTGTTGCTTAGGTGCATAAATTTGACCATCCTATAGTATTTAATAAGTTCGTTGCTGGTAGATCTTAGTATCTTCTATGCAGTTCATCTTTCTTCATTCTCTAAGTATTACTATTAAGATAATATATTGCTTGATCACCTCTATTTTTTGCAGGTCTTAGAGTACCTAGCAGCAAGCAAAATTTTGACACCTGAACAGATTAATGGTGGTCCTCCGTGTCATGGGATGGAGAGGTTAGAAATTTTAAAATATAACCTCCCCGAAATTTCATGGGGCAATTGTATTATTTTGTTGTAGTGTAGCGCTGAAGTATCAGTTTTCATTTATGTTTCTTCATCACCTATTTTTGTTTGGCAAGTATGAATTTGATTGACATAGGATACAAAATAACAATTTTTTGTCAAAGTGGTTTTAAGCATGAAATATGTAATAGAATCAATTGACGCTTTGGTTTTTACTTACCCTTAATAATTGGGAGATGTAAAATCTATTACAACTTTTTTTTTTTTTAACATTTTACTAGTATGACATGACATTTTTAGTAGTAATCGATGAGTATTGATATTCTTGGTGTACTTGAGATATTAGAGAATGTAATAGAAACTGACAGTCAGAATGAGAAAGAAAATAATTTTTACTGAATATTGTTAGAGATATGATTTGATAGCGAAATATCTTATGAAATAGTTCTCATTATTAGATATGGGTGGTGTCTTATTATTGTATCACTGCTTTATTGTAAATAAGAATACTCTTGTTTGTAGCCGAGATACTTAATTTATTATATTCTTTCTTGCTTTCTCATTTCTCAACATGGTACTAGAGTGGTGCCATCCTCCAGTGATCTTTTTTGTCAGTAATCCTTTCATCAAATAGGATGAATGAACTAGTAGGAAAAGAGAAATTTCTCCTCCAAGGATTGCCCCTTAAGAAAGATCTGATGCTCAATTTTCTAATGACAACTTTTCTTAGTGTATCCTTCTTGCCTTCTTCAATTCATATCTAATAAGCATGTTCACCAATTTCGCTTGTATTGCTTTGTGGCTTTGCGGCCCTGAAAATGAACTTTTTGGTCCGTGATCATAATTCCTCTTTCATCAACTTTGCATATTAAGTACTGCCTTGTCTCCTAATTGGAAGGAAATTTTGTTTTTTGTAGCTAATATCCCAATGAATGTTTGAGTAGAATCAACTTTGCACTTCTAGTTAAGTATGCACAATATATCTTCAGTCAATATGGTGTCAATTCTGCCCCCTTTATGATTTTGGGCTAGCTGCATTATCTTTGATGAAGCCCAATTGGAAGAATGTCCATTATGGAATGGTTGCTCACTGGTAGTGATTTAATAACCACACGGAAGCTGGCATCCTGTTGCTCCAGTGGTGATGGAGATATATGTAGACAGTATGTAACCTGCGCTTTGACGGCAGCTATTTGTGATATCTGACTTGGCCAAAATTCCATAGCTATGTCATCATTGAAGCTCTCATATTGACAATGGTTCCTGTCTTTTTGCTCCTTGGCCTGTCCACTGCATCTCCAACAACACTATTTTATTTTTCCCTTTTTCTTGTTTCTTTATTACCCTGACAATGATTTTCAAAACCTAAATCCTCTATTTGGTTGCTCCGCCTCTTTCCCAATGTCATGCAATCTACATACCCCGAGTCAAGTTTTGACTTCATCTCAGTATTGGGTTGTTCATATATTGTCTCTGTTGCCTTCATCTACTGCACCTTACTGAACTTTTCAGTGGCACAATCCAATAGGCTTATCCTGCCACTCACGTTTCTTGCCTGAGAACAGGTCTCAACACAGTTACCGGAGGTCTTGTTACTTGTTAAGAAGTGGATTTTAAGTCTAATTCAATCCCACAAAACTAGCTTGTAAGGTGAGGTTTGCATCCACTTATATACTATGAATTGGTCTTATCTCTAGTCGATGTGGCAACATCTCCTCATGCCGAGGTATATACATATCGAGCGTGGGATAAGACATTAATGGATGGTCCGATAGCATCCAATAGCGGGTGGAACAATACGTCCAACAAACAACAACTATCGCTAAGATAAGCTTTAACGATGACTCTGATACTATGTTAAGAAGTGGACTTTAAATCTAACTCAACCTCACAAAACCGGTTTGTAAGGTGAGGTTTACACCCACTTATATACTATGAATTGGTCTTATCTTTAGTCGATGTAGAACTTCCAACATCACTCTTTGCTAGAATTTAGCTGTCAGGCTTGCCCTCTGGCATGATTATCCCTTGGATGGGTTTCTGTCTCAATTTTCTGTTCTTGCTTCGAGGTAGTAAATTCTTCAAAGGCATGGCTACCAAAGCTACTTCTAAATCTTTTGATCAAAGTTGTAGAAAATTATTCTCAATCTGAATTTAGGATCTTTTTACTGTAGGTGTACAACCAAAGCATTGCCACACCCTTAACACTTATAAATGCCAATTACAATGTATTTGATGTGAATGGATTTCTTGAACTTCAAATTTCTCAGTCCTAGCAATCCGCCCAATTGGGTCTGCCCTCACACATATTAGCAGCTCTTATCTTCTGAACCCAAATGCGTGCTTCCTCCATCTTTAACTCTGATTGTCCCTCAAATATCCGGAAGGTCGAACCAAACTGTTAGGAACCATGAGATGGATTGGTAAAGAAAAGATATTTCATCAAATAGGATGAAAAGAACAAAGACTGGGATGGAAGTTTCTCCTATAAGGGTTTTCCCTCCATCAAGAGCCAATGCTCAATTTACAAATGACAACTTATCTGAATGAACGCTTCTGTTCTTCTTCTTCCCACTTAAGTCCTCTTATCCTAATATTCTTCCCATTAGAACTGAAGCTTTTGTAATACTTGGTACTCACGTCTCATGTGCCTAGATGTTTTGCTTCATTCTAAACCAATTGATAACAGTCACTTGCCTATTGATGTAAACAACACGAAATTTTCTGCCCTTCTGTAGTTTTTGTCTTGAACCCTAATGTGGAATCAATTATTTCATTGCTGCGAATTTTCAAATCATTTGCACTTTTATTTTGACTAGAAAAGATGATGTATTTTTTTCTTCAAAAAATTTGCACTAATAATTTGTTTTTACGTTCAGCTTTAGAGAGTCAATGCTTTCTCTGACAGAGCATGATGACAAACAGGTATCGGTTATGCTAACTTGTTCATTTCTAAAGCGCACACAAGTGCCAATAAATGTTTTAGAGGATTTTTTCAACTATTTGTATATATCTGTTTTGGGGACAAATAATAGAATCTTTGAATATTTTTGTTGTTTTGTTTGCACGTTTAGGTCCATCAAATTGCTCGAAGCTTCCGAGACAGATGGTTTCCCAGAACCAACAGAAAACATGGCTATTTGGACAGGGATGATAATAGAATGGAATCTCACAGAACTTTCAATGGTAATAGATTTTCAGCATCACACTGTCATAGACATGAACAGGATTTAAGGGCTGCAGAAGTAATTGACTGTAGTCAGCAGTCTATGCACGTGACAACTCCAGTAGATGCTGATACCCAGGAAAGCTGTCCTGCCCACTCTGTAGATGGGGTTGAAATCAAAGGACCTAAAAAACGGAAGCGCAAGAGCCGATGGGATCAACCGGCGGAGTCAAACTCACTTTCTGATGCCGTTATGAGCTCCGTTGGTGAAAGCCAGAACATTCATGAGGATGTTCCACCAGGGTTTTCGTGTCCATTAAATGCTTCTTCCCTAAACTCTGGCAATCTTGTATTGCAAAATGCAAGCCGTTCTGGATGTCCCTCTGATTTAGTAGTTGGTCATTCAAAAAGGAAATTTAATTCTCGCTTGCCTGTGGCTTATGGAATGCCATGGTCTGTTGCCCAGCAATATGGAACACCTCATACTGAATTTCCAGAGCGCTGGGTCACTGCACCTGGCATACCTTTCGTTCCATTTCCTCCACTACCCCCATATCCTCGAGACAATAAAGACTCTCAACCTTCTAATAATTATAGTGCTATGATAATCGATCAGCCTGCTGAAGCTATGACAAGGGATCACTCTGCTGAAGACAAGGAGGGCGATAACAGTAGTATGGTCACTTGTTGCGCAGATGATATGATTCCCAGCACAACTAGTGCTAACCCAGAAGAGTCAAACCTTCTGTTTGAGGACAACGAAGCCAAACGAATGAAGGGTGACTCCCATGATTTGGTAACGAAGTACTATAGACAGCAGAAATGGAATAATTCAAAAATACATCGACCATGGTTCCGGAGGAATGCATGGAAATGTAATGAGAACAACTCTAATGGTGATATGTGCAGTATAGATGTAGATGTACCAAAAGAGTCGGAAGATACTTGTGATGCGGAGGATGCAATCTGTAGAGAGGAGAAAGGTGGCAATAATATTTATTAGCATGCACAGCAGCAATATTGTTCACAGGAAAAAAAGAAATTATTTTTGTTTTCTTTTTTCTTCCTTATACATTAATGTACTGTCAATTCATTCGTTCCTGAATCTATTATTCAATGAAAATATCATTCAATTTCATCATTCCTCTCCTTCACTATTTACCCTACCTGGGGAACTCCTGTTCCCAATATTGATCCTGCCCAAACCTTCAAGACGGGGTGGGTGTTTCTCTTGACTTCTAATTCTCTCCCAAAATGGAAAACCTATTGATGACTGATATCACTATTGTTCAACCGTATCTCTGATAATTGAAAGTAATTATTACTTCCCTTGCTATCTTATTCCTGTCTGATTTATTAGTTGAATCCCAAAGATCATTTATTTTCTTTGGGTCTCATTTATTTTGTATTATTTTTAAAGTTGGTTCTTTGGTTTTTTAGGATACAAGTGTTTTATATGGTTCAAAACTTTCGTAGTTACACCTGTGAATGTCTTGAGAAGGAAGAAACGTTTCAGTTTTTTATAGGGATTTCCTCCTTTCTTCTAAATTCGAAATGCTTAATGGTTGGCAACTTTATTTTGCAGTTATTTTGTTCTTGTAAAAATTGTTGATATTGATGCCTTCACGTGAAGATGTCAAACAAGGTATTATTTTTTATTATTTAATAACCTACCTTCGATTGTTAGCTTAGATCTCTAAAACCGGCCAGAGTCTAGAAATTCAGGTTTCATTAAGTGTTTGGGGTTCTAGGTTGTTCCTTTTTTTGTTTGTATGAGTGTTGTTCCAGTTTCCATTTCCCTTTTTTTCTTCTTTTAGGTAGAATGTTAAAGTTTTATACTTGATTAACATAAAATAATAGTATTAAATAAATATGATATTACCATTTTAAAATTTACAAAGTGGAATATTTTATATGATTTTAACATTTAAAGCAGATAAACATTATGAAAATAAATGGTCTTGTGCTTCTATGATTATGTTTTAACAAAAAGTACAATAGTGTGTATGTTAACAATAATAAATATATTTACCTATATTCGTTATTCTTATTAGATATCAATTTTTATTTATTTTAAAAGTTTTTTTAGCTTAGCAAAGTATTTTTTAAATTTTTATATAACTATATTGATTATTGAACTGATTTTAATAAACCAATAAGAAAAGTCTATAGTTTTTTTACATAATTATCTTAAAAGTTCATTTTCAAGAGTACGATAATATGGATTTCGGGTTAGATGGCAGTATACTTGTTTTTCATTTACCTTTCAACATATTTTAAATTCTTATTATGTCATAAACTTAAACTCCTTTTGATTTTTGTTGATCATACAACAAAACAGAAAGAAAATGTAGAACACTAGAGGAATGAGTACGTTATTGTTGCTTTTGCATTTACAACTACCAAATAAGTGTACAAAAAACAAGTAACGATTCTCATATGAAGGAATTCTTCCCATATCAGGGTACAACATTGCACATAAAGTGCTAATTGATTGAACTAACACAAATCCAAGCTTAGTACTCAGCATCACCATTTGGCAAGGGAGAAAGAAAAATGAATCCCCCTTTTCTCCAAAAAAATTATTCTTGTCACCAAAAAGGAAAAATACAAACAATGTTTATCATAACAACAATTCATTTACAACACACAAAAAGCTCTTTCATATATTCACTTATGCAGTTTTCTTTGGCCAACCAACATACACTTCATCAGTATCTCTTCAGCAAACTTCTAACGCGAACAAAGCACCAAGTTTTTAACAATGTCTTATGCTTTTTCCAACCATCAAAATACCTACCAATCACTTTCCTATAACTAGGCCTCTGCTGAATCAAAACCCAATACTCAGCAATGTTTGGCCTCCCAGTTATGTACTCTTTCTCTAAATCCAAGAGCACTAAACGAGACAACACTGGAATGAGCATCACATCAGCCATAGTAAACTCTTGACCTGCTAAATACGGCGTTTCACTCAGCTGCTTCTCTACTTCATCAAGCAGCCTAATTAAATGCTCCTTGCTCCTTATCAACACATCTGAATCTTTCACTCTCTCTTCAGTCTGATATGCTTCTTTTAACTTCTTATGGTAAGCACCTGCTAGTTCTGGTGACTCGGACATTCGAGCAATCACCACTCTTCTTAAGAACTTAGAAACATATATTCTGTATTTCTCCGGTACATGGGAAAGGGAAAAATACTTTGGATTCCACTCTTGTACCTTCTGCATCCATTCAATCACTTCTTTGTTACTGCTACTGATATTTTCAGACCCAGAGGAGAACACGGCAATTCTTTCTATGTACCTGAAAATCCAATACCACTATAAAATGTCCACTCATAAAGGTAACATAAAAGCATTTGAAAGTAATTCAACTTCAACATTTAGGTTAAGGGATTAAGCTTTATCAAGCAACTATAAAAACCACTCCTTTATCCATAGTAGCATATAGAATGCTGCAATTGTTGCTCTAAGGGAATTGACTTGGAAAGTGATAAATAGATAACGGATTCTTTCATGCAGAATTTCCACATGGCCGTGTTATGTGAAAATTTTGTGTTTCTCTCTGTGAAACATTCACAAATTTTAATATAGTCCTACCTACTTAATTTCTATGAAGAGACATTTTTCATTTCAAATTATGATCATGTGGAAACTCAACATGTGAGAATCCATTCCTTGATAAAGATGTCGAAAGAAGCTCTGTCAGCTAAATATATTTCGGTGGGGATAACTTCTAATGCTGCATAAATCTTCAAAGTAAAATATAATCATAGAAATAAGAGCTAACCCTATATAATCAGGAATACTAATACATATATATTATTAAGAACTTTTTCTATTTATATCTTTGTTGTCAAAAGATACCAAATTCCATACATTGTATTGGTTATTTTTTTCAATATAAATAAGACATTTGTACGGTCTCAGAAACATCATTTCAGCTTAATGTTTCTCTTTTCCTACGGTTTAAGATGGTATTAGAACTACTTCATAAGATAGTATAAGAGTTTATCGGTATCTATCCTAGTAAGCTTTATTAAACTTTTCGTGAATTTTCTATTCCCACGTTCAAAATATCCAGTTATCAGCATTCAGAGGGTTTAAATATGACCAAATCATAAGTGGACAGAAACTTGCCTTACTAAGCCTATTTTGTAATGTTGAATTAAACTTAAAATCCACATTTTATAGATAAATGTTTACAAAAGGAAGAAATAACATTAAGAGGAGGATGACAGAATAAGTTGTGAAGAGGGCATACTGGATTATATCAATAGTCTTGTAAAGAATGTGAGAGCCATTTTGGAAAACTGGGAGTCTTCCACCAGGATTCATCTTGAAGAATGAAGAATCCAAGTTCTTGCCAGTTACAGGATTGACATGGTGTGATGTGTAATCAATGCTTTTCTCTTCCAACGCAAGTCTCACCTTCTGGCTGTCCAAATCAAATGGATGATGATACAATTGCATTTTCTTATCACCTAAGGAATTAGGAAGAAGCAGGATGTGCTAGAGGTGAAATATGTATGCACCAACACCAGAAATCTTTCAGAACACTGAAGTCTGCAAAACATTGGTATCCAAGTTGTCAGTAAGCAACATCTGCAATCGTAACTAAAATTCTATAATTAAAGCTTATGAAGTACAAAATCATGTTAAAGGCCTGCAATCAATAAGGGAGAATGTGAGACAGGGTCAAGAAAAGGATAAAACCTATTTTTCTAGTCACTAATTATTTAGAAATTAGCCAGCCTGTACAAGAGGCATCCAGAGAAGAACTAATGCCACATGTCATACATAAATAATAATCTATGCACAACACAGAAAGTTCAAAGCCACATATTTAAGTATTTATTCCTAGAATTCAGTTTCTCTGCTAAGGCTGTTTTGTGGTATCCCAGTTTCCAAAATACACTACTTTGATATATTAAAAAGACTTTTAATATATTTTAAAACATCAAAATAATTATATATCAAATACAAGAAAATCGACAGACAGGTAGCGTTGAATGTTAGTCTTACATCAGTTTTAAGCAATGATGTATTATTCACCTAAGAAAAAATCCGATACTCATATGACCCCAAAAGTTAAGGATTTGATAAAAGGAAAGGTATCAGCCCAACCCAACACAACACAACACAGATAATTTCAATTATCAGAAGAAGTTAATAAATATTAGATGGGGTTAAGGGTGACGGAGTTGAGAAGATTCATGAAGAAAATAGTTGAGAAACCCAGCAAATGAAGTGAAAGCACAGAGAAGAGAAGAGAGATGAGCATAAGAAGGAATGAAATGAATGAGAATATACCAGAAAGGAGAAGAAGAAAAAAAAAAGAGTCTTTTTGGATTGCTGAAATCAATGACAGCTAAAAAGATTGGAAACCACAAACTGAATACTGATCAGAATTTGACAACAAATTAAGTCACACTTTAAGGTTGCTGTTGGAACACAAAGGCACACACGTCTACTCGCTCTGTCACCTAATAATTTTTAACTTTCATCACCCTTTGACTCTCAAAACAACATAATTATTCAGGAAAAATAAACATTTTTAATTCAATTTTATGTCGATAATTATTCAAAACTGACTGATAGGGAATGAATTTTATAGACATTTTAATCCCCGTTTTTGCATTTATTTATGTACACACCAACAACCACACACGTGTTAAATATACATTCATACTTTAATGCATTAAGAAAATCCCAAAATTTAATAAACTTTCATTATTTCTTTTCTGCTACACTTAAGCTTTAGAGTGAAACTCGCGTAAATAAGGTTTATTGGGATAAAATTATCCAAGATAAAAATAAATAAATTAGTTTTCTAGAGCTGTATTATATAACTTTTTTAATTATATTATTTTTATTTCATTTTGTATATAAACTTATTTTGTGAAGAATATTATTCTATTTTACTTTTCTTAATTTTTCTCCAATATTTTCTTAAAAGCTAATATAAAAATATGTAATAATTATATTTATAATGTTTATTTGATATTTTAATCGAGGATGTAAGATACTTCTTGGTTTAATGTAGATACTAACATATCGAAGTGCATAACGGGTTGGGCTTTGACGTTTTCTGTTTGGGCAATTACTTTCTGCATCCTTACATTATTTTCTGCAACTCCAATTTTAATAAAATTATATACTGAGTAGTAACGAGAGTTATCAAACCTCAGGCCAGATCCAACCAAAGAAGCTATTGGATTTCTTTTTAAATAGACTAATTATTTTGTGTGGTGACTCATTTTAAAAACTAAAAAAAAAACTTGTAAAATTTAAATAAAAAATAAAACAAAATAATTTAAAATTTAAATAATATTATTGAATTTAAATTTTACATAAATCATAAAGATATATATATATATATATATATATATATATATATATATATATATATATATGGGGTTTGTTAACGCATGTACGTCTGTTTTTCAGTTGATACATTTTAACAATGTGTACCGGATTATAGTAGACAAAAATACTCTCATATAGTATGGATTTTAAGTTTTAAAGTCAAGAATATTTAAATAATTTTCATTCTCAAAACTAAAAAAAAAAAACCCTAAGCCTCCCTCATTCCTCTCAACCCTTTCTATTTCATCTCTCTCACTCCAACATTTTCTCTTTGGTAGATCCAACTGGAAAAAAAATTAGAAATACTCGTCGTTAAACAATTTACCTTTGTAAAGAGTTGAGTCATTGACATATTCGCCTTCAGGCAAAGGTTCATTCAAGATCTCTTCAATTTCATCATCTTCACTAACCTCTCTAATTTCATTATCTGCAGATGTTGAATCACCATCTCTTAAAAAACCTTCAGGCCAATTACCATTTCCTTCTGATGTTATTATGCTTGTGAAAATTAGATAAAATTAGATAAGACAAAAATTATAAAATGAAAACTCATTATAAAATCATTTTTTGTAAGAAATTGTTTAATAGCGAGTATTGCTGATTTTTTTCTAAGCGAATTACGAATTCCTTCATATGTCATTATACTTGTGAAAATTAGATAAAATTAGATACGACAAAAATTATAAAATGAAAACTCATTATAAAATAATTTTTTTTGTAAGAAATTGCTTAACAGCTAGTGTTTCTGATTTTTTTTTTATCAGGGCTACAGTAAGGGTTTGGGTTTTTTTTTGTTTTAGTTTTGAGAATGTTTAAAACTTAGAATCCACAATATATGAGGGTATTGTTTTCTACTATAATCCGGTACACATTATTAAAATGTACCAACTAAAAAATAAACGTACGCGCGTTAACAAACCCATATATATATATATATATATATATATATATATATATATATATATAAATCTTTATGATTTATGAAAAATTTAAATTCAATAATAATATTATTTAAGAAGACATTTTGAAAATGTTTTCATAATATCTTTTCGTTTGTTCAATGTTTACAAACAATTGTCTCTACAAAAGCAATATATATATATATACATATATATATTTTTGAGTAACACAAAATTACTTATATAAAGAAGACCACAAAGAGAAAACAACAATAATTGCACATATCTTTACACAATCAAAACTCTCTTACATTTGGGTTGTCTAGCTTTTTGAAAAAAATCTTAGTAATAAGCTTTTCATATCCTCTTTAAGAGAGATTTTTTCTATACTTGTTTTTATAAAAATATATTGTTGTTTTTGTATAATCAGAAATTATTTAAAATATTTTGTTGTTTAATTCAGGGAGAATTAATGTTATATTTAGTTGGACTATTTGATACTAAAAATGGTTATATCAGTTCCAAATTAGGAGTGATTAAACTTGTTATATATTTTCAAGGATTGTGAAAGAATGCTTAAAGAAAAATTAGATGAAATTTAATAAGAGTGAAGCAATATAAAAACAAGTTTTTTCCTTGTTATGTTTTTATTGGCTTTTTAAATGTTTACCTTAAATGTTCAATTCTATGTGCAAACCGTCTAATTCCTATAAACAACGTCTAACACTAAATTGTAAAAAGATTTTAAACTCTACTAAATCCTCTTTTACAGAGGTTACTTGTAATGTAATGTCAGGATTTAGAATTGACATTTTAATTTCAAATACTGAACTATTTATTATACATCCTTACAACTATGCAAAAATAGCTGTGGAAACTTCATCGTCTAATTCAATCTAAATGGTATTTTATCAAACTGGATTGCTTTAATTTAAAAAAAATCACAACTTTGTTTTGATCGTTGTATGAATATAGAAAAAGAAAAAACATCGTAATTCATATCACATGCAAGGAATGAAAGTTGTAAGAGCTACAGTACAAAAAATATGGTGTATTTAAATATGAAGTTCAATAACTAAGCAGAACTGATATTAAATACACATTTGTTATTCAGAAAAAAAAGTTGGAAGCATGTGAATATAGGTAGGTCCAATGGAGCCTCCAACCATTCACTTCAAAAATGCTCTCACATTCAACTTCATGCTTTCAGATTCTATTTTAGAGGAATCAATGTATTTTTTTTTTTATGTTCTTTTTGGTGTTCCAGATAGATATAATTCAAAATTTTTAACTTTATTCTATTCCAAATAAATTAATGCTAAGGACCTCTAACCACATTAATCAGGAACTGGGAGCCATGAATAATTTATAGTTTTTTTTCTTTCTTTCTAAATTTGGAAAAGAAAGCACAGATATATGTTTATGTTTACGTTTTTGTTTTTAATTTTGGAAAAAAACCATAATTTATTTTATTTTTCAATATGTGTAATAATGTATATACAGATGAAGAGGGCAACAATAGAAAAAAAAAACATCTAATCTAATAGACAATTTTCACATATTAAGATATCATTTATCCGAGTTAAACAATATTCAAATCTCTTAAAGTTTCGAATTCAAGTCGTGTATTTTTCTTATTCGGAAATGAACTATTAAACCTTTCAGTCTATTGATCCTTAAAATGTATTAATATTAACTATATTTTATTTGTCATAAGCTAAATCCTTTTTAGTTTTTACATTTATTTAAATTCAAAAATATATTTTATTAACAAATTAAAAGATATCAATACAAAAATAACTTTTGATTTTTATTAAAAGAGTATTAGGAACGAGAACATACATAAATATTTTGAACAGAGCTAATTTCAGAACTAAATAAGAAGTCTATATATATACAGTTA
Source organism: Vigna mungo (assembly GCA_036885675.1). Lineage (NCBI taxonomy): Eukaryota > Viridiplantae > Streptophyta > Magnoliopsida > Fabales > Fabaceae > Vigna > Vigna mungo. The sequence continues at coordinate 33,868,812 of CP144699.1, forward strand.
ACCTCACCAGCAGACAGACTAAGTTTCACTGTCATGAAATTTTTATGCAGAAAGTTAGTCTAAGAAAAGAAAGAGAGATTAATGTGTGGTTTGCTATTGCCGCTATCTCTCGTGTTTAGATTTTGGTTAATATGTCGTTTTGGTTTTCCAAACTCCATTTATTGCCAGAAAAAGACTCAAACTGTGCCAAATTTAATCATTGCATGTAACTGCCTTCACTGTTACTGTCATTCATGACAACCTTGTTTCCTTCATATTAGGCAGCATTTCAACATAATTTTCTATATTTATTTCTCCCATAAGTTACTTAGGCTACTTAGAACTTGAAAAAGCTATGTCCAAGAACCTTGTTTTAAGGCCTTAATTAAGCTCAAAGAAACTGTACCCCATTAATGTTTTTACTATTAGTTTTAGCTAATGAAAGATATATAGATACATATATTTGTGTCTGAATGATTTGTTAGTAAGCAATGCTAGATATGTTATCTGATTATCTTTCTTGCTTCTAACTGCCGATGAGTAGCAGTTACATCTTCATTATTATTAACAACGCCCTCATCCATTGTCAACACTGTATTGTTTTCTTTTCAAGATAAAATGCTACATCATCTTCTTAATACAATAATACATTAGTTTGGCAGGTTTCATGCTGAACTATATATTTTAATTTTATACGGAGTCAACTTCACCCCAAGAATATGGGCCATTCCTTTTCTCAAAACGATGATAATTGTAAATAATGATAGCAACAAAAATACTAATAATGTTTCACAACCATCAAATCAAACACTACCCCCACCAACCTCTTAACTGTTTAATCTTTGAATAATAATACTTAGATAACATTTTTTTTTATAACATTTGAACATTACCTACGTGTCATTTTGTGATTGGTTCATGATGGTGTTAATGGATAATGATACAATGATACTTAGATAATATTTTTTTGACAATATTTAAACATCATCTACGTGTCACTTTGTGATTGGTCCAAAATTATTCTACAATCAATAATAATAATCATAAACACCACCATAGACCAGTCACAAAATGACACGTAGGTGATGTTCAAATATTATAAAAAAATGTTGTCTAAGTATAATTATATTTATATTAAACAGTTAAGAAATTGGTGGGGGTGGTGTTTGATTTGATGGTTATGAAAAATTATTACTATTTTTGTTGCTATCATAATTTCTGACAGAAGATATTTAAAAGTAAATTAATATGAGAAACAGAATTTTTTAATTGATTATTATTATAACTAGTTGTAGGGGAAGCATAATAAGAAGAAGAAGTAGTCCGTGAAAGGAGAGGCACCGACAGTGAAAATGAGGAAGAAAACAGAAATGTGGAGAGACCCACAGCGTTTGATGTGAACGACCACTTTTGATAGAAACCCCATGGCGTGCATTAAAGCACCACAACATTAACATCACCCTCTTCAATCATCTTATGGTCGGTTTCACTTGACAGACACGTACGTTGCTACATCAGTTTCAATGACAATCGATAAATATTTAATCTTACAAATATGCATTTACTGTTCCATCTTTTAATATCACTCGATTCTACATACGCACAGCAGCTCATCTCTCTGTGGCATCCACATTCAATAAATGAACAATAAAAACAAATTAATGGGGTATTTGGGTAAGTAATTTTAATAGGATTATTATTTTTTCTTAAAAAAAATTCAAATGTTTGATGACAAAATTGTTGGAGTGCAAACAAAGTCCCACATTGAGTGAAATAAGGACTGGTAAAGGGTTTATATACACATAGATATCTCCAATGGTAAGAGATCTTTTGGAGTGGTATCAAAAACAAACCTGTGAGGACTTGACCCAAAGCGGACAATATCTTACCATGTGTGTTGAACCTCCTCCCAACAAAAATATGTTGAAACTTTGTTAGAATAATTGCATTACTTAAAACAAAAGAACTTTAAATTTCATAATAGAATAATAATTTAAAAATTTTCATATTCTCATATTCATATAGTTATGTCTAGCTTAATTTAGTAGAATATAGATAGGCGTTTGACTTCAACGAATTTGAATCTACTTTTCATTATTTTTTATCAACTCAATTCGAACCAATTTGTTTTAACTTGACTTGTTAACTAGAATCATCTACCTTGATTTGGTCTTGGTCGGGTTAGGCCTGATTTGTTATTAATCAAACTATGACTAACTTGAGTCTAAACTTAGTTTAACATGTGTTGGTCCCAACTCAAATAAATATAGATTCACCTTGACTCAACTGAACTTGAATTTGCCTCAACTCAGGTCAACTTGGGTTCTAATTGATTCCGTTCAACCTAGACTTGAACTTACTTAGCTCAATCTCGGTCCGGTTTAAATCGACTCAACTTAAGCTAGAACAATTTTGACATAATCTTGGTTCAAGCTAACTCAGTCCAACCTAGACTCTGACCAACTCACCTCAACCTAAGCCTAGGTTAACTTTATTTAATTTGGACTTGGGTCAACGAAGCTTAAGGTTTTAACCAGCTCAGTTTGATTTAGGCTTAGGCTAACACAACTCTATTGATACCTAGGTTTACTTGACTTAAGTTAAACTTAAATCAAATCAAGTTAGCATAAACATGGATTGACTTAATTTGACTCTAATTTGAGTAAACTCGGCCCAATATTATTAAATTGAAATACTTTATCTAAAATAAAAAAATTACTAAATTTAAATTAATTTATCTAAACAAACATTTAAAAAATATAGGTTTAATCATTCCTGAGGTCCTTATTTTTTATGTGAAATCTCAAATTCGTCCCTCTTTTTTTTTTCTCAATTTGGATCCTTACTTTTGAAAAATTTAAGCAATTAGACCCCTGTCATTAAATTGCCTAAATGGTATACGTTGACATGACATGTTGATGGAGCTTTTTTAAATGACATGGCTCATTAAAGTGGATAGTGACATGTATTTTCGTTGATTTAAAAAAAAATAGAGAAAATTTCGTTGTATCCCTAATTAAAGGGTGATTTTGATGTTTGTTTTTGTTCTTCTTCCACGATCTTCTTCTCGTTCGACATTGATGAACTTGGTACTTCTTCTTCTTCGATGTTGTTGATTGTGGTTTGTGGTTCTTTGTTATTTTACTCCCCTCCATTATCTTTCTCGTCACGATCCTCTTCATATGCACGCGTTGCGTTTGTTGCTACCAGAGGCGTCTTCCTACCACAACGTTTTTCGCCACTTCCACGCCCATTACTCCTCCAGTCTCAAGGACTAGACCCTACAATCCTTAGTGAAAAGTTGACTCACTCATCACTCAAGTTGTCCTCTTTGTAGAGTTTCTCTCAAGGTTAATTTTCTTTTATCAAAGATTTTGATTTAGGAACTACCTTGATTTCTTATAATTGATCGAGTAAGATTGTTATTCTTGAAAAATTAATATTGTATTTAAATAATCAGAGCTCAAAATTAAGATTCTGATTAAGTTAAACAATATTTGTTTTGTTTGTAATTAAACATCTTGACAATTAAACAAAAACCATTATGATGTAAAATTTTTCATGTTATACAGGTTTCTTATGTTGAAGTGGAATGATGGATAAAAATAACTAAGCTCCTTTCTAATTATCTTTAAATATAAATTATAAATGCAATGACTCCATGTTCAATTCATCTTAAAAGAAAAAGATATATATAATCAAAGTACCATAGGTAGGTGATTTTTATGTTTTTAACCTTTCTATTCTAAATTGAGTAGTACAATTCTAAAAGATATAATCAACTTTTTTTTGGAACACTTTTTGTTTTTTCACGTTCTTGAATATTTTTTGAAACACATTTTTCTTTTACTTTTTTTAATATTTCGGAAAATGTGTTTTAAAACATGAAAATCAAAAGGAATTTTTAAAATAATTGTAATTCATAAGATTGTGTGTGGAGTGGAATAGTAGCATTTTGAAAAAAAGGAGATAAAAATGAAAATAAATATACCAATTTAAATAAGAGAAACAGAAGGAATATGTTTATAAAAAGTGAGTATAAATATTTCACCTGAAAAGGGAACCAATACCCATCTTCCCACATAGCCATACTGTGTCGATTTGTTTGCAGAAAAGGAGAAAAGTGAAATAAAAATAAAATGAAAATACTACATTTATAATTTTTATTTAAAAATAATTAGGAAGAAAGTGAGTTATTTCTTGTAGATCCACATTGAAACACTTCAGCAAGGATTGTGGCATGATGAGGAGCATGCAGTGAATTAACCCATTTTTTGTGTAACTTTATTTCCAAAAGCTTATGTAAATTAACCCATGACAAAGATTCACTAGTGCAGAATTGGTCTTTAACGTTACCTCTTAGATGTCGGATCAGAAAATATCCGACTTAAATTATTGATCGGTGACATTTTCGTAAATAAGTTGATATTATAGACGTCGGTTAGGGGGAGTCCGACGTCTATAATATTATAGATGTTGGCTCTCCCCCTAACCAACATCTATATGCCTGACAGGTAGGTGAATAGTCATTCTTTTCCGCCATATAGATGTCGGATCCCGTCAACCCGACGTCTATAGACGATTATAGACGTCGGTCCCCTGTAACCGACATCTATATGCCTGATAGGTAGGTGAAAAGTTCAATTAGACGTCGGTGCCCCTAGTAACCGACATCTATATGCCCCGCGAATATTAATTTTTAAATCATAAAGATGTCATATTAGTTAGAGCCCCGACGTCTATACTATTATAAACGTCAGTCCCCCTTTGACCCAATGTTGTTAGCCTCTTAAACTGCAAAACGCGAACTCGCGAGCAATTGCCATTATTCATCGTCTTCTTCCTCGTGCTTTTCTCTCTGCGGCATTGTTTTGCAGGTGCGTTTTCTCTCTTTTGGACCGTTTAAATTTACTTTTACTCCGATTAAATTACTCTTTGATGAAATATCTTCCATTTGAACCGATTAAAATTCGTTTTCGTTGCGTTTTGGTGCAGTTTCTGGCGTGTTCTTGGCTGTGTTTTTGACCTTTTTTGGCTTGCGTTTTTGGGCGTGCGCTCCTTCATTTCCCTCCATTGTTATTTTAATCTGCTAAAAAGGTTAACTTCTTTGTTGAAAACTTATTTTGTATGCATGTTATTGACTTCTGTGTATGCATGTTTTTGGCTTTTGCGTATGCATTTTAGGTATGCATGTGTTATTGGATTTTAGGTATTCACGTGTTTCTGTCAGTGCACAAATCGACATCCAATGGGTTACAGTGAATAAAACGTTCTAGGGCCTATAGACGTCGGATCTGGATACATCCGACGTCTATATAGATGTTTGTTATACCCATAATCGACGTTTATATAGATGTCGATCTTCTCTAATCCAACGTTTTATTAACGTCACCCACATAGACGTCGGATCTGGACCCGACATTAAAAGGTCAAAATAACATACGTCTAAAGCCTTTTCTGCATTAATGATTCTGTAACGAAGTTTAAAATTGATGCCTCTAACTTTATTTTGATTTAACAATTTTTCAATATAATAATAATATGCAACTATTAATCACTCCGCAATTAGGAATTAGATAGTCAAAATAAATAATTATAATACACATTTCTGGGATACATCATTTGCAACTTTATACTTCAGCCTAAAAAAGTGTCTGCCCTGGTTTTGGAGATAGATTTGCCACACTCATGAACTATCGATTCATTTGCATTGGCATCTTCAAGTTGACAATGTGATGCTTGTTCCACAAGAAAAAGGGTTATTTAAGCTACCTGCAACAATTCGATAGACATTGAAAAATGTATCATTAAGTAATTAACAAATGCTTTCTAAACATTCTATAAGAAATAACTCATTGAAAATCTAAGACACAAATCCATACATAAATTATACAATCAATTCTAAACATTCTATTAGAAATAACTCATTGAAAATCTAAGACACAAATTCATACATAAATTATGCAATCAATATGTTATGTTAATGTATTTTTATATTCAATCAATTTAATTAATATTTTATAAATAGAAATCCAATAAGAAAAATAAAAACCGATTTGAGATTGAATTCAAAATTAAAGGCGTCTAAAATTATTAAACTTAAAAAATAAAATATATCCATAATGATAAAATAAAAATAAAAATAATTAAATAAGCTGTGTCAGAGTGGTGCAGGGGAATGGTTAAAGCGTTCAACAAACCAAGAGGGGGTGAATTGGTTTCTTATCTCAAATCGTTCTTTTAATAATTTTCTCAATAAAAATAATTTCCTTAAAACAATTTAAATAAATTAAAAGAGTAAGGAAGAGAGAAAATTGCACAGGTAATTTTTATAGTGGTTCAGATCATAGAGATCCTACATCCAGTTGTTAATCTCAATTGAAAATTAACGCTTCACTAGCACAAACCAACAAACTGTTACAATCACAAAGAAAATAAAACAGTTTAAGGTTAGAACACCTCTCTTGTTACCCCAAGAGATGAAACTCACTTCCCCTGTAACCCACAAGGGATGAACACCTCCTCTGAATCTTCACAAAGGATGAACACCTCCTCTGAATGTTTCACGAAGGATGATAGACTTTAAACTCAGCAACAGCAACAACACTCAATCACACACACTCCCTGTGAAAGTTCTCGCTCTATGCCAACAGCAACAGCACTCAATCACACCACCTGTGAAAGTTCTCGCTCTACGCCAAGTTCTCAAAGCCACAGCACAGGGGTTCAGCAAACCCCAGAACACTTATCACCGCACACTGCAAATAAGAATATATTTGTATTTTACGTCGTATTTTAGAATGAGAGTCCCAATCTAATTTATAGAGATCTCACTCAAGGATACCTCCAAAATTCCGTTGTCAACTAATTAATTGTGATAATCAATTTTGCACTTATGGTAATTGATTATGCATTTAATGAATGCACAACGGTAAAAAACTTGCTTAAAAATTCTCATAATTGCTCATGATAATCAATTATGACAAGTCATAATTAATTATTGATAATTGATTATTATAATATAATAATTGATTATTATAATATAATAATCGATTATCTTGAATATAAAATGAGGTTTTCTAATTTAAAAATTAATTTTAACACAACGTAAGACAAACAATATATAGAATCAAAGATAAACCACATCCTATACATCAATCTACTAAATTAGAAAAGCTTTAATATAAAAACAATTCTTCATGAAGATCTTCCTGAAATAAGAGCACTTGAGACTTAACTTTGAAACATCGTCAAAATTTCTTCTCTTCACCTGCTTTATGCTAACAAGCTGCGTTCAAATTTAGTTTATTTGAGTATTTTATTACGTGTGAATTTCCCGATCCAAGGTAATGATTTTCTTTTGAAGTACAGTATAACCATAAATGAAAGGTAAAAGGAAATGAAGAGAGTATTAAATTCAATTGTGACATCACTGCCGTGTATAAATGTGAAGGATATGCTCGTCTAGTGTTGCGTGCAATGTTCTGTTAAATATTTAATTCCATTTAATTTCGTGAAATAAAAATATTCTTACGATGTAAAGTGTATTTAAGCTATTTTATCGACTTTGAATATTAAGTGGAAAATGTTCTAAGGATAACAAAAACATGGAAATTGTAGATGGTTTTAACCGTTTAGGTTCAAACTACCAGCTCCGATAAAATTAATTTATAATATAAATTTTATATTACAGTTAATTTTTGTAAAGTTAAATTTATTATTTTGTTTGATATTGAACCTTTATGAAACTACATACTAATATTTAATTTTATTATATGTATATATAAGAAATATATGTAAAAAATCTTATATGAACTAAAAATATAATTTATTTATTATGTGAATGCAAACTTTATCTTACAAATAAATTTTATAAATTTATAAAATTTGATTAAACTTAAAATTCATTTTTTAACAATTTAAAAATAAAATTTAAAATTTAATAAAAGTCAATAAATATTATTTTTTATCTTTTTTTTAAGTTGAACCTAATTAAATTGGTAAACATTATTATAGATAAAATGTGAAGATTGAGAAAAATGTATTTTAGAAGTGATAAGAGTTAAAAATAATGAGACTATTATTTTAATATTGAAATGTTTTAATATAAAAGAAATTGTTATAAGTGAGTTTCATTATTTTAAAATACATGATTTGAAGGTGAGTGAGAGTGGATTTGGAAGTAAGGTTTATGAAAATTAGTGTAGAGTTTGACCGACGTGACAAATAAAGAAATTATTAAATTGGTAAACATTGAAGATTATCAAAATACCCTTAGTAGTAAAAATAATAAAAATTTGTAATTATTAATATTATATATAATTGTAAAAATTATTATAAGAAGAGAAAAAAATAAAAACTAATTTTTAACACGAAAAAAAATTGTATTATTATTATTAATATTATTAAGGGTTATTTTGTAAATTTATTTCTCATCCCTCAAATCCTCACTTACAAGTCCACACAAATCCCATGAAGTGAATACTCACCATCTCTCTTTTTCTTCCTCACAAATAGTAAATCCCTCCAAGTAAACACAGCATAAGGGTTCTTACACCCTATTCATATGTTTGAAGATCAGAGATCGCCTGCGTGATCCTTGTAGTGAGATCTTCAAGTTTGTCCGATCAGTTTCTCAAAAAGAGCAAGTTAATTTATGCTCTTTTCTTTGGTTTTGAGTTTCCAATGCATGTGGACTTTATTTCCTATGCATGCGTCATCTAGGCATTTCCTCAGGTTCTTTGCTAATTAGTGGTTCTAATGTTATACCTAATCATGTTTTCGAGATATGTAGGTGTTGTTTGGTCTCTTTGAGATGAGAGAACATAGTAGGGTTCTCTAGAGCTAGTTGAAGTTTTAAAAAGTTAAGAGAAGCTAAATACCTTGTTTTTAAGTTTTAAGTATACTAATAATATGTGTTGGTACGATTAAGTGAATTCATGGATTGTGCTTGTTGAAATTAAGTTGTATTATGGCATGATTATGTGAAATTAATTAGAAAATGCTTGGTATGATATTAAAAGAGCTTTGCTGAAGATATTTTTTTTAATTATGCTTATTTTGATTGCTTGAAATGGTGAAATTAATGTTATAATTGGTTGGATAATATTGTTGAACCTTGAGGGAGTGAATGATGATGGTTTTGGTTGGTTTTTGAGTCTTAAATTAGGGGTTTTTATAAGTGAGTTGTTGAGAAAAGGGTTGGTTGTGTAAAACAAAAGTTTGGAGACTGTTTTGAAGTAATTTAGGACTTGCAAGAGCTGTCAAACCATTGGTGCACTATGTAGCAGAGGGTTTCTAAGGGTGTGGTTGCATGGTTTCATGTATAATTTAAGGGTTTTAACTAGTGAGATTCTAAATTAGAAGATCTGGGCTAAAGGTGAAGGTTTATAATTTGTTGTTGAGTCTATTAGAACTTATTCCAACTGTTGGTTGCAAAATTTGGTTGTTGAAAAGTATAAAATTGAATTTTGGGTAGCTTGTGGAAGTAAATTTGGGTTTTAAAGTATCAAATTAAGTTACAGTAGGGTTTGCAAAGTTTTCTCAGGGTTTGGAGGGTCATAGAAACCTTTAGAAGTTGGAGGTAAAGTGTTCAAAGTAAAAAGATTGAATCTTGATCTAATTGATAGTGCTTGAGTGTCCAAATTGGGCACTGAGCGCTTGTTTCTAGAGGTGCCATGTTGAGCACCAACCCTTGGGCGCTCGAGCGTTACCAAGCAACATTTCACCTGTTTTTGGGAGTTTTTAGGATTCTGGATATCTGTTTTGGACGTTCTTTAAGTTGCTTTGGGGGTTTTGGACCCTTCCAAAGTTGTTGGTGAAGGTTTCCAAGCTGTTTTCCTTACCTAAATGTGGGTATCAAGATGCCTTAAAAAAATTAGGTTATTATGTGACTTCTAATGACTTGTAAGGGTGTTTCTGGTTGTTTAATGTATAATGAAAGGTTTCATGTGATAGTATGCAATGTTTGTCTGAAGTATATGTATATGAATATGATTATGTATGAGATGTGATGATGATGTTCAAGTAATATGTGAGGTATGAATTTTAAGTCTTGTGTGAGAAAGGAATTCCAAGGAGGAATATCCTAGATGGTTTATGTTGTGTTATGTATTAAAGTAGGGACTCTGGGATTGAGGAATGATCTTGACACTCTCAATAACCTCATCTCATGTAGAGATGGGTGATTATGTCGTGAAAAGTAGCAGGAGGTCTTAGTCTATGGTCACTAGTTAGGGTCATAGATGTTTGACGGATTAATCTTGGTGTATGACATTATTGGTGGTGGTTGAGGATGTGATTATTATTATTATTTCTGAGCAATTTGTTCCATCATACATGGGTGCAGGTTCCCCATGAGTTCACATCAATACATCTATCCATACAGTTTGAGATTTTCATGGTTTATGGGAATTATGTCATGTGTTGTTTGATTTGTAATATGGATGTGTATTATTGTTTTAAAATTAATGTATGTATGTTCTTTTGGTACTTTAGTTATCCTTGCTTTTATGTTCTTTGTCTCTGTGTATGTTTTTTTTTCTTTTGTGATGATCACCTTAATGGTGTGAACTTAGGGAAACGTTCTTTGTAGTTACTCCAGTGAGAGATGATGGTGATAAATGGAGAAGTCAAATGATTATACAAGTGTAAATCTTGTAACTCATAGGTTTGTTTTATTATAATAGCTTCATTATCATATATGTAATATTTCATTTTATAATATTTAATATTAAAAATGAAATGTTAATAAAACTTTGGTAGTTACTTTTTAAATGAAAAGCAACACACTTCTTATTATATCATGAAGCGGATTCTCTACTAAATAATGCACAACTTTTTTACGTGTAATTCTATATTATAGTAATTTGTAATGTAATTCTATATTATAGTAATTTGTAATTTCTTATTTTGTGTGAAATTTTGATGGATGTTGCCATATGTTATTAATATCGTATATTTAATTCAAAATTGTATATTTATTTTGAATTTTAATCATCAAAGTACGATGATATTTTTAGCACTATAAAATTATTAGAAATAAATATGTCTAGAATTATATTTTCGAAAACTAAAAAAGATCTTTTATAAAATAATAATTTTTTTACAATATGATTCTCTTATGAAATGTTGTACAAATATTTACACCGAAGAAAAAAAATCTCTTCATGAAAAACGTTTGTCCTTGAATGCAGACAAATGCAATTGTACTCATGGGGGCCTTTTGTCCCCTCACTTTTTCGAATTATACGTGGGATACTATTAATATATATAAATTATATAATATTTTCTTTTTTAATGCAAGAAAGAAATTAGATGCGGATTCCTGTTATTTGGTTACAATTAAAAAAATAATAATTTGAGGGATCATATTTGGAATGCTATCTCGTAACTGCAAAAGAATAAAAAAGAAATATTACCTAATACTTTTAAATTTAGAGAGATAGTCAAATTATTTAAATAATAAGATAAACAAATTTATATAATAATAAATAATTAATGTTATTAATAATTAAAAAATTAGTTAAATAATGGTAATCAAAATAAATTTATAAATAATAGTAGCAATAACTAGAAAATCATAAATAATAATTATAATAATACAATTATTAAAAAAATTAAAATTAAGAATATTAATAATAAATATAAATTTATATAATAATAATGTAATAATAATTTAAATTTAATTTTCTGAAGAAAAGAAACATATTTTAGATGTATTAGCAATATCAAATTATTCATAATTATATAATTTTGTTTAGTTTAATTAGTCATCTGGTCGGGTTTTAGTCTTAAAATATTAGGTTGATCATCTAGTTTTTTTAGTTTCAATTTGTTTTCGATGCGTGAAAAATTAATATAATTTGATATTTTTATTAGTAATGTACAAATCATGTTATAGATAGTTTCGAGAGTCAAATTGTAGTGTTTTTAAATTTTGTTTGTGTTTCGGTATAAGGTGGTGTCGAGAGTCGAAAGCGGGGCGGATGAAGCTGGAGCGTTCATGACGGTGCGGAGAGTCGGACGGACGGTGAAGGTCGGGCGCTTTTTCTGTTGGGATCAGATGTTCTTCCTCCTAGTTCTCCAAGCCGGGTGGGCGGGTACTTGTTAAAGGCACTCCGACGCTCAAGTCAGTTAAGTGACCGAACGGTATCAAAGAGGAATGCATAATAAGCAGAGAATCAAATCTGGTCTAAAGTCATACCTGAGACCTTTATTTATACTACATGTAATGGGCTTTTACCTCTCGTGGGCCTGAGGGCGGCCCAATCACACCTTAATCCTCATTAAGCACTTAATGAGTCATTATCAGCTGGCGCGACGTAGGTGGACGACCATGTACGGATGTCCAGGGAGGTTGGCCTGGGAGAGTAGCCTGGGAGGTCCACGCGGACGGCCATGTGGATTATCAGCTGGCGCGGCGTAGGTGGACGACCATGTACGGACGTCCAGGGAGGTTGGCCTGGGAGGGTAGCCGGGGAGGTCCACGCGGACGGCCATGTGGATTATCAGTTGGCGCGGCGTAGGTGGACGACCATGTACGGACGTCCAGGGAGGTTGGCTTGGGAGGGTAGCCGGGGAGGTTCACGCGGACGGCCATGTGGGACGACCGTACGGTACATCAGCCCCCCAAGCCCGAGCATGATTTTAATGATGCGAAGGGTTTGTAAGTGACCTTCCTGGAAAGGACGGGTTCTGCCGGTTTTGCTTTTCGTCTCTAAATCACCTTTACGTGAAGTTCGCAAAGCTTAAGGCTATGGAGGTCGAGGGATTGTGGCCGATCGTCCTAAGTTGAGAGGCGATGTCGAATTTTGCTGTTTGAGTTCGGATGATCAAGGGCTCAAAGCCGAAATGTAGCCAAACTTAAGGCCTAAAGGAGGCTGGGAACAGTTTCGACTGTTTCAAAGCTAACAAGTGGATGCCTTCCGAAAGCCGGACGGTTGCGGCCCTGGGATCGAAACATTATCAGCTGGCGCGGCGTAGGTGGACGACCATGTACGGACGTCCAGGGAGGTTGGCCTGGGAGAGTAGCCTGGGAGGTCCACGCGGACGGCCATGTGGATTATCAGCTGGCGCGGCGTAGGTGGACGACCATGTACGGACGTCCAGGGAGGTTGGCCTGGGAGGGTAGCCGGGGAGGTCCACGCGGACGGCCATGTGGATTATCAGCTGGCGCAGCGTAGGTGGATGACCATGTACGGACGTCCAGGGAGGTTGGCCTGGGAGGGTAGCCGGGGAGGTTCACGCGGACGGCCATGTGGGACGACCGTACGGTACATGTTTCGGTATAAGGTGGTGCCGGGAGTCGAAAGCGGGGCGGATGAAGCTGGAGAGTTCATGACAGTGCGGAGAGCCGGACGGACGGTGAAGGTCGGGCGCTTTTCCTGTTGGGATCAGATGTTCTTCCTCCTAGTTCTCCAAGCCGAGTGGGCGGGTACCTGTTAAAGGCACTCCGACGCTCAAGTCAGTTAAGTGACCGAACGGTATCAAAGAGGAATGCATAATAAGCAGAGAATCAAATCTGGTCTGAAGTCATACCTGAGACCTTTATTTATACTACCTGTAATGGGCTTTTACCTCTCGTGGGCCTGAGGGCGGCCCAATCACACCTTAATCCTCATTAAGCACTTAATGAGTCATTATCAGCTGGCGCGGCGTAGGTGGACGACCATGTACGGACGTCCAGGGAGGTTGGCCTGGGAGAGTAGCCTGGGAGGTCCACGCGGACGGCCATGTGGATTATCAGCTGGCGCGGCGTAGGTGGACGACCATGTACGGACGTCCAGGGAGGTTGGCCTGGGAGGGTAGCCGGGGAGGTCCACGCGGACGGCTATGTGGATTATCAGCTGACGCGGCGTAGGTGGACGACCATGTACGGACGTCCAGGGAGGTTGGCCTGGGAGGATAGCCGGGGAGGTTCACGCGGACGGCCATGTGGGACGACCGTACGGTACAGTTTGGATTTTTTTTCATATCAATTAAAGTTGTGTCATGTCGCATTCTCAATGTGACTTAATATAAATAGTGTGACATGGTAGTTTCACACAGAGTTTTATTAAGTTCTTATATTTGTTTTATTTATTTAATTTAGTTTCAATCTCTGTTAAAATGAAATTGTGTGGTCCAATTTAGGATCAAACTTATCTTTTTATAAAAATTATGCTGTTATTTTTATTAAAATTGACATTTTTATTAAATATTTTTAAAATATTTTTAAACTAATTTTTATAAGGTTCAACTATATAAAAACTGTTATATAAAAAAAGATTGGTTAAAATAGTTCTAGTATATAAAAACTATTAAATTTATTAATATAGATAAAAATTTTAAACATTAAAAATTTACATATATAATTGAAAATTTTAGATAAATAAAATTTTTATTTTAACTAATAAAAATATCTCTAAAAATGTTAGAGTTGATTTAAATATAGTTAAAAAATATTTAATAAAAATATCGATATAAGATTTATGTAAAATGATAAATTTTGGTCAAATTTAAAAAGGGACAACATTGCACCATTTTAACAAAAATTATAATTAAATTGAATAGAAAAAATTATAGTTAAATATACTTTTGATTCTTTAACACAGTAAAAATTGAAATCAGTTTTTCATAGAAACTTTGAATTAATTTGATACTTCATTTTTAGAACTACGTTAATTTAATCATTTTAACCAAATTTTGTTAAAATTATTTAAAGTTTTAAATACATTTTTTAATTAAAAAGACAAATGTGTCAAACAATATAAGGAAGTCAAATGTTATCATCAAATATGTTTGAAATATCAAATAAATTTAAAAAAATTGGTTAAAAAAATTAAATTCACATAATTTTAAAATTGAAGAACTAAACTGTATCAAACTTTAGAAAATAAACTAATTTCAATTTTAACTGATGAATATTTAACTCTAAAATCAAATATAGAGATTAACTCGAGATTTTATCATGTAACAACGTCACCTACAACTTTAATTTGACAAATACAATTTTTTTCAAAAAAATAATTAAAAAAGTTAAAAAGTAAATCGATAAAAGTAAAAGAAAACTACATATTATAACATGTAACATTGTCTTACTGTTTATCTCATACTAAAAGAAATTATATAATTATAAAATTGAGATCAAAAGAAATTGAATGACCAATTTAATATTTTTTTAACCAAAATAAAAACAAAATGACTAATTAAACTTTTTTTTAAGCCGAGTTTGTCAATCATACAAAAACAATTATTTAATAAAACATGGGTAATGGGTATAAATAACTTATCATCTTAATACACCAACGCAATTGTAATTTTATAATTTCATTAATTAGAACTTTTTATTTATTTATTATACTCAATATAGACTCTCTCTTTTTTCATTTACCATTTTTTTCTTAATTTAAAAAACTTTTACTTTCATTTTCTTTCCATTCATTCTCATCAATATTTTCACTCCTTCACCCAAAATAAACATGTAAAGCCCCCTATTCTAGCAATGCTCTTTCCCTTTCAAACTCTCTGAACTTTTTTCTTCTTCCTTGCATGATCCCTCTCTATTTGATCCTAAGGTTTTTATCTTTGTTTCTTTGAACAGAAGCTGCATAAGTGATCTTGGCATCGTGGGCTTCGAAATCAACCGAACAATTTTCCAATTCTTCTACCGGTAGGTAGTTCTTCCTCTCCTCATGAAATTCTTAGAGATAGGGACATGCAACAATTTAGTTGCATACGACTCACTTGAGTTTTCCCGAAAATTTAACTCTCATTAGAATCTGAATTCTATCTTCAATTTCTCCAATTTCTTGATTTTAGGTAATTCTAGAGTATAGTCTCTACACCAAGATTTGCATCAAATATTCCGAGAGTTTAAGTTGCTGTCAATTTTGAGGTAAGGGAAGCTAGATTCTTTTAGTTTAATTGTAGAATGCTAAATTTATTTATTTGATTGTATGGAGAATTATTTGAATTGAAATGCTAAGTTTTGTATGGTTTTAAGTTCAATTTTAGAGTTTTGAATGGGCAAAGTCTAAATGGAGTGATTATGATCTGAACTAGACCTTTGAGTATGTTGTTGGAGGTATTTAAAACTTATTTTTCCTTGAGAAGGGTAGAAAAATTGTTATAAATTCATCTGATGGTTGGTAGGATGAATTTGACTTGATTTTGTACTAGCTTTATGAGTTTTGACAAGTGATATTTTGGATTAGATGTTCTGGGCTATAGGTGCTAATTTAGAATCTGTTATTGAGCCAATTAAGACTTGTTCAAGTGGTTAGTTTGCAGAAAACAAGTGTGTAAGGTGTAGGTTTGAGTTTAGGTGTTTTTGGAATGTTAAAAATGGTATGATACACCTAGTTTCGGGTTTGATAATCCAATTGACGTTTAATTTCAGTTATAAATATGTTTTTCAATCAATTATAATGTTTAGGAAACCCCTTTGATGATTAGAATAAGTTCCAAGTGTATGAAAAGCTAAATTTGCACTTGCTGTCAACTGATATAGCGCTCAAGCACCACTGATCTTGCTCAAGCGTCACTGGACACAACAACACTTTTCATATTTTGTTTTTGGTAGTTTTTGGGGTTCCGGATGTCCGTTTTGGACGTTCTTTAGGCTATTCTGGGGGTTTTTGGACCCTTCCTGAGCCGTTGGTGATGGTTTCGGAGCTGTTTGAATTACATAAGTATTGATAATTAAAGTTCATAAATAAATTGTTATTAATAGATAATGTTTCTGTGAAAATATGTAATGTGTGAGTTGTTTTGATGATTTGGTTGATGTTGTATGATTAATTGGATGAGGTTGGTGAAGTGAAACAAGATTTGTGATATGGATTATGTACTTTGAGATTTATTCTAAGATCTCTAAGTGAGATCACTATGAATGAATATTGAGGCTCCTTCAAGGGAGGTTATCCCTAATACTCTGACGGTCTTTCATTCTCAAATAGAGAGGATAGACGCGGGTGGTGAGAGTAGTGGGAAGTCCTAGGGTAGACGCTTTCACTAGAGGTCTATTCCGCGGTAACGGACTAGCCTTGTGTGTGGTTGGGTGAAACCCCTTGGTAATAGCTTTGCAAAGCAGTAGAGTCCACCACAAGTGCACAACCTGCCCAAGACCAATATTCATTCCTAGTCCGAACGAGTCTAGGTCAAGTAGGAGTTATTTATGTTTGATTTGTTGTTGCCTGTATGCTCTGTTTCTTGAAAATGCATTGAACATGTTTATGTTTTGAATACTAGCTCACCCTTGCAATGTATGTTTGTGTGTTTTGTATGTTCTTGGTTCTTCCTTATTGTGATGATCATCCAACTTTGGATGTGAGCAGAGGCAGCAGATGACACTCCATTGGAGCAAGCACTAGATAGTGGCGATGCGGCTCCTAGCTCTTAGCTTTTCTTTAGGTTTTTATTAGTTTTCCTTCGTTGTATTTTGAAAGACTTTATACTTATATGTAAAGCTTTTGAATTACTCATTTTTGAATGACTGTATATTGATACACTATCATTTGATATTCTGAGTGCTTTCTAGTATTATAATTGTTGCTTTCCATGTCTATATACTCGCTATATATAATTTTGGGATGTTACAAAACACATCCAACAGACGAGAAACTTAATAACTCTCTATTTTGACGTCAAATTCACCAGTTTTGATGTTTCTTCTCTCAAGAACAGAGAGATAAATCAACGTTGTTAGTTATCAAGAAAGAAAGATATAATTGTTTTATATCCTTTATGTATAAGGTAAAGATTATATAATATATGTAGGCGAAAAAAATATTGAAATTACTAGGTGATTTTTTCTCTAGATAAAAATAATCTCCATAAATACTAAATAGTATGATTTTAATAACTTGATATAATTAATTATTATTGTTAAATTTACATTTTATTCTGTATCTTTAATAAGTTTGTCTTTCTTCACACATATATGATGAAACAATAACTTTTTGTTACTGAATTTCAATTATATTTCAAATGTCATATTATTATAACTTTGTTCAGAAGACTCTACTTACATTTTTAAAGTATATCTTGTGACATAAACATTTGTATAAGTGTCTACAAAAATAGATTACTTCAATAAATTTTCTAAGATAGCTTATGATAACAACTTACATCTTATAAGAAACAATTAATTTAACTTATTTTGGTAATTGCTTACTTAACAAGCATAAGTTCAATAAGCTTTTAAATTAAATCGTGATCCTTAATTATATTTGAAATTAAGTGTTTATAAAAATTCGTTAACTAACGGTTTGCTGTCTACTATTCAAACCAACCAGTACACGTCTCTTGAAAGGAATGTTTTTAACATAACTAAAATAGAAAATGTATTTAAAATTCTTCAATTTTAACAATAATTAAAATTATATACCAATTGGAAATGACTGTGTGCTGAGTCGAATGGACCGAACAGCCGAGGTACGGAAAAAGACTTTGCAACTGTTGGTCATGACAGCAGTTGAGCAGAGTTAAAACACAATCAATACAGTAACTGTTATTGATGAGTGGTTAAAGTTGACATTAATGACCATTAAAAGGTAAATTAAGTGGTTAAATTTTTTTAAACTCTATAAATAAAGGTTTAATTTCGAAGTAAAAGATATTTTTTATAACTGAATTATTTTATATCTTCAAATAAAAATCTGACTTGAGTCTCAGAGTATTTTCTACAAGTCATCCTCCTTATACCAATCAGTCACATAGAAGAGAGAGATGGACAGATGTTGGTGCAGACAAGAGTTTTGCACATGAGTCATCCTCGTTCCAATCTAACATAAACATATGAGAATGAAATTTTGATCTTTTGAAAAATATTGATATTATAATGTTAATTTTAACTCAGTTTGAATATTTTTAGAAAAGAAAAAAAAATATTTTATAGATATTTGGACATGGTTTTAACTTTTGTGATAGCTGCAATGAAATTTGATGAAGTGAAGGAAGATAAAGCAGTGTGAATGGTTGTTGAATAATGAAATATGAGAACGTGAAAAATGACCAAATAAAAACTTAAAAAGACACTGAATAAAAGGTTCTGAAGCAACTTAAAGCGTGAAAAATTCGTATATGGATGTTAACACAATGATTGAAAACAAAGCAAATTAAAGCGTGATGTTATTCAAATGAGAATGACGTAACAAAACTCATTCCTATTCCTTCACCAAATAAAACACCAGCAATTTCTAATTTCTTATTCATACCGGAATATTCTATTCTATCATAAAATAATAATAATAATTTTCCTACATTTCTTATCCATATTTTATTTCAGAAAATCCTTCATTCATTTCAAAACTTTTAAAAACCTAATTCTAATTTAAGAGATTCGATTTCAACTCAACTAATTGACCTATAATCTGAATATCTAAAATAATGTTTCACTATTTTCGCCGTACAATTCTTTTAGTATTTTTAAATAATTAAGTCAATTCACAATAAATAAGTATTTATTAATATACAATTTATATTATAAAGCATTAATGATAATTGATAAATATTTTAACACAAACTATATTTTATATTGATGATAAATGATGTATGTTATAATATGATTTTTTTTATTGCTGCTAGCTTTTCTTGCACAATATTGAAATTCAAGTTAGAATTAAAGATATTGAAAGTGATATGGTAAAGTATTTAAGAAGTTCAAAGAAAACAATAAGTATTAACAAAATGATTAAAAACTGTTTAATTTATGTGCAGACATATTAAATGATAGTGACTTTAGAACAAGTATTTTACATATTTTATTCAATGTTAACATTTTAAAATATTTTCCTGTATTTTGATGAGATAAGATACTTTTTTTAAAAATTCATAAATTTATAAGAGTAGATAAGAATATTTATTGTTAAAAAAAGAAGTAAATTTTAGGTTAAAGAAGAAAATTGGGTCCAGTCAGT
This sequence comes from Vigna mungo, assembly GCA_036885675.1. Lineage (NCBI taxonomy): Eukaryota > Viridiplantae > Streptophyta > Magnoliopsida > Fabales > Fabaceae > Vigna > Vigna mungo. The sequence goes on from CP144699.1 coordinate 33,888,692, forward strand.
GGTCAAAACCGAAGGGCTTTAAACTTGGTTAGTATCATCTTGTTTAGAAAGTCACCTAGATAAATATAAGTGTAAATATAAATATAAATAATAATAATATTAATAATAGTTTTAACAGAAGTTAGAAGCTTCAAAGTTTGGCGTGGGAGCTTCAAAAGCGAACTGAACCAACGACAGTTAAGCCGAACAAACCTTAGTAGTTCCAAACCAAACCAAAATCATATAACAGAACACAGCACAACAGAGGAACGACAAGCTCACTTAATTCCTAGTACTATTACTCACCCACAGTCTCTGTCTGAGACAACACTCGCCACCAACAAAACAGCGTCACTCTGATCGTGATCAACGTCAAAAATGCCTCAAACGGCTCCTACCGGAGAACCCTCCCATGGAGGCTCCGGTGGCCGCAAGGTGGTGGTGGGGGTGAAGATGGATTCCCCCAGCAAGGAATTGCTCACATGGGCTTTGGTCAAAGTGGCTCACCCTGGTGACACCGTGGTTGCTCTGCATGTTCTTGGAAACCAGGGTACCTGGCGAATTTCAGTTCTTTTTTCTTTTTTTGCTTTGGGTTTTTGTTTTTGTGACGTGAATATTGACTGGTGAAATGGGGTTGCGTAGAAACTGTGAATGGAGACGGGAAATCTGCGCTGCTTTCACTTGTCAAGGCTTTTGACTCTGTTCTTGCTGTTTATGAAGGATTCTGCAACTTGAAACAGGTTCAATTTCTCAATCTTCGTTCTCTGTGTGGACCCTTTTCGATTTCTATAAACGGAATATGCAAATTCATTTGTTGTCTTCAAATTGGGTAGGAAATGCGGGACATAAAAACAGTGGAAACAAAAGCTTAATTTTGAAGTTTGTGGAAGTGCCTCTTCTTCGAAGTCCCTGAACAAAACATACTGAATTTTATGGTTTTTTGTTTTTTTTTTTTGGTTTTTTGTCAGGTTGACCTCAAACTCAAAATATGCCGTGGTTCATCGGTGAAGAAAATTTTGGTTCGAGAAGCAAATGGTTATTCTGCAACTCATGTTGTGGTCGGAACAACTCATGGTCTGCATAGAATCCGGTCATCTACCTTTGTAGCTAAATACTGTGCTAAAAAGTTGTCCAAGGATTGCTGTATTCTCGCTGTTAACAATGGGAAAGTTGTATTCAAGCGTGACAGCTCGCCACCGAGTGTTGCTGACGTACAAGGTGTCAGATTGTTCTTAGTTTTGATTGTGGCCATTCTCACGGACATGGTAGAATTCTCAGGCTTGAGTTTGTTTTGCAGGGATTGATCGTCAGCACAGAAATGGTTTGATCGGTTCGATTCATTGGACACTCAGTAAGAATACAAAAGTTCTAAGTGATGACAATTCAGGGACGGATGCTGATGAGAAGAAACCTGACCAAAGTTCAGATCACAGTTTAGCCAAGTTTTTCCTAGATTCTACAGAAACTGTTAGAAAACCGAGCTGTTCAATTTGTGGCACAACCTTGGCATTGCCAGACCCTTCTTGCAACCAATCTGCAGAAGGGTTTTCTGGTGATGATGGTAAAGACAATTCCTTGGCTATAGTACCAGTGCAAGTGCAACCCACTGTTGCTGCAGAAACGGAATTGAAACCTGGTTGGCCACTACTACACCGTAGAATTATATCGGACACACAATCTACTGATAGATCATTGATGCACCCCAAGATTTCCGTGGTCCAGTGGGCAATGAGGTTACCTTCTAGAAATATTTCATATGCTTCAGTTCGTGATGAAAAACCTGAAAGTGGTGACCAAAGTCTGGATCAACCTGCAGCTTTAGATAGGGAAAGTGGTGCTCTTGTTCCAATAGATTCTGAAATCGGTACAGCTTCTTCGCCAGAAAGCAATTCAAGAAACATTCCTAAAGAATTGGAGGGCCTTCACGAGAAGTACTCCTCAACTTGTAGATTGTTTGGGTACCAAGATCTTGTATCTGCCACATCAAATTTCTTACCGGGTTTGTATCCTAGTTAGTTTGACTTAGTTCAATGTAACAAACTGGGTGGTTTTTCTTTAATGTGGTCACTAATGTGATTTCAGAAAACTTTATTGGGAAAGGAGGAAGCAGTCAGGTTTTTAGAGGCTGCCTTTCTGATGGCAAGGAACTTGCTGTCAAGATTCTAAAGCCTTCCGAAGATGTATTGAAGGAATTTATTCTGGAAATCGAAATCATCACTACTTTGCATCACAAAAACATAATTTCCCTCCTGGGATTCTGCTTTGAGAATGGCAAATTTCTTCTGGTTTATGATCTCTTATCAAGGGGAAGTCTTGAAGAGAATCTTCATGGTACGCAAATATACATTTTCTATGTATATATATATCCCCTTTTGTTTTTCTATGTGGCGTGTTATTGACTTCCTTCTATTCCATGCCAAAATAGGTAATAAGAAAAATTCACTTGCGTTTGGTTGGTCGGAGAGATATAATGTTGCTGTGGGTATTGCTGAGGCTTTAGATTATCTGCATTCTAAAGATGATCAACCCGTGATCCATCGGGATGTAAAGTCATCAAATGTGTTATTATCCGAGGATTTTGAACCCCAGGTATTTATCTTTTGATCACTTTTTAGTTCAACATAATCTGTATTATTGAGCCTCATGATCTGCTTGAATTTCTTCAGCTCTCTGATTTTGGACTGGCAAAATGGGCATCAACCTCGTCATCACACATAACCTGCACAGATGTTGCTGGAACCTTTGGGTTTGTACATTTAATCCCTGCATAACCATGCTAGAGAGAGAAAATACATTTAAAATGGTCCTAAATTATTTTTATGTATTGTACTTATCATGCAGTTACTTGGCTCCCGAATACTTCATGTACGGCAAAGTAAATGATAAGATTGACGTTTATGCATATGGGGTGGTACTCCTTGAACTTCTTTCGGGGAGAAGGCCCATAAACCGTGATTATCCTAAAGGCCAAGAGAGTCTTGTCATGTGGGTATGTTTCTGTAGGCCTATGCTCTGGCATCACCTGAAATACTTCTATTTCCTAATCATGTGTTGTGAAAAAAATATAACAGAAACGCACTTTCGCAGGCAAGTCCAATTCTAAATAGTGGAAAGGTGTTACAATTGTTAGATCCAAGTTTGGGTGATAACTATGATCATGAGGAGATGGAAAAGATGGTGTTGGCAGCCACACTGTGTATCAAACGTGCTCCAAGGGCTAGGCCTCAAATGAAGCTTGTAAGTGGTCCACTTTTGACTTTATTGCATATTGTGGAATCTATGTCATATCATATATAATACTAATAGACTCATTCGTTGCATATGGAGTGTAATTTCCTGGACAATGACCTGAATGTTTGCGTTTTGCTTATCCTAAATCCTGTGGTACATATCTTGATAGTGCACGCCACAACTTTATCTTCTTGTTTGATTACAGTAGAAATATTCAGAGAATTAGTCCTTAGTTGAAAATGTGATGCATTGATTATATTGGACCACAGATCTTAAAGCTCCTTCAAGGTGACATTGAAACAATGAAGTGGGCAAGGTTAGAAGTTAAGAATGGTTTGGATGCAGCAGAAACGGTTGATGATGAAGCGTGTCCACCTAGTGATAATCTGCAGTCACATATAGATCTTGCACTGCGTGATGTGGTGGAAGAGTCACTCTCCATGTGCAGTGTTGAGCAGGGTTTGACATTGGAGGACTACTTGAGAGGCCGTTGCAGCCGTGCATCAAGCTTTGACTGAGCAAATCACTAGCAAAATGCTACAAAAAGCTCTATGATTTTTATTTTTTCATGACTTGATCTTTTTGAGATTAAGTCTTCTTTGGGTTTTGAATGGATTTAGGATGAGAGGTTGTTTGGGTGTGCCCTCCTCCTATACTTAATAACGAGGAAACTAGGCCAGTTCCACCTTGTCACTCAATATTTCAAATGATTTCTCTGGTTTTTTCCACGATCTCAATTTGATCAAGTTTTGTAATATATATTGCTAAAGAGATGAACAAGTTGTATTTTAGAGCGTAAGGATCATTTCTCTGCATCCAATCCAAATAAGACTACACCAATTTCCTCCCTAAATTTATAAACTAAACCGTGTTAGTATTTCATGCTTTGGTAGTCAATCACGAATTCTAACTCAATTAAGATCCAATGTGAAAGTGACGAAACATTTACAAATTTCTCTAGTTAGTGAAAATTTTAAGCTTTAAGTATATTTTTTTTCCCTTAAATTTATGCTGACTTTAATTTTAAATCAAATTTTTATCTTTCATTTTAGAAATGTCCTCTTTTGATTCTTATTGAGGACTAAGACTACCACAAATTAAGGATAAATCGTGGTTACTTTCAAATTACTTCCTTTTAAATTAAAAATATCACTAACAAACTTGACCAAGGTTTAAAAGATCAAAACGATATTTCTGCTCGTATTTTTATTTTAAATAAAAAAAAAATAGATATCATATTTAAGAGTTGAATTTTCCTTGTTTAGAAATTGTGTCATAAATGATTATTTTTTATTAACATAGCAGAGATAATACTATCTTAGATTAATAAATTTAATATTTTGTAGTGAAATGTGGTGAAAGAATTTAAAAATAAAAAATCGTAATATTTTCTGTATCTTTGTTTCAGATGATATGACTTAAAAGTATTTATAGAAGAAAGATTGTGCATGGGTAAAAATGGAAGTGCCGTATCCATTCGCAGACCACAAAAAGTTCCCTCCTTGAGTTATGTGGGAGAAATCTTATCCATAGCAGAAGGTCCAAAGCTACTGGGAAACTAATATAAAGGCAATCACCACGAAATTAAACCTTAGCAACGAACAACACAACATTGAATCATGGCCACGAGTTGCTCCTACATGGTTTCCACCAAATTGTCTATGTTGGGTTGGAGTGGAGGAAGAAGAGAAGTCAGAAACCGGAGAACAGTTTTGGTCTCAGCCCAACAACAGAGCGATGTTCAGGAAGCAGAGGACATGAAGGAGAAAGAGCAGGAACAAGTTCAAAGTGAGAAACCGAAGCCAAAAGGAACGATACCAAGGCCAGTGGAACCTCAGGTGAATGTGAAGAGCAAAAACATGATAAGGGAATACGGAGGGCAGTGGTTGAGCTGCACCACACGCCATGTCAGGATCTTCGCAGCCTATATCGACCCTGTAACTTTTGAGTTTGATCAAACCCAGATGGATAAGCTCACCCTTATTCTTGATCCTACTGATGAATTTCTGTGGAACCCTGAAACCTGCAACATGGTCTATTCTTACTTCCAGGAACTTGTTGATCACTACGAGGTACTTTCCTTAAACACAATTAATTTATTTTCGATTTGTTTGTCTTAGGTTGGTGTCAGAGAGTATGGAGGGAAAGAGGATGTGAGATTTTAGGTTGTTGTGTGTGTTGAAATACTAAGGTGTGATTATCCAAAACAGGGTGCTCCATTGAACGATTACACCCTTCGTCTGATTGGTTCGGACATAGAGCACTACATAAGAAAGATGTTATACGATGGTCTAATAAAGTATAACATGAATGCAAGGGTTCTGAATTTCAGCATGGGCAAGCCACGGATCATGTTCGACAATGATATCAAACCTGAAGTTTCAATGGAGAAGTGATTTCTGAATACAGCAAGAAAATTGAGTAACCATGGATGGTTTGCACGTGATTGTTTTCTAGATTATAAAAAAGAAACTCTAATCCAACATTATATGCAGACCAAAATATAGTTATGGATACAGAGTATTCTTGCTGTCTGTAATATAGCTTCTATTGATCGGTTAATGTTACTAAACTGGTATAATCACCCACCCCTGCTACACATCCATGTTATCTTAAAATTTTAGTTCTTTCTACAGATCAATAAGTTTCATCACAGAGGACGGATAATTAAATTTCATAAGTATATTAACAGGTGCTTCTAGACTTGAAGAGCCTTTTCAGAGATACTCACACTTGTAGACTTAGCCATCCAAGAAATTATTTTAATAGAAATATAAATGTTTTAGAAAATAACCCTTTTCAATAGCATTTAAAAGCAACTTTCCAGTGTTAATTTTGCTTCAATACTAATACAAAATAATTGTTTAAAGATGAATGAAAGTATCTAAAATCAATTCCTCTCAACATTATTAAAACAACATTTCTCATCAAAGTTAATTCTTTATTGCCACCACTTTCATTCGTGATAAAAAAAAAATGTTAATTCAAGTACACACTCTAACTCAACATCAATATCAAGTGTTTCTATAAAATAATTTTATTTTCTCTTTTTTCTTTGTCATTCATTTCACTTTAATTAGTTTAATATCCATCAAACTCACTCAAAATTTTGGAGTACTTTACTTCTCAATATTTACAAATATAACAAATATTATAATTATCATGAAATTTTATTTATATGTTATTATTTACTCTTTTATATAATTATTTGATGTTTATGATATTGTTATTTGATACTTTAATTTTAAAATTTATACAATTATAATCTTTTCCTTGAATTTTGACATTAAAAAAATATTTAATTGATATTTGAGAAAGATATGTATGGGCAAAAAAAAACGATAGAAAACATATATTTTATATAATCAATGAAAATGAAAATAAAGACAAGTATAAATTACTTCAATATGAATGACTAAAATCAAACTTATATCTATTCCATCGTCATCTTACTATAAACATGTCTTTACCTCATGTTTTATTAATGGTTTATTTTTTCCAAGCCTAAAATTAATCATTACAATTTTTTTTTTATTTCGAAAAACATATAGTCTTATTTGAAAAATCTAGAAAGAAAATTTACATAGAAACTAACGGATTATAAATCAATTTTATGAATTTTTTTAATAATCTCATTATTTGAAAATCGAGATAAAAATTCATTTAAATATTTTTTTTCTTTTTTTACTTCATTAAGAATGAAACTGTCACAAATTATAATTTTCAAAACTGAGAATATCTTAATATCATAAGTGAAGAGCGACGGTTTTAGCCAATTTAAACTCGGAACAAATATATTAATCTTCAATATGAAATTAGAAAAACGACCTTATCTAAAACTTAAAAATAATAAAACATATTTGAATTTATATGTATTTTCATCATATTATGTAAAGATTGCAAAATAGTAGACTTGTAAGTGGATACGTGCCGCCAGATAATAGGGCCAAGCTTTATTAATAAGATAAGTTTTAAAAATGTTACGTTCAAGCTTCAACCCATTATCTGAGTAGCAGTTTTCTCAACTCAAGCTTCTTCTTCTTCTGCACTTTCTCTCTTTTTGTTCTCCACAAATTAACTGTTGAATTCTTGATTAGGTGGTACCCTAGCGATCACAGAGTAGAGGGCCTTACTTCCATCTAATCAATTTTTCAATTTCCTCACTGGTACGTTATTTCCCTTCCTCATGCAACTGATCTTGCTTGCATGTAACTTCCATATGTTTTTCCTCAATCCTTACCCTAATCTAGGTTGTAAAAATCTGCTTCCATTTATCGATTTGTGGTCTGCAGGTGATCTTAGTCTTTTAAAGTGTATATGAGCGTTTGGGTCTCAATGAGCTCGGCATTCCATTTAGAGGTAAGGGAAGCTAGGGTTCTTATTAGTGTTCTGTGAAATTTTTGGTTGCTTGAATTAGATTTCATGTAGCTATGGTGATAAAGTGTATGTGAGACTGTTTTGATGATTTTGTTACTGTTTGAATTGAAAACTTGTGATTTTCATATATGAACATGTGTTGATGGTTGATTGTATTATGAACTGTGAGTTGAATTTCTATGAACTGATATGCATTCTTTGAGATGATGTAATTGAGTAATTGAATGTATGCAATCTGTTTATTAGCAAAGGGGTTATTTAATTGAGTTATACTAGTTTAAGGAAATTTGAGAGGAAGTGAGATGGCCAATTTGGGTAAGAAGGGTTAGGAACTGTTTTAGGCATTTGGAGTAGCTTAGGTAAGGTACATATGACTTGTTAAGAGTGTTAGATTAGTCAAAAATAGTCCCAAAGCGGTGAATCTAATTTTGAGTCCATAGGTTGATGAAAGTGCGGTCTTGAATTGGAAATCTATGCATAACTACTAGAAATTGATGTTAAGAATGTTTGTAATAACTTAGTCAAGTTTAAATAAACATGTATATCAAATCAGGGGTGTTAGAAGTCCATCAAAACACCTAGAATGAGTTTAGGGTGAGTGAGTTCTGCAAATCTGCAAAAATTGAATTCTGTAGATTATGCAGACTCGCTGAGCGAATCCATTCGCTCAAGTGATTAAAAAAAAGGTGTTGCTGTCAAGGAATATTCGCTTAGCGAGAAGAGCTAGCTAAGCGAATTATGAGTGAATTTTTATTTTGTATTTTTAACTTAGCGAGAGATTAGCTAAGCGAATTATGGGTATTTTATTTTAGCATTTTTAGCTTAGCGAATATTGTGCACTGAACGAATTCCTTTACTCTGTTTTACTAATTTCTTCTCCTTTCTTGATTTATAATTGATGTATGAATTATATATGAACCGGTATAGCATTGAATGAGATTGTATGATTAAATTGAAGTAGTTTGTGATTGAAATCAGCGGTGATAATGTTGAGCATGATGCAACTTGAGTATTTAATTAAGATCTCTTGGTGAGATTATTTTAGTGTTTAGAATGCATGTAAGAGGCTTTCATATAGGGGGTTATCCCAACACTCTAATGGTCTTTCATTCTCACTTAGAGAGGATTGATGCATGTGGTGAGAGTTGTGGGAGGTCCTAGTGTAGGTGCTTCTTGGAAGACCTATTGCGCGGTAACGGACTAACCTTGTGTGTAGTAGGGTGAAACTCATTGGCAATGACCTTGTAAGACAGTAGAAGCCATCACAAGTGCACAACCCGCCCCAGATCGACATTCATTCTAAGTCCGGACAAGTCTAGTTGTATTATAACATGATAGGATGTTTCATTTGGTCACTTGTATGTATGTGTCTTTTATTTAACTGCCATATGATGACTTGCATGTTTTGAAACCTAGCTTACTCTTACTCTTGTGTGTGTTGTATGTGTTGTGCCTTTTTCTCTTTGTGATGATCATCTATTTGGATGTGAGCAGAAGGGGATGGGGCTTCACTAGAGTAGACTCTGGAGGAGACTAATGTTGTTGTCCCTTGCTCCTAGGACTCTTTCCAGTTTTAATTCAGATACATTCTGTATTTTGAAATACTCTTAAACTTGTAATATAAAAATTTAAATTCGGCCTACATTTTGGATGACTGTATATTTAATATTATCATGTGATGACTCTTAACTGCTTTCTCATACTATAATAGTTGAATCCTATTATATTGTATGTTTAGCATAATATTTGGAATGTTTCTTATCTTATTGTATCACACGCTTCATACTTCACACTTCTATATATTATTGTATGAAGTGGTGGATTATACTACGTTTTTCTTTTCTATTTAATTACTTTGTTTCCTACGCATAAAAGAAAAATACTAAGAATCATGCTTTCTAAATAAACAAACTGTACTTTGAACAGAATGTTTCCAAATTTTCAACTTTGAATTGCTTAAATTGAATTCAAGCAACACGAACCCACCGCCCCTAAGAAATTCCTAACCTAACTAACTTTTGCTTTTACTACAATCCATTTATTCAATGTACCTCTTTTTTAAAACAAAATTTTCAAATAGTTATAAAACCACTTTAAGTACTATTTAAAGAAATTACTTTTCATAAATTATATCTGTTTCATCACGTGTAACAGAGTTGTTCAAAACTTAGTCACTGTCAAAAATAAAAATATAATTAGAACCATAGAATTAAAACTACTAATTCAAATCTATTTTTAATTACAACCATTAGGACCTTTAGTTATTATGGTAAACGAAAACATTTATTTTAAAACAAATAAAAACAAACTATTCAAATTGACAATTTAACTACAAAGCTCACAATTTTCTTCATTGTTTCTTAAATTGCATGATATTTTTTAAGCATGTTTCAGGAAAACCATTTTGTAGCTATTATAATATTTTTTCAAATGAAAGCTTCCAATCATATTCATTTTGGGGGCTAATATGAGTTACATTATATTTTTTTGTCAAGTTAGATTTATCTTTATTCGAGTTATGTCAGGTTTATTTTTATTTAAGCTGAGTTAATTGAAATTGAGTCATACTTAATTTTCATTAAATTAAGTTGAATTCATTTTAAATTGAGTTGAGTCAGTCCACCTTAGACTCAATCTAATCGAATTCATATTGAATTGTGTTAAATTAGGTTTAGTCAAGTTAAGTTCATTGGCTCAAGTATAATTGTGTTCAGGTTAGTCGAGTAGAGTTAAGCATGTCTAATCAAGTCGAGTCAAATTAATGTGAGGTTGAGTCTAGTTGGATCCTTATTAGACTAAGTTGATTCAATCCACTTTGAACTGAGTTGAGTCAAACATATCTTTAGTTGTATTGAGTCAAACTAAACCAAGTCAGACCCACATAAATCAATGTTTGACTAAGTTCAAAATGAGACAGAGTTGACTAAGGTTGAACCGATGTTGAACAATATTTGATTGAATTGAACTCAAATTAGGTTGGTTCTATCAAACAAATTGGATAAGACCTTATTCTTTCTCTTAAGTTACAAATAGCAAAAAATTAGAACAAATTTATAACTAATGTAAAACATTTAGAATAAGTTTATAGTTTAAAATATTTTAAAAACTTGAATTATAATGAAAAATATTTAAAAGTTAATTAAAGTGGATCAGATCTACTATGACCTGGCCCATCACCTAATTTAATTATGGGCTTTTTGAACTGAGGCTTTATGGGTGTTGCTCCTTCCACCTCCCCAAGTGGGTCATGCACTTCCTAACTATTTTAATTTATTTCAAAAATATTCTACACCTCCCCACTATTTTCTTTTATTCCAAAAATACCCTACACCTCCCCAGTATCCTTAACCATCTTTATCTTTCTCTTTCTACCAGTATTTACATTGAATTTGTGATATATTACAAAATATAAAATTCAGAAGAAACTTCAATATTAGTACTTCTACCATTTCCATTTTATAAAATTAAAAGTTAGATGCAAATATAAAATAATAAGCATAATAATATTAATAGTAATTAATGATATATTATTATTATTATTATTATATACTAACTTTATAATGAAAAAAGAACTAAATAAATTCTAAATCTTTAACAAATAACTTTTTTTTAATATTTTAAGTATTTAATAATATTTTTATATTATTTATCTAATAAGTTAAATATTTTATTCAAGTTATTTGAATCAAACATGTCGGTGAGTTAAAACATAATATAATATTAAAAATTATAGATATTATATGTAAAAAAAAAAAAACACACACACACACACACACATATATATATATATATGTGAATATTTTTCTAGAAATTTAGAACAAATTTTACTATTTATTAAGTAATTTGAAAAGAAAAAAATATATTCAACAGTGAAAATAAGATTGAATCAAACTTATTTAAGAAAATATATCAGAAGTTCAAATTTAAGTCATGTAAATGCTCCATTAATGAGTCATGTAATGTAAAGAGAAAAAGAGAAAAGATGGTTAAGGATATTGGAGAGGTATAGATTATTTTTGAAATATAAGAAAATAGTGGGGAGGTGTAGAATATTTTTGAAATAAATTAAAATAGTGGAGAGATACAGGACCCACTTGGAGAGGTGGAGGGAGCAATACCCAGACTTTATTATTTCACTCATGGTAAATATAAAGAGAACAACGTCTTCTTGTATTTCCATAATTTCTTTTTACACTTATATATACTAAAAAATTCTAATTTTATCACCTTTTTATTTGGAGTTTCAGAATACACAATTTGAAGATGTTTTAGAATGCATAATTTAAAATGTAAAAATTTATTACAAATTGTACATTCAAGAATATAAAATAAAAAATATATTTTATATTATATAATTCAAAATAATTTCTTTTAGAAAGAAGAAGGAGAATAAAAAAGAGAAGAGGAGACGAGGTTAGTGGAGAAAGAAGAAAACAATGAGTGAAGGTGCAGGAAGAAAGAAGTGCACTTAATGTCATCTTATATTTTTATACATATAAAATTTGATTTACTCGTTTTCAGAAAAGCACCTTATTTTTACTTGGATATATTATATAGTATATTTTGAAATTAAATATTATAATCAAACACTTATATTTCTGGGAACATTATAATAAGTGGATTTGGTAACAACTTTTAGTTTTAATAAGAAAAACAAAAATATTTAAATGCAACAATAAAAAGAATAAGCAGCCATTCATATTTTTATTATATAATTATAAATCATACATTTTGTTTCTCTTTTCACCGTAACATCTCAATAAATATAGCTTTAAACTATAGTTTATTTTTAGGAGTTAACAAAAATAATAAGAGAGAACAATGAGGAATAAGCAAGTAAAGAGGAAGGAATATGAAATTCCATATAGAATTAAAATCGTACAGTAAACAAGAGTATGATACAATTCTACAAGCTAAGACCGAACGGTCATGATAACAGCTCAATACCGAACGGAAATACAAAAGAGGTATCAATACTGAACGGTTTTACAAAACACTTAACTGAACGGTTTGTACATTGATTAAAGATACTTAATCTTACTGACCTGACAGTCCTACACTGCCTTCAGGCCGAACGGCTGGTGAGACTTCTTCCAAGACTTCTTCAAGATCACCCTCTGCTCACATCCATTGGATGATCATTGCAGTGAAGAGAACAACCGAACGGCACATAGACAAGACAGGAAATATAAGGGTAAGCTTATGCAATTTAATTAATCCGACTCACATACAATTTTGTCATCAAAGTAATATAATCACCATAATATCTCAATCATGTAATCATCATATAAGAATAACAATAAAACCAAATGTATACATCATTCAAATCATCTCATACAATGAACCAAACATATAAATCATTAGGACCGACCCCTATGACTCTGACTCTGTCCAGACTGTAAGAATATGTAGTTATGGTTGTCCTTGCACCTGTGGGTGGTAACCTGGAATAAACCATCAGGATTACCGCGGCACGGAAAACCCTTGAGCCTGCCACACGAGGTTAGCCCGTTAAAACACCTTAGGTCAAGGCTGTACACACCGCCCAGGCTATAGCCTCCTACCATTCTCACCACATGCATCACTAGCGCCAGTGAGCATTAGAATATCAGGATGAACACCAATACAAAGTTGACCGTATTTTTACTTTACCAATCAATATCAAACATATTGTATGAACCATGTAGCTCGACATTCCTAGCACTCGGTGTGGTGTAGTAGCTGGCATAACTCATCAGCTGCCACCCAAGGTTAGTCCTACAACGATCATCTTATCTTATGACCACGAACCTCCTGCCATTCCCACCCATAAATAACCTTTCTCTACATGAGAAAGCGTCATCATGGAATATCAGGATCAGAACGACAACAGAGTCTGACCATGTTCATACTTTATAAATCATCACAAATCATGAGACACCCCTCCTTGGAATTCTCTTACATCTCCATAACTCAATTCATATACATCTTTAAACATCAATCAATTATTCATTTATACCTAAGGACCCGACCGAATGATAAAACACCTTCCTATAATGACCGAACACTTTATCAAAGGATGAGGTTCTCTTCAGAAGACCTAACGTTAGCACAGGCCAAACGCTCAACATAAATCAATTAGGATATCGATTGGTTGTCAACTGAAATCTCTAACGGAAGAGAATTCAGTCAAGATTGAACGGACAAATCAATAAGAAACTCATCAATGAAAACCAAATGGACTTAACCAATGAAAACCGGACGGAAATTAATAAGAAACTCATCAATGAAAACTAAATGGACTTAACCAATGAAAACCGGATGGAAAATCAATAAGGAATTCATCAATGAAAACCAAATGGACTTAAACAATGAAAAACGGACAAAAAATCAATAAGAAACTCATCAATGAAAACCAAATGGACTTAACCAATGAAAACCGGACGGAAATCAATAAGAAACTCATCAATGAAAACCAAATGGACTTAACTAATGAAAACTGGACGGAAATCAATAAGAACCAAATGGACTTAACCAATGAAAATCGGACGGAAATCAATAAGAAACTCATCAATGAAAACCAAATGCACTTAACCAATGAAAACCGAACGGAAATTAATAAGAAACTCATCAATGAAAACCAAATGGACTTAACCAATGAAAATCGGACGGAAATCAATAAGAAACTCATCAATGAAAACCAAATGGACTTAACCAATGAAAACCGGACGGAAATCAATAAGAAACTCATCAATAAAAACCAAATGAACTTAACCAATGAAAACCGGACGGAAATCAATAAGAAACTCATCAATAAAAACCAAATGGTCTTAACCAATGAAAACCAGACGAAAATCTACAGAATTTAGCAGATTTAAGGATAACCCTATTTCTACCTAGTTCTTTCCATTTATCAATCATAAACACATTCAAAACAACATGCAACATCGTAACATTTATCGATTCATCAACATACCATCATTTAAACATATAAATGTCCAAAACAACCAATCATAATTAAATTGCAAGCTTCTCTTACCTCTATTTCCAGCTAAGCTTCTAAAGTTCTTGGGCAACAACTATTTCTTCTAAGGTTTCCAAGGTCGGTTCAGAACGAAATTTTGATCGGTGCAATTTGAAGAGCTTGACGCTGGGAGCAATTAATCTGAAAGGAGGTTGGTGATCGGAGAAAGAGAAAGGTGGGAAACTCTAGAGAGAAGTTGGAGGTTTCTAGAGAGAAGGAGGAGAAAATGGTGGTTCCTGGAGGTAGAAGACGAAAGGTTTGCATTGAGAGAAAATGGCTCCATATTTAAAATCCTACTTTAAATGTTGTATCTCCAAAACCAGACGATCGAATCCCAAACCGCCACCTATTTTCCACTTTCTGAGCTCTGCACTCCATGCACTGCCACTTGGACTCCACTTTATGTAAATTCCCTCCTTTCTTGCCGCCACACGGTTCTCGAGGGACGAGAAATTAAATAAACTACAAAGTTTGTCTCCTATGGGAAAACTGGAAGGACGCGACACGTGTATTTCACTAAAGTGGGGTATTTAATGGGGTGTGACAGTATATGGTAAGAGGATTATGAGAAAGGACATTAAAGATGAAATTAAAAAAATAAATATGATAATAATTATTAATTACAAAATTAATAACTGACATTGCAATTAATTTTATATTTTATTTTATATGTATATAGTTTTAAGTGGTTGTTTTCCTTAATAATTGTAAGTGCTATTAAAGTGCATGTCTTTAACCCTAGGTTTAAACTTTTTCTATATATTTTATGCCGTTTTACCATTAAAATATTAATTAACGTTTCTTTTATTCTTTCTACATAAAGTATGAATTTATTATCATACTATAATTAATATAATAAAGATATTCCTTTAAGTGTATCTTATTTTTATTTCATTTAAACTTAGTTGAAAATATTTTAAGATGTATAATATAAAATTGATAGTAGAAAGTACAATGTAAAAATATAATTAAAAATATTTTTTTTGACAAAGGTATAAGTTTCAAATTTCTTAAAAAGTTAAAATTATAACCTATATAAAATAAAATTAAAATATTTACATAAACATATCCATCTAGAAATTTTATTCTTAGTAGTCACTTCAACAGTTTATTTTTTCAAATTTACTAATTTCAGTATTTTCTTAAATTACTTCTCAAATATATAATGTAACATCCCAAAATATATAGCAATGTATATAGATATAGAATGCAACAATCATAATTAAAGAAAGCAGTGAGAGTAGTAGATAACTGTATATGTATAAATTACAGTCGTCCAAAATAGAGGGGAATTAAAACGAATAATAATGAAAGTACAAAGGTCTAAAGTTTCTCAAAATATGATAGTACAAAAAGAAATAAAAACAAGCCGAACTCCTAAGAAGGCATCCTAAGTACTGGGTGTTGGATCTTCCTCGGTCTTTAACGCCTGCTCCAAAGGTACATCATCACCTACTGCTCACATCCAAAGGATTGGATGATCATCGCAAGGGAGGAAGGCAAACACACACAACATACAAGTGCAAGGGTGAGCTAGGTTTCAAACAAACATACACATCAAAGCAAAGTGATCTAACATTACCGAAAGCGTAGATTTACATTCAAGCGTACAAGTCATCATAATCATAAGCACATATTTCATCACTTAACCAAAATCAATCATCTTAACATGCAAAGACTCCTAGACACGTCCGGACATAGAATGAATGTAGAGCTGGGCGGGTTGTGCACTTGTGATGGCCCCTACTGCTTTGCAAAGCCATTGCCGAGGGGTTCCACCCGACCATACACAAAGCTAGTCCGTTACCGCGGTATAGGCCTACACTGAAAGCGCCTACCCTAGGACCTCCCACTACTCCCACCACACGCGTCAATCCTCTCTAAGTGAGAATGAAAGACCGTTTGAGCGTTAGGGATAACCCCCCATATGGAAGCCTCTCACCATTCAATCAATACAATAACAGATCTCACCGAGAGATCATAATTTCATAACCAAATCCAACCACTTTAATCAAATGATATACCTCTTTGATTCATCAAACATACAATTTCATAGTAATTCAAGTGCATTCTTACTAAATTGTCTCATACCAAACCCATATACCATCATACAACATCAACCATGTCATAAAAACAACTCATGCATTACATACTTTCACAAAACCAACACTTATTAACACAAATTTCTTTAGGACTTTTAGTTATTAATACTTAAGTAACTCAAACATCCTTGAGACCCTCACCAATGGTTCCGGAAGGGTCAAAAACCCCCAGAACGACCTAGAGAACGTCCAAAACGGACCTCCGGAACTCCCGAAACATCAAAAACAAAAACGACAACAAAAACAGTGTGCTGAGTGGCGCCCATCGCCATTCAGGTGGCGCCCAGCGCCAGGAAACAGAACCAAAAGGCACCCAACGTGGATTCTGCAGGTTTTATGCAGGTTTTGCACAACTCACACGCCTAAGTTCCGTTTTAGACCTTTTTATGAATTTCTAATCATTATAACTCGAAATTTAGGTGTATTTAAACTTGTCTAAAAGTGTATAAACATTCCTAACCTCAATTTCTAACAACTATGCATAGATTTACACTCAAGAACCTCAATTCTCTCAACTTATCTACCCAAATCTAATTTTACTAGTTAGATACTGTTTTTACCACTTTTAAGGCTTCTAATAAGTCACAATTAACTCAATCAAATCGTCCCCACTATCCACTTACACCCTAGATTTCAGTTACTCAAAAACACCCTCTCACTTCCTCTAAACTCACTCAAAACACTAGGTTTTCCTCAACTTAAGGGCTCAATTCTAAATTTATCACTTAAGGACTGTTTTTGTTCATTTTGACACTTCTAACAAGTCATATTTGACTTATCTATGTGGTCTAAACTGGTCAATACTCTTTATGACTTCAACTTCCAAATTTGACTACCTTAGTTCCTTTAATATAGCCTAAAACACCTTGATTTACCTAGCTTTTCCTTTAAGATCTTTCACAACAGAATTCTACTTCCTTTTAACACTCTATAATTCTCATTGCCTCTCATCCAATCTACTTTATTAGCTAACAACCATAGAATCAACATTTGAATATCACATAGCAATTTACTCATATATGCATTTTATTAAACATCAATTCAAAATAGCAATATTTCACCCAAATCACTTCGAATTACACTCTTCAAACAAAACTTACAAATCATGCAACCAAAGATTTATCACAAAAGAAAAGAAATCTAGCTCCCCTTACCTGGAGATTGAACTGCTTAGCTTAAGAAAATGACCCAACAACGCCTATTTCTACCAAAGCCTAGACAACACCCTACAAACCATTAAATGGAGATGGAGACAATTCTTAGAGCTCGGCGTTTTGAAGAGAACAAAAAGGGGAAGGAACATTGCACATGCAACTAGTGGACAGTTTTGTCCTAAGCCCCAAAAACATCGGAGAAGAAGAGAAATCACTTACCCGTTGAAGAATAAGAATCTGATAGGATTAAGTCGAAGCTCTCGACTCCAGGAACGCGTAGACGTCAACTATACGAAAATGCAACGGTTCAGTTAGAGTGGAAGTTAGAGAGAAAGCAGAGAAAAATGGGCATGGTGTTTCTAGAGAGAGAGGACATGGGCAAAATGAACCAGACTTCTGAGAAGTCTTTCCCTAGGACCCTCTTGCCCTTAGTTTAGGGGCTGGACTGCCACGTGTACACACTTTTGACTTTAATTTTTACAGATCCTTACATATAAGATTGTAAATTATATAAACTTAAAAGTTCATTTAAACTGAAGTAAACCAATTTCTGAAATTTAATATGAATCTAAGATGGATATAGGATGTGAGTATGAGATGTTAAATATATATGATGATACTTAATAAGAATTTTTTATTAAAAAATAAAATATAATATGAAATTTTATCTTCTGCAACAAAAAGTTATTGTTTTTTTGACTTATTTCAGTTTAAATTTTACACCACCCTGCAAAGTGGCTATAATCTATGTCAAAGTTACAGTGAAATTTTGATATAGCACACACTCTTTTCATAATTTTTTCACCAAAGATTTATAGAAAAGAAAGCTTTACGCTAACAGGAATTTTGATATGCTGCACAAGTACGTGTAAAAAAAAAAAAGCTTTTACTCTGTTAAAGAAAGATGATTATTTAATATATATAAAAAAAGTAACAGAAAAAAATAAATAAAAAGAGGGATAGCTTTACGCTAAAGTCTTAAACCAAAAAAATGCTTTATGTCTAAAGTGGGGGAACAAAAATATAGGGTAAAAATTTACTTAGAACAATTAAAACTGAAAACCGACAGAAAAATAGAGAATTGTGACCATGACAGTTATGTTTTCAATTCTTAAAATTCGAAAATTATTTTTTACAAGTTAAAAGAAATAAAAAGGTTTATTTTTTTAATAAAGTAAAATATTGATGAAATTATAACAGCACGGTTGAAGAAAAGATATACTAAAATATTAACAAATCATATCACAATTTTGAATACTCTTTTGAAATTTAAAATAATAAAAACGTAAAAATATTTTTCTGTTTTGTGTTTTACATAAATTTTAGTAATCTATGACTATTAAAGGTATCTTTGAACTGTTACTCATAAAAGTGGATAATCTTAACAACATGAGGAGAAAAAACGAGACGCATGGGTCTCATTAACTAACTGACCGTGACCCGTGCTTTCCGGTCCGAACCGAAGTTGAGGATGTTGGATCTCAGACTCAGATCCACGTAGTCACACCGGCACCGCCGGTTCACCAGCTAATCCCAAAAAAAAAATGATAAAATAAATAAATAAAATAAATGTTACACAACAAAATCCTACGATTATAAAACAATGGAATTTGCATTTATTTTCATGTTTGTTGTGTTCTTCTGTCGCCACGCACCACCACCTTCTCCTGCCACTCTCTTCTTCTTCTCCAGCCATGGCTACCTCCCTCGGCGAGAATCTCAACCTTCTTTCTACTCAACAGGTTCACTTCCTCTCTCCTTTTCTCTCTTTTACTTTTCGTTTTCATCTTTGAACGAATGCTTCTGAATTTTGATTTGGTTACTCATCCAGCAAGAGTTGGTGAAGATGCTGTTGGAGAACGGCCAAGACCACCTGTTTCGAGATTGGCCTCCTCCCGGCGTCGACGACGACCACAAGAAAGCGTTCTTCGATCAGGTTTCGTTTATTCCTTGAATTCAATTGAATAGATCTGCCACTTCCTTCCTTCATTCTCTTTCTAACCGACGTGCGTTTTCATTAGTTGACTCTACTCGATTCGAGTTACCCTGGCGGTTTGGAATCATACATCAAAAACGCTAAACGGCTCTTGGCGGATTCTAAGGCTGGCAAAAACCCTTACGATGGTTTCACTCCTTCCGTAAGTCTCAGCAAACCCGGTTTATATCTGCTTTTGTTTTCAGCATTGCGCTTTGAAGTGTACTATTTTCTTCCGTGATAATGTTCGAATTCTCGGTTTAACCATGGGAAAATGCGTGACACTGTTTGGTGGTGTTTTTGAAGGTTCCAACGGGTGAGACTTTGACTTTTGGCGATGAGAATTACATCAACTTTGAGGAAACAGGTGTGCGTGAGGCTCGGAAAGCTGCATTTGTTCTTGTTGCTGGTGGTCTTGGTGAGCGTTTAGGATACAGTGGGATTAAGGTATGCCTTGTCGCCTTGTGTCATCCTTGTTTTTGTTGCTAGGCTATTGTGTGTAATGCGGATGTAAACACTGGTTAGAGGATCGGTTATTCTAGTGAATTTTATCTTGCTTCGATAATAGAGTAATCTTCTTTACCCTCCTCCCAAAACAGAGTATTGTAATGTGGTAAATGTATATATGTATTTAAGAAAGTCTGAGTTTATATAAAAAAGAAAGTAACTTTTTTTTTTTTTGTATAGGTTAATTCCTGATTCGTAGATTTTAATCGTAGCTTTTGCCTCTTGCAGGTTGCTCTTCCTGCAGAAACCACTACTGGAACATGTTTCATTCAGCATTACATTGAATCTATATTGGCTCTTCAAGAAGCCAGCTCACAAGGTAGTATCAGTTGCTTATGTGGTAAAGCAAAAAGAAATATTGATGGACTTTAGAGAATCCATAAATTATTTAAATTATACACAATTCAGATGCCCCTATCACTTTCGGTCGTAAAATTTTAGAGAATGAGTTGATTTTTGAAAATTTCCAACTGGAAAACAGCTTCCTCCTAGAAAACATTTTCTGGTAACTTTCTTTAAAACATTTTTTGCGTTTCCAATTTGTCGTAAATTACCGAAGACTTTATTTTTCTTCCGCCTCTCATACAAATAGTAGTCCACTCTCTTTTAGCTATTACTGTTAAGTATCACATTTCAAAATCATTTGGAGTAATGTTTGTGCTTTTCAACTTTTAGGTGAATCCCAAACTAAGATTCCTCTTGTTATTATGACATCTGATGACACTCATGGACGCACTTTAGAGCTATTAGAATCAAATTCTTATTTTGGTATGCAACCCACACAAGTAACACTTTTAAAGCAGGTACGTTATTTGAATGT
This sequence comes from Vigna mungo, assembly GCA_036885675.1. Lineage (NCBI taxonomy): Eukaryota > Viridiplantae > Streptophyta > Magnoliopsida > Fabales > Fabaceae > Vigna > Vigna mungo. Next base: position 33,909,840 of record CP144699.1, read on the forward strand.
CTCTTTCAAAAATTCTATCTGGATAAACTCTACATTTTGTTCTTCACATAAAAATTGTTTACAGTTAATCCCTGTCATGCATCGAAGTTACAAGGGTATAACAATTGTTTTCCTGTTGGGACCAAAATGAAAAACAAAAAAGTGGTGTCAAATACAGTGGCTAAATCTAATATTATTGTAACTTTGAGAAACTCAGGGATCAATTGGTAAATGTTTTTTTCATATTGGAACTAAATAAATAGATTTTTCATTTAGGAACTAAATTGAAAAAATAATATTTGATGCGGGGACCAAAGTTTTATTTTGATATTTTTTTAATTAATTATTAACTTTTGTAATTCAGGAAAAAGTTGCATGCTTAGAAGATAATGATGCCAGGCTTGCACTGGAACCAAAAAACAAGTACAAAATTCAGGTAGTGATATGCAGGGTACCAGTATGATGGTGACTGGGAAGTTTATTTAGCAAAAAGTAATGAATGAAGTGCATTCTGTTAACTTCGTAGTCATATTTTGAAACTAAGATCAATCTAATGACCATTTCTCTTTGTGTAGACAAAACCTCATGGGCATGGTGATGTGCATTCACTTCTTTATTCAAGCGGGATTCTGAAAGTATGGTATGACTCAAACAGTTCGTTTATCTTTTAGGATCAGCTTGTGTGTCAATTTCATATTTTCTATGTTGTACATTTGAAAATCTTTTCAATACATGTTTCTAAATAATTTAAAGAATACTCTGAATATATTTGGACACACCCAAGAAACTATTAAGTAAAACTATAAATATTGATTTTCAATTCTGCAAATTAATGGGATTGCATTCTGGAAATCCAAGAAATTATATGCGCAAAGTGGTGTATGCTTATAATATTAACTAATATATTGATAATTTTGTATAATGACTCTCATCTGTTAGGTATGATGCTGGGTTGAAATGGGTTCTATTTTTCCAAGATACAAATGGGCTTCTGTTCAAGGTGAGTTATTTTGGAATTTGAGTTCAATTCTGACGCACTTGGTTTGTTTATCAATATATTTTAAATATTCATTGCCTAATAATTTGAGGATACAGGCAATTCCAGCAGCATTGGGTGTCAGTGCTTCCAAACAGTACCATGTTAACTCTCTTGCGGTACCTCGGAAAGCAAAAGAAGCTATTGGTGGAATCACCCGACTCACTCACTCTGATGGTAAGCTAACAATTTCATCCCTCACAGACAAAGAAAACAATGCTGATTCTGGACTTATGTTATTAATGTGGGTGAGAATAATACGATTGCTTTTTGTGCATGTCACAGTGGGATGCAACTGCTCTCTTACCTGTAAAGTAGTTTGAAACTGTAAATTTGATGAACATATTATTTATCATGATTAATGGGGGTCGGGAATATGGCAGACAATGTTGATGTATGGTTGGTCATGTAAACCGCTTGCATTTTTTCGTGACTGATAAGAAAGTTGTAAGTACTGTGCATTATTAGGCAGTCTTGTCTTTAACCGACTGTTATACAAAAATGATGATTTAATGTGTATTGGTATCTGCTTTGATTACACATAGGTATTCATAGTGCTGAAACGCTTGGTGCTGATCTTCCATGTGTTCATTTGAACTGAGGCAATTCACATTGTCGAACTGTAAATTTGTGAAAACTAAATGTTAAAAGTTTTTTCATCCCTCTTATTCCCTCCATCTCTCTGTGCCACTCACTTTTCTTTCTCACAAGGATTGAAAATGCTACCAAATTTAATTCAATGGTTACTGGGAGGGATCATTTTCTTTGAGAAAAATTATTTGAAGTGAGTTCAAAGTTTGAAATCCAGAACAATTGTCTGCAGCTAAAGTAATATTTTGCCATATGTTTTTACAATTTAACGAGACTTTTAAAGTAGTATTTCTTATACTTTTTTATGCTTTACAGTTTCATTCAAATATATATTAATATTATATAAGTAATGTATCTCTTTCTTGGCTTCACTATGTCAGTGCCACTTTTATGAATTTTCCTGAATTTGTATTTTTACATTTATTGATGATTAATTTGAATGCATTATCAGGAAGGTCTATGGTGATAAATGTGGAGTACAATCAGCTAGATCCTCTTCTCAGAGCAAGTGGATACCCTGAAGGCGATGTAAATTGTGAGACTGGCTTCTCCCCGTTTCCTGGAAATATTAACCAAGTAACCTCTTTTTCGTACTTCAACATTGTCCTCGCACCCCAACCCCTTACTCTCTTTGAATTTGCCTTTTTGATTATCTATTGTTGAGATGATTATTATTCTTATCCGCATTGCTCTCAAACACCACATGGCTTTGATAACATGGTTTGGTTATAACTGTATCATTATAATTATGTCCTTATTTAGCTGAACTACGCCATGATTCGATAGTGACAATATCTTATTCAAACAGTTGATTTTAGGGCTGGGTCCTTACATTGAAGAACTCTCAAAAACAGGAGGTGCCATACAGGAGTTCGTTAACCCAAAGTAATTCATCTTTCTCATACTCACTATACTTTTATTTGGGAAAATTCTAATATCGTTCCTGTAATTCGACCATATGTGCTTCGGTCCTGTTACATTCAAACTGGTTAAAATGTACCTAAACTTATTTAGTTGTGCACTTCAATTCTATCACAACTGTAAATAAAAGGGAAGGAAAAGTACATGCATCAGGTATCTGCTTATTTTAGGACCATTTTTAAACAGTTGGGGGGGAATTAGAGCAAAAAAGTACACAACTCATAAGTTTAATTTGAGGATCATTTTTCTCATTTTGAAAGTAATGTGACAAAGTGCATGTGTCAAACATATACCTTTTTGTTCTAAAATTTTGCTCTAGGATGCTTCAATTTTCTTTGATTGCATTGCATACTTTTATTGCATTAGACTTTACTGTCTTTTTTGTGTCTTTTCTTTTTCCTGATACATCAATATTATCTTAAGAATATAAATTATTTTGTATTATGGCAGTCAATAGCAGTTTCCTATTGTTAACTTTGTGACTAGTCTACAAAAAACATGCTTTGATTTAATTTTCTGCCCACTATACGTTTTAATAAGGAAGTTGATTCAGATGACTAGTGTGTTCAGGGTGTATCTTTATTACTTCTCACTGGTAGTTCATTATAAGCTGAATTCATCAGCTTCCTAGATTTCATTTAGTATATTGATATTGATGTGGACATGGTTATAAATAAGTAACATCAATTTTTAGTCGTATTGTAGTTCTGTGAACCTCTGTTACACTTTAAGGAACTTATGGGACATGTCTTCTTACGGGTATATTATCAATGCTTATATCATCATGCTATATTTTCTTCATGCAGATATAAAGATGCCAGCAAAACTTCATTTAAGTCCTCAACTCGACTTGAATGTATGATGCAAGACTATCCAAAAACATTGTCCCCATCTGCCAGGGTTGGGTTCACGGTAAATTATCTGTTTGAGAACAGTGAATAAATCATAGGAAATCATTGCTTATCGAGCTTGACGTCATCCTTGTACTTAACCTGTTAGGTTACAGATGGAGTCCCGTCATGCTACTTTGTTAATGGATGTTCGGCTGTTATACTTGGTGCTATCTAACTGGTCCTATGTATTGTGTAGGTGATGGAAACATGGCTTGCTTATGCACCTGTGAAGAATAATGCTGAGGATGCTGCTAAGGTACAATAAATTCTAATATACTAATTTAGGCATGGAGAAACAAAGTTGATAAAAAGAGACATAGGGGAAGAATGCGGTTTTAGCCCTTGATTCCCTATTGAAGTGTATGCAATTCTTAATTGAACTAGACTGGAAAGGTGTAACTATAAGTTTGATTGCAATTATTTGGATTTGAAATGCTATCTCAATCGTAGAGAATTTGAATAATGTTATCTTAATTCACTAAAGTTTTAAAAGAGAGAATATTTCTTATTTATTTTGTTAATTTTACTGAAGGTACCGAAGGGAAATCCATACCATAGTGCAACCTCTGGAGAAATGGCAATCTATCGTGCAAATAGCATTATTCTCAAAAAGGTAATCTAGTTCTTCATGAAGTTGGTTTATCTTGTTATTTGTAATTTCTTCATTTTTTTAAGATTTTATTACAATTATGGTAGGCACTGGTTTTGAAAATATTGGCTTCTTATTTTAGTTAATTTTATGGTATTTGTGATAGAACTGCATTCCTTTTAGAACTCTATATGGATAATAGGAGAGTTTTATAAGATTGTTTAGTTGCCAATGAAGCTCTCACATGTCTATAATAGGGCCTGCTATAATAGGAGAATTGCATTCCTTTTACAGTTATTTTTTCTTCGAATTTTATTCCAACTCCAAGGGTCTAACTTATCTCCAGGTTGATTGTGAAATTCCTACATCTATATATCTATAAGGTCGGTCTTGCCTCATTTTGTGCTTTTGTCTAACTCTGAGATGCCAATTGTTAGAACTACAGCCTGCTTCAGATAACTGAGTAGCTAATACTGCATTTTCTCCTGCCAGGCCGGTGTCCAAGTAGCAGAGCCAGTTGTACAGGTCTTCAATGGCCAAGAGGTTGAAGTTTGGCCTCGCGTAACATGGAAACCCAAATGGGGTCTAACTTTTTCTCGGATTAAGAGCAAAGTCAGTGGAAATTGCTCCATTTCTCAAAGGTCTACACTGGCCATCAAGGGTCAAAATATTTTTATTGAAAATCTGTCGTTAGATGGGGCTCTCATCATTGATGCTGTGGATGATGCAGAGGTATGGCAAGACAATTTATCAATATTTATTTTTCTATTTCCCGAGTTGCATATTAATAGCTTGAGAGAACCAATTTTACCATTTGATATATGACAGACATTACTAGAGTGTACACCTCCTCATCCACCTCAGTATTATGTACTATACTTCTAATTCTCCAAACCAGATATGCTTTTACTCATGGTTGCCCGTGCCAGGTTGGAGGATAACTTTTGTTGAATAGTCAAAAACAGTTTCAGCCATAGTTGATAACACAGATGTAGAAATGGGGTGTACTAACTAGATAACTAGGGAGATTTAGTTTCAATTTTCAACAGCATAATATAGATTGGGAACTCAAATTACATAGCAATCCATAAAACTAGGTGAATCTAGCTTTTCTTAATTAATACCCAACTGAATAGTCCTGTTATCGGTATTTAAATGAAAGACTTAAAAAAAAAATGAATCTCCTGAACGCTAAATTCCCAACTTAAATTTTCCTACTCCAAAAATTGCACACGGTCTAGTGTTTCCTATTCTTAGTTTTATTATAATACTCCAGCACTGATGCACATGTTACTGAATGTTGAATATTTCAAACTGATGCTTGAACTTTTTTAAATAAATTAGGTAAACGTGAGTGGTTCAGTTCAAAACAATGGTTGGATCCTTGAAACTGTTGATTACAAAGATACGACGGAGCCTGAGGTATTGAGAATCAGGGGTTTTAAATTTAACAAAACTGAGCAGCTGGAAACGAAATACTCTGAGCCAGGAAAATTTCACTTGAAGGCTTGAACATGCTACATCCATTATTATTTTTTTCTACTGTAACGTGTGCTTGCACTCTTTGGTTCTTGTGTCATAATCAGTGGCATAGGAATTCTCGCAGAGTTTATCTCCCTTCTCCTAGCCTTTGGTGCACTATTTTGTTCATAAGTTTTGTCCCAACTTAGATTAGAGAAACTATTTTACATTCCTAGTTCAAATTGTAAAGAATCTGAGTCCATTTTTATTGATGTGGCATAATAAATACTTTTTATAAAATTAAAATTAAATTTTAATAAAATAAAATTAGCACCAGGTCATGGATTTTGAGAGCTGTAATCTCAATATATGGTTCCTTTTTCATATTTTGTTTAATCCAAGGGGCAAAATTTTCAAAGGACATTTAATGAACAATTTAATTTTGATCTCGTCTATATCTTAAATTCCAAAATACATTATTGTTTTTGAAATATAAGGCCTCTGGTACTTCCCCCTATAGCAAGCCAGTCTGCGCACGCAGCCATTTATCGAGATATACCCGAAAAGCATCTTCTTACTCTTTTCTTATTTTACGTTTTTCTCTTCCCTCATATTTCAACTTTTCTTCTGATATTATGTATTTCATTTCATTAAATGGGTTATATGTTTTTAAAGTACAACTTTTAATACAATTGGAGATATTGCTATTTTATCCAAGTTTTTCCCCTTCTTTCTACAGCCCTAATATAATCAAAATGGATTATTTTTAATTTTATAATTTTTTTCTAGAGGATTTGTTCTTATTTACTCGTATTTCGTATTTTAGATTTTTAAAGAGGGAAATAGCTTCTGTAATAAGTAAACTAAAGATTATAGGTTGGTTTGTTACAGGTTTTTTCAACAACACATTTATAAAAACTACTTTAATGTTTTGTTTCAGTTTTTAAAGATAATCGAGGCCAAAAATAATTTGGAATCCAATTAAAATCGTACTTCACATGAGCTATTACTTTTAATTTTTTTATATTTTAAATAAATATAAAATAGCTTCTATTTTTTATATAAAAAAAAAATCTCTAGAAAGTAATGACTACACAATTTATATTTTTAAAAAATTGACAAACTATTCCTGTCATTCTATCTTCTTATTTTAATTTCAACAACTTATCGATTTAGAGGCAGAATTAGCTATGACGAATAGTTTCTTTTTTTTGTTAACTTTACTTCAAAAATATTCATTTATGTAATAGAAATCATATAGATTTTTTTAAAAAATATATTTATTTTTTCTCGTATGATTTAAATAAAGGGTTAAATATGTTTTTAGTCCCTATATTTTGGGACGATTTTGGTTTTAGTCCCTCTTTCAAAGTAAGGTACAATTTAGTTCAACAACTTTAGAAAACTCTGGTTTTAGTCCTTTTTACCAAAACTTTTTAACTTTATTTGCTGTTTCAAGCACGTTTCGTTATAGCGTTTGGATTGTTTACACTGTTTGACACATTTTTGCTTCAATGTTAACTGAAAAACGCGTTTGAAACAACAAATAAAGTTAAAAAAATTTGGTAAAAATGACTAAAACCAGAGTTTTCTAAAGTTGAAGGACTAAATTGTACCTTAGTTTGAAAGAGGGACTAAAACCAAAATCACCCCAAAGTATAGGGACTAAAAACATATTTAACCCTTAAATAAATATTGCAAGCCCAAATACATATAAAAGTTCTGTATATATTATTCAGTTACGTATAAAATCATCTATTTATGTTTCCATATAAAAGTTTCAATAACAAGATTGAACTAATTTTTCAAATATTTATAATTCTAAATGTAAGTGTATATACACACATACTTATCAATAAATTATCACTATACATTTTCGCGATATAAAACGACTTATAGTGATATACATTTTCGATATTGAGAACATGATAAAACTAATAAATTAGACAAAATTCAAAATTTTACACTAAGAGAAAGTTTAATTGAATTGTATATGACATCAAGGTAAGTTGTTATACTTGATGCTTTCTGAAAGGCTTATATAAGTATGTTTTACTATCGCAAGCAATATTGATAATCTAATATTGATTATGTTATATCATAATGGTTTATTATGCTTATTCTACAAATTCTTATGTAAGAATCTCTTTGAGTCTCTCATAACCTAATATCTTAATCTATTTTATTTAGATTATCTATGAAACTTGAATATTACATTTCCTTAATGTGTTTGTTTACTCTTCATGCTACGATCATAGTTAACCATGAAATCATCTTAGGTACAATTAATATACAATGTCACGTATATCATATCATCTTGTGTCATCACATACATATCTCAAGTGTTTGTATTTGTTATGACTCCATGACTTACTATGAAATTTTAAAGGATCTTCTGAGAAAAGTTACAAGAAGCATGACTAGGAGGAAGGCCTTTAAACCATCATCTTTGTCTTTATTTTTTATTTCATTATGTTGACTTTTCTTGTGAGTTAAGTTGACTTGTTGACTTGACTTAAGTTGACTTGTTGACCTTTGACCTTGTGTATTTGTTTTGTAGGTCAAGCTAGTGTCAACTTAGAGGAGAATAAAACTACATGGAGTTGATGGGTGTCTCACCCTTGCAACCAACCACACTTAATGTATAAGGGAGAACACAAGGTGTTGACCTTGTCTTGTAGAAGGTCAAGCGTGCACATGAGAGGCTTGAAGACTAAGCAAGGGTTCTCTCCTTTTCAAGACAAATCCTTTTAACAAAGCTATAAAGAATATAATTAATATGACATCTCTCTAGCCCGAGTGTACATTTGTTACTTAAGTGACTGGATTCCAAATGAGAGAGAATCAACACTAACTATTCCATCACCTGAGCATCATACAATTTCTTGAGTCATGTGACTCACTGCACAAGCCACCACTAACTATCCCATCAACCAAGCATCACACAGTTTCTTAAGCAATGTTACTTGTTGCACAAGCCACCAAGTTCTAGAATAACATTTAAACTCAAACTCCTCATTGATTATCTCTTGAGTGATGAAATCTCAGGAGAAGAAAAAACAATTAAACATATATCTTGCTCAAGTCATAGCTTGGGTGAGGAACATTATCCCTTAAGTGACCTTTAGACACTTGGGCAATAGTTCTCGTTGCAAGCAATGTTGCTCATTGCTCAAGAGCCATTTCAATGCTTAACTGAAAGTTATGGAAAAATCACAAAAATAAGCAATTCACCAATTGATAAATAACTTATATTTACCAATTCCAAAGTACCCCACATGATTTATTTAAGCACATAAAATAAGCTTTTTTTCATATATCTCTAAAATCATAACTCCATTTAATTACAATGCAAAGGAATATCAAATTTAATCCACAACAATCATATCATCTCATCATATCTAAATTAACTTTATAAGTGTAGCAATGTCTTTTCTCTATAATATATATATATATATATATATATATATATATATATATATATATATATATATATATATATATATATATATATATATTATTTAAAAGCTCATGTTAAAAATTATTATTTTATTTGATATTCTAGTTATTCAAATCACATCTATGATTTGTTGATACATGAAAAGATATTAAAAAATAAAGTATAAACAATCATAGGGTTAAACCAAACACATAAACAAAGCCTACAAGTTTTCAACTAAAGCTACTCTTGAAAGTTGATATATTGTAAAAACTTCAAACTAATACTCGAGTGTAAATCAAAATATCATTTAAAATCTTCTTCATTTACGATACTCGAATTAGTCAATTTTTCAACATAATTTCTTTTCTTAAAAATATGTAAGATTTTAATATTCTAAAACAAAGTAAAAAATTTCTCCATTCGTCTCTAAAATTCTAAAAGATTATATTTTGAAAAGAAAAAGATATGTACACCAAAACAAAGTTACATTTTAACCAAAGACTCAAAAATTGTTCCTTCCAAACATACTCAAACCTATATAAAGTTTCATATAAAAAGAATTTTGCAAATCCAAAAAGAAATAAAAAATAAAATAAAATAAACTACTAAAATGTTTCCCTTCACTACCTCTCTAAATACAACCACAAACTGTATAGATAAGACATCTTAACTTTTGGTTGCATTATCATTATTTACTTTGATCCAATAATCTAAAAAAAAAAATTACTTAAATTAAAGGAAAATGTCTATGAGAACAAGTTTATATATATATATATATATATATATATATATATATATATATATATATATATATATATATATATATATATATATATATATATATATATATATATATATATATATATATATATATATATATATATATATATATATTAACTCCTTAAAATTAGATATGTCATTATGTATGAAATCAAAAGAAGAAACAATCATTCTTACAAATCTTAAGATGAATTAAATAGCAAAAGATAAATTAAATATTTATTAATAATATCCATAAAAAATCTAATATGATTTTGGATTAAAAATGGTATTAATGCTTTATCTAAACTCATTTCATACATCATTATATATAATTTTATGGAAGGATCCGTAAATCCACATCAGACACGTAAAACAATCAGTTACTGAAACAAAATTATATTTCTTTTCTCTATCTGCCGTAATTACAATACAATAAACCCCAAAACCGACCTTGACTTAACACACGCGTTCTCAACGCGCATTGCCTCCTTTTTTTTAATGATATTAGCACCACATATCAAGATTTTATTTCAAAAACTCTTATCAAATACCACCACAACTCTTTTAGCTATTCCAATTCACTTTCTTTTACGTACCATGAAAAAATAATTCCTAAATTTTCTTCATTAACTCGCTTTTTAATCAATTCCTTCATAAAATTAAATATTCGGAGGCTCAACCATATGATAAAATCAATATATGTTGTTATAATAATAAAACAAATATATGAGTTGGTAAAGAAAAATAATACATATAAACCGTTGTGAAATAATTATATGTTTATTGAGGTAGTATTTGCGAATTCATACGTATTTAACTAAAAAAAAAAGGAATAACGTCATTCACAGTTCTCCTTTGACTGTCATTTCAACAAAAACATTTATTTTTCTTTAGCATTTGATTATGTTCCTACCTCTTGTAATAGATATATTAGTAAAGTGTATTAAATTTTTTTACTTTAGAGAAACAAAAGAAAAACTTATATTTATTGAGATAATATAATTAATATCTTCCAATAATAAATCCCAACATATTTTTCCTACAAAGATTAATTACAAAATAATATTATCGTAAACACCATGTACTTACATTAATTAATAAGTGGGTGAAATAAAAAAGTAGAACAACAGCTTTCTAAGAAAATAGTAGGAAAGTTCGGACAAATTGGGTAGGCGTAGACAATTCATCTACAGTTATTCCCGTACACAAAGTACACCCTTTAGAAAATCCAAATCCCAGACTGAATAAATACTACAGAAACAAGACATGGTTTCGTAAACGTAAACCTCTGTTTTCATATATAAAGAAGAGCAGAGTGCATGATATTTACTTATCATACTCATAAACCCTAAAAAGGCTTTTTAGATTTCTGTTGTTCAGAATATGTGTCTGCTAACGCAGTCTGATTTGAAGCGTATTTTTGAGAAAGTGGACGTCAATGGCGATGGGTTGCTGAGCCTTGAGGAGCTGAATCGGATGCTTGAAATCACAGGCAATTGCCAGTACAGCATACAAGAGTTGGAATCGCTCGTGGAAACCAAGAGCCTTGGTTTCAGCGAGTTCTTGTTCTTTTACAACTCCATTTCGGAGCAGCAGAATGGAGAAAGTAGAGGAAGTGGTGAGGCAGAGGAATTGGAGAGCGACCTGGTCAAAACCTTCAAGGTCTTTGACTTGGATGGAGATGGCTTTATCACCAGCCATGAGCTTGAGTCTGTCTTGAAAAGGCTTGGCATGTGGGATGAAACCAATTGCAATGATTCTACAACCATGATTCGATTCTATGACACCAACTTCGATGGTCGTCTTGATTTTCAGGAATTCAAGAATATGATGTTGGTTTCCAGAGCCTGATCCTCCTCCTCCTCTGTTTCTGTAAATATGTGTTTTATCATCATCAACGTTATTCATGAGTCTTCTTTATGCAACTCTGTTGCTGTTTATATTACTTTCTCCTTTCTCTTTTTTTTTTAGGAAAGAAAGAAAAAGCAAGTTTTGAAATTTAGTTTCAGTGAAAGTAAATAAAGAAAAACTTAGAAAGAATCCCATTTTTATTCTTGGTATTTTATCATGTCTTTTTTACTTAACCATTTTTTAGTTTGTATAGTACTATAACTAGTTATTTTCGGTAGTGTTTTTCTCAATGGTTAAAATTCTCAAGGATGATTCTCCTATTTGTAGAAGAATTCAATTCAATCTTCTTCTTTTTTAAATTTTTTTAATTGGATTCTCAATTTTAAAAATGTGTAACAAATAAACTTTCTCTTAAATGATAATAAACAACATCAAGACAAATTGACCTGGATGATTTTATTATATGGAAATAAAATTTAAATTATTAAGTGGAATTTGGTAAAGTATAATAAAAAAGAAAAAAAAAAGCAAAAGAAAAAAGAAACAAAGTTTTTTCTATCTCCCTATTCTTTCCACTTAACTAAAATGACTTATTTTATACACATTTTCAAAATTGAGAACTCATTTGAGACAATTTAAAAAAAAAATCAAATTGAGATTCTTGTACTAATATAAGTATTATCCAAAAGTTTTAACCTTTCTTAATCACACTTAAGATTTTAATTGGATTTTTTTTTCATAAATTTAAATCTAACATGAATTTGAACAGTTCGAACTTTTAATTTTGACAGCATGAATAAATTTAGCAAAATCAGCTGTCATTACGAGATGAAGTTCCATTCCATCCATACCAAGTTCACTTCATGTCAAGAAAAAAAAAGAAAAAAAGAGGATGATAAAATGTTTGTATTTGCTTTCTTCGGTTTTAAGAATACTTATTTAAAAGTAATTTCAAAATTTAAGACAGTTTGGATGGAAAATTAATTGTATGGAAATTGAACAATTTTTTTTTATATATATTTTCTCTCTTACTAAATAAAAAATATTGTGTATTTCTCCTTTTTATTTTCTATCTGGTGCATTAATGATAAATAATTAACAGAAAAATAAATAAAAAAAGTTAGTTGAAGCAGTTTTATATGGTTAAACTGCTCTAGAAGTACAAGGTTGAAGAGTTTCGTTTCCGCCACTGAAAGTATGTAATGTGCGACCAAAAATGGCTGCGTGGGGGCTTATGTAGTTTTTTCTTGCATACACTAATCTTTTTCACATTTACAAAAATTAGGAAAAATATTTTTGATGTGATATTCTTTTGACTGTATAGGCTAATTTCTAAGTCTTTAATTGTAGCTTTCTTATTGTGTTTATCTTTAAAGAAAATAGAAAAACCAAAGACGACTTTTTTATAAAATGATCTCATGTATTCTAGAGGTACCATTTAACTATATCTATCAATGAAAGCATCATTTCTTAATTAACATTAAAATCATAGACTTGGTAAATTAAAACCAATAATATTGACTAGCTACGTCTTTTATTAATCTCCATGCCCAAACTTTCAAAATAGCCCATATAATTGGTTAATCATTTTTACCTTGGGCAGAGTATTAATGCCAAATACACCATATTGTTTTAACAAGTAATTTTCAGAAAATGGTACTTATATTGATAATATGAAGTCTTTGTACTATTGAAATTATCAAAAGTTTTTTTCATAAATAATTTTATTTGAATTTTGCAACAAGTGCATTAAAACTCTATCTAACACGATATTTCATTAATTTACAGAACAGAATTGGTGTACTATTCATAAATAGAAAATTTAGTTTACTAAATTATACGTATGCTGTAAAAAGTATGAAAATAAACTTAGCATTGCCGTTGGAAATTTGAAAAAGAATTTCCAAAACCACAGAAGAAAAATATACCGTCTATTCATTGTATTAAATTGTTGATAGCAATTATTTCAAATTAGAAGTAATAAAAGGGATCAATCCGGCATGTTTAAGTTTAATTTGACTTTAATCCGCTAAAAATGTGTTGGACCGAGATAGCATGTTACTTAATAAAAGGTTGATTCTTATATCTCAGACCGTTGAATTGTTGGGTTGGCGGATTGATCGAACTATCATATTGAAATAGGTTTATGTTATGTTGTCGGATTGCATTGGAATAATTTATCATTTATTTGAATATAGTATCATGTCATATATTTGGATTTCTCATAATATATCAAAACATATTCACATCTTAAATAATTTTTGTTCAAACAATCATTTGATCACTAGAATACTAAAAATTTAAAAAATTAACAATCAATTCCATCATCATTTCTTCGTTCAATGTTCATCATTTTCTTTTTCAGGATTATTAGATGCAACATTAGAAGAACTCCTCTCCTGCACTCTTCCATCTTCATTAGCATCATCACCTAAAACACAAAACTCATGTTTCTATGTGGCCAGACGATTGGTAAGCATTTGTATATAGTGAATAGATTATAGGTAGGGCATGAAAAGTGAGTTTATGTGAAATTTCATTGTTTACATGACATTATATAGTTGCAAAATCTCTATTATGTGTAGATATACAATGAACCGTGTTGAATAAACTTTGTTTAGTTCAACAATTTGTCAAATTTAAAATCTACGCTTTCATTTTTCTTTCTATCTGCCGGCTTTAAAATACCTCAACATTTATAACACTTTCATTTTTTTTTAATAAATGGCTCGTGTTGCTCGACTGTCGTCATTTAATAAAACTTAAAACTATGTCATTTATTTTCATATTTTAGAAAAACAATAAATCGGTTTCTTTTATTTATGTGTCTCAATTTATTTTTATATTAAGAAAATTGATGTAACCAGGTAATTTAGATGTCACAGTTTATGGTTTTTATTTTTATTTTATTATTTTAATTTTTTTATTTTTTAACATATATCATGTTAAATATAATAACAGTGTTATGTATCAGTACGTGTCATTGTCATATGATATTATTTTATTTTCAATTTAATCACTGTATTTTTATTTTGTTTTAATTTAATCTCAATTATTTTAAATTAAACAATTCTATTCTTTTTTAAATTGAAATTGAATTTAATTTTTATATAAATCATATATACATTTTTATTAAATATTTTTAACAATATTAAGTTTATTTAAATTTATATTTTATATTTATTTTTTTAATTATTTTAAAGTTGTTAATAGAAAGTAATATTAATAAAAAATCAAAATTAATTTCAACTTACAAATACACTAATCTTGTTCATCAATTACATTTCACAAAATAAAATAAATTTATCAGTTTTTTCAATTCTTTTAAATTGTATATTTTTAAAATGTGTAAAATTCAATAATTTTTATATAAATGTTTGAGTTGGTTTAAAAATAAAAATTTTATAAATTTAAATGTAAAATTTTAAAATAATTTTTAATAATTTTATAACAATTTTAAATAAAGTTCAATGTAAAATATAAATATAAATAAGTTTAATCAAGATAATAGAATTTAATAAAAATACCAATTTTAATCCAAGTATTTGTATAATTAACTCTTTTTTTAGTTTTAATTTAGAGAAAAATGAAATTGTTTAATTTAAAAAAAATTAAAATTGAATTGAGACAAAATAAAAATACAAAAATCACATTGAAATTAAAACAATAACACCTATTGTGAGAGTGACACGTTATACTATCATTACCATATCACATTGTCACTCTCATGTAACATGACATCATCAGCTTAACAAGTGATAAATTTATTTTTTCTTAAATTAAAAAAAATTACAAAATCACAAACATGACACTTTTTCATGTTATTAATACAGTACTAATGAAAAAAAAAACTTGAAATCAAAATTTTAATTCAAATGTATACAAAAGAGATAAAAAAAACAAATAAGATGATTTAACCTTTAATAAATATTCACTCATAATTGTTAAGATATTAAAATTATTTTTATTAATAAAACATACAAACAAAAATATTATAAGTACGTTTGTTAATGAATATAATAATTTTAAGCAATAAATATGAATTATTCATATGATAATAATTCTGAGACATCATAAATAAAAGTAATGGACATGAACTGAGTATCTATTGCTAATGGTTTTTAGGATGAATGATTGTTCAATAAATAACACATGATAAAATTATTATAAAGTTTGGTCCGATTAAGTTCATATTCCTTAATCAATTTTAACTTAATCAAATCACTACACACATTCTTACTGGCTCGTGTAATATTTTTCAGTTAAAAAGTGAAACATACCACGCGGAAAACACTCCTTATGGTTTCCCACCGTAAAGTATCTTAATTTTCTTATATAAATTACAATAGTCAAACACATTTTGAAAAGTAGTTTTTTTAATATAATATATATTATAATATGGAAAATTTTCCACTACCGAAACTTTTTCTTTCCTACAAATATTTATTGGAATTTACATAATGAACAGAAAAATGCATACGAAACTTATTTCTTACAAATTTTTAGAGATAATGCACCACAAAAGTTCTACAAAAGATGAAAGTTTCTAATAATATTCACAGGGATACTTATTAGAAATTAAATAATGTAAATAATGGATATAATTTTATTGATGTAATTTTAAAATTTATTGATAAAGCAAGTGTACTAGTCGTTGAAAGTGGAAGATTGAAGGTATTTAAAGCAATTGGATGGTATTGGGTGATCTTGAAATACTATACAACAGTTTTGACCGTACTTTCTGAGTTCATTTTGAAACACCTCTTTTCTTCTTCTTTGTATATTGTCATTACTGCGAAAGTTCTCCATATCAAGTTCACATTCTTTGACAAAAATGTTTAACTTATCAAAAATCTTCTCTCTGCATTTCTAATTTCTTTCTATTAGTCACATGAATAGACGTTTACACATATCAATTCTATATATTAGTCATGGCATGGCATTAAGAACAAAAAGAATAATCAAATTGTATTATTCAAGAAGAATTGTTTATATATGCTTAAACGTGTATACAAAATGACAAGTAATTGTTTAACTTAATTAACAAATTATGGAGAATGTCATGTATATCCTCAACCAGGTTTAACATTAGTATTAAAATTAAGGTTACATGATCTGGTGATATTAAAATTAAATAATTCATACGTTTTAATATTGTCATACTATCTTTTGACTTATACATTGTTAACTACAAATTTATTGACTCTATCATTATTTAATACATGGTCAACTATTTTATTCATAAAATATTCAATTATAAATAGATTTTGATAAGAGACTATTAACGAATTTATAGTAGAGAAATTTATATTTGTGACCAATCATAATTTAAAATAGAGTAAATTTACTATTTTACTCTATTTTTTATTTAATATAACATTTTGAAGCACATATTCTTATAAGACTCAAGCATGTCACTTAAAAGTTTTATGTGAGACACTTTTAAAATAGTTCAAAATGAATTTAATTTTATTTGTAATTGTTATGTGTCAACACCCAATTTCGTCCGGATAATTAAATAATAAATTTTGTTTTCATTTTTATCTTATTTTTATTTTTATTTTTATTTTTTATTTTATTTTAGTTTCATTATTTTTACCTTTTATTTACTTTTTGTTTAGTCTCTTTGCTTTTATTATTTAATTTGATTTTCTATAAAAATAATTTTTTAAAAAAATAATGAATGAAAAGAAAAAGGAAAAAGAAAATAGAAAAAGAAAAAAAAGCAAAAAAAGATTTTTGTGATTTGGAAAAGAAGAAAACGTTTGTCGAAGCAAGGTGGAAGGGGTTGACAACAGAATGGCCTCCTCCCTCACGCAGACCCCACCAATAACCCATAACCATCCCAACAGATTCACCTCACCCACACCTCATCATCATTCACACAGATTCCTCTAAACGACCCCAAAAAACATCTCTCACACCTATCACTCATGACTCCCTCCATCGCAGAAGAGCAAACACAAAAAATAGAAACCAATTCTTGCTGAAGGGAGAACAAAAAATTACCATTCACCATCATACGAACCACATTCCCCATCCTCTCCCAATTCATCACCTCCAACAGATCCATCATTCAGCTCTCACAATACCCTCAATTTACATATTCCCTCATACGCCACTCTCAATCATAAAAAACAGAGCCACCCTTCTCCAGAACAGAGAAACAAAACCAAAGCAAAACAGACAAACCCCAAAAGCCATTTTTCACAAAGGCAGAGAAACCACCTCTCATCATCTTCTCTAATTCCTCCATTCACGCAACAAACATCACCTTCGTTTACTCAATTCATTCACCCATACACTACTGGCCTTTGTTCACAATGACAATATGAGCTTCAATTTTTGATTGTTTTGCCTGTAACACCAACCCCCATTTCACCTATAACACACAACACAGCCATTCTCAAGAGAGAAACACAAGTGAACTAGAAAGGGAGGAGAATGGGAAGTACTGCCGCTGCATCGGCGTCGCCAAGCAATGCAACTAGCAGAAGAGGTTGAACTGCCACGAAGGGAGACGGCGGTGCTGGCCTGAACGATGACGCTGCTGACAGTTCAGGCGATGACCGGTGACGCTGGTGGGGCCCTGGCTAGCGGCTCGCGGTGGCCAAGCTCTTCCAAGAAGCGATTCACGAAGGAGAGAATTACATCTTGCACTCGCGAAGAGGAGAGGGGAGCGGCACTTCCGGTTCGACGGCTGCGGTGGCGCGGTGGTTTCAGCAAGTGGTGGTCAGCGTCGTTCCTGATGGTGAGGACATGTTGTGGAACGAGGGGGTCTCTCCATTGCGCGGGGAGGAAGACAGAGGGCAAAACCGCTCCGATGGGTGTGAACGGCGTCACTAGGCGATGCCCCGGACGACGGCTTGTGACGGTCTGCACGGTGGCGGTTGGTTCGGTGGCAGACGTAGGTGCACGCCTGAGAGGAAGCTTGTGCCTCCTTGGTTTAGCTTTTGCGAATGAAAGACTTTGGACCTAATCCCAAAAGATTCTGGCCGTGCACCCCTCATTCGTACCCCTTTTCAGTTTGGATGAAGCCCATTTTGGTTCTGCAAGTAAAGAAAGAGTTGGGCCACCTTCAGCAATTATCACATGTCACCCTTAAATCTCACCGTTACACCCCATTCCCTATCTGCATACAAAAGGAAGCTTTGGGCCTGACTCTGGGCCACATTCTCTCTGTCTGTCACCTCCTGTTCTCCATTCGCACCTCCTTCCATATGGGTTTAAGCCCATATTGTTTCTAGCAAACAATAAAAGAGGCCTTGGGCCTGGTCAACAAAATATCCAGTGGCACTCTCCAATATTCACAGTTGCACCCCTTTATCTATTTGGGCTTGGGTCAAAGAAGTTTCTGCACCCCCAACTTTACAGCTGCACCCCTGTCCTTGGGGCCTGGGCCAAGAAATCTCGGACTGCACCCTTGGTTTTGTCTTCTGCACTCTTTTTTTATTTCTTATTGGGCTTGGACTGTGTTGTTTTTTTTATTATTATTATTGTTTTGTTTTTTATTTCTTTAGCTTTGGCATTA
Organism: Vigna mungo; assembly: GCA_036885675.1. Classification (NCBI taxonomy): domain Eukaryota; kingdom Viridiplantae; phylum Streptophyta; class Magnoliopsida; order Fabales; family Fabaceae; genus Vigna; species Vigna mungo. The sequence goes on from CP144699.1 coordinate 33,928,896, forward strand.
TTTTGTTATTGTGTGTTGTTATATCCCTTTGCTAATAAAAATAAAAATATAAAAAATCATAAAAAATTTAAAATCATAAAAAATTAAAATCAATAAAAATGTTTTGAAAAGGGTTAAGCACACGTGCGACCGCTCGCGTAGGCCTTGTGCTGAAGATCTTTTCCTTTTCTTTTACAAAAATCAAATAAAAATATTTTGAAAAGGTTTAAACACATGTGCGACCGCTCGCGTAGGCCTTGTGTTAAAAACCTTTTCCTTTTCTTTTACAAAAAAATAAATAAAATCAAAAATATTTTGAAAAGGTTTAAGCACACGTGCGACCGCTCGCGTAGGCCTTGTGTTAAAAACCTTTTCCTTCTCTTTTACAAAAATAATCAAAAATATTTTGAAAAGGTTTAAACACACGTGCGACCGCTCGCGTAGGCTTTGTGTTAAAAACCTTTTCCTTCTATTTTATAAAAATAAATAAAATCAAAAGTATTTTGAAAAGGTTTAAACACACGTGCGACCTCTCGCGTAGGCCTTGTGCTAAAAACCTTTTCCTTATCTTTTACAAAGAAAGTCAATAAAAAATAGTTTTAAAAAGGATTTAAGCACACGTGTGCCCGTTCGCGGCGGCCTTGTGCTAATAAACCTTTTTTCCTTTTTCATACAAAAAACAAAAATTCTTCAAACACAAAAAACCAAAACATCAAGGTTTCCAAACAGCAAACAGTTTTTTGAAAGAACTACGTAACCCTGATTTCTCAGTCTTACTGAGAATATGTAGGAGCAAGATCAATCCTTGTCGGGCACAAAAAATTAAAAAATATATTTTGTCTTTCTTGAATTTTTTACTTTTTGGGGAAATTAAACCTTTTGAAAACCACATTTTATTCGCGTATCTAATTAAAGGTACTGCCTTAGGGCAGGCGTTGTGGGGTGCTAACACCTTCCCCACACGTAACCGACTCCCGAACCCAATCTTTGTCTGTTCGCGGACCGTGTCTTTTCTTTATGGTTTTTTCTATAGTTTTCCAGAATAAACTATGGTGGCGACTCCAAAATCTCTTTTCTAAAACTGATTTCTTTTTGGATCGTCGTCGTCCCGTCGCGATTTTCCAGTTGCGACATTATGATATGTTTAGACATGTGATTTTATATCTGTATAAATAGGTGGATTATCATGTGAGAACAAGAAATATAAAAATAATCTTAATTAAGGTCATTTATATATGATTGGTTGTAATGAAATATGATTGAATGGTGTATTAAGGTGTATTAATCTGTTGATAAATAATGTGTATATTAAAAAATGTGTGGTGTTGTTTGATCTGGTTGGTAAAGTAAGAGAAGCAAAGGTGATCTTACTGTCGCAACCGGAATCGCGACGGGACGACGACGATCCAGAAAAGAAAAACGCGATTTTCGAAATAAAGAAGAGTTTTGGAGTCGCCACCATAGTTTATTCTGGAAAACTACGAAAAAACCATAAAATAAGGCAAGGTCTGCGAAAACCGAAATTCGGGTTCGGGAGTCGGTTACGTGTGGGGAAGGTATTAGCACCCCACAACGCCTGCCCTAAGACATTACCTTTAATTAAATACGCGAATTTGATGTGGTTTGCAAAATGTTGAATTTCCCCTAAAAATAAAATTCTAAAGAAAACAAAGATATTTTTTTGTATTTTTTATGTGAAATTATTGAGAAAATCATATTGGAAAATATTTGGATTTTTCGGAAAGTGAACCTAACAGGGACTTGCCTTGCTCCTACGTATCTCCACTTTTGATGGAGAATCAAGGATCACGTAGTTCTGGCTAAGATCTTGATAATATTGCAGAAAATTAAAATGCGACCATTGCCATGCAGAGGGTCGATAACAGAAAATTAAAATTTAACCATTGCCAAGCAGATGGTCCAAAAGAGAAAAAAAACGATTTGAAAAAGAATTGATATTTTTATTTTGAAGATTTTATATTTTTTTGGTATTTTTATAGAAAAAAGGAAAAGGTTTTTAGCACAAGGCAGACAGAATGGTCGCATGTATACTTAAACCTTTAGAAATAAATTTTTTTGATTATTTTTTTATTTTTCAATAACATGAACAATGAACTAGATGGAAGATAAATGGAAAATAAATTTTTTTTGTGTGGTTTTTGAAGAATTTTGTATTTTTTATGATTTTTGACACAATTGATATGATTGAGAAAAACAAATCCGAGAACAAAAGGAATAATACAAATGTTTACACATATTTACAAGAAAACTTATTTTTTAATGTTTTTATTTAATTATCAAGCAAATTAGAGACTTGACATGATAATCATATATTTTTAAGATTTTCATAAAGAAAAACAAAAGGGATTATAAATGAAAAAGTAGAATAAAAACCAGTAAAATAATTATGAAAATTTAAAATTCAAACAAAAAAACAAACTTTAACAAAATAATTTAAACTAAAGAAAAAAGGGATATAAAGGAATAAAAACTTGGATGGAGAAAACAAAAATAGTTCCATTGAGACAGTAATATGATATGGAGGAGAAGGGATGTGTTGAAGTGTTTTGATGATGGTGGAGTATAGACAGGGAGAATAGGGAATAAGAGCAATAAGAAAAGAATGATGAAATTGAGGTGATAATAAGGAATAGTGATGGTGTGGAGGAAAATGAGATGATGAAGTGGGAAAGAAGAAATGTATGTGTGTGTGTGTAAAAATGAAGTGAAGAGAATGTGGGTATTTATAGAGTTAAGGATGAAGAAGTGTTAAATAAAATATAATTTTTTTTTAAAAAAATGAGTGAAAAAATAGAAAAAGTTTAAAAGTGAAAGAAATAATATAAAAATTTGGTGGAGAAATTAGGTACAATAAAATATAATAAATAGTAAAAGTTAATGTGGAAAATAAGTTAAAGAAATAATATAAAAAGTTAGTGGAGAAATTATGTGAAATAAAATATAATAAAAAGATGAATAGAAAAAAGTTAATGTGGAAAATATGTGAAAGAAATAATATAAAAAGTTGGTGGAGAAAGTAGATGAAATAAAATATAGTAAATAGTAAAAGTTAATGTGGAAATTAAGTGAAGAAAATAATATAAAAAGTTGGTGGAGAAATTATGTGAAATAAAATATAATAAAAAGATGAATGGAAAAAAGTTAATGTGGAAAATATGTGAAAGAAATAATATAAAAGTTGGTGGAGAAAGTAGATGAAATAAAATATAGTGAATAGTAAAAGTTAGTGTGGAAATTAAGTGAAGGAAATAATATAAAAAGTTGGTGGGAAGAATAAAATATAATGAATAGTAAAAGTTAATATGAAAAATAAATGAAACAAATATTATAAAAATTTTGGTGGAGAAGATATGATAAAAAATATAAGTAGAATTATTAGAAAAGTTGGTATATTAAAATTAATATGAAAATGAGGTGGAAAAAGTAAATGAAAAAAATAGATGATGTGGAAGGTGATGTGGAGGGTGATGTGGAGAGTGGGGTGTGATAAGAAAACTAGATGGTGAAGAAGTGAAAAAATGTGAGATTATTTTGGGCCATTGGGTTAAGGACTAAAAATTATTAATTTGGGGGTGCAAATAGTAAAACGAAATAGTATTTTTTTTATTTTTTATTTTTTATTTTTTATTTTTTTCTTTTTCCCTTTGTTTATTTTTTTACTATTTAAGTTTTCTTTTTTTAATGTTTTTTCTTCTTTTTTTTTCAAAATAAAATAAAATCTAATAATAATTAAAGAGCTAAATCAAAAACAAAAGTATACTAAAAATTAAAATAATAAAATAAAATAAGACAAAAACAAAAACTAAATCCTATTATTCAGTCACCTGGACGAAATTGGATGTTGACAGCTGCCCCTCTTTACTTAGATTTACTGGATAATATGAAATTTGATATTTTCGTATTATTTGAGTAAAGCTAAGTAAAGATAGAAACACTAATTTCGTCTGGGTTTCGAAAGAGTAAGAATAAAAATAAAAACTGATCCAAGAAGATATGATGACAAAAAGTACCAAAGTGCGACAAAGAAAGTTTGACCATTGCATAGCAGAAGGTCGACATTGCAGAAAATTAAAATGCGACCATTGTCAAGCAGAGGGTCGATAACAGAAAATTAAAACATGGATTTGACCATTGCCTTGCAGAGGGCCAAACTCACAGAACAGAAATTTGAATTCGACCATTGCCAAGCAGAAGGCTGATAACAGAAAACTAAAACCTGGATTTGACCATTGCCTCGCAGAGGGCCAAACTCACAGAACAGAAATTTAAATCCGACCATTGCCAAGCAGAGGGCCGGTAACACGGAAAAACTAAAGGTGCCAGATAAAGCTGGGCTTTCAAACTTTGAAAATTCTTAAAATTTGAAATGTTTTTTTTTTAATTTTGATAGAAATTTGATTTTTGATTTTTTGATTTTTTTTTTTGAATTTTTTTTTTTGAAAAGATATCGAGGCGTTGAAACTCTCAGTACAATGTGTCAAAATCTTGATGCTACCCTTTTTGTATGTTTTTGAAGAAGGATTCGATAACCATTCATATGAATGAAGAAGGTTTCGATCCGAAAGATTTTCTTTTGATGGATTGATAAAAAAAAAAATTGCTTTGTTTTTTTTTATGATTGAAATGAACATGAGAAGAGAAAGAAAAAATGAGTTTGAATATTGGGTTCGATCATTGCTGAGTAGAGGACCTGAACACCAATGGCAAAAATTTAAAATTGATTGGTTTTGATTTTGGATTTTGATTTTTGTGATTGATTTTTTTTTTCTGAAATTTGTTTTTTTGAATCTTGAATTTTGTGATTTTTGTGGATTTGTTTTTTTGTTTTGGTTGAGTCAATTTGTTTTCTTTGAAATCATCAAATTTATGAAGATTTTTTATACAATGGATGTCACAAATTCCAAAGTCAAATGTTCAAAATAAAGTTTGTGTGCTTGACATTTTCCATTGAAATAATAGTGTATGCATGCTTGATGTTGGAGATTGGTCAAAAGGTAAGAAAGTTGTTTAGAAGGGTTTGGATGAAACTAGGATGGCCATTGGGGCGTGTTATTTCTCATACATTCCTCAATGGAGATGTAACATGTTAATGTCAATGTACGCAAAGGTTGCCCCAGTTTGGTGTTTGGGAAAATATCTCTCACGAATGTGAGGTGAGAAAATCAAGAGTGACTCAGAAAACTGTCCCAATTTTGGATATGAGATCAAATGAAAAATTTGTATAAAGTTGTCCTGGTTTTGAAGAATGGGCGAAACCATGCAAGACTGATAAAGGTGCCCCAGTTTTAGAGAATGGGCGAAAAAAAATCATGTAAAACCCACAAGGTTGCCCCTAGTTTGGGGATCGAGAAGAGGAATTTGAATGGGATATGATTGGCTTAAAAGGATTGTCCCTTGTTTGCTTGATTTTCCTTTGCATGACATCAATCAATAGGGAGTTCAAATCTTCCAAGGACATTTTTTTTTTATTTTTGTTCTTTCGTTCATTTTTTTTTAACAATCGCGTTGTTAGTCATTTTGTCTTGTCTCAAAATTAAGTTTCATGAAAATTTGAGCAATCATTATTCAATCTGTAAGGACTTTTATTGGGCTTGTAATGTGGCTTGGGCTGAAGGGTATTGAAAGAAAGGATAAAAAGGCTCAAATTAATTTTCGAGGGTTATTTGAATCAAGAGTTATCATTTGTGTTTTGTATCAGCTATTCATCAAATGTTTTTACTACTCTACTTTTTCTCAAAATTCATTCGTCATTCATCATTACTTTGTGATTTTTCTTTCTTTCTTGGCACATTGTTTTTTTATCATTGAGTGCCCCTTTTATTTTGTATGTTGATGAGCTGACTTATAGTGTGACTAACTCTTGTTTGGGTAATTTTGGAAAAGATCTTCATGGCTCAATATGGGTAACAATGGATATATATTTTTTTTCATTTTTTTTTTACTTATTTGTTGGATGAAGAAACATGGCCACACTTCATTTCAAATTATGATTGCTTTATTTTCACAAGATTAATTATGAGACAAAACTAGATGACCTCAACACAAGTCATATTTTTATTTATTTTTTCTAACAAATTCGAGGATCTTCCAAATGAATGTCAAACATGGAAAATCTGCCCCAATGTAAAGTTTGGGTTCATTATTTAGACTCAAAAAGCATGATTGTGGTCAATCCTTGTATAGTGAAGGCTGGAAGATGTTTTCAAACAATGGTTCAATGAAGGCTAAAGATGGATGTTTTCGAGCAATGCACACACAAATGTCTTAATAGAAATTGTGATCTAATTAATTGACCCAAAAAGAATGACATCCATTATTTTATTTTTGTTGTTTTTTTTATTTTTATTTTTTTGAAATGTCATAAAGTTGATGATTTGCACAAATATAACTGACTTAAAATTGTGACGCATTTTTTTTGTTTTTTTTTATTTTTTATTTCTCATTTTTTTATTTTTTTTTTCTTAAAATGAATGTGTGAAAAATAATTAAGTATGAATTCAATCTTTTATTTTTATTTTTATTATTTTTTTTAAAAAAAACATGATACATTTATTGTAAAATATAACTAATCTCCCTTTTGTGTCCTACTTGGTATGGAAAATTTGTTTTGGTCTATGAGTTTTTTTTACATGCTAATTCAATGGTAGCTCTAAATCATCTCACAGGCCTCTGCTGAAGTCAACCTCAGGACATAACCACAACAATAGACGATCTAACAGATGTGGCATGCCAAAAAGAAGCAAACTCTAGATGAAGTCTTCCAATAGCCAAATAGATCCGAGATCTAACATGACAATCGTTGGACCTCCACTCCTTAAGGTTCACTCAGACCCGGGTATAGGGCCCAATATCAAAATAAATGTACAATCTATCATATGAAGTGTGTGAAGGGAGAAACCTAAAACCACTCAAAATTACACATGCAAAATAACCAGAAAAAAAAATCCTAGGCAGATTGTCTTCTACCCTAGAGTTCAATATTCAACAATTATATAAAGAATAAAAAACAAATTCACACATGCAATTATTTACAATAGAAATGCGCACATACAATTATTCTAAACTTTTTTTAAAAAAAAACAATAATAAACATATTCAACAAGAAAATGGGGAAGAAAAACATAAAGAAAAACCACATCAATTTTTAACATATTTAATTAAATGGTTTGACTCTCTTAAAATGGTCCCCAGTGGAGTCGCCATCTGTCGCAACCGGAATCGCGACGGGACGACGACGATCCGAAAAAAAAGAACGCGATTTTGAAAAAAAAAGTTTTTTTGGTTTTTTTTTTTTTTGGGACAGGCACGTGGGCACTACAATCCTCAAAGGAAATGTAATATGTGATTGTCAAGAAAAACACGATACACCAAAATTTTGCCCCGGTCTAGTGTTTGGAAAAAATGAGCTCAAGTTTGGATTTATGGAAAATAGGATGAAAATTTCAAAGGAGATCCGTAAAGCTGCCCAGTCTTGAGATTATGGGTTGATGAATTCCAGGGCGAAGATGCATGATGAGATTCACCAAGCTGCCCCAGTTTTTTTTTTTTTTTTGCATAGGGTTCTGTTTGGAAGAGGTGGTGGGCATGAAGAGGATTCGCTAAAAGGATGAAGCCAATTGGTTTGATTCTCTTTTTGTGTGCTTCTGTCTAGATGGTAGGATGATCCCCTCTTCCTGAGACATTACTTTTTCCTTTCTTTTTTCCGTTCATTCATTTTCAACTTTTTTTTTATGACACTGTGAAAATTTAAAATTCAAACAAAAAAACAAATTTTAACAAAATAATTTAAACTAAAGAAAAAAGGGATATGAAGGAATAAAAACCTGGATGGAGAAAACAAAAAATAGTTCCACTGAGACAGTGATGTGATATGGAGGAGAAGGGATGTGTTGAAGTGTTTTGATGATGGTGGAGTATAGAGAGGGAGAATAGGGAATAAGAGTAATAAGATAAGAATGATGAAATTGAGGTGATAATAAGGAATAAGGATGGTGTGGAGGAAAATGAGACGATGAAGTGGGAGAGAAGAAATGTGTGTGTGTGTGTGTGTGTGTAAAAATGAAGTGAAGAGAATGTGAGTATTTATAGAGTTAAGGATGAAGAAGTGTTAAATAAAATATAATTTTTTTAAAAAAAATGAGTGAAAAAATAGAAAAAGTTAAAAAGTGAAAGAAATAATATAAAAATTTGGTGGAGAAATTAGGTACAATAAAATATAATAAATAGTAAAAGTTAATGTGGAAAATAAGTTAAAGAAATAATATAAAAAGTTAGTGGAGAAATTATGTGAAATAAAATATAATAAAAAGATGAATAGAAAAAAGTTAATGTGGAAAATATGTGAAAGAAATAATATAAAAAGTTGGTGGAGAAAGTAGATGAAATAAAATATAGTAAATAGTAAAAGTTAATGTGGAAATTAAGTGAAGAAAATAATATAAAAAGTTAGTGGAGAAATTATGTGAAATAAAATATAATAAAAAGATGAATGGAAAAAAGTTAATGTGGAAAATATGTGAAAGAAATAATATAAAAAGTTGGTGGAGAAAGTAGATGAAATAAAATATAGTAAATAGTAAAAGTTAGTGTGGAAATTAAGTGAAGGAAATAATATAAAAAGTTGGTGGGAAGAATAAAATATAATGAATAGTAAAAGTTAATATGAAAAATAAATTAAACAAATATTATAAAAAGGTTGGTGGAGAAGATATGATAAAAAATATAAGTAGAATTATTAGAAAAGTTGGTATATTAAAATTAATATGAAAATGAGGTGGAAAAAGTAAATGAAAAAAATAGATGATGTGGAAGGTGATGTGGAGGGTGATGTGGAGAGTGGGGGTGTGATAAGAAAACTAGGTGGTGAAGAAGTAAAAAAATGTGAGATTATTTTGGGCCATTGGGTTAAGGACTAAAAATTATTAATTTAGGGGTGCAAATAGTAAAACGAAATAGTATTTTTTTATTTTTTCTTTTTTTTTCTTTTTTTCTTTTTCCCTTTGTTTAATTTTTTACTATTTACGTTTTCTTTTTTAATTTTTTTTCTTTTTTTCTTTTTTCGTTTTTTCTTTTTTTTTTTCAAAATAAAATAAAATCTAATAATAATTAAAGAGCTAAATCAAAAACAAAAGTAAACTAAAAATTAAAATAATAAAATAAAATAAAACAAAAACAAAAACTAAATCCTATTATTCAGTGTTAGACACTTACAAGTGAGAATTAGGTGTTGACACTTACCAGTGAGATCAGGCTTGCTGGATGAGTTTATAAAGAATGCTTTCAGTAGTTTATTCGCGGAGCGAGACCTTCACTAAACAAAAGTTTTAAATAAGTTTTGGTGGTCGTTGGGTGAATTGAGAATTAGTTACACAAATTTCTAAGAATTTGTTTTCAGTAGTATTATTTGCAATTATTTTTATTTCCTTCTTATTGTTCTTTCTTTTCAATTAAAAACGTTTATTTTTTATATTACTTTCACTCGTTTTTGTTTGATTAATGCTATTTTTGTTACCTCTACAATTTATCATTTATCACAATTATTACAATAGTTCATATAAAAGCCACCTCTTTTCGTGAATCATTGAGTCATAATTTCTTGGAGTAGACTCGTTAAATAGATATGATTCTGGTGAATTATAGACATATATTCTGCAACTGCAAACCACGTTTAGCAACAGTTTTCGCAGTTTATTAGCTTCGTAAAACATTTACCTAAACAATGTGACCCTGGTGCTTATGATGTCAATGTGAAGCCGGATATCTTTAACTATGTTAAATCAGAGATGCAAAATGCAGCAAACTTGTTAGGAGACTCACTACAATTTTTGAGTCAGAACCAGCACGAAGCTTATTCCAAAGCCCACAAAGGAAAAACATCATCACTATCACTTATCACTTATCACACCTCCAACGCCACACTTCCCTGACTTGGAGCCTGCCATAAATATCTCCACCCGTATCCTTTATAATTCTTATTCCTCCCAAAGAAGTCAGTCAGCAACAACACCACAAACGGAAGAAATATGGTATTTCAACAGTAGAAACATTTAGAAGGAACCATGGGGAAACCCCATCACTACTCACGGCATTGATACAAATTAATACTATCTATTATCCAGTCCATGCCGAACCGAAAGGTAATCTAGAAAGAACAGTACTATTGCATGTTTAACTGTAGCAGTGTATGAAAATGTACAATTTATATACTACCACAGACTAATTACCAATCAAGAATCTAATCCCAACAGAAGTACCACCCCAGCTTAAAGCTGATTTCACTAACTTCCTTAGCTTTGTTCCTATAACCTAAAAGGTGCCTGCGGTGTTTAATTGCTTGCCAATATATGTTTCATATATTTCCACAACAAGACGAGGATTGGTGTCCACGAGCTCCGCATAATATTCATTTTGAGTGAGCGAATCCATTTTGTCCAAGATCACTGCCAAGGACGCACTTCGTAATTGTTTGCAATTGTATTGATATGCAAAGGCATAGTTTGCAATAGCCCTATTCCAATTCATTTTGGCGATCAAATACTTCTCACAATATGTCTTCAGATGCTTCACTTGATACTTTTCTCCCAAAACCAACAGGTTACAGGCCATTTGGTTATCAAGGGGCGCTTCAGCAGTGTATAAGTAGTTAACAAAAGCGCGGAGGGTATCATGTGATACGTCAGAAATCTTGATGGTGCCACTCCGCCTTTCCTCCATATCATTCTCAAGCATTGCATTGAAAACAGGAGAGCGACTAACCTAATTGTATCATAAAATATCATTAGCTTCATTAAGAAAAGCCAAAACACAAGAATAAACAGTAGCAACATCAATTTAGAAAATCTAATCAAGGATGCCAAACTGCACCAAAAAGCAATATCCAAAGAAAATGTCGTGCGTGTCTCATCTAACGATTAAATAAAACAGTAAGGGGATAGAAGATTTCGTGTTAAATATTGTTAATCAATTAACATATCCAAATTGATTCCAATTCAATGTGGTGTGAATTACAAGTTTCTTGAATCCAGTCTACATACAGCTTCAGGGTCAATTCACCAGCCACTGTCAAGGATTTCTTAAGGAAAATTTGAAAAGCAAAAATAAGAAAAACAAATACAAGGATTGGATTGGGAGACTATTTCCTCCTGTTTAGTTAACAGAGTGTAAGCACTGAAAGTTCAAATAAATGATTGAAACAGGTAATGGCATCAGTTTATTTAGAAGTTTCAGCCTTTCACGAGCCATAAATACCCTTGGTTAAAACTGTTTGTCAATTCATTTGATCATTATTATGGCATATTATACCATTATTTCACTCACTGACATTACTGGTCTATGTGGTTTTGAATGAAAAACCATATCCTTAATCAAATACTGGTATGGGATGGATAGAGAGGACTGACCAGAACCATGAAAATTTTGATACCACTACTTCGCTCCTATCCGGATTTTGAACAAGATAGATAAAACAATCCAGTATGGCAAGCAGGACAAGGAATTATTGCTTTAGTGTCATCATCTTAAAAGCTTGACTGTTTTAGCTGTTAAGAAGCAGAGGTTTTGACCAAAGACACTTTGTCACCTTTAGCAAAACAAGTCTTGTCCCACGTTTTAACATGTTATTGCACAACATACAATTTCTGTCAAGCAACCATTATTCACACTGGTTAAAACCTAAAACCTACAACTTAGTCCTGAGTTGTTGTATAACTTAGTTATTTGGTTCAGTCCACAAATTTTATAACAATCTCTTGTCAGGTTGGCTAACCGTTAGTTCTATTAGCTTATTTTCTTTCATAAACAGGCTTTATTATGTTGAGAAGCAGGTAGATTTTTGGTTGCTATGTCTATATGTAGATAATGTTGCATGGCTTTGTCTGATTGCAGAAATTCTTCTAATTTTCTCTAGTAACAGAATTCAGGAAGTTTGGACTCACTGGAAATGAGTTTGATATGAGTATAGTGGCTGCCATGGATATAGGCTAGAGCGCATTGCCCTAATTGAACCACGTAAAATTTAGGTATTGTTTTTCTCCTATCCTAACCGTTTCATGGTTTGTTCTTGCTCCTTTGATTACTCTCGATTCTTTGGAGCAAGACTTGTGGTGGTTTATCTATTATTGGCTTAAAAGTATACAATTTGAGCAGAGAATTTGATCAATTAAAAATAATTAGACAAGACTAGACGAGGGATGAAGATCAGTGTTCTCCATACACAGTACCCACTACGGAGACTATATCGGAGAACAATACTTATATTATGTCGAAATTGATTACGAATTATCAATACACAAACACAAAAGCGCGACCAAAATGAAAAATTGACTGACCAGAACATGCTTGTGAGCGGGAATGGGTGTGGCGTCGGAGTCGTCGACGGGAACGAGGACGATATCGGCGGTAGAAGGATTGAGAGTGGGAGAGGAGAGTGTGAGGAAGGAGACCTTGGACTTGAGGTCATCGATCTCGAGGCGGAGCTCCTCCTCGGCCTCGTTGGCCTCTTGGTAGCACTCCCTGCAGGTTCCGGAGTCCATCATGTCGTATTGCTCCTCGCAGGAGAGGCACCGCATAATAAACTCATCCAAGTCGCTGTCGCTGCTCCCCGTCTGCCCCGCCGCCGCTGACGCCGTGCACCGCCGCGGAAGCATTCTTCGCTGATATGCTGTGCTGAATCACGCTCCTAACGACAAACTACCCTCGCCGATATACACAGTCAATATAGACAATGCTCTTCGAGAGAAACCTCCTTTTGTGAACCGTCGTCATTGCCCTGCATTTTCTGTTCCATTATATAAGGAAGATTAAATTTTACGCGTTTTCTCTACTAATTTTATCTTTTGATAATCGTTTTCTAAATTAAAATAATTAATTTATCCATTTTATTCTTTAATTAATTATTTTTTATTTATTTTTTTTAAAAAAATAATTATTTCAATTAAATTAAAATACCTATCCATGATAAAAGAAATTGAAACTATTTTTTATTCCATATCACTAGTCGAAAATTTGTGTAAAAACACATAAATATTTTGTTTTCCAGTTTTAACAATTTTTTAAATTAAAATAATTAACTTTCCAGTTTTATTTTTAAATATCTGTTTTCTATTTAAACAGTTTTTAAAATTTAATTGATTTTGTAAATTAAAATAACTATCGGAGATTAAAATTCTTTTTTTATCATAACAATTATTTATATTAATTTTTAAATCGTGATTTTATTATTTTTTTAAAATTTGGTGGAATATGGTTATTGTATTTTTTTTTTACCATGCACTACTTTTGTTAGTAGTTCAGCATTTAATAATTAAAAAATAGTTTCCTTTAATTTATTATACGAATAATTTACTTTTTAAGTTTAGAATATTTAACATTTGTATAAAACCAAAATTTAAATAAGTACATATTATCTTCATATTATATATATATATATATATATAAGAAATTAGTATAACATTTCAAATATAAAGTGTTAAACTATAAATTAAAATATCACATAATTAATAAAATTAGATTAACAAGAGAAAATAAAGTTCTATTACAATCCTTTAATATAATCATAAATTACATTTTATATACAAATATTAAATCAAATTTATATATAAAGATTATCCAATATAATTAAATAAAACATAAAAGTAATAAGGATTTAAATATTAATATCTCTCTACCTAAGGTTTATTTCACTCGTACATCGTCACTTTTATACCCACCAAATGATCATAATCGATACACGAACAAGCAATATAACACAAGTATAGGATAAGCTAGTGTAAATAGAATTTATAATAATAAAAATATTAAGACCTCAACACAAATTTACAATTCCAAACCAAGTAATCAAACATTCTAAAAACATATAATAATCATAGAGTTAACTCATTTGGATATAGTATCAATATCGAACTATGAAGGTTTATGCATTTGTAGTGGTAATACAGCTCACTCACCCAGACTACAATATAAGGTTAGTTCGTTAACAAATGTCTTTGGTCAAGGTAAAACTCTTAGGCTAGGACCTCCTCCTACTCGCACCACATGTCTCACCCTTCTCTACTTGAGAATGGATGACCATTAGAGTGTTAGGATAAACCCCAATACTTAACTCCATATATTCATACAAACAATACTTATAACCACCAAAACAAATTCTCCTTAGAATTCTTACACACATCATTCCATTCAAATGTATGTTCCAAACCTTATCATAGATAATATAACAAACCATTATAACTTTTAAAACCATACACATAAAAAGAAAAGATTCAAAAACATCTAAGAACACAAATCCACTTGCCTAGCAAACAGCTTTTGCTCGCCCAGTGAGAGGTAAAGCAACAAACCTCCCAAGTTAAGCGAGTTTGCTCGCTTAGCCTCTGCAACTCTCTACTAAATACTCGCCTATCCATAGCCAAAACAGCAAGTTCTCCAAGCTGAGCGAGCAGGCTCGTCCATCCATTGGAACCCACTACCAGAACTTCCCTAAACTCACCCAACGAACCATTTTGCTCGCCCAAAGAGCCTATTTTGCTCGGCCAGCCTCACTACATAATTCTGCAACATCAAAATTTTATAATTTTGCACCTTTAACCACCCTATGACCTATTCTAAACACTTTTACCAACCTCTAACACTTCTAGATTGGATTCTACACTATTATAGACCAAACTAAATATGCTAAACCCAACTTAAACAATTTTTTTAACATGATTTACAACAAGATTCTAACTTAAAACACTCTAATACCACTTTTAAAGACTACAATTCAAATCTAACCATTCTAGCTCATAACCAAGTCATTTAGGGGTTTAAACAAGGCAAAATTGACTCATAGACAGACGTTAAACACTCCAAATCTCTTCAAACCTTTCAATTCAAAATCTCACTCTCCAACACCTCTAAAATGCACCAAAATTCATTTCAAAAAAATACCTATTGTCTATTACACACTTCTAGACAAATTCTTTACTAATTCACCACACAAATAAGTCTCAAATTGTCACACTACAATTGTTAACTTGCCATATCTCCATTTATACCATTATTTCTTAAACTCACGTATCAACACCCTTATTTTTAACCAAAACTGACTTATAACCAAATTTAAACATTCTTTTCCAAAACTTCAAAATAAATATCTTCACTAGCTTCTCAACCATGGGAAATTCAACATTGGGATCAATTCCAAACAGATTCATATACTAATTTCATTCAATCAAACATGCATACTACAATGAAACACCAAGTTCAAGCATTAAGGAAAACATACATTCAAGTCACATACTATCAACTACCAAAGCATACTTTGTAATTCAAATTAAAGAAAACACTAGCTTCCCTTATCTTAAAGAGAACTACACAACTTTAAGATTATACAACACTTACAAATCACCAAATTGTGATCGGATTAAGTCCTTGGGACATCAGATTGACAAGAAACTAAGAAAAGATAATATAAGACACATGTGACAGAGATTCAACCTACACGATCTCAACCTAAGAACGAAAGGAAAGAGGAGCCAAAACTTACTTGTTTTAAACCATAAATTAATCGGATAGAAGAGACTATTCTATTGTAATCTCTTAAGCATACCTATCGTCAAACAAATGATTGAAGAGTTAAAATTTATTAGAGAGGAGGAGAAAGAACTTGAAAAAAGGTTTTAAAGAAATGATATGTATTTTAACTAACTAGACGACTTTAATAATTTCTATTTATATTATCGAATTATTTTAAAATTAAATATTTATTTGATTATTTTAAAACATCTATTAATCTTAATACTTTATTTTTTAGTTCTCACAAATAAAAAATATATGATTTACATAACACTTTCTTATATATTCTCACAAAAAATACAAATACAAGAAAGACATTATTTCAAACTTCTGACTATTAATACAAAAGCAGCTTCTAACTATTATCATATTACTATTTTATTAATTACGTACGGGGATAATTTCAATTAATAATTAGTAGTTTGTTTGAGAATTAAAACAAAAATTTAAATATATTTAACATTTTTAACCAAAAAGAAAATAATTAAGTAATTAATTAATCTATTATCTATTATATCTCTTTATAATATAAGAAAATAAAATATTACCAAATTTATTTTAATACTTATTTTATTTTGTAGAAAATATTTTAAAAATTAATTTTTATTCATTTGAAATTTTTAATTTATTTATTTATATTTTCTTACTTGTGTGTACGTGTATATAAGTTATTTTATTTGTTTTTTTAATTTTTTTTAATTTATATTTATTTTGTTATAGTATGTGCATGAAAGTTATTTTACTTTTATTTATTTATTTTATATTTTACCTTTTATAATTATTTTGTTGTTGTAAAAAAATATTTTATATTTTTAGCTATTTATTTTATTTTTAAACTATTAATTTTATTTTTTACTTTTTTTTATATTTATTTTAGCAATGTACATATTTATCCATTTATTTTATTTTTAAACTAAGTTTTTATTCATATTTATTTGCTGCTTTATGTATATAGAATTATTTTGTTAATTATTTATTTATTATTTATTATGTAAAAATTAAACTAGTATATGATATTTATTATAATATAATAGACGAGAATATTCTGTTGACAAGAATCTTAATTATCAGTTTCTTTTTGTCATTTGATATTTTTCTAACACTAGTGGAAAAATGATTTTCTATAACTACTTATATTATAAAAAGGTATATTATAACGTACAAAATAAAGGTATATTATAACGTAGTTTTGTAAATCAGTTATAATACCAAACGCGGTGGCAAACTTGTAAATAAGTTTAAGACATATTATAACGTAGTTTTGAAAATCAGTTATAATATGAAATGCGGTGGCAAACTTGTAAATAAGTAGAAAATCTATTATTAATGTATTATAATGGACTTTTAGAAATCCGTTATAATATCTCTTCCTCTTTGATTTTCACATTGCTCATCTGAGAGAGCACTTTCATTTCTCAGTTAGAGAGCCTCACTCTCATTTCTCTCTATTTCGGCGCGTCGTTCTTCTCCAAATATCTCCTCGCCACACACCGTTCATCATCACGGTAAGCCTTCTTCACGGAATCATCTCATTTCTTCTATCCTTCATTTTCCACCGAATCATTCATAGATCTAAACCCTTCGTTGGGGTTTCTTCTCATTTTCACCATTTCCTTCGATTCCACCGATTAAAACCTTGTTTTCACCGTTTGAAACCTTTTCCACCAATTTAACTTTAATTTACACCGATCAATCGGTCCAGAATAGGTTTCCTTCTTCTTCTAGGGTTTCTATCAAGTTTAATCCTCTGTTTCTTATTCTTTTCGAGTTTTTGTCATCCCACTGCGAAAACCCTAACTACCTCTGAGATTGAGTGAACTGGGAAGGGAAGCAAGAGCGAATGAGGCAGAAACAGCGAGGAAGTTCTGATGTCGACAACGAAGTGAAGAACGACGTGTCGGTTTCTCAGTAATAGGTGAGTTTCACTTATTTTGTAGTACTTGTTGTGTTGAATTATTCATTTCACGGGGGGCGGTGACGTATATGAATATTTTGGTCGGGTTTTCATCTTTAGTTTTTGTGATAATGATTATATTCGTCTGTTGAAGTGATTTTGCTCGTTGCAAATCTACTGATGCTATTTGCCCTCTGATTAGTTTATTTTCTGAAGTTGATTATTTTATTTTGTATTATTTTTATTTATTTTATGATACTTTATTACTCAATAACTTATAAAATTAAATTTAAAAATACATTTTAATTTTATTTTGTAAAATATTATTAAAAATAATCATAATAATAATAATCTTATCTTAAGAAAAACTATCAATAATAAAATATTTATAATAACTTATAATATAAGTATTTTTATTATTGAATACTTTTTCATATTTTAGGATGTAAAATTTAAATTAATATTACCTAATAAACAAAATAATGTCGATATATTTTCATATTAAAATTATATTTAATAAGTCATTTTGAATGTTCAAAATAGTGCATCTATGTGAGTTAGCTCAATAAAGAGTCTTAATTATTAAATGTTTTTACATCTTAGACTGCATAAGTATAAGATTACATTTGTAAACTTTTTAGGAACAATGAATAAACTTTTTTAATTCAATAAAACAATAACATGACATACTAATATAACATAGTGAAATCCAATTCCTAACATATTTTATATTATTAATATATTTGATCTTTAACTTTGAGAATTTGATCATCATTTTATAATCCATCTATCTTAACTCCAAAATCCAAATAACATCACAAGGTTTTTAAAAAACTGATCAAATATACATGGATACTATAATTGAACAAGTGTACTTACTAGTGTGATTGCTTTCAAATCGGGATGTCAGAGGGAATACTAAAATTATAAGTAGTGTTGGTAGATAATTTTAGTTGATATAGCAAAATAGTTTTATGAAAAATGACATTTTGAGATAGTGTCAACTCTTTAATCTTATCACAAACAATAACAATAATATACTAACACTTACTTTGATGTGTGATATTACACTGACTTGATATGAGTTGTCGCTATCAGGTGACACAATACTGATGTGACACATGGACAATTTTTTTAATTGAGAAAAAAATTTAGAAAGTCATAAACTAACACGTGACATACATTATTCATTTTCCGTTAATCATTTAAACATGTTACTAAAATTACCAAAATTAATACCTTATTAAATATAAAAAAAGAGGATCAAATTGAACAAAGTAAACCAAAATAAAACAAAAGTTGTATTTAAGTCCATTTGTTATAACTAATTATAAGAAAAAATTGTATATAATAATTACTATTTTTATATAAAAATATAAAAAGTTAAGAAAAACTATGAGAAGACAAAAAAATATTTATCAACTAAAGAAAAATAATTAAATAAAATTGGTTAGAAACACTCACCAAATTATAATTATTATTAAATAAATAAAATGAGATTAAAGATACACTACTTAACAAATACAATGAATTAAATAAACAAATAAATAAAATGATATTAAAGATACACTACTTAACAAATACAATGAATTAAATAAACAAATAAATAAAATGATATTAAAGACACCATTCTTAACAAAAATAATTGTAATTAGCAAATAATAAATAAAATAAATTTAGAAAGACTACACTAAACATATATAATTATAAAAAAAATGAATAAAATACTATTAATAACATTTTACTAAATAAAAATATTTATAAAATAAACCAATATACAAACAAAATGATAAATATTTGGTTTTATTACCTTAAATAACTGTAGTTTTATAAAATTAGCCCAAAAGTACTTTTCTTTAATTTTTTAACACCCCTTTATGCTTATCTTTTTCTTCTTTCTCTATTGTCCTACTTAGAATCCACATCTTCACTCCATCCATTTATTGATTCTGTTTTTTAAAATTCTTTTTATTGATTAAATAATTGATCAAATTTAAAAATAATAAAATATTTAAATTATTCAAAACAATGGAATTTAATATATTATATTTGTAAAATATTACAGGACGGTTACATATGTAATTAATTAAAAAATTTACAGAACAAAATATCAGACAATATAATTACAAAATAACATTGGTTTGAATTGAACCCCTGTTTCCGCCCATAATAATGAGAAAATGTTTAGAAAACATCAGTAACAACGGTTATAGAAAAAGAAAAAAATGAAGTAAAACAATACACGGGTTGAAACAGTAACAAAGACAGCCAGGGTGCAAAGGAAACTGGGGAGACGCGTCCTTTTGGTTTTTGGTTTGGAAATTATTAAGGTACACATATACATATTTTCTTCTTCTTTGGATTAACACACTCACATATGACAGAGTAGTTACTGCACTGCACTTCAAGATTTTCACCGCTGTAACCTCCTCCTTCAACTTACAGTTTTTGTTTTCGTTTTTAACCGAGGGGGGCGTTTTGACTTCTAATAGCTCTTTTTGAGGGTTTGGAGATATTTGGGTATCGGAATCCTTACAAAATTTTGGATCTCCGAAGGTTGGCAGATGGGAACCGTAGAACCCTAATTTTGTTATTCTATAGCGATTTATTGTTGTTATTTGTATTTTCTTATTCTTTTTTGGGGACTGAGGATGGAGGCTATGCAGATAAGCCTGAATGTGATGAACGAGTCCAGAGTTTGAAAGATGAAGGCATGGATAGTGAGGTGACAATTGAAGATGATAATTGTGTTGCTGAAGAGGGAAAACATTTGAATAGTAAAGCCATGAATGATGAGGTTGCAATTGTTCATGCAAATGGTGTTGCTGGAGAGGTTAGGGTCTTGAAAAGTGAACCCTTTAGTAATGGGGTGGCAGTTGGAGATAAAGGTGTTTCTGGTGGAGTGGAATGTTTGCGAACTTATAAGAGGCGTAAGAAATCAAGTTCAAGAGGCAAAACTCAGGAACAATGCAGAGCAGGCATGGCAACTGCAAGTGGGATAGCGGATCAGGTTTTCTACCCTCTTTGTTGAGACTTGTCAATTTGCCTAAGGGATTTGCTTAATTTTTCTATGCTATTTGTTGCTTACATTTTTCTGGATTCATTGAGTTGTTTCCTGCTAGTATTTTAGTTTTGTGTTGACATGATTGGAGAAGACACACACGAGTAAAACCTACAAATTTGTTCATTAGTTTGTAAAATACATTTAGTGCCTTCAACAAGTAATTGTGACTAGTTGTTTTTTGGGTGTGCATTAGTAATTAGTGATGGTTGTTTTAGTCGTCAATGCTAAAAAAATGAAGAGGTTTCATCCTTCTTGGGTTTTTTGGAGCAGTCTTAGGTTTCTTATTCTTTAGGCTGTGTGCTAATGAATCAGGTTTTAGGTTTTTGGTTACTTGCAGAGACATAGGAATCACGTCATATTTATAAAGTTGTGCGATTGATACAAGACAGAAAAATATCATCTGGAAAAAAGGCTAATGTTTAGTTTGAAGTCAATGCAACTTATGTACATATTTTTTTCCATTGATGCTCTTATTTTTTAGATGATTTGTGGAGTTACTTGTCATCCCATTTATATATCTTTCAGTATATTATGTATGCTTATAAAGACTTGCTATTTCAGTAGATGAGATGTAATACATTTGATTGACATATTGGTTGCTTTAGGTTATGGTGAGTTCAATTTAAATCTTTAAATTGAATGACACAAAAAAAATATAATTATGGCAACATGCACTCACAAAATTCTGGTTTATCAATTTTATTTTAATTTTTATATTACTATTCTCTGTTTCCTGTTTTCCAAGAGTAGATTATCATTTACCTATGCTATTTTGGTTAAAATTGTTATGCTGATAAATGGAGTTAAGTTGCAACTTAAGATAAGTATATGTTTGGCCACATATAAAGGATATATAATAACATATTGATTATGGACCATCCATGAACTTTGATGACAAAGAGGACTAATTTACTAACTTTGCTTTATTCGTGTACTGTGACACGATCCTCCTGTATCTACACATTTATTCTGGTTATACTAAAAATGGAGTCAGCCTAGTTGCAATCTATGTGCTATATATTTAAAATGCTAGGGATGTGATTTACTTTGTCAAATTCATATTGGATTTATGTTGAACTTTGGTTGTACAAGGGGCTACATTCTTGGTTTGTATAACGAATGGCTCAACTTTCAATAATTTTATTGATAAGCAGATTACATCCAGGTTAACCATACAATGATACCATATTGGTTGGTGTGCATGATATTTTTAATTCGAGGGTTGAGATGCTAAATAAATGTAGGGTAGTTAACACATGATAAAATCATGTTCTTTTTTTTTTCGTAGTTCATTATTAATACAGCATGGGATGACTCACCCTGGCAGATAAATGTCCTTAATAATAAAGTGTATTAGTGATATCTTCAAGATTGTATTTTGAGTGTTATTATTATTTTATTGCAGGATGTGAAGAAACCATGTGATCTAGCTTTAGGCAATACATCAGATGATTGTTCCCAAGGACAGTGGGGAAATATTGTACTAAATCATTTATATCAGTCACTAGGTGATGGGAATGGTGGTGTGGAGGGATGCATAAGGGAAGCACTTAATCCTAAACAAAACCTTGCCCCTACTGTTATGGTTGGTTCTTCAGTTGGAACAATATATATCCTGCTTACTCAACTTACCCAAAAGTACTTTTTCGCCACTTTATTTATGTCCTTTCTTCTTTTGTCTGCAGGAAACATTTCTAATTGAAAAAAATGGTAAAAGATGCTCTTCGCAATCTGAGCTGCTTTCTCATAGAACAGGGAAGGAAGCTAATCGACATGCAGATGTCATGTGTAATGGATGTTCCAGTGAATTACCTGACCATGGTGTGACTGAGATGTGTCAACGTGTGCTCTGTAATATCTTAACCTCAGAAAAATTCCGCTCATTGTGTAAGGCTTTGCTTGAAAATTTCCAGGGAATGAAGCCTGAAAGTGTATTTGACTTTACCATCATGAACTCAAGGATGAAGGAGCAAGCTTATGAACAATCACCAGCACTCTTCTTGTCGGATATTCAACAGGTAAATTATGCAGTCCCTTTAATTGAACAATTTCTTTACTCATGTATATGGTGATTGGTACAAAATTTAGAAATTGTAAATCGCCAAATATCTGGTTTACCTAGACCCATGACGTTGAGGTCTAAGTCTGTTAGCTAATGTTTACATAATATTGTTATCAATATTATATTGCTCTTATTTTTTTAGTTATTTTAATTAATGGAACTTCAATCATGAAGATTTTAGCCATCAAATAATGTTTGAATTTGATCAGCTCTTAACTCTGCAGTGAACTGATCCTTTCTTTGGATGTAAACTTGGTTTCAGTTTGTTAGGACTCGACCTCCTATTAGGAAGGTCTATTAAAGAAGAAACAAAGGAAAAGGAAAATAAAACTGATTATTTTAATTAAAACAGCTGTAAACTATGTTAGTTGTTATGTTGCTGAGAATCTTGTATTTATAGGTATGTTTTGGGGTGAGGAATTGCAAAATTAGTGAATAGTGAGAGGATCCTGGACCTTCGAAGTGCCAATGGTTTTCTGTAAATCTTTCTGAAACTTCTATACGAAATTCTCAGATTCTCTGTTTGAGTTTTCTTTCTTGTTTCTGAGTTTCTGATCCAGTTTCTATAAACTGGTATCAGAGCTCTTTCTGTGCTCTGTTACACATGGTGACGACAAGAATGATGGAATCACAAGTGGAAGCACTGGAGAAGTCTTTAGCAAATGGGCTTTAGTTACCAGAGGGTTTTGAAGCAAGATGCAAGATTAACTCAAATGGAAGCAAATTTGGACTTTCACGCATGGCATGGTTGGAAGATATTGTGGAAAGATTTGTGAAAGAAAGACGTGGGAAAGGTGTTGGTGCAGCAAATTCTATGAATCAGAGATTCTCTGATGAAGCTACACAAGAAGAATTAGCGAGTGCAACATTCTTGGGAAACAAGAATTCTGATAAATGGATGCAGTTGGACATTCCTGTATTTGAAGGAGAAGATATTGTGGGATGGATAGGAAAAGTTGAGCACTATTTCCTTGAGAGGAGTACAAGAAAAGGAGAGAATGGAAGCGGTTATGGTGGAGATGGAAGACAATGTGCTCTACCTTGGTTTCAATGGTGGGAAGTGTGCAAACCAAATCAGTCTTTATTTGGTTTGAAGAATGCTTTCAAAGATTCCAACCGGTTTTGATGGGAGACCCTTTCAAAATCGTTGTTGGCCCTGAAGCAGGAGAATTCATTGATTGAATTCATCACCCAATTTGAAAGATTTTCTGGAGTCATTGAGGGGTTGGATGAGCAGTATTTGATGAGGATTTTTTCCAATGGGGTTATGGGAAGAGATTAGAGAAGAATTGAGGCTGTACAAAACTAACAAACTCTTGGAAGTGATGAACAAAGCCCATGCTATTGAAGAGAATAATTTAGGTGTAGCAAAGGCAGTAGGGGATAATAGAGACACCGGAAGGGGTATAGGTGTTATCTTATTCAAAGAGGAACAAAGGAATGAATAGGAGCACCTCCAAGATCAATGGCATCGGCTAATTCAGCACCACTCAATTTATTGGCATAGGCAAATTCTCTTTCTCAATCTGGTACTAGAAAGGGCAGTAATGAGGTAAAGACTAACAGTGATAGCCACAACTGAGGCAACTTTAAAAGGCTGACACAGTCAAAGCTTCAAGCAAAAAAAAAAAAAAGAGAATGTTTTTGCTGTCATGAAAAATACGTGAACCATGTTTGCAAGTTCAAACAACTAAATGTCATTGTGATAATAAAAGGGCATGAGGAAGAAGAGCATGAAAATGGAGGAAGTTTATGCAATTGTGGAACTTTTCCCATAATTCCACCTTGAGGACAAGGTGAATCTTGATGGGTTAGGTATTGTTAGGATACGACCTCCTATTATGAAGGTCTATTAAAGAAGAAATAAGGAAAAAAGAAAATACAGTTGATTGTTTTAATTAAAAGAAATGTAAAATATGTTAGCAGTTATGCAGTTGGGAAGTTTGTATATATAGATTTGTTTTGGGGTCCACGGGGATGAATTGGAAAATTAGTGAATGAACAGTGGGAGGATCTTGGACCCTCGAAGTTTGTATATACAAGATAAATCATGTGAATGAACAGAGATTCAATTGCATAGGAACTCTACATCAATTTGAGTACATTACATCCAATCCTAATGAAAATGAAATTTAACTAGAACATTCACATTTAATGGAAGCACAACGTCTTGATGAACTTGGAGTAATCTTTGACAGAATTCTTGAGTTTCTTTGTATTCCCACAACCAGAACTGCCTTTATTTCCTTATTTCTCGACTAATTAACCACTTACATAATTTGACTTTTCACTAGGCGAGCAGACATATATTCTCTAAGCGAAAAGTCAACTGTTTCACTATTAACGGTTCATGCTCGTTGAGTGAGACAATCCACTCGCTGAGCGAGTATTTTTATTCTTAGCTGAGTGAACATGTTGTGGCTGAGCTAGAAGATGCTGACAACAATTCTAATTCTCAAAGATTCTTCAATTTCCTGTACCTTGATCTAAAACAAACAAACTAACCTAACAACATTAAAAAAGAAGAATATTGCATCTTCCCATGAGGAGAACACGTAATTCATGAA
Source organism: Vigna mungo (assembly GCA_036885675.1). Lineage (NCBI taxonomy): Eukaryota > Viridiplantae > Streptophyta > Magnoliopsida > Fabales > Fabaceae > Vigna > Vigna mungo. The sequence goes on from CP144699.1 coordinate 33,954,035, forward strand.
TAAATACAAATTTAAGACTGTAAATAAGCATGAATAATAAGTTATTTTCAAACTTATCAGCAAGTATGCATGCATAGTTGACAAAATGATGTTATTTTTTATGGTTTGTACTTGTATTTGTACATGGTAGTGCTTTCAGGTATTTACTCGAGTTTCTTGATATTCTTCTATGTTGGTTGGGTGGGCTCGTGTGTGCATTTTACGTACCTTTTTCATTTTTGACTTGTAGTTATGATTTTGGAAAAAGTCTAGTAGTTCATAATCTCAATTATAAGAATCTTAGGATTCATGATTTGAATTTTTTTAGTCAGCTACATATGAATTCGTAGGAAGAATCTTAAATGATTTTGTCTGTCATGATATACATGAATGAATCTGTGCAAGTTTGTATCATTAAATATGAATCACATGAATCAATAATTCATTATTATATGGATTTTGATTTCATCAATAATCTTAAATTGTCCATGAAAAGGAATTCGATGAGCACTTTTTGAATTTATCTTCTTTGATTTTTCCATATTCCCACTACTTTATTTGTCATCCACTTTTTCAACGTATGCACTTTATTTGGTTATTACATTGCTCCGTGTCCATTAAACTGAAATAAAGGAGGCTTTACAAACTCAATTGTAACTAATAATTTTGTTTGTTGAGACTTATGGTTAAGTTGTTTTTATCTGTTTATAGTTTAAATTTATTATATGGAACATTATATATCATCTATATGATATATTTCACGTTATGAGTTCAGTACAAATTACGATTAAGGATTAAAAACTGGCCCAGCAATTCGGTATTTGAATCTCAATTTGATAACAACCCTGCAATCTTCCTGATAACCTGGTCCTATTTGTATTTATTAACTTTAAGCTAATATTTTAAAATATTGTTCTGATTTTTTATTTGAACATCCTGTTTCCTCCTAATTTGGGCTGTGGCCTATGGTCATATCTTGGAGAACTCTGCCATAATTTTGTTTATGGTTTGTTTGGTGTATTAAAATGTATAACCATTGCACAAACTAGCCATTTTACTTTCTGGTTGTTGTTTTTGTATTAATTATACATTTAGGTTTGGGGAAAGCTTCAAGACACTGGTAACGAGATTGTTGCTCTTGCCAAGAGCCTATCAAGCATGTCAACAACTTCCTACTCAGAGCTGGTAAAAAATTTCTTTCAAAGCTCACAAGTTTCATGATCTGTTTTGATTCTGGATTTTTTTTCTTCTTCCTGTGTATGTTGCTACTATCTGCTTTCCTTTTATTCAAACCCTAGTTTTTCTTTACCTCTAGGTAGGAGTTTCAGCACCCAGCACATTTCAAGATGAGAAGCAGCCGGTAAGAGTTTTATAACTTTGATCTGATGTTTCTTTTGATCATCATGAAGTTGTCAGATTTTGACTTATCTTCAAAATTTGTTTTATGATATAGTTTGATACACTTTGTTTGTGTTGTGATAAGTACAATTTATTGGATAGATATTTTGAGAAAATATTAAGTAATACTGTAAATGCAATCCATCTTACCTTTTGATGGCTGGGAATCAGATAGGTATATCATTGTATAAAATTGAAAAGGATTATCAAAGAAAAGTTTAAGAAAGTTTGCACATGGCATGGTGGAGACAAAATCGTATCTTTCCTTTCTTTGCTGTTTCATTGTAGCTGTAACTCTTGGAGCTGTTTCTGTTCATCAGCTTTTGTTTGTCTGTTTTGCTGGCCATAGACCTGAAATTTCTTGGTTATATGCATGTTTATCTTTTGGAAAATGTTATGGTATGAAGCATGAAGGCATAGTTATATCCCCATATGTGAACAGACAATAATTATGTTGAAAATATTTTGGTTAGATAACTATTTTCTGAAATGGTCTGCTAGACACCGGGCCTTGAGAGCAGCGGGGCTAAAAGAAACATTCTTGCAGGCCCAGTTAGCTGAAAGCTTATATCGAGTAGAATCTGGGTTGCAGAGGTGTGGATAGTATCAACAGGACCGTTATATCTTCTAGTATCAAGAAGTCATCCTGACACTAGTAAATACTGAATAAAAAACCTCAGTATATATTAGATCAATCAACGAGTGTTTGAGTTTGTTTACACATAAGAAAAATGGGTAGAATTACTGAATAAAATCTCAAACGTTTACTAGAAATAGAAAATTCAGTGTATATGAAATTTGAGCCAGGTACTGCAGCAGCATCAAAGAACCTGATGCAATTGTTCAGAAAAGAATCAGAACAGAGAAAACATACCATGCATAGCCTCCCCCTAGAACACGTAGTCCCTTAGAAATACATTTTCTTTCTTACGTCTCATGCTTTTCCTGTGTCCCTTTCCATATGGATCACGTGTCATGTTATCTTGTGTAACTGATTTTCCCTTGACATCCAGCTTATCATTTATGATACTCTCGTTGTTTTTGCACATTACACATTTCTATTGGATTGGAAACGAATGAAATTACCCTAATTTAGTCTGTTTATTTTCTTTCTGCTTTTGCGTAACCTAGTATGGTCTTGGTTCCTTCTCTCATTTTTATAACAGGCTTAAATAGGGTAAGTTCATTCACGTCCAATCCAATACAGGATAGAAGACCTAAACGTCCTATTTATACTACCCTACTCCTGTACAGCCCATATTATACTCATATAAGCTTTGAACCAATTGGGCCTGCTGCTCGCTCTAAAGACCTGGCAGGCTATTATGGTCGAATTCAGCTTTATTTGCCAAAACTTTCTAAATGCATAATGGGATAGACTACTTGAAATTGAAGATAATGGCACTTTTGGTAAATGGTGCTAACTACTGATTGTATCTATTTAATTTCAAAGGTATATATTATTATTGGGGACAATGGATTGCAACCATGATTATAGTATTTGTTTCAAAATGAAAAAATTAAACCCACGTATTGGAAAATATTTTTTTAAAATTAAATTCTCTGATCTTTGAATGAGAGACTCGAATAATGCTTCTAGTGTTTCCTATGGCGTTTAAGGATTTGCTAAAATAAGACAGGAAGGGAGACTTGTTTGGTTATGTAATACTTTTCTGCTGAAAGTCCTGTCTGTAAACATGCTAGATTTTGCGAACTTTTGCTATGAATATGTTTAGAATGTTGCACTTGAAAATCCCTGCCTATCTATACTAATCTTATTTGGTACTATTAGAGTTTCTCTTGAAATATTTATTAAAATGGTGTTGAAAATTGTTTTAATCTTGTTATTTCAAACAGTCCTGCAGCCGAGAGTTTGGCTTTCTCGTGAAACCAGAACAGACGCAAGACATTGCTATGTACAGAATCGGCAGTTGCAGCCGTTGTGGAGAGAAGGCAGATGACAAAGACTGTTTAGTTTGTGATTCATGTGAGGAGATATTCCATGTGTCCTGTATTGAGCCGTTAGTGAAAGAAATAATACCCCACAAAAGCTGGTATTGTGCCAGGTGTACTGCTAATGGGATTGGATCTCCACATGAGCATTGTGTACTATGTGAAAGGTTAAATGATGAACAGACCCCAAATGGCATAATTGGTGATGAAAGCTTTCCTACAATTAAGGAAACAAAACATGAATTTGAAGAAAATTCAAATTGTACCTCTGATGGGATTGAAGTTTCTGTAGGTGAGAAAACAACACCCGTTTGCAAAATTTGCAGAAATGAAGTGGATGGTAAAAAGAGAAAAAAGGTGAAAATATGTGGCCATAAGTTTTGCGCCAACAAGTACTACCATGTAAGGTGTTTAACAAAGAAGCAGTTAAAGTCATACTGTCACTGTTGGTACTGCCCTTCTTGTTTATGCGGTGTTTGCTTAATTGATCGAGATGATGATCAGATCGTTATCTGTGATGGCTGTGATCGTGGATATCACATCTATTGTTTGACACCTCCACTGTCTTCTATTCCAAGCGGGAAATGGTTCTGCAGACTCTGTGATGCTGAGATACAAGCAATTCACAAGGCTAAAAAGGCGTATGAAAGTAACGAGCCAAGCAGAAAAGGGAGAGATGCTGCTAAGCCAAATGCTAAACTTGATAAGAAACACAGAAATAAACGAGCAAGAGAAATGGAAAGAGGTGGTGCAATGGACATGCTTTTAACCGCAGCCAATACTCTGAATTTTGAAGAGAAAAAGGCAGCAATCCAGATTGAGTCACAGACAACATGAATTTTGTGGAGGTCTTTGTTGTATTTTGCATTTGCTGTATTTTTGAATGACTGATATTTTGGTAGGCTGTAAAAGTGTTCAAGATCTCCTGACTTTTTTGATACATTACATGGAAAGACATGACTATAGAGGCTAAAGCTCAAGGCATAATCTGAAACTGCTGTATTGTAAGTAGGTCAGATACTGTATTATGGACATGGCTTATATGAATTCTATATTTGGCTGCTATTCTTGTTTCGTTCAGATTGTAAGCCAATGTTTCCATAGGTTGCATAATCAATTTCTGTTACCTTGAAAATTGAAAGAATAAAGATTTTCCCCCATGGTTCAGAATTCAATAATTCAACATGGATACGATTTGAGCAGAGACTAATATTTTTACAACCAAACTACAATGTTCTTTCGGGTTCTGAACTTTAAAAGTATTGAATTCTAAAGCACTAACAGGCATCTATGTAAATACAATTGTTCTAAAGCAGTACTTCCATTAAGAAAACTAATTTACTGAAATCGCAGTTTGAAACACAATTTCAGTTTATCTATTTCCCCAAGTTTAAAAGTGAAATTTGTAAATAAAAGACAAATGACTTGTATTACTTTCCAGACATCTATAGCTTTATTTTTAACATATTATCTTTTATTGTATTTTTATTAATTAAAATATTTTTAATAGTTAAAATAAATTCTATTTTAAAATAAAAAATTCAAGTAATAAGATTTACATTATTACAAATATTACATAGTAAATATTTTAAAAATTTAAAAATCAAGTTGAAATTGTGACTGTTGGTATTGAAATCTTTGAAATCAACTCGTACTTCAGAACCTACTATTGTGAAAGTTATCTATTTGACAATGTACTTAAGCAAATTGCACCACAAACGTAACTAACTTGGGTGTCTATTTAAAAAGAATGCGTGTTTCCAAACCTATCACTAATTCATACAGGAAATATAAAAATTTACAACAAATGAAATCAATAATAGTATATACAAATTTGTAACTTATTTTAATTAAAGAGTACTAAATTTTAAAAATAAATATTATTAAAGTTAAAGAATAAATAAACTTAAACCCAAATAACATAGTTAAAATGTTATTCTAATTAACAAAATTTAACTAAATAACGTAACTAAATTATTATTCTAATTAGTAAAATGTTACTAAACTTAAGTAAAGTTAAGCTTAAAAGAATTAACCAACAATTAAACTTAATTTCTAAATTTAATCAAAATTAATTTATGACTAAACTTATAAAATCAATCCCTGTTTGATAAAAAAAATATCTAACTTAGGGTTTTAACAAAAAATTTCAAGTATTCTATACTGAGAATATATTTCATGGAATAACTTAACAAATAAAGCCATCTTCGCTTATCTCAAATTCTCCATCCTTACTTATCATAATCTCTCAAAAATTCTGAAAAGTTTATTTTTTTTTTAAATATTCCCTAAGCCTAATTCATAATTAAAATACATCGCTATAACAAAGACTAGGGATAGAAAACACAAAATGAAAAGAAATTCAGAAAGAATATAATTATTTTACTGAAAAGTACAATTTGATTAATTGGTTGATTTTACTTTAAACCTCATCACCTTCAACGTGCGTGACCCAATAGTAAAAGTGACCTCGATAATCAATACAAAAACTAACGAGAAGAGATAAAATTTAAAAATATTTTTAGTCTCCATTTAATCTCTATCTCTTATGCTTAATTAAACTTGTTGTTCGCATGAATTTGAGGTACATTTGTGATTAAAATAATAAAATTTCGATAATTCAATCAAACATAAATACATTTAGGCACAGTTTAAAATGCCTAGTTAGTATACACGGCACAAATATTCTCCTGTATGAATTCGTTAGTGGGATTTAACTCAAATAATTAAAAGAAATTATCAATGTAGTAGTGACTTGCGTAAAATTTAAATTTAAACTTGTGATTGAATAAATGAAATAACTGTTATGTACTAATAAAAATGAAAGTATGATAAAAATTTCATTTCAACAAAGGAAGCAAAATTGAGTAAACGTAAAAGAAAAATAAAAATTGAGTTGAAAATTCCTGGAACCTGATCAAAACAGAACACTCCAGAATAGAGAATGAGTTAGCTCATATACACTCACCCATCAAGAAGCCAATTATAAAACTACGATTAATCCGAACAAAAAGGAAATTGATGATTATTCTCTTTTGGCTTAATTTTATATTTAGATTAGTTATATATAATTCCCTTTTGTTGAATCTGCTAAAGTTGCAGCTCTGTATTTGTTGGTGAAGGAGCAAGAAAGTAATACATACAACTTAACAAGCAGCTTTATCAGAAACACTATACCAATATCATATAATATAGGTTTCACAAACAATGAAAGAGGTCAAATAGAGCCTGGGTTGCATTTTGTATTTGTATTCATAGAAATCTGTTTGTTAAGAATATATTGATTCACAGTTTTCAAGTGCCATTAAGAAAATAAGATGACTCTGCTCATACACCAAATTACATGCAAGAATGAAGCAAGAAATTTGTAGTCATAGGGCACGAAAAATAGGGAAGAAAGAAACTAAAAAAGCAGGTGAGGCATAAGCACAAACAGCACACAGGCACACAAAAGTAAGAGGCTTTAGGATCATTTACCACATTCTTAAAATCATTTTTATTTTAATAAATGGGCCAAACCTCTTTACGATCAGCCAGCATTCCAACAATGGCACCGGTTTTCAGTCCTGGCTGCCCTGCCAGCAAGAAGGATGACAAGAATCAAAATTAATTTAGAAAGAAAAATAAGCAATTATGATTCATACCAAGATATCGAGTTTCCCAAATTTTGGTTTTGATCAAATGAGCTAATTAGCAAAACTAGCAGGGTTATTCACATCAAGCTGATGAAAAACCAGAAGGTCTGAGAGACCGAACTATTTCAGTGTATCAGGAATAGAGGTGCAGGTTTGAAATGGAGGAAGAAGAGAAGCCTTACCTGATTTTAAAGGATGGTGGAAGAAGACGACAACTTGTGTTGAAAAACAATTCCACTCAAATCGTCATAATCATGATGACGACTATCAATTATACTCAAGTCATGACATAACGATTTCAAAATCAATTATATTAAAATTATAAAAAGAATCAAAATTTTAATTCAAATTTAATTATATTAAAATCATCACAGTAAATAAAGACTTCAGCTCAAAATTCAATTACTCAGAAAATTTTAATTAAAATTGACGTCGTATAGAATAACGATTTTTTCTTATATGCTTTAATTATATTATCTTATCACAATGTCCATTTTAAAATACACATAAGTCAATCATGTGCTTCGCTCACTTCAATTTCATAGTTCAAAGTTATTAGGAAAATAAAATTTTAACACTATTTTTTGACACTGTACACGTGTCAAAATGTGGTTGGACGATTTCAAATTAAAAAATAAACTTTGGTTTTTCTCTTCCAAATATACTCCTGTTTTAACTTTTTTAATTTGAAATCGTCCAATCATATCTTGACACGTGTACAGTGTCAAAATAGTGTCAAAAAAATGGTGTTAAAATATCATTGTCCAAGTTATTAATAAATATGACGACTTCTTCAAAATAAAGTGGTTACAAGTAAATTTTTTTAAAAAGAATTCAGATTGATAATTTTAAAAACAAATTAACCCGTTAAAAAACTTAGAGGCATCAGAGAATAAATTATATTAATTATAGTAACGTTTATTTAAAAAATGTTAGACTATACCTATTGATATAATCCACAGTAACATATTTAATAATTTTAACTAATAAAATGTTACTAAAACTGAAAAAGAAAATGATATTTTAACATCATTTTGATACTGCATACGTGTTAAAATGTGGTTGGACGATTTCAAATTAAAAAAAACTGAGGTAAGGACATATTTGGAAGAGAAAAACTAAAGTTTTTTTTTTTTAATTTGAAATCATCCAACAACATTTTGACACGTGTGCAGTGTCAAAATGGTGTCAAAAAATTGGTGTTAAAATATTATTTTCGCAGAACAATCTCTTCTCCCCCGTTAATAATTTAAACAATTATTGATATTACGTAACTTATATGTAAAAGGTTGAAAACAGAAATTCAATACAAAGTACTATCTTTTTGGGTTGTGTAAAAGAAAGAAATATTGGACAGGGAGTAATCTATATAGAAAAACAATTTAACTATATCCAAATATACCAAGCTTCTTTATTATATCACAAGGGCTATGGTTAGCCAAAGCTATACCAGATAATAATGAAAAACATAAGTAATAAAGTAGGTTGTATATGTTGTTCACGTCTTACGTGATTTTATTTTATTCTATGATAGTTTATGTATATGTGTATATCCATACACGCAATGATAGGTTCTAGTTCTTTGGGTCTATGGCGACGCTATGCAAAACAATGGTCTCCATGGTCAAGCCTGGACCAAACCCATATAGAACACCCCACTTCAATCCTTCACCAGTACTTGATTTTCCTTCCTCCAAGGACCATCTTCTCATCTCATCCAGTATAAACAACACACATGCACTCGACATGTTTCCATACTCTTTCAGAACCTGTTTCGTCGCTCTCAATTTATCAGGGTTCAACCCAAGCGTTCCTTCTATCCGCTTCAAGATTGCAGGGCCACCAGGGTGCGCAACCCAGAACAACGAGTTCCAGTCACTGATCCCGAGTGGGTGAAAGGCTTCTTCAAGGCTTTTCTCTATGTTATCTCCGATCAACTGAGGAACGTTGTCCTTAAGATGGAAGGTTAGCCCCACCTCACGCAGGTGTCCTTCAATTGCCCCCTCAGAGTTGGGAAGAATCGTCTCCGATGCTGAAACAAGGTGAAAGAGTGGTCGTTCGATGGTTGTGTCAGGATCAGATCCCACGATCACTGATGAAGCTCCATCTCCGAAGAGTGCTTGTCCCACCAACGAGTCCAAGTGTGTTTCACGGGGTCCACGAAAGGTGACAACTGTGATCTCAGAACACACCACGAGAACGCGTGCTCCAACATTGTTTTCAGCAAGATCTTTAGCGAGACGAAGCACGGTGCCACCAGCAAAACAACCTTGATGGTATAACATGAACCTTTTGGTGGATGGTTCGAGGCCTAAGAGTCTGACAAGTTGGTAATCAGCACCAGGCATGTCTACGCCCGAGGTGGAGCAAAATATGAGATGAGTAATATCTGATCTTGGCCTGCCCCATTCCTTTAAGGCTTTGGATGCTGCCTTCTCACCAAGCTTAGGAACCTCTTCAACCAGTATGTCTTGTCGTGCATTCAACGATGGTTCCTCGTAAGTGCTTATGTTGGGGTTTTCTTTCAACATTTTTTCAGTCAGGTGGATGTACCGTTTCTCTATCATAGACTTCTCACCTGTTGTCACAAAAATTCTTATCTCAATTTTAATTCAAATTATAATCACTTTTATTATCCGAATTTAAAGACAGTAAACAAACAGTTTTAGAGTTTTTCACGTCTGCATGAAACGGTGGGTTTAAATATGAGATGCACGAAGGCATGGCTGGGCAGTTTTTGGGTTGATAATGTAAAATAGAAGAAGTCAAAGTAGAAGATGGAAAATAATAATGAGATGGTGCATGAATGAATCTTACAAATGCGCTTTAACTTGGCCTTGAGATCGGTCATGTGATCGCTCTTGGTGACTCGAAAGTAATAATCAGTGAAGTCAGATTGGTAAATGCAGTTGGATGGATTTGCAGTGGCAATGGCGAGTATGGTGGCTGGGCCACCAGCTCTTTGTTTCTCTCGGATTTCATACAAATGTGCCATTTTTGGTTGAAGAAGGTTTATACGATTACAGTGTATAAGATGATTACCACAAATCCATTGTCATCTATTTATAGTGACATTTTCATAACGTCTTCTCAGTAATATCCATTCATGTACAGGGGTTGGTGTCCACCACGTGCATGTAATATAATACTGACCCAAAGAAAGAAGAAAAATCTACCAAAATATATGAAAAATCTACCCAAAGAAAAAAGAAAAATCTACCAAAATATATGAAAAATCTACTCAAAGAAAAAAGCTACTTTGACACGGCTTGGAAAAAAAAACATTCATGTGACTCGGTTTTTAATAATATAATTATGATTTTAAAATAAAAAAATAATACAATTATAATTAAAATATTATTATTTAAGCTTGTGAGATGAGTGTATTTTGTCGTTTTCTTGTGTCAAAGTATTAGCGTTTTTATCCAAATTGTCTTCATATAGCTATATATATCTCTTTTCTACGTCTTTTCTTTTTCTATCCATTGCTTATTTATGTCACCCCAAAAAAAATGTAATTAAATATAGATTTCACAGGATTTCTTTAATTTTTATTTCACATCTCTTCGTTGTCAAAATTGTGGAAATTAAGTTGGATTCTGACATTGTCAAAATTGTGGAAATTAAGTTGGATTCTGACATATTTATTATAGCGTGATAAGGAATATTATAGAGATAAGAATATCAACACATAAAAAATAAAATATTCATCTCTCATGATTATAAATAATTAATAAAAAGGAAATACATACTCTGCTCATAATTATATAAGGATTTGATTAACAATTAATAAAAATATATACATAAATATGGAAACATATGGAAACCTACATCTAAATTCGACTGATCAGCATTAAATATCGTTTAATTAAGGTACTAATTCACAAGGGGACATATAAACGACGGGCATAGATTTTAACATGATGGGAAAAAAATTCATCCATGAAAATATTTGTGTTTAAAATTTATGATGGTTACTTAATAAATATTTTATAAATATCTTTAATAAATACCCATAAATAATGAATACAAATAATTACTCGTCAAATACAAGTATTTAACTTATAAATATCAGCCAGTTATTAGTAAATTTTATTTAAATATTTTAATAAAAATTAAGTGATCGAAAGAAATTTTTTAGTAAACAAATATTAATCATTGAAGTTTTTAAAAAATTGATTTTTTAAAATTTATATTTTAACATAATTCATTTAAATTTATTTTCTAAAAGACAAATTTATTTACATTAATATTATCATGAGTAATTATTTAATTTAAAATTTGAAAATAAAATGTAAAAACATTTAAAATATATATATATATATATATATATATATATATATATATATATATATATATATATTAATAAATATAAAAACTATAAATATTTTTCAAAAATAACAAAGAAAAAACAGATAAGCGAACATATTTTCTTTATACAAGACAGGTAATGATTACCGGTACTCAACCCGTTGTTAGACTTTAATTCGTGGACAACATTCAAGGAATAATTAAATAAGATGATTACCGGTACTCAACCCATTGCTAGAATTTAATTATTGGACAATATTAATAAATAATTAGTTATAAACAAGACTATTAGATTTAGTCGTAAGATAAATAATTTTGAGTGATGAAACCTACCCATACATTAATTTAGATAGCGTATCATCATGTATTAATGTTTGATGTTTTAAGATACTTTATTAATATTTATTAATGCCTAATTAATAAAAACAGTAATATTTTTATGATAACAATAGTTTACATTTATTTTAAGTTAACAATTTTAATATATATATGATTTTAATTTAGACTTATACAATAACAATCATATATTTATTATAATTTTAAAAATTAATGTATATTTTTAATATATATATATATATATATATATATATATATATATATATATATATATCATTTATTATATCTTATTATTTTAAAATAAACATCTATCGAATATATGTCATATGTGATAATGTTTGGGTTCAAACTTAAGTTGTTCTCAGCATTTCTTAACTAATACATTTTGACTTCAAGCACGTAGTTTGAAATTTTCCGATTATGGAAGCATATAATAGAGATGGAGTAGTTATTACTATATCACTTGATGACACATCTATGTGCTTCACTTTTTATTCGTTTTAATTCATATACATTTATTCTACATTTTTATAGGCTATTGACATAATAAGGTGATTAAATATACACATATACACATTTTTTTTTCCAATAACATCATAATATTGTTTTTTTTCATTTCTTTCACTTGTTCTTGATCTTACTTATTAAATATAATTATATAAATTTTAGTCAATCAATTCGGGCTAAATTCCTTTAGCGTATTTCTATTGTTATTGCAAAGAATTAGCATTCTAGTAAGAAAATTGTTTCGAAAAGAGTTTTTTTTTCTCTCAAATGTCAGAATAAATAATTTTTCCTCTCTTAATTATTTTTATGCTGGTTTTCTTCACTTATTAATTAACTTCTTAAATATAAGCATTTGTTACAAAATAAAATTGAAAAATCATAAAATAAAAATATTTTCACTAGTTTATTATGGTAAAAAAATTAGTTATAAAGTTTTTTTTTATCAAAAAATGAAATATATCATTATGGTAAAAAATTAAAATAAAACAATAAAAATTCATTTGACATGCGTATATGTACAACAAACAGTAAGTAATTTAAATATAAGAGTCCTATAATGATTAGTCAACAAGAGTTATAATCAAGCATTTAGACATAAGAGTTCAATAATGACCATGCAAAAAGAGATTTAATTGAGGTGTAGGAGCCTTATCAAATATTAAGAACTTTGAATTGTGCCATTTAAATGTTAAAGCCTTATAACAGGCAGTCAGCAGTAAAATATCTAATCTAGCCACTTAGATATAAGATTTCTACAACGACTAAACAACTAGTGTTATAAACTATTTAATTTAGATGTAAGAATCCTAAAAGAGAAACACATGCGAGTGTTTAGACTACATTGTATTGTAATCAAATCCTTTTGTAGAGAGATATAGTCTGAACAACTTGTAAGCAAACTATGATTGCAATTTTGAAGAGAATCAAAACACTTATAACTTAACTTTTTCAAGTTAAGGAGATCTCGGCAAGGTAGTTGGGTACTAGGAGTGATGTTAATACTCAATTGATCTAGGATAACTAGAGGTATTCGCTGATCAGGGGTACTTGGAGTGGTAAAGAATACTGCACAACTAGGAGTGGGTGAAACTCAAGGAAATCTCGGCGAGGTAACTGAATATCACTAGTGGTGCAAATACTTAAGGAAATATCGGCAGGAAGCTGAGCACCAGGAGTGGTGCGAATACTCAACTGATCTAAGGTAATTGGAGGTTATTCACTGATCAGGGATACCATGAGTGCTGAAGTATACTGCACAACCAGGAGTGGGTGAAACTCAAGGAAATCTCGGCGAGATAATTGAGTATTAGGAGTGGCGTGAATACTTAAGGAAATCTCGACAAGAATATGAGTACTAAGAGTGTTACGAATACTCAACTGATATAGGGTATTGGAGGTTATTCGCTGATCAGGGATACCAGGAGTGGTGAATAATACTACATAACCAGAAATAGGGAAAAATAAACTAAACGAGTCTAAAAGGGATTGAGAGTGCTTAAGGGATACAAGGAGTGATGAATAATACTACACAATCAGAAATGAGTTAAACTCAACTATACTTCATTGAATATCTCATGAGACCTTCCAAGTTAATTTAGAGAACTGAATGTAGCCCTAACAGGTGAACTAGTATAAAACATCTTGTGCGTTTTCATCTAGACGATATAATTGTTAAGTTTTCTAGAGCTCACTCCAGTATGTCGTGCTTTACACTTATCTACTGTCTACTCTTCAACATGGATGCGTAAAGTTGGTTAAGTAAACGATCTATCTAAGACAATGTTTATCAACCAAATGAAAGTATCCTACAAATATAACGTACACCATAATCAGATTGTAAGTTGCAAAAAGTTGGGAAACACTATTCAAACACCCTTCCCCCCCCCCCCCCCCCCCCCCATTTTCTAGTGTTTCCCTACTCCTTCAAAGTTATGAATATGATTATAAGAGGGATATGATGATTATGAGTATGTGTTGATTATGTGAATTATATTGATGGACGTAATTTAATGACTTTCGTATAGAGGTTACACGGTGGTGCCTGTGTTTTTGTTGTATGAATGTATGGAGCTTTATACTGGGAGTTTATCCTTATGCTCCCGATAACCCCAACTCAAGTAGAGGTGGTTGGTTATGTCGTGGAGAGTAGCAAGAGGTCCAGTCAAGGGGCTTTATCTTGGCCAAAGACATTTACGGACAAAACTTGTATGGTGGCTTAGGGTGGGTCAATTGTATTACCATTACAAGTGCATAAACTATCCTAGTTCGACATTCATATTGTATCTAGATGAGTCAAGCCTATTGATAGTTAAATGTGTAGCGTGTGTAATTTCTTGTATTGAAATTTTATTTCATGATTATGTATTAATTGTTTTAGAATGTTTCTGTTTACTCTAACTTACCATTTTGCTTGTGTTCTGTTGTTTATTTTATGTGTTTCCTTTTTTTTCTATGATCATCCAATGAGTGCGAGCAAAGGGTGACGAGACTTCTCTAAAACAGGCGTTAGATGGAGGAACTGTTAATGTTTAATGGCATTAATTAGTCTTATTGTATATATTTTTGGATAATGATGTTGTAAATAAAGTTTTACATTTATACTTATGTATATTACTGCAAATAATTTTATTTTCCAGCATTTGTCAATTGTTCTTGTTTTATTTTATTAATTTTGTGACAAATCTTATATAGTTTTATACTATATCTTTTTTTTGAGATAAAATGACATTAACAAACATTTTGTTTATCAACTTTTTGTTTTGTCCTATACTTCTTTCAAGAATAAAATAACTCTACCTTTTTTTTATTCAGCATCGAAAAATTATACTCTATTTCTCATATTTATTTTCAATCTAGGCGTGAGAAAATGCACAATGGAGTGTGAAAAACAAGCATTTAATAACTATATTATAATAATATAATAGTATGAACTAGTCTAGAGTTAGTCATATATATTTAATAAACCACTTTAAATTTATATCATTACATAAATCTAAAAAACGGTGGAGTATCTCTTACCGATTCAAACATATAAAAATTACAACATTATTTGAAAAAAAAAACGGTAGAGTATCTATCTCACCGCCTTAATTGCATAAAATATGCATAAGATTTTGATCAAAAAATGTTTTCTTTAATTTTGAACGACGATTTTGAAATATGTGTAAACGAAAAGACTAGAAAAAAGTGTACATAATTATATACAGTATTACGAATAAATTATTTGATGTTTGAATCGGAAGATTGAAAAATTACCTATAACATTAATATATTTGTAATTGCATCTCGTATAAAATTTGCTTACACCTGTAAGATATATTGTTGAAGTAATTTAAATTAATACAATAAAATATCTTTTATCAAATCACTTGTCCAAATTGTACACTACATTCATTCGTATCATGCACACACGTTTTCATATACTGACATCATACAAATAAATATTTGTCTTAAATGTTGTTTCCAAATTAATTACATCATTCATAAAAAAAACACTTAGAATTACTGCAGCGGAATTGTTAACGTGAATAACAAATCAAGATGGTTTTTAATATTAATTTGTGCCTTTTAATTTCTACTCAATTTATCTTACTACGCAGATAATAATTATAAATAAAAGAGTAAGGTTGAGAGAAATTTGCACAGATATTTTTATACTGGTTTGGATCTTACCAATCCTACATCCAGTCGCTTATCTCAAACCGAGATAAATAGTTCACTAAGCACAAAACAATTACAAATTACAATCACAAAGAAACAATTTGTTAGAGTTTAGAAACCACCTTTCTTGATACCACAAGGATGAGCCTACACCTCCTTTGAATCTTCACAAAAGATGAGACACCTCCTCCGAATACTTCACGAAGGATGAAACACCTCCTCCGAATACTTCACGAAGGATGATCCTCTTCCACACACCTCCTTAGACGCACCAAGGATGAACCAGCTATTCCTCCGTCACCGTAGTAGCCATGTACCAGCACCACAGACAAGAGTTTCCTTAGCTGAGCAAGAGCACACACTTCTCAAAGAGTTCTGAGTGTTTTAGTACAAGGGAAGAGTTGCTGTTGATGGATAAAGAGGGTCTATTTATAGACTCAAGCAAAAACTCTTCATTCTTCGAAACTGACCATTTAACGCTTTTAATCGATTAATATTAGTGTTAATCGATTAAAATAAGTACAACAACTAGTTTTTCAAATCAGAAACCTCCAACGGCTAGTATTAATCGATTATTCTCAGGATTAATTCGATTAAAACTTGCTTTAATCGATTATTTCAAAGCTGATTGGGTTTTGGCTTCTGCAATGGTTTTAATCAATTATATCAGGGATTAATCGATTAAAACGGGGAAGTTTTGATTCTAAACAACAAATACAAAATATAAAGGTACAAGAATCAAAACCTACTACAAATCTAAGACTTATTTTCATAACAAAAATAAGTCTTCAAAGGATCTTCATGAATCTTGATAAATCTTGACTTGATTTGGGCATCATCAAAACCTTATCTTCATCATTTTGCTAACAAAAACTAATAATATAATTTTACTATTGCATTAAATTTTACACATAAGGTAAAGTTAATCATCACCTTTATTCAGATCAAGGGATGAGTTAAAAGTATGGATTATAACATAACCATCTTTCTATCGTGTCTGCTTCTCCAAATGACTAAATTTGTTTGATTTATTAAGGTTTTAAAATGAAAGTTATTCAGTAATTACTTGTTGTAAATTATAAAGACGACAACGGATGGAAGAAATATTTCATTTATAAATAAAGATATATATATATATATATATATATATTCATATATATCATCTAATTTTCTTATTCTTTTCTCTTTCTTTTCTTTCAATTTCGTTCTTAAATTAATTGTATGGATATGTACCAGAAAAAGAAACAGTCCAACCAAAATCAAAATGAAAATATTGTTATTAAATAGCTTCGATCCTTTGTACTTTATCATGATGAGTTAGAGAATAATAGTAATTTTTTTTAAAAGGAGTTATAAAATTGGTTTAGTTATAAAATTGAAAAGGAAGATAGAAGAGATGGAGAGTTTAACTTTCCTCATTTAAAATACTGTCAACTAATATTTACCAATAAAAAAAATGAAAGGTTAAAAGATTTTAGGGTTGAACTATTCTCAAACATAGATCTTCACCATTATTTAGAAAAATTTTATTAGAAAAAAATCGAAACTTATTAATTACTTTTAGTTTTTTATTTTTAAATTTCTTTCTTTACATCTCAGTAATTTGTATATGTATTAATTTCCTTTTGGATTTCAATTTTAAATATAAACCTACACTTCTGAAAAACTACTTTTATATTTATTTACTTGTTTTTTTTAATAAGTTATATTATATATTTGCTATGCTTTTAAAAAAATTAAGAAACGTTTTAAATATTCTATCTATGCTTAAAAATACTCATAAATATGTAAAGAAAGAAAGAAACGTTTCATTAATTTTGTTTTTTCTTAAAAAAATATCCGGTTTTTTAAAAAAAAATCTATACTCATGTTATTCCCAAATAAATTCGTAACTTGTAGAAAATAAATATTATGAATGGATACATATGAATGAATAAAGGATATTGGTATTTTTTTATGTATGCATGTTAATAAGTTGATTACGAGTATCATATTATCTATTCTCATAGATATTTATATCTGTTATTTTTTATATAAATATTTTTATAATTTTATTTAATTTTGTATGAGTTTGAGTTTATTGGGTCTTGGTTTGAAAGTTATTATAATAATATATTATTTCTTATTTGGACATTTTTATTTTTATTAAGTGTTTAAAACTCAGTTTTATGTATAGATTTTTTATATAAATTTTATTTATATTTTCATAATTATACAATATTTTATAATGTTATATTATTTTTATATATTTTTATACAATTTTACTTTTATAGATTTTTATGGTTAAAATATTTTGTTAAATTTTGTTAAATTTTTTTGTAAATATCTACTGTACCTACTAATATTAAATATTAAAAAAATATGCAAAGTATCAGCATATACTTACAATAAGAAAAAGGTTTAATCATTCTTATAGTCCCTATTTTTGGTGATTTTTTTCAATTAGGTCCCTCATTTTTTCTTTTTCTCAATTGGGTTCCTATTTCTGAAAAATTGAAGCAATTAGGTCACTATCGTTAGTTCCGTACTAACACCGTTAAAAAGGGTGACACGTGTCAGCTCGTGATTTTTTTGAATTTTGTAAATATATTTTTAATTATTTTTATTTTTATTTTTATTTTTTATTTTTTTTCTTTTAAAAATAAATTTTGCCACATGTCAAGTTGACATTGTGCCACGTAGCAATGACAGTGTAAGGTGGCACTGACAGTGCCACGTCTCACTGTCAAACCACGTGTCTTTGCGTTTGTTTCAATTTGGTCCTTGTATTTTTATTTTGTCTCAATTTAGTCCTAATTTTTTTAAAAATTTAAAAAAATTGTTCCTTCCCAAATAAAATACAGTATGTACATTTTCCAAATTTTTGTCTTTAAATTTGTTTCTGTTAAGCAAATTATTAGTAATGATGTATTTCAAATCGAAATATTTAACTCTAGAAACCTTTTATGAATATTTGAGGAAGTATTGAGACTATACTTGTGTAGCTTACCTTCACAAAAATATTTATTATTGAGATGTTAACTTTTATAGGTTACTTATTCATATTATTTAGGTTAAATGATTTTTTTACTACTATATAAATAAAAATGTGTCATATGTTAGTTTGTAATTTTTTTATTTTTCTAATAAAAAAATTAATTTGTATAAATTTCTTTGTAAAGATTTATATACAAATAAAATTTTGTTTGAACTTGGTGAGAAACAAAATTGTTTAGTTGTTAAAAAAAATAGGACTAAATTAAGATAAAATAATAATACAGGGACCAAATTGAGACAAATTGAAAATATATGGACCAAATTGAGACAAATCTAATGACACGTAGTCTGATAGTGACACGTGGCACTATCAGTGCCACCTCACATTGTCATTGCCACGTGGCTCAATGTCAACTTGACACGTGACAATTTTTTTTAAAAAATAAATAAAAAATAAAAATAAAAATAAAAATAATTAAAAATATATTTAAAAAATTCAAAAAAATTACAAGCTGACACGTGTCACCCTTTTTAACAGTGTTAGTACGGAACTAACGACAGTAACCTAATTGTTTCAACTTTTCAAAAATAGGGACCCAATTGAGAAAAAGAAGAAAAAATGAGGGACGTAATTGAAAAAAATCACCAAAAATAAGGACTACCAGAATTATTAAACCTAAGAAAAAATAACGAAAAACCACTATGCATTCTTGACATCCCTATATAGATTAACAACTTCATTATGTTTTAAAATGTGAAATATGTCATCTAAAGCAAACTTTTAGAAATTATTATATAGCATATCTTAAAAATTTAGACAATTAAAAATGATACGTAGTGAAATTTATCTTTACCTACCCTTTGTAATATAGGATAATGGTTGCATGTCTTCTTACTCTATGGAAAATGGATATTGGCTACGTGGCCTTCCATCCTCTCTATTTACAAGTCAAATTTTCTTTACTTTCCATTTTAAGTAATGCCTTCCATTGATACAAATATTGTGTGGGACTTTCATACGACACTCATCTCCAAATTTTCTTTACTTACCTTTACAATTAATGTATGTCACATAACCTACGTACATATCTATCACACCTACATATATATACCTACCTTTTCACATCTTCTTTTTGCTTAACACCATAGTTAATGATTTCTTCTTCAAACTCAACTTGATAAAACAATTATCATCACAAAATAATTTAATACTTTTAAACAACCTTTTAAAAAATATAGCGTTTATATCACGACTATTTCTTTTTAGGATTAGTTGTAATGATATAATACTCTAAAATAAATTCATTTTACACATGATATTAAAATCTTGATGAATTAATCGGTTATTTAAAGAATAATTGATGTTCAAAATGATACTAAAACTTTCAAAATAGTAACTTCCAATGTAGTTTATGGCTTATTAAAGAAAAAGCCATGTTCAATAAAATGAAAGGTTGAGCCCTAATTGAATTTTTCAATCCAGTTTAGACCGACTAAGGCGACTTTCGATCTATTGTTTAATTGTTTTTCGTTTTATATCCCAATCGTTGATAGTAAATGGATTCAAATTAATATTTCATTTTTAACAAAAACCAATATATGAACAATTAAAATTTCTCTATTAAAAAATAATATCACAATTATTACAATTAAACAATAATAACATATAATCGTCTAGGTAATTAGCTATTCTTATTATGCTATTTTAGATTTGTATATAAATGAACTTTGCATCTATATAAAGTAATATTTGTTGATCCATACAATTATCTTTTTGTTTATATTTTAATTTATTAAAATGTTTATTTATATATTACATTTATTAAATCTTTTACAAACTTTATTTTCAATTTTTTTTAATTTTATCTCTAAATCTCTTAAAATTAATAACACGACTTTCACTTTTAAATTTTTCAAAATTCATTCACTCTTTCTATCTCAAATCTATATTTAAAATTGATCAAATTTTATACTAGAATAAAAAGTCTAAAAGATAAAAATTGTGAAAGATTAAGTTAATGGAAAGAAATTAAAATTAATATGTTTTCTATTTTCACGTTTACCCCCAAAACCTTCAGCAACTAATTACTATTTCACAGAAATATTTTATATATATATATATATATATATATATATATATATATATATATATATATATATAAAACAGTAAGTCATTTCATATATTCAGTTCTGGTTTCAATTAGACAGAATATCTTATAAATAAATAATATAGTTGACGTTTAAATATATTTTAATTTACGTTACGGACATGTTGCATCCTCAACCAAACTAGATGATATTTCTATAATTATTTTTTTCGTAAAGCTGTGTACAATTTGTAATGAAATTGAATTTTTGTGAAGAAGAAAAAATGTAAGGTAAATTTATGCAGTTTCTACAAACTTTAATGATCATTATGATCACGGTAGGAAAGAAGCTATTTCAACCCATTCCTAGCCTTAAATGTCATAAGAATAGTGTTTCTCTTTAAACTTGATACCATATGAGTAAGGTTTTTTTTTTTTTTTTCGTTTATTGGTGAAAGGTTATAAGCAAACGGTAAATTTTTGGTCCAAAGGGAAATGGATTAAAAAGCCTTTTTCTTCTTGCACTTCCTTTTATAGCTTTCAAAACGGGTAACTTGGCTCGACCCGGCCCGGTCCACCATGGGTTGGTCACTTAGTGAGCCAACCCAACCCGGTTCATTTATTAGTGAGCCAAAAAAATTTGAACCCGGCTCGACCCATCACGGGTTGGTGAGTAAATGGGTTGGCTCACTAGCCCATTTAATTAGAGTTTTTTTAAATAAAAAAATTATAAACTTTCTATATTCAAATTTAAACAAATTTCACTCCCAAAAAATGATGTTAAACTGAAGACAATTCAAAATAATAATAAAAAGTACAATATAATCCAAATTCATCCAAAAACAAACACAAAAAACCTGCTCCTTGAAGAATTTCAGTGAAAAAGTGAGAGTGACAGCACTGTAAATGAGAACAAGTTCCGTGAGAGTGATTTGTGAGAGTAGAGGTTAGTTTTTTTTTTTGTATACACAGTGAGTGAATAGAGTATTTTATTTTTTAAGGTTTCATAAATAAATTAATAAATTAAAAAAATAAAATTAGGTAGGTGGGTTGGCGGGCCAACCCGGCCCACCACGGGTTCAACCCGCATGAGCTAGGTTTAAATGAGCCAGGTTGAAATCTGACCCGCATAAAAAAAATTCAATTTTTTCAAACCCAACTCGGCCTGAACCCGTGGTGAGCCGGGTTGGCTCGCGGATTGTGACCCATTTTGACGGTTCTACTTTCTTTTATTACTAATTACACTCTTACATTAATATAAAAGTGCCAAATTATACTTTTCTATTTATATGGAACCATGGTTTTTCTCTTGCTACGTTAAAAGAGAAAGAGAACATGTAACATTCTAAAAATATAGTATTAAAATTATAAATGGAATAATCACACAATTAATTTAATACATCTGTCAACAAAAAGAAATATAAAGTTATTACAGTTATTAAACTAACCATAAATAAAACTTTATATACATACTAACTATAAAAAACTATATACAAGATAACTAACCAAAGCTACTAGACATCTACACCTCTCCATCTAATGCCTTTTTTAGAGAAACATCATTACCCTCTGTTCACACCCACCGGTTTATCATCACTAAAAAAAGAACCAAAGGAAATATACAAAACAAAAATCACAAACAAAATGATAAGCTAGTTACCAAGACCATTCATATAATAAATTAATATCACAAGCATCATACTAAAATTACATAGAACAATTAAATCAAATATCCTAAACATGTCAAGACTTAGACTAAACTATTCAGATTTAGAATAAGTGTCGAGCTACGTCGGTTGCGCACTTGCGGTGGCCTCTACTGTTTTGCAAAGTCATTTGCCAACGGGTTTCACCCTACCACACTCACAAGGTTAGTCTGTTCCACGACTTGGGTCATACTGGAAGCACCCAAGACTAACACCTCTTGTTACGCTCACCACATGTGTCAATCTTCTCTACTCGAGAATTAAAGACCATTAGAGTGTTAGAATAACTCCCAAGACTGAACTATTTGCATTCATACTAATGATAATTGAAACAACCAACCAAGAATTTCACCTTAGAAAATCTTTCCAACCATACTTCAAATATATACATAACCTCAAGAATAAACCATCGTGTAATACAATAGATACTTCTACACCATCCTCAAAGTCCTAGCATAGTTCAAAGTTACCAGAAACAAAGAAAGATATAATCAAAACATGTTCTGAACTGGTCGCTTAACGCCCAAGCTCGTTACACGAATACAAAAAATATGGATTTTGCTCGCTCAGTGACTACACTCGCTCATGTAAACATAGTTATACTCGTTCAACGACTACACTTGCTCAACAAGACTGCATAATTTTACAGGACAAAAACTGCAGAATTTACACCCTTCAACCACTCATGGCCTAGTCTATGCATCATTCCCAACTTCTAACACTCCTAGATTGAATTCTAAACTAGATTTGACTTAACCAAATGTATCGAAACCAACCTAAACTCGTTTTAAATAGTTTTACTACAAGATTCTAATCCAAAAATAACCAAAACCTCACTTTAGAGACCCAAATTAAACTACACCAATTCTAGCTCATATTTGAGCAACTTAGGGGTCTGAACAAGTCACAAACGACTTACCAACACCCTCTAAAATGACCATTTTGACACAAAACTTAAAATTCAAAATCTCAATAGTCCAAACTCCCAAAAACTAGTTCTAAACCAAGCTAAACTCCACCCATCAACTACCAAACAATCTTGCATCAGATTTCCCTTATTTCAAAACATCAAAACCAGTTTAAAATGACCAAATAACTTACCCGCAAACTTATGATTTTCCTTCCTAACTCTTATATCAAAATTCACATGTCGAAACCCCGTTATTTGAACTTAAAACCTTTTAAAATCATCACATGGACCCATACCAACTCAAGGTGCTAACAAATCTCAAATAACATATAACTAGATCTACAAATACCATATTTCTCCATCCAAACACTATCTCACCAAAATGCATATCAAAACCTTCACTTTTAAGCTGAAAACCCAAGAATTTGATCACTACTCACTCCAAACATTTTGAATTTAATTTCAAACCACAATACAATTTCATCATACATAATCATGACAGTATCAAACATCAAAATCACATCATTCCAGGTATACAAACATCAAAATCACATCATTCCAGGTATACAAACATCCTATTATCAAGTATCATTATCTCAACATAAAGAATACTATAACTACTATCATAATTACATTTAATTTGTCATGTTATATATATATATATATATATATATATATATATATATATATATATATATTTAATACCACAAACATAATCTAAAACAAAGTCTAGCTTCCCTTACCTTAGAAAGAACTTCCAACCATTGCTTCCATCACAAGGAAATCTAGAAAAACCTACAAATCACTAATTGGTGATTGGAATCAAACCTTAGAACCTCAAATTGACCAAGAATCAAAGAAGAAGTACTTTTGATACATGCAAAACAAAATTCTCTACATAAACCGAAAATAAAAAAAGGAAAAATAGTAGAAACTTGCTCTAAATAAAGAACTGATCAAGTAGAAGTGGAGATTATTCCGTCGTGATGTCCTTGGTACCTCTTGGTCGTTAAGAATTTAATCAACTTATTTTTAAATTTTATAATACTTGATTTCATTATTTTAAAAGACTTACCAACTCTAATATTTTATTTTCTAGGTTCTTACCGTACACATGAAAAAAAAATTTAAAAATTGCATTTCATATGTTCCAAAAGGCATATTTAAAATTACTCCGAAAGGTATTACATATATTTTTGAAAAGTTTTTTTGAGAAAAATTTATTTCTATTCTAAACATTCTAAAAATTTTATTGTGAAAAATTCATTATAGAAATCCTATTCTAAAAATCATGTCCTGAAATTCTAAAATATTTGTTATAAAATTTTAGAACAGATAATTTAAAAGTCATTTTTATAAAAAGTAAAATAGTTATTTATTTAAATTATGAGAGTACAGCTAAAAATAATGGGAGTGCAGAAAGGAAAGTAAGTAAAAATGTAAAAGGCCGAAAGTCAGTACAGTATACTGTGAGAACAAGCCCAAAAGAAACACCCGAAGCGAAAATCGCAACGGCTACGATATGGAGTGTGACTAATTTGTCAAGGATAGTTTGTTAGGTTTAGGAGGCACGGCTCAATGAAAACACCAAAATGATGGGATAACAATCTAAGAAAAAAATTAAAAAAAAAGTTGTGGAAATTATTTAATTAATTTGAATTTGAAAACCTATATTGAGCAATATTAAAAGTAATGAATTATCGTCAATACTAATATAATATTTTAAAATTATGTAATACGTTAGGTTTATACACACTTTCTTAACTTTTAAAAATAAATAATAAGACTGCAGTGATTGACATATCATATAGATTCTGATTGATAAAAAAGCTAAAACAGTTATTACGTTATTATAAAATAATGATATAATAATTAAATTAATTATAAAGTAAAAGAAAATGAAAGGCAGAATAATTGGTCCGATCCCAGCAAATATCAGATTTTGCAGGATGGCCCGCTGCCAAAAGTATGAAAACAGGACCAAACACGAAAACTGCGGTGGTTGTACGAGGAGATTTTGTATGGTGAAAGATAAGTTGGTTTTATTGGAAGAATAAAATAAGGAAGGTTTAAATGTTTTTTTTTTATCTTCATGAGGGTGAATTTCTGTTTAGTATCCAATTTTAAAAATATAAATATTTGATCTTTATGTTTTTAAATTTATATCAATTCAATCCTATCTGTTAAATTGGTACAAACGACCTTAACTTTTTTTCTCACTCCTATGCTCTTCTTGCCACATTTTTCTCTCACCATTAACTACCTGTCATCTTTTTCTTTCTTTTTCACCATTAACTTTTGGTCTTCCTGTCACTAAGTACCATAAATTGCACTTTTTCTTTTGTTTCATTCTCAATCATTTGTTCTTCATCCAACAATCTTAAATGTGGAAGAAGTGTTTGCAGTAAATACACAGAGAATTCAACATGCTCATCTTCTTTGGTTTTTGGTTTTTGGTTTTTGCTTCATTTCCTGCCACAAATGAAATGATAACATTTAAAATGCTTAACTAAGAAAATCACAAGAAAACCTTATCCTAAAATGGGAGACGTAACTTTAACAAGTACATCGGATCTCAAGCATGTTACGCAGTTGCAATTTCCTCGGCACACGGGACATGACTCAAAAATGCCATCCTCTTTCAAATGAGGATACCTAATGACACAAAAAATAATTCAAGGATTAACGGTTGGTCAAGTTATCATCATTCAAAACCAAAACTGCCAAATATTGCAATATTCCAGAAATTGATCTAAGAATCGCTTCTATCAGTTAAGACTTTTTCTACCTAACATAAGAAATGGTTGCAAATTAAAACACCTAGCATATAATTTGTAGAAATTCCCATAGAAAGTATTAAACATATGCGTAAACAACTGGGCATGTCATTCATGCATGGGCTTTCCATTTTAATTCTTTCCAGTAATTTGTTTAATCAATCTCTTACAACATAAACAATATGTCAATAACACTGACTTGGTAGGTGGCAAGAGATAAACCTCGTGTAGATCTTATCCAATATCATAACATTACAATTGATACAGAAAGAACAAATAAATATGCAAGAGAGAAGTCATACGAATATCGTATGCATGATACACAATATCTTCTCATATTACATTTTACGCACCTCACAGTCTTTCCTCTAACCTTTATCCGACATTGATGACAAAATAAGAATAGTTCTTTAATCAACTGAGAAAAAGATATAGAACACTAAATGTGAGTTAAAGTAAATAGGAAAGTTAAACTCAAATGAGCATACATATTTTTTTATTGAGTAATAAATAATGTCACCTTGCTGCATGTTAGGAACACCTTGTACCTTGCTATCTTTTGCCTCTATTATCTGTTTTCTCCTTCTTCAAAAGTATTTTATAGGAACCTATCCTTCACTTGTTCATTTTTTCTATCGGAATCCATGGTAACGTGACTCTCAGCAATGGAGGATATCAAGTGTTTACCAATGTGAAAAAATATATATCAAATGACAGGGATAAAAGTTGAACAAAACCCTTTTGTGAAAAGCCTGCATTTTTCTTCCGTTATCAGACATGGGAATAAACATGGTGTAATTATGATCTTATAGAAAGGATAATATGCATTTTTCTCCCGTTGTTAGATGATGTGATTATGATCTTACATGAGAGATGATAAATAAGGAGACTTTTCAAATCCAAATTTAAACAACTAATTAGTTGGAAAATTAATTAAGATTACAGTGGATATATGTTTATTTAGTGTAAAGATGATTTCCTGAACACAGTAGAAATCTCACTGTAAATTGTACGTTTACGAGAAAAACAAGAGTAATCTCAAGGATCTTGTTAATATGTTAGTTGGTTTTTCAATGAAAAAATGGATGGTTGGAAGAGCATAAGTTAACGGTGGAAGAAAGAGAAAAAGGTGCCACGTAATTAATGCTGAAAGAAATAGAAAAGAGAGAGAGAAAAAAAAAAGGTGACAGGAAGAGCAAAGGAAAGAGAACAAAAGTGCAACAACCTAAGCGTGAAGTTTGTTGGAGTTAATTCAGCAGTCTCTCTCAGTCTCTTCTTTAGGACCATTTACTTTAGTTTTCTGTTTTAAAAACTGTCATCCATGACAGTTTAGTCTGTTTTCTTCGTTTCTTTTTTTTTTTCATTCTTCACGTTGTATAAATACACACTCTGTGTGTGTCTTTCAATATAATGAGGTATTATTATATAGAGCTGTTCTCACTCTGGTTTTAATATTCAAGTCCTTTCTCTACACTCCAATAGTGGTATCATAGAGCATAGGTTACGAGACCGGGAACGGTGGTTATCTTGGGGCGGTGCGACTGACCAAGAAGTTTGTACGTGTTAAACGTTCTTGAAATCTCAATACTAGTCGTGATGGCTGACCTCTCAAGGTTGCAGTACCCAATACTCACAGATAAGAACTGGAGTTGTTGGAGTACCCAGATGCGGATTGTGTTCCGTGTGCAAAAGGTAAGCAATGTGGTTGAAGGAGAATTAACGGCATACTCTTGAAGCAAGGAGGAGCAGAAGAAATAATTCAGAGAAAAGGACGATAAAACGTTACTGTTAATACATCAATGTGTTGATGATACGCATTTTGAAAAGATTCAGAATGCAGAATCGGCTAGAGAAGCATGGAACATTCTTGTTCGGTGTCATTCTGGAGGGGAAAATGTCAAGAAAGTAAGGTTACAGACCTTGAGGAGAGAATACGAACACATGGAAATGGAAGAAAGTGATAAGGTGAGCGAATTCTTCAACCGTGTGTTAACTGTTGCGAACCAGATGAAGGCGTGTGGGGATAAAATTACAGATGCAATGATAATGGAGAAAATCTTGAGATCTCTGCCTGCTACATTCAATCATATTGTTGTAACCATTGAAGCAACCAAAGACATGGAGAAACTCAGGATTGAAGAGTTGCAGAGTGCATTTGAAGCCCATGAGATGCGACGGAATGGAAGAAAGAAACATGATGATCAAGCCTTAAGAACCCAACATGTTTCTGCCGAAGGAAATAAGAAATCCAGCAGATGGAAAGGCAAGAATAGAGATCAGAAAAAGTGGAAGAAAGAAAACGAAGATCAAGGAGGGAAAAATGGTTCTACTGGGAAGAAGAATGTTACAAGAAGACAATACACCAAAGAAGAGAAAAAGAACATGGAATGTTTCGTGTGTCATAAGAAAGGACATCTTTCTTACGAATGTTGGTTCAATAAGGATGCACAGAACAAGAACGGGAAGAATAAAGAGGCTCATATTATGGAAGAAGAACTCGAATCTGAATTTGAACCTGTAATTCTCATGGTTGCCACCAACACAGAAGGTCATGAATCTGCAACGAATATATGGTACGTAGACTCGGGCTGCTCAAATCACATGACTTACAACAAAAGCTGGATGTCGAACCTGGATGAATCAAAGAAAAGCAAGGTAAGGGTTGAAGATAACAGTACATTGAGAGTCGAAGGAATTGGAAATATAAAGATCTAAAGGAAAGATGGGATGCATGCTACTCTAGAAAATGTTCTTCTTGTTCCAGAAATGAAATGTAATCTTCTAAGCGTTGGTCAACTAACAGAGAATGGATACACGGTCATTATGGGAAACAATGCACAGATGAAGGTATATGACCAAGGTAAGAATTTAATTTTGAAATGTAAAAGATCTGCAAATCGAACTTTTCAGGTATGTCTAGAGGTGATCGAGGGCCTGCAATGCTTAACTTCTATTAATGAAGACGAGAGTTGGAGATGGCACCTGAGACTTGGTCATCTAAACTACAGAGATCTACAGCTTTAAGCAGCAAGAAGTTAGTATCTGGGCTACCTGTCATCTCTCAATCACAGAAAGGTTGTGAATCTTGCCTCATAGGAAAACAAACCAGAAGATCATTTCACTCTCAACTGGAATTGAGGTCAAAAGAACGTTTAGAAGTTGTACATTCTGATGTATGCGGACCAGTTAAACCACCAACAATTGCTGGAAACAGGTATTTCGTGAGTTTTGTTGATGAATTCAGTCGGATGACCTGGGTTTACCTCATCAGACAGAAAAGCGAAGTGCTTGAAATATTCAAAGGCTTCAAGAAACATACAGAAAAGGAGATTGAAAGGCAGATTAAGCTGCTAAGAACGGATGGCGGTGGAGAATACACGTCAAGAGAATTTGAAGCTTTCTGCCAAGACAATGGAATAACACACGAGATAACAGCTGCCTACACACCAGAACACCATGACTTAGCAGAGAGACGCAATCACACCATCATGAACATGACCCTATGCATGCTTAAAGAAAAGAGTGTCACTCGTGAATTATGGGGAGAGGCTGTTGCGACATCTGTCTATGTCTTAAACAGATGTCCAACCAAGCACTTACCACGAAGTGTGCCACATGCAATCTGGACATGTAAGTCTCCTTCTGTCAAACATTTAAAAATCTTTGGTTCACTCGTTTTTTGTCATATAGCAGATCAAAAGAGAGTAAAGCTGGACGATAAGGGTGAGGCAATGGTATTTGTGGGATACCATTCCACAGGCGCTTACAGGCTCTACGACCCAAATAGAAGGAAAATAACAATTAGCACAGACGTGGTTGTTCTTGAAAATGAAAGCTGGGACTGGAAACTCAACCAAACCAGCATGAAGAAATCAAGCAAAATGATGTATATTCCAGTAACAAATGATGGAGAAGAAAAGGACAACATAGATGAGCCCATGCAAACGATAAGCAACAATGGAACCACAAAGGTAGCAGACGGCGAATCCAGACCAAGGAGAGCTGTGGTCCGACCTTCACGACTTACAGACTATGAAGTTTATTCAGACGCTAGAATTGATGAAGAAGGAGACATAATACATTTGGCCTTAATTGCTGGGAGTGAACTTATTAATGTTGATGAAGCCTTAATAAAGCCAGTGTGGGGAACTGCAATGGCTGAAGAATTAAAGTCCATCGAGAAAAACAAGACTTGGAAACTTGTAGACTTGCCACGAGGTAAACAAAGTATTGGTGTCAAATGGATCTTTAAGACAAAGGTAAATCCGGACGACTCTGTGTTGAAGCACAAAGCAAGGCTTGTGGCAAAGGGCTTCCTGCAGAGAGAAGGAGTTGACTTTACTGAAGCCTTCGCACCAGTGGCAAGGTTAGAAACAATTCGTATAGTGGTTGCAATAGCATGTGCTAACAAATGGACTCTATATGCCCTTGATGTAAAATCGACTTTTTTACATGGCATGTTTGAGGAGGAAGTATATATTAAACAACCTCCAGGCTTTATCAAGGAAGGAAGAGAGCATCAAGTGTATAGACTCGACAGAGCTCTCTACGGGCTGAAACAAGCACCGCGTGCATGGAACAAAAGAATTGATGCCTTCTTCACCAGCAAAGGTTTTGAAATATGCACGGTGGAACACGACCTCTATGTGAAAGCAAGCAGCAACAACAATGTTTTAATTGTGTGTCTATATGTTGATGACCTGCTTGTGACTGGTTCAAGTCAGGAGGAGATAGAAGAATTCAAAGACCTAATGAATACCGAGTTCGATATGACTGATCTTGGAGAGCTCGGTTACTTCTTAGGAATGGAATTCTTGAATACCCCTGCAGGAATGATTATGCATCAAAGGAAGTATGTGCAAGATGTTCTGCAGAAATTCATGATGGACCAGTGCAATATTGTAGAAACTCCACTTGAAGTCAGTAAGAAACTGAGAGCTAATGAAGAGGAAGAAAGCGTAGATGGAACAACATACAAGCAGCTTGTCGGATCTTTAAGATTTCTGTGCAATAGTCGACCAGATATAATATTTGGAGTTGGCTTATTAAGTCGTTTCATTAGTAATCCTAAGAAAAGCCATATGATTGTTGCAAAACGGATGCTCAGATATATAAAAGGAACCAAAGACTTTGGTATTCTATTTCCACGAGGACAGAAGCAAGGAGAACTGAAATTGGTTGGCTACTCAGATGCGGATTTTGGAGGTGATGGAGATGACAGGAAGAGTACATCCGGAAGCATATTCTTCATTCATGATGCACCTGTGTCATGGAGTTCCAAAAAGCAGAATATAATAGCTTTATCAAGTTGAGTCAGAGTATGTTGTTGGATGTCAAGCAGTGTGTCAGGGTGTGTGGCTGAGTGAGGTTCTGAGACATTTGAAGGTAAATACCACGAACTGTGTTGAGCTAAGAATGGACAACACATCTGCTATTAGCCTTGCCAAGAATCCAATCAGTCATGGACGAAGTAAGCATATAGACATTAAGTATCATTTCTTACGTGACATGGTCAACAAAGGAAAGGTAGACCTGAAATACTGCAGAACCGAGCTTCAATTCGTAGATATATTTACAAAGTCACTCAGTGAGAAAAGATTCAAGTTTCTCAGGTCAAATATTGGTGTGTAGTCTCTAAAGACACTGAATTAAGGGGGTGTGTTGGAGTTAATTCAGCAGTCTCTCTCAGTCTCTTCTTTAGGACCATTTACTTTAGTTTTCTGTTTTAAAAACTGTCATCCATGACAGTTTAGTCTGTTTTCTTCGTTTCTTTTTTTTTTTTCATTCTTCATGTTGTATAAATACACACTCTGTGAGTGTCTTTCAATATAATGAGGTATTATTCAGTATAGAGCTGTTCTCACTCTGGTTTTAATATTCAAGTCCTTTCTCTGCACTCTAATAAAGTTAACACCGTTTCTACCAACTTAACGGATAAGACTGAATTGATACAAATATAAAAACATAGGAACCAAATGTCTACATTTTAAAACTGAGTACTAAAGAGAAATTCACCTCTAAACATGGAGACGAAAAAAACATTTAAACCAATAAGGAAATAAAAAGCAAATCACGTTGCCACCATTTCATACAGTTTTTCTCCCCCAACTATGACTCACGTGCTCTTTATCCATAATTGCAAATTAGAAAGTCCATTAATTTTGTTTTGGTGAACTTAAAAAATAATCACGTACTAAACTCTGCTCACTCCCAGCTTATAACGAAATTGTTTTCTCTACCATAAATGCATCGGATTGAAACCCAAAATTCTCATGACCTTACAGAACTGAGGCTTGTATTCAGACCACCAACGTAGATACAAAAATCATTTATGTATATTAGGTTGGTAAGATAATAAATGCAAGAAGGAAATAGAAAAGGAACAACACAGAAAAGGAAATATAAAGTAACGCACGATTGTGACCCACCTTTGTAACGAGATGTAGAATTGTATGTTTTTTTTTCTCTTACTTTAATGCTGTTTTAGCTTCGAATTTTAAATATAATTTTTATTTAACTTTCTAATATGCTTAATTAATGTATTATCAAGAAATCATTTTATTAATTAAAGTTATGTAAGATTGAAAGTTTGACAAAAAAAATGTGAATTTTTTAAAATCTAGAGAGTAGTAAAAGAAATTAATATAGAAGTTGGGAAAAGAAGTTAATTTGAGGTGATGTAATTAAAAAGAAAAGGTGAGTTTGAAGATTGTGTTGAAATAGAATGTTGAAAAATAATGCAAATTTTGGGTCCCGCCGTTGTTACGTTCACATTGTAAATGTAGAAATATGGGAGAATTGAATTCAACTTATTCGTCAAACAAAAATCAGTCATAATGATAACTCATTTTCTACAGGACAGGTTAATGGACCAGGTCGAGTTCGTTACTTTTCTTTCCAATTTTTTTTTAATTATATATATATATATATATATTAAAAACATATTTAATTATAAAATATTTTCTAAATTTTTAATTGATTAGTTACTATTTTTAATTAGATAAATTAAAATAATTATTAATAACCCTATTATAACAAATAATTAAAATTTAATTTATAAGGGTTAATGATTTAAATTATAATACTATTATATATTTATACTTTTAAAAAATATAATAAAAAAACTAATCTATTCAATTATCTTTTATTTGAAAGAATTAACGTTGTGTTCACTTGAATAGAAAGTACTGTTCATGAGTATTTGAGAGCGAATTGAGATGAAATCTGTGTTCATTTTAAAGAAAATGCGACTATTGGTATGTAGAGAATTGCGGGATGGAGAACTTTTCTATCACTTGATGATGTGGTGAGATTTGGAGGGATGGAGGGCATAAAGTCTTAATTGTCCTTTGATTATTCTATAATTCCATCTCCAATTGATTTAAACACACATATAGATTCGATTCCAGGTTATATTCGATTCCATTTATGTGCATAATAAAAGTAATGGGTGTATTTGGTTTGTTGGCGTTGGAGCATAGAAAGAATGAATGTTGTGTATGAATGAACCAAAAAACAAGAGTACCTGGGGAATGGAAATTTCCAATTACATATTGTAGAGAGACTAAGACGTGAGTTGCTATATGTAGCTCTTCCCTCATAACACATGGACCTGGTTTTTTATCGTGTTGATAGCATATTATTATTACATTCTTATTACTGTAAATAGAGTAGTAATATTATTACATTATTAGTATTTTAATTATTATAAGAATTAAATAATGATGTAAGAAATACAAAGTTAACAAAGTATAATTAAAATTTTACTTTAATACGCTGTCTTATAAAAATAATTATTTTAATTTTTTTTACAATTCTTCTCTCGTGATTAAAAGTAATTATTTTAATTTATTAAATTACAATTTTTTTACATTTTAAAAATTAATTTTAATAATTAATGTTAATTTTTATTTTTTATAAACATTTTTACAATTAAATACAACATTAAAATTTATCATTTTATATAACTTTAATAATTAGAGGTATTTTGGTAATTTTTAATTTCTACCAATTAAACAATTTTTTTTTATCTTTCACATCAATCAAATTCTACACTAATTCTTACAAACCTTACTTCCAAATTTACACTGACTTACCTCTAAACTACTCGAATAAACAACAAAAAAATTTAATCTCAAATCCATTTAATCACTCTCCCCCAATCATCTCCTCCAAACACCCTCTGTTCAACACACCCCAAAAAATCAGGTTATACTAACTCGTATGTTCACCAAATTAACGGAACAAATAAGAACCAAAACAAGCTGACACATTGAAATCTTCAACCTAATCTTCATTTTTAATATGAAATGACAAACTGGCTTATCGAATTCAGTGTGTTTCATCGCTCTAACTAAAGTTAAATTTATGATATATGATGTACCAAACGAAAATATGCAACCACTAATCAATCAAGTCTAATGAACAAAGTGAAATAGAAAATTTGGCCTTTCTCATTTTAATCTTTACTTTTTAAAATATTAATTTTAAAATTAAATATAATTTTTATTAAAATATTATAAAATTTATGTTCTATCTTTAAATTAATTAACAAATATTTTATTAAAATATTTTTGAATAAGTAATATCATAAAACTATATTCTATTTTATTATAAAACTTATTTTATCACATCAAAGATATTTTACATAACATTTAAAAAATATAAAGATGAAACATACCAACACACATGAAAAATAGATATTTTCAGTCTCATTATGTCTCATTATAAAGAATAAGATATTAAAAGGTTATAAGGGTTAAATATGTTTTTGGTCCCTTAATTTTCAGTAAAAATTGGAATTAATCCCTCTTCAAAACTTTGGTCTAATTTAGTCCCCCAACTTAAAAAACGTATGAATTCAGTCATTTTAACTAAATCTTGTTAGATTTATTTGATGTTTCAAGCACGTTTCATGATAGTATTTGGGTTGTTTACACTGTTTGACACATTTTTGCTTCAACATTAATTGAGAAACGTCTTTGAAACATCAAATACAATTAACAAAATTTGGTTAAAAGGACTAAAGTCATATATTTATAAAGTTGGAGGACTAAATTAAGCCAAAGTTTTGAAGAGAGACTAATTTCAATTTTCACTGAAAGTTAAGGGAACAAAAACATATTTAACCCAAGTTATAATGATATTTGTGTAAATATTAGTAATTTTTTTAAGATGCACCACTTATGGTTTGCCATAAAAAGTTTTATTTATGTTGGTACGTTCATGTAAATTTACGTCAAGTCTTATAAGTTTTGAAATAAATGAGTCTTTTTATATATGATAAAAAGATTTGACACAAGGAATTTTTAAAATGTTACCTATAATCTTTCTTCCTTATTTTTTCTTGTTCGAAAATCTATAGTAATAGTTTATCTTGACCAATTATTTTTTTAGAGGGAGGCGGCAAAATAAATGTACTCAAACTTTATATATTTATTTATTATCACTGGTAAAAAAAAATACATAATTTTAATATAATGAACTATATAAAAAAACATATATATTTAGAAGATTGTTGCTCTTCATTCATTGAGATACTTAAACTCATCAATAATTAAATGAGAATTAAAATTTTCAGTTTTATTTTTCAATGTAAATAATCATATTGTTAACAATAAATTCATTATCATTTTACTTTACAATTTTGTTTTGATAATCTTCATTGTAGAAAATTATCTCTCTATAGTAGTTGCATAAAGATGAAGAGTTGAAATAAGACGAATTAAACAATCAATCAAGTATAATATCCTTCATTTTCTTGTTCTTGTCAAAGATTGACATAATTTAAGTATGGTTAATAGCTTCTTCAAATCTAGATGTTAAAGATTAACCTTTTTTCTTAAGGCTTAATACCTCTGTTGGTCCTCGTATTTGTGTGCAAATCTCAGTTCGGTCCTCAAGTTTTGAACTGTCTCAATTGGGTCATAATTTTTGTAAATGCACACATTTTACTCCAATCGTTAACTGATCTCAAACGGTGTTAAGTTTAGCTGACGTGGTATGCTGACGTGTTGGCTTAATCCCTTCTTGGTCCTCGTATTTGTGTGAAAATCTCAGTTCGGTCCTCAAGTTTTGAACTGTCTCAATTGGGTCATAATTTTTGTAAAAATGCACACATTTTACCCCAATCGTTAACTGATCTCAAACGACGTTAAATTTAGCTGACGTGGTAGCCAGAGGACATGCTGACGTGTATTATTTAATTATATGAATTATTTTTTAAAACAAGCAGTGTTTCACGTGGCACAATGTTTATTATTTAGTTTATTTGAATTAGGGATTGTATTCATCTCTCTGAGAATTAGGGATTTTACACAAATTATCTCGTCGGCTCAAAAAATAAAGTCACCGGAAAACTCGCGTAACCAGTGCAATCAGTCTCACAACCTTTTCTGCAAATGAACCAACTTGGTAACCTATAGGTTCATCACCAGCCTTTAAGCTATTTATTTCACTGATAGCAGAAGATAACTGTTGCACAGTGAGATCAGTTAGCGATTGGGGTAAAATGTGTGCATTTTTACAAAAAGTATGACCCAATTGAGACAATTCAAAACTTGAGGACCAAACTGAGATTTTCACACAAATACGAGGACCAAGAAGGGATTAAGCCAACACGTCAGCATACCACGTCAGCTAAACTTAACGCTGTTTGAGATCAGTTAACGGTTGGGGTAAAATGTGTGCATTTTTACAAAAATTATGACCCAATTGAGACAGTTCAAAACTTGAAGACCGAACTGAGATTTTCACACAAATACGAGGACCAATGAAGGTATTAAGCCTTTTCTTAATCTAAAACATTATTTAATAAACACATATGATATAAGACGACCATTTGGCTTTAAACTAAATAGATAACATGTCAAACAATAAGCTCCATCATTAGTCATGGAATACTCTAGTCAAGAAAGAAACATTTTAAACCAATTAGATTGAAATATCCTTGGATATTTCTCCTTGGAAAAAATAATTTTGAACTTGTATTTGATATGAATCCATTTTAAACAAGCTTTTCAAATTTCATCTCTTTGATCAATTGGATATTCCTATATTTGATACGTTTTCCTAAATCATGTTCCAAATATTTAATACGAAACTCCTCACTTGTAATTCTGTCAACCTCCTCTAATTGAACAATTGAATCATTAATATCATGATTCAGAATGTGTGAAGAAATTGAGTATGTGTATGTCTTGTTTTCATATTCATGGCCAACTTTTCTTTTATCACTTTTAAAAGATAATCTATTTTTTTATTCTTCATCAAAATATATATATATATATATATATATATATATATATATATATATATATATATATATATATATATAAATTCAAGGCTATAAAATAATTGATCATAATAAAAAATTGAGACACGTAAATACTAAAAGAAAAACATATGATAATCAAGTTACAGTAAAAAGTTGATAATGAAAAAACACATAATGCAATATTTTTTCTTCTATATTCGGAAAAAATAAATATACAAAGGCTCATGAGATACAAAGTAATGTTAATTATTAAATTAATATTTTACTATCAAGTGAGACAAGAAAGAGTGATCCTTTTGTCTTCAAAAATGGAAGAGAAGAAATGAAAAATGAGAGTAGAAATAATGAATATTTTTCTCTTCATAAACAAAAGAAAATAAGTGAAAGTGGGAGTCGAGAACAATACGGAAAAAACTAAAAAATACAATGAGAGAAAAATTAAAAAGTATCTTAAATAATTTTACTCTTTATTATATTTGATTTTGTGATTTATTATTTATTAACATTGAATGTTGCGCTTTATAAAAGAAATAAAAAGATATTTAACTTAATTTTCATCAATTCTCAATATACTACATATAATTTTAAAAAATTTAAAATTTTTGGCTACATAAAATTTAAACAAATTTCAAAATTTATGGGAGGCGATGACACTCCCGCCCCTCTACACATCTATCGATGCATATGTAAAAGAAATTTGTTATGGTAGTGCAAATCAAGTATTACAAGTATTCTCTTCTCATCCAAACATTAATCATATATTTACCAAATTAGATACTATTATAATTTAATAGTTTCTGTAACCTTAGCATCATAATTCGCACACCACAAGTCGTCCACACAACTCACCTACATAGGTAGTGGTGGAGCTTCTTCAAGCTCTAGGACTTTGGCTCCCTCAATTTTTTTTTATACAAAGAAAATTAATATATGAGTAAAGAAATTTTTTTAAAATTTTATCTATTTGAAAATTAATTTAAACTATTCAATTCCTTACTTTCTTTAAAATAGAAACAATTAGATAAACATTTGTGGCGGCATGTGGTCCTCCGTATTTGAACAATTATTTTTAATCTTATTTTTTTTAAAAATAATAGGTATATTGATTTAAAAGTGATAAAAGAGAAACTATTCATGAAAATGAAAATAACTTATTATGATAATTTAAATTTTGACACATTTAAATTTTTAACTTAAAACAATACAAAAATTTTCTTTTTATGATCATTTTATGTGGTAGTATGTGTCTGTAAAAATAATAAAAAAGAGGTTTAAATCTTTGGTTGGTCCTCCTTTTTGTATGGTAATTTCAATTGGGTCCTCATTTTTGTAACTGTCTCAATTGAGCCACTTTTTTTTGTAAAAATGAATCAATTTACCCTAACCGTTAAGTTCTCTCAAACGGCGTTAAAATTGGCTAATGTGGTACACACTGATATATACATCTTATTTAATTGTTCATATTAGATATTTATTTAGATTAGGAAATTTTTAACGAGCAGGAAGGAGCATTGGATGACCAGGTTGGAAAGCTCAAGGTCGGAAAATAAGAACATAGCACCTAAAAGAGAATTCCCAATCAAGATCAGAAACCCCGATTTGCAAGAACAAATTGCAAAACCCTAACCCCCAATTCGTGAGACCAAAACCTGCAACGATGAATCAAGCACCACTAACAAGAAGCCAAACCCAAAACGCGAGCATCAGAAATCCAAATTCCCTAATTCGAAACCCTAGCTCCGAAATTACAAGATCAAATCGCAAGAAACCCCGAAACGTAACGCACCACCACAAGCTCCGTCACCGCGAAGACGCTGAGAAACGAAGGCCACCACGCCACGAGATGCAAGCCTCGATCTTCTCCTCCATAACCCCGCCATCAAACAGGAACGCTCATCGCGGAGACGTCGGAGGACAGGACCCTAACATCACGGAGATAGAATCGCGCCTAGGCCGACAACGCCTCCCCTCCCTGCGTGAACTGAACCAGAACTGAGAACAGGAAGAGGAAGGGAGCCTCCCTCATTGCGTCGCGAACTAGAACTGAGATAAGGAGAGTTCCCTACAACGTCGAATCAAAAATAGATAAGAGGGAGAAGTATAACATCTCCTTGAGCGACGAAGAGCCCACCCAAACACCCAACGCAGCACCGTCATCCCCTTCGTGCGTTTAGGTGTGGCGAGAGCTCGAATAAGGAAGAGAAAGAGGAAGGAAACCCTCACGAGAAGATTTATGAACTGAGAGAAAGAGAAAGAGATTGTAAAAAGCTAGAAGAGGAAAATCCCAACACCAGCATCAACACCACCAGCAAGGGTCTTGATGCTTAATGCAATATAAAGATTGACAATCTCCTTGTGAAATTTACCTCTTGCTTTTGGAAGCTAGTAATTGATTCAAAATTGTTTGTGCTAGCTGAGAATTTAGTTTTCAATTGGGTATGTGGATGTTTTAATGTTTGTATTTGTTTTCTGCAATTGAGGCTAGATATATGTTTCCTTTAATGTTTGTATTTTTTTTTCTGTAATTGAGGCTAGATACACGTTTCCTTTAAGCTATGATAGTTCATCTCCACAGAACCACCATCTCATCACTAAGCACCAACACCGTCTAAATCGGCCATGAAAGCTCCATGACCAGGGGCCGGCGACGAGGTCCATGGGAGAGTGAGCCGAGGAGTGGGTGGTGGAGTCTGACTAGATCTGGAAACAATTTCTTTGGTTCAAATCAATTTTGCCACGTCAAAAACTCTTAATTTAAAAAAAAAATCCACATAATAAAACACTTTTACAATAACGTGCACCATGTCAACACTAACTAACGTCGACTGAGAGCACTTAACAGTTAGGGTTAAATTGACTCATTTTTACAAAAAATATGACCCAATTGAGACAATTGCAAAAATAAGGACTCAATTGAGATTACCATACAAAAGTGAGGACCAACCAAAGGTTTAAACCTAGAAAAAATATGGGTTAAATATGCTTTTTATCCCTTAAGTATCACTAATTTTTGGTTTTAGTCCCTACTCAAAACATTGATGGCATTTAGTCCTTATAGTATTAAAACATGTAAAAATAATCCTTAAAAATGGACGACGTCAACTTTTAGTTAACGGCAAAGCCACGTCTTCTCCAGCTTTACTTCTCTATTTGCCAGATCACCAACACACGAACCCAATCGGTGGTGCTGCCCGCGATACGGGTCGTCACCGCATGGACGTTGCCGCCTCAGCCACCACACTGCTGTTTACGGTGTTGTCGGAAGACGTGTCATTGCCGTTACCAAAAATTGACGCCGTCCATTTTTAAGGACTATTTTTACATGTTTCAATATTACGAGGATTAAATGCTATCAATGTTTTGAGTAGAGACTAAAACAAAAAATCAATAATACTTAAGGGACATATTTAACCTAAAAAATATTCATGTTGTGCATCCACTGAAGTGTTACGTCACCCAGCATGACGTGCGTTACACGTGACTTGCGTTACACGTGACTTGCGTAAGTATGTCCATGGTGTTCATGCAATAATCTAACCTTAAACAAACCCAGACATAACGTACATTGTGTCGCTTCATGTTTGGCAACGTGCTATGATCCTGCTCACTCTTTATTATTTTTTATGGAAAGCAGACGCTAATTGGTTACCAAAATAATATTACGCTCTAATTTTAATTAGATATAGAAGTAAGCAAATTTTAATACAATCCATGCATGCATTGTAACTGCTATTTATTTAAATTATGCATTCTTAATTATGATCAGAAGTGTCTTAACTATTAACTAAAAGGTTAACCAAATTAAATCCTACTAAATACTATAAACTTTCAAGGTTGAATAAATACATTAAATTAAAAGAAGAAAGAGTGTGACCGGATTTTAATTTAATTAAATTTAATTTTAATTATTTAGATTGAGATAAGGTATTTTAAAATAAAATTCATACAACTACTAAAAACATTAAATTTACCTACTGTAAATTTGATACAGATTTAGATATGTAGGTAAACTAGATATTTAAAAATATTATAACCAAATACTAAAATTTGACAATAGAAAATAATATATATATATATATATATATATATATATATATATATATATATATATATAATTGTATCGTTAAAACATGTTATAATTTATTTATATGAATATAATTCAGTATTTGATATTTTACTTTTAAAATTGAAACAAATAATAACTTTATTATTTAGGAAGTAAAATATAAAATATAAGAAGTTACAACTCATTTCACTAAATAATTTTTCTAACAATTATTTTAATCAGATATTCAAAATTATTCATTCAAAATAATACTTAAAGTTATATTGGTCAACACTAATAAAAATTCTTTTGTTATTATTAAATTACACATAAAATGATGTATAAAAGGATAACTGAAAAGTATAAGAAATATATCAAAAACACATTAGAAATGTAACATTATTTTAATTAAAATGTCAATATACAATTCTAAAAAACATTAATATAACTTTAAACCACATAAGATATGAGGATAAAAAAGTTTCGATATATTATCATATAATAAAACAATATATATAATAATTTTATAAATACATATATAAAAATATAAAAAAGTAATTAGAAAATTTTAAAGTTATTTTGATGTACCTATTACTTTTAGATATCTCAAAAATAGTACTTAGAATTATTTTTAATCAAATTTTTTATTATAATATATAAAATTAAATTCTATTGTTAATTTTTATTAAAATTATTTTTTATTCTATACATACCATCAACTAAAGTATATTATTATCAAATTAAAATAATATTAATATTAATAATATAATAAATGTAATTCAAATAATTTTTAATTTAATAAATTAATAGGAAAAAGCGTGTGTAGGGAGAGTCTAAAACTTCAAGAATATCAAAACTGGAGCATATATATGGAGTGATAGTTGTTACTATGGTA
Source organism: Vigna mungo (assembly GCA_036885675.1). Taxonomy (NCBI): domain Eukaryota; kingdom Viridiplantae; phylum Streptophyta; class Magnoliopsida; order Fabales; family Fabaceae; genus Vigna; species Vigna mungo. Next base: position 33,996,485 of record CP144699.1, read on the forward strand.
CTGCCACTGTCCCAATAATGAATAAAAAATCAAATATGGTGGCATCTGCATCGTTCCCACTACAATAGTTGACGTCAAATTCAACGAGTAAAAGTGGTCATGCGTTTTTACTTTTTAAGTTTGAAAGTGCTTAATATATAGAAATCCTTTTAAATGTAATATTATTTTAACAAATACTGAAACAAAATCAACTATTAGTATATATATTATATTATATTTATATGCTCATAAGAATATAAATGGATGTAATAGCTTTCTGACAGAACTTGGATTTTTAAATCTCAAAATATAAGATAATATAAGTGGAATTTTATCCATTCCTGCCATATTTAAAAATGCTTTCTATAGAAATAGGAGAAGAGATATAATTCTGGTGTTAAACTTTTTTTTTTTCTTGGTTTGTTGGAAGTTTTACTTCCACTAGAAATAATGTCAATTCGTAATATATAAATAAATGTAAACTTTATCTTACAAATCGTGTAAGATTGAATTAGATTTAAAATCTATTTTCAAGATATTTTTTAAACTAGAGATACCAACTTCGATTTAATTTAAAATTTCATAATAATTAATGTAAAATTGAAAATTGAATTGAAGTTGTCGTGCAATGACTTTTGTAATAGAAGAAATGATGATGACAATACTAGTAATGTTATAAATTATGGAAGTAATAATTGATAAGTACAAGGAAAAGAATGTTGACTGTGATATTAGTGACATAACAATAAATCATATAATTTTTATGCATAATCATTACATCACATACATTAAGTAACATACAATAATTATATATCTTTTGGAGAAAAACTTGACAATAATATCTAAAATCAAAAGCTTAACACTTATGACTCACATGTAATGAGTTAATATTTTAATTTTTTTATTAGTAATTATTAGTTGTTAATATTTTTGTTAGTGGAAGACTTGAATCGATAACTTCTTTCATGTTCTTTTTCGATATTTTAACCAAATTTTATATTTCCAAATATTAGTGAAAGAAAATTAAACTCACAACGTCTAAAATTGAATTCACTACTGTTAACTTAACTTGAATTTGGTATTTATGACATGCCTCAAAAATATCTCCATTAACTTCTCAACACGTTAATTATACTACTAGGACTAGTGGAATCTAAGATCTTATTAAAAGATAATTCACCATACTAAATATTTAAAAGATAAAAAATAATATATTGCATTGTATACATACAAGTCATTAGATGCATCTGATAGCATATAAAACACTCTATATCACCTGTAAATACTTCGTTCTTGTTATCTATTTAAAAATGACTAAGTCTAATAAATTTATTGATTTTTAAAAGAAATACTTATGTCTTTGACGTTATGATTTGTGATTTGTTGCAAAATTATTAAAATAAAAGATTTTAAAAAAATTAAAAGAGACAACCATGTATGTTGTTTGGTAGAAAAGAAATAGAAGGAGTGGAAATGAGTGAATAAAAAAAAGAAGAAAAAGAGAAATAGGGTGAAAATGATTATTCAGTGAAGCAGAAAAAAGATTAAAATTTAAGATTATTTAATTTAAAATAAACCTTTTATTTTATTATATTATTTATTTTTACTAATACATTTTATTATCGTCCATATTCTTAACTTTTATAAAAAAAATATTAGGTTAATTAATGTAGGGAAAAGGGTTTAGAGAAAAATTTATCCAATTAATTATATTCTTCATATAATATGTCAAGATTAAGGTGTATAAATTGAATTAAATGAGCAGTTGGAATCAGTTAAACTGAATTAAACTAAATTAAACTGTATTTATCCCTGAAAGGACTAAATTAAAAAATTTCTTCAAATAACTTTTAAGTTGTTTGAATTATTTTTATTATTACTCATTTTATTATAAATCTTAATTTTAATATTATAAACTAAAATTATATCGTTCAAATAGTTTTATTTAGAACCAATTCATTTTTTAAAAACTATGTTAAAAATGAGTTTAGCTTAGTTAAAAATTAACAATTGAATTTTTTAATATATAGTTGACTTTGTACTAATTCGATTCCATATAATAGTTAATAATTTAAAGTCAAAACTACCGCCGAAATAACGAGGCATTTCGTGTAATTTTTTTTTCTGTGTAAAGTAATTTTTTTTATTCTTATTTTATTTATCCAAATAACTTAAGTTCTTCTACTTTTCTTCTCTTCCTCTCTCTTAGTTTATTCAATCTGATAACTAAAAAGTTCAATTCAACGAGCATTTATTAGAAAAGGGGCAAATCTATTTTGGTCAGTTATAGGAATAAGCTTGCAGATATTTATACTCAGAATAATGTTTTTTCTTTGGCATCTTCAATGTGTCAATCGACAAATTCAAGATCAACTAGAAAAGATAAACTTAATAATTTAACAGTAATTTAATCTTCTTAAAAAATAATTTAATCAAACATGAATAGCGTTCACTCTTTCTGCGACTCTCTTTTTCTTTATTATATGCATGACATATTAGATTAAAACAAAAGATTAAGGAGATAAGATCACAAATAAGACGACGTATTCAATATCATTATCTTAATAATAGTCTGAGTCAACTCTTGCTCCTTCCATTCCATAGACCTAACTTCGTTCTTTTCAAAACATGGTTTTAGATTTCTTATACAAGTATGTTTCATTTTTTTTACAAAATAATGGTTTTTCAAAAATGATTTTAATTGTATTTACTATATATATATATATATATATATATATTTGATCCCAGGCAAGGTTCTATGGTATCGTGCAACAGCAAGGAGGATATCATCTGCAATTAGTAGAATCATTTCTAGATTAAAAAGAAAAAGTAAATAAACAAAAATTATAGTTTACATATGCCTCTGATGAAGGTTTTTTCATATATAATAAAATATATTAAAGATATGATCCATGAGTTTTTGGTCAAAAGATTCAGAAGAGCATTACTTTTCGTGGTGGTATTCAACCCTATTGTATTGGTCAAGTGGTAGTCAAACGCTGGCATTAAAAAATCATAATGATTGTACAAGTTTAAGTGTAGGTGTTTCAGATTAAATTACAATAGATAATTGAAGTAATATATGTTAGTAAAAGAAATTGATAATTTAAGGTTTTAAAATTTTAACATACGGTTTTAAGGTTGTGTCGGATTTGGTATCTGACACATTGATGAAAATGGTGGATGTTGCTTTAAGGTTTTAGGTTAACACGGTGATAGATATTTTACGCTATTGGTGTCCGACACATTGATGAAAAAGTTTAAACCATTGGGGAATGATTGCGTCATATGCACTGGGAATGAACTGTAAAAAGCAAATTATAATAACAAATGAAAATAAACGAGGGCATGAGAGTTTGGATAAGAGTTTTCTTTGTGGGGCCATGTTCTTTCGAGATCTTTGAACATTATAGTGAAATCCAAACTTAAAAAATCCAGGACAACCAATGAAGTATATATATATATATATATATATATATATGTGTGAAAGACTTGTTTTCGCACCGAGACAAACTATGAAGAAAAAGAATGACATTCTTCTTAATGTCGAAACTCAAAAAGATGGTCAGCATTTTCTTTTTTTTCTCTGTTTGGATCAAATATACTCAGAGTTTGTCTGCCATTGAGAATTTAAGACGTATCTTATGTGAAGCTCAGCATAATAATTCCAGAAGGTTTATTATACTAATGGTAACAAAAGGTTTTGCCCTAGATGATGAACTGCAAGACAATGATTTATCCTTATTATGGTTACGATTTATTCTACATTATGACATAACACTGTTACAGTTTATGGTAAGAGTGATTGTAATGTATTAGTCTCACACGTTGAATGCCACGTGGGCTGTTTAGGCTATCTTCTGATCACGACAGAGACACGTGGTTGAATCTAATACGTTAACGAAGCAGTAACAGTGAGGAATCTAAGTTTCTTGAGCCATACACTAACTGGGACTTTTATTAAATTTGGAAATAAATTTAAAATAAGCTTTATTTAAAGCTCCTCGAACTTGGTTTGCGCTCTCAGAATCTCACTTCCGTCACTGAAATTGTAAACAGAGACAGTGGCTGAGACGAAACCATGGAAGGTGAAAAGGGAACAGGGCCGTGGCACAAACCCAAAGAGGGGAGCATCTTCCCTAAAAAAAGAAGCTCTGTGAAAGAAATGATGGGCAAGAAAATGAAGGAGGTGGTGGTAGATATTGTTAAGTCCACACTCAACGAAGCTTCCAAGAAGGTTTCGCCAGTAGATGAGGAGTCTGAGACCACCCACGAATGAAACAACTATACTTTACACACTCCTTCTTAATTTTATTCATCTCATGTATTTCTTTTTTCGTTTCTTTCTATCTTTGTTTATTATCTGGGTTTAGTTGATCGGCATTTACGTATCCATCTTTTATGTTATTAACACGGCCTACCTTTTTCTGCGTAACGTCTTCTGTTCTGAATCTCTGAGCATTCATCGTTGTCACAGGGCAAGAAAACAACACTACCCGTTTGTTGTGGGGCTTGTCTTTTAACGAAATATTTGTTCTTTAATGAATTTAAATAAAACAGCCGCCATAGAAACAGAGCAATTGGGGAAACAGGACGTAACCAAAATCTCAGAATCTTAGAATCTAACTGAGAACCGATCAGTTAAAGATGACTAAAGATAACTTTAAATAATGACTTTTTACTTTTTTCTCGGTACTAGTTTATTGATGATTATTTCGCATGAAAGTTTACTCATTTAAAGAGGCTTTATGAAGTGATCCAAACTAACTAAAGCCCTCTTTCACTAATCTCACCTTCAACCCTTTTTTCAATTTTAGGATAAAGCAATTTTCCCAGAGTGAAGAGACAGAAAGCCAGGTAAAATACCTCTTTCGGTGTCTAAAATAAAAGGGTTTTTTTTTTTTTTTTTCTTACCTTTGTAGCATCTGATTCAGGGAAAGGAAGATAGAGATAGTGGAGTTAGGGAAAGTGGAAAATTGAAAATTTGATTGCCGGAGAAAGGCTAACAATTCTTTACCTTTTATGCGACAAGAACCCAAATCTAAATTGATTCCACACAAATTTATTAGCAATGATAATAATTTAAAATCTATATCTTGTAATTAGAGTGGTCAAAATATTGGGTATGATTAATTCGTTTGAAAATTTTCCATACATGTTCGAATGGTCGAATGTTTTTGTGAAATGTCTGAAATTTGTCTTTTCTGTTGACTTCCATAGAGTTATTTTTTAAAATGCAAACTATATGCTAAACATGTTAAACAAACAACAATCCATGTAAGTAACAATTTTTTTATTAACAATGGCATTGAGCAGAATCACGACCACATCACTCGTACGTTAACTCGGCTATATATTTAAAGATATATACTTAATCCCAAACTAGAGTTGAATTTCTATGTTTAAGATTTTGGTGTTTGGTGCACTTCATTCCAACGCAACCGAACTATGAATAAACAAATAAACAAAGAGTAATTATATATTGAGCAATCGTCATCAACTATTCATATGTCACATAATTTTATCACATATTTTAAACAGACCCCAGAAGAAAAGGGGGAAAATCAAGCTACTGGGACAAACGAATCATGCAAACATCATCCTATGTATAAACAAAACAACCAAATCGGAGTTGTGCCACAGAAAAAGATAAGGGACTTTGTGTTGGTTTAGAATGTGTGATAACTATAGAAATGCGTTTTTCAAATTAACCCAAAAGATGAAAAAAGAGGAGTTAATGCAAGAAACAGATTGCAAGAGAAATCTCTATTATTGGTTTCTCTCTTTAGTTCGGCTTACAGAAACACCATCTGTTGAAAAGTCCGCAATCACTGAAGATTCGAAATTGATTATTCTAATGAAAACAAAACATTAGAAACTTGAGTCGTGTTCACACTTACCGTGGACATTTGCCATTGAAAATAAGTGTTGGGTTCTTGGGGCGTTTCGAGAAAATCCTAGAACCAGAGAAAAATAAGAGAAAGAGAGAGCGGAGCGTGAGAATGAATACTGAATATTATTGAATGAAAAGTTATCATTGAGGAGCGGGGTTGGTTACTATTTATAACCAACGTAAACGCGCAACAGGCCAAAACCGGCAAACAAAACAAGCCCAAAACGCGCACCCGGTAAACCACACAAAGCAAATAACCGGACTGACCGGTCAACAGACAAAAGAAGCTAAGTCTAAATAACAATTCTCCACCTAGACTTGCTTCAAAAACAAAAAAAACAAAACACGGACACGGCCGGTCAACCAATTAGTGACCGACCGATGGACACCCAATCCTGGACAACAATAAGAGAAACCTCTCCAGAGACAGAAAAAGGTTACCGCCCGGTCTATCCCTTTTAATGTCTATGCCCAAAATCCGTCTTGCTTCCCCTAGCTCTTTCATTTCGAAAGCATCCGCCAACCTTGCTTTCGTCTCACCGATCATGCCCCTGTCACTGCTAGCAATTAGGATATCATCCACATAAAGCAGGAGATATAACATTTCACCGTCATGATTCAGAGTGTAAACACAGTCATCATAATTGCACCGCTTGAAGTTCAGCTTTATCAGAAAGTCATCAAATTTCCTGTACCACTGCCTTGGGCTTTGCTTCAAGCCATAAAGTGACTTCTGCAACAGACACACCCTATCATCCACAGCGAAACCGTCCGGTTGCTTCATATAGATGGTTTCCTCCAAATCGCTGTGCAGAAAAGCTGTCCGAACGTTCAACTGTTCAAGATGCAAATTGCAATGCGCAACTATTGCCATCAGAACTCTGACCGAGCAATGCTTAACCACTGGAGCAAAGATCTCATGATAGTCTACGCCTTCAATCTGAGTAAAGACTTTGACAACAAGCCTAGCTTTGTACCTCGCTTTCTCACCGCCCGGTGTAGCTTCCTTTTTCTTGAAAAACCATTTCGAACCTATGACCTTCTTACCCTTCGGCAGATCCACCAATCTCCAGGTGCTATTCTTTTTCAAAACCTCCAACTCTTCTTCCATAGCACCCTGCCAAAGATGCCGGTCGCTGCTGTCAAGGGCCTCCTTATAACTTCTCGGTTCATCCGATCGGTTAAGATCTTCAGCAGCATTCAGGGCGTAGCAGATTAGATCCGCCTCTCCAAACCGTTTGGTTGGCTTGGAGATCCTTCTTTCTCTGTCACGAACAAGCTGATAGTTTCTCAAATCAACACCAGCAGCTTTTCCATGACTTCCCTCGCCAGACATACCATCTGTATCATCACCAAGGTCTGTTCAAAATTCATCCGATCGGTTCTCCTCTATCGTCTGACCGTTTTCAACTTGCCCTTCACCCGTTTGGTTTTCCTCAGTCCCACCGGGCGTGCCAGCTCCATTAGTAGTATGCTCCACCTCCACGAGAATCTTCTTCTCACTTCCAGAGTTTTCAGGGTGCATCGCCATCCTTGTTTCATAAAAAATGACATCCCTACTAATGATTAGTTTTGAAGGTGAATCTAACCTCCATAACCTGTATCCCTTAACTCCTTCGGCGTATCCAAGAAAGATACATTTCGCCGCCCGGGAATCCAGCTTATCACCCCTGACATGAGCAAACGCCAAAGAACCAAACACTCTCAAGTGTGAGTAATTAGCCGGTCGTCCACTCCACACTTCCATTGGCGTTTTAAAATTGAGAGCTGAAGACGGACTCCTGTTAATCAGATAGACGGCCGTATTGGCAGCCTCTCCCCAGAAAGCCTTTGACAACCCTGATCCCAGCAACATGCACCGGACCCTCTCCAGAATGGTTCTATTCATCCGTTCGGCCAAGCCATTCTGTTGCGGGGTTCCAACGACCGTTCTGTGCCTCCTGATTCCTTTCTCTTTGCAAAAACCATTAAACTCCTCTGAAACGAACTCCAGCCCATTATCGGTTCTTAGGCATTTCAGCCTACACCCCAATTGGTTCTCAATCTCTGTGTGCCACTCTTTGAACTTCTGAAACGTTTCAGACTTATTTTTTAGAACGTAAATCCACACTCTCCTTGAGAAATCATCAATTATACTTAAGAAATACGCTCCTCCACCATGAGTTAAGGTTCTTGCCGGTCCCCATAAGTCAGCATGGACATATTCAAAGGGGCGTTCGGTTGAGTGTTTCCCTTTTCCGAACGGTATCCTGTGTGATTTCCCTAAGACACAATGGTCACAGAAATCCAGCTTCTGCAGTTTGTCTCCCAGAAGCAAGCCTTGCTTTTCCAATTCTTCAAGACCCTTCTCACTGATGTGTCCCATCCTCAAGTGCCATAACCGGGCGGTATTCTCGGTCCCACTTGCTACTGAGACATGACCAATGACAGTTGATCCCTCCAGAATGTACAAGTCGTTCCTCCTTCTGCCTTTGGCAACCACAGAATCTCCAGAACAGACCCTCATTACTCCATCTTCAACTTTAGTGGTGTAACCTCCAAGATCAAATGCACTAATAGAAATCAAATTTCTCTTTAGTTCGGGCACATACCTAACAGCCTGCAACACCATCTCACGATTGTCAAACATCTTCAGCCTCACCGACCCCACACCTTGCACTCGGCAAGCTTTGTTATTTCCGAGCAGTACATTTCCATGCTCTTTCTGATCAAGATTCTCAAAAAACTCCTTCACCGGGCACATGTGATAGGAGCAGCCGGAATCCATGACCCAACTCCTTTGAGGATCTTCAGACGAAGCCACCAGCACTCCAACCGACTCATATCTCTCAGACGCCTCTGCCACATCAGCGGTTTCTTGTGCCCGACCGGCCTTTCCTTTCTCCGGGCAGAACTTCTTGATATGACCCATGTTCTGGCACTTGAAGCAACGCACCTGCTTCGTACCGTCCGGATTCTGCTTCTTCTCTTTTCCAGACTGCTTCTTCCCTTTTCCTTTCACCGAGATCAATCCGGACGCTCCTTCCTCGGTTGTCTTCGAATCTTGAAGTTTTTGGAACTCCTTGGTTCGAATTGACGTCAAAACCTCCTCTAACGTGATCACTTGATCTTTCGCGTAGAGTAACGCATCCCTGAAATGCTCGAAGGTTCTTGGAAGCGCATTCAACAGGATGACAGCTTTATCTTCATCCTCCAACTTCACTTCAATATTCTCCAGATCATCAACTATCTTGCTGAATTCTGCAATCTGCTCCTATATCGTTCTTGATTCTGACATCTTGAACGAAAAGAGTTGCTGCTTCAGGCACAACCTATGAGCCAACGATCTCGTCATGTACAGAGACTCCAGTTTTGCCCAGATTTCAACGGCAGTCTTCTCCTTCGCAACCTCCCTCAGTACCTTATCACCAAGGCACAAGATGATTGCACTCCTTGCCTTATCTCCCATCTTCTTCTTCTCTTCTTGAGTCATGGCATCACTCATCCTCGACTCACCCTTCAACGCCTCATCACATCCCTGCTGTATCAAGATTGCCTCCATCTTGATCTTCCACAGCCTGAAGTCATTAGCGCCGTTGAACTTTTCTACATCGAACTTGGTTGCCATTGCTCCTTGGGAATTCTTGAATCCTTGTCCCACGGTGGGCGCCAATTGTTGGGTTCTTGGGGCGTTTCGAGAAAATCCTAGAACCAGAGAAAAATAAGAGAAAGAGAGAGAGAGCGGAGCGTGAGAATGAATACTGAATATTATTGAATGAAAAGTTATCATGGAGGAGCGGGGTTGGTTACTATTTATAACCAATATAAACGCGCAACAGGCCAAAATCGGCAAACAAAACAAGCCCAAAACAAGCCCAAAACGCGCACCCAGTAAACCACACAAAGCAAATAACCGGACCGACCGGTCAACAGACAAAAGAAGCTAAGTCTAAATATAAATAAGTGAAGAATTCGACTTATGTTCAATAACGCCATCAACCATAAAAACAACACAGAAAGATGCAATCACATTACAATTCTATATATTAATATTTTAATATAAATCGTTATATATATATATATATATATATATATATATATATATATATATATATATATATATATATATATATATATATTAAAAAAAGTGAATATATTTTGTTTTATGTGATTTTAAAATATATTTTTTCTTAAAAGCAACTATACACATAACTGTACCCTCTGGAGGCACCACTCATGATGATTGATTATTACCTAAAAAACCATATATTATCCATCATACGTATATGTTTTTTGTGGAACAATATCTTTTTTAATATAAATAATTCTTCTCAGTATAGAATATTATTCATAATCTATATTTATAACATGATTAACAGATCATACATTTAATATGTGGCGTCAATATTAATAGTTTAATTCTTATTAACGAGAAAAGTTTATATTAATTGAGCAATCCTACACCTAACCTTTAGGAATAAATATAACTGAGAACACATTTTTAATTCAGTTTTATCAACAACTTCTTGTTTATGATAATTCACTGTATTAACAAACATGTATTCCTACAAATTTTTTTCTGATTTTGGAATGGAGGTCTCTTCTATTATAAAAAATAATAATGATGGTGATGGTAACTATAATTAGGTAATATGTGTCTAGTTCAAATATTTATAATGGTTTATTTTAGTTTTAGTAAATGTGTTATTTTTAAATAAAGAAAAAGATCACAAGGTAACTTTATTAAGAACATATTAGAAAGAAATATCATTTTAATAAAGTTTAAGATAAATATATTTTTCTTTGAAATTATATTTCTATAACTTTGAGAGGTCAAAATTTTGCAGTCACGCACTTCCGACATACTAAGGTTACTTTCATACAGATTGATTAGAAAGAAAAAGGTAAGGAAGTATGAAATTTTAGCATGCGTAACTTTTACGATTGGAGTTTCATTTAGAAAAACACTTTTGACCGACCATCTTTATTGCTATGTCTGTCTGTTGGATTTGTCCACCTAGAATATGTCCTTAGAAGAAATAATTTCTACACACGTCAACTAATTCTTTTTCAAGAGAAATAAAAGAAAGGAAACCCACAATAAAACTAAATAAATTCTTAATACATATATAACAATAAAACTATTACCATTTTAACATACAAAAATGTACTCAAGAGTCATTTTTTATGGCTGATGATTATCTTAAATTATTATTTAAAAAAAAAATTCATGTATAGTACAATCGTTTAGTAATCTTAAATTAAATGTTCTAAATAGTTACTTATGTCACAAGTATGACTATAGTTGGATAATGATAACTTATATACTGCACAGTCATTCTTTAAAAAAAATAAATCTAATACGAATTAATTTACAATAAAATATGTTTATTATTAATCTAAAAATCATTTCAAAATCTATAAATATAATTTTAAAATAAAGTATTAGATAATAATATTTAATACGTATTTATTATTAAAATCAACCTATTTTTATCAACTTGTAGATAATCTTAAAATTTAACTAAACAAATAATTAAAACGGATATAATAAAATAAACATTCAATTGAATCTTTCAGAAGGTGTGTGATAGAGTTCGTGGTTAATTTTAACCACATAATCCAAAGACTATATAGTTTTTTTCTTTCATTTTAATAACTTCTCGAATCATATTTAAAAAGTCGTATTTAAGTGTATAGAAAGAGGGAAGAGTTGACCCACTCCATCCACTTGGTGCTTGAAAGGCATGAAGAATCAATCTATTGAATTCAAAGGGAACGAAACTACCATTTTCCATTATTTTATAAAAGTAAAAAAGACAAAAGATGCACATCATAATTCAATACAATTTAATACTTACACGCATTTTTGTTTTCTATGTCTTGGGTTTCAGTTTCCACGTGTGAATTGACTGAATATAGTTTTACGAATTCCTTCTAAAAATTACAATTGATAAATATCTGTGAACATGTTATTATTATATTGTGAACATGTTATTATCCTTGAATTCCTATATTTCAATTAAATTAATATTTATTCCAGTTCAAACTTGAACATTTAAATATATTTTTGGGTTGATCATTATCAAAAACATATTATTATTTTTTAAAAACACAAATTAAATATAGTTTTATGTTAAGTTAATAAATATTATTATATTGAAAGAGTTATCGTTATAATTTTACTATCATTCTTACTTTAACTATTCAAAATATAATACAATAATTTTATCTATATAATTAATAATATGAAAAACTAATGTACCCGGTAAATGCTGCCATTAAGGAAGGAAGATACTTTTTCTTAATGGAATATTCCCACATTAATGGGTATGAATTCTTTCAAGAATTTCTCTTATCATGCAACAACAATCTTCAATTTAATACATAATTTTGCAAAAGAAAAAAAGTAAATTAATCATGTATATATTTAAAATTTTAAAGAGTTTAAGTATGTTTGCATGTTTAATTTTTATTACATAAAAATGAAATTAAAATCAATAAAATCAAACTGATAACTTTTACAAATGTTTTTAAAAGCCTGAAATATAGCGGGTCCATTAATGATAACATATTCTGTCATCTTTTTTGTAATTGATGACAAAAGAAAATGACGCATCACTGTGACCTTTCCCTTTTGGCGTCACACTTCACCATATTTCCCTTTTCAATCAGATCCAACTTATACATATTTTTTAACTTTTATACCCAACTTAGCTATATACTTGGAAATATATTATTAATCAACCAATTATTTAATTGCAATTTAAATATTTTAACTTTTATATCCAACTTTTATTAACTAATTAGAAGTCATACAATTAATTGCAATTTAAGACCATGGTACTTTATGTCAAATAACCTTATATGAAAAGAATATTGTAAAGAGAAGTTTGAAAATTTGTAACAAGATTTTCTATCACATGAAATATTACTGTTAATAAAAATTACTAATAATTAATTTCATGAAGCACCACCGAGTTTAATTTTACTTTGGTGGTTTATCGATTATTATATAGTAAGTTGGGTTAAATTAGATCACTACATTAAATAATTTTGAAAAATAACTTTTTAAAAAATATCTCAAAATTAAAATAATAATAACTTATAATATTAATATAAATTAATAAAAGATTAAATTTTTTTCTAATAATAAATCTTCAGATAAGTGATATCGTTTATTGTATAATAAAGTTGAATCAGAATAGGTCGAGTTCATAAATTCAAAATTTATGAATAATTGAATGCAATAAATAAAATATAGCATTTAAATATACAATTAAATATAACTTATTTACCTATATTTTCTAATATTTTGAATGTGAAAATTGGATTTGGTAGTTTAAGCTTTTTCAGTTGAGTAGCTATTTAAACATCTTATAGATAAAACCTTTTCTGCATTTTGTTCTACACCAAAATCATCATGTCCATCTTTCCAAAGCTTTTAAATTATGAAAAATGTTTTTTTAACAATATTTTTTTATAACTCTTTTATAATCATCGATTAGTCTTGTTTCAAATATACGGATAAATAAATATCTTTCTACCAAAAGTTTTTTTAAATTGAATTTTCCAAAAACACTTCTAAGCTTATATTACACTCGTATGTCTTGTATTAGAATAAAATTTTATAATTTTTAAAACATTTCATTATAATGATGTTGAATATATTCTATATTTTAAATATTCTTTTTAGATAATATAATTTGAATTTATTAATTTGAATTGTTTTATTTATCCATCAAATGTAAAAAAAAAAAAGTACGCAAAATGCTAATCATTTAACAATATTAATATTGTGAATATTTTTGGTTAACATTATTTTCTAGTCAAAACTCGTTATATTTTTTATTAATATTGGGAAAAAAATTGACTAGAGGTATATAATTATTTTGGTTGATTTAAATTAAAATCATTTAAATAACATAGATGGTTTTTTTTTTCAATTCTTTAATCAATATAAATCGAAATATTCTTCTCTGTAGAAAAATAATTCGAACTAGTATTACTAATTTTTTTATTCATGAAAATTTTGTAATGCGATGAACTTGATTGCATTATGTAGGAAATTGTAAGAGATGTGATGCCAACTTAAATGGACATCATATAACGTCACAAAATATAAGTATTAGAGGAAACTCTTTTAAGCTTAGGCGATTAAATTAACTTGTAAAATTAATTATGCATGTATAATTTTTTTTTTTAACTTCTCGTTTGCGAATAACGGTTGAAAACACATCATAATGCTGGGCCTGAGGCCCTTTTCCTCCGTCAGTAAAAAATAAAAAATAGAGAGAGAGATGAGTTTTGGATTACGGACTGACTGACGGGTGTCCTTTATACATAAAACTACTCTTTGTACCCATGCGATGCACGGGTAATTCTTTTAGCCGTATTTAATATTTAGTAATAAGTTTTTTTATAACATACAAAACCTTATTAATTTTATATATTATATTTTAAATAAAAATAATAATTAAAGTAATAAATAATGAAAAACATTATAAAAAAGTATATATATTTATCTGAATTTGAACAGATAAATTATCTATTGGAAAACAATTATATATATATATATATATATTAGTTATAATAATTAATTCATCATTTTTTATAATAAATAATTTAACTTTTGAAAATAAAAATAATAAGTTAGAAATATGAAAATTATTGTAATAAGTGATAATTTATAAATATTTTATTTGAATTATCATTGTACAAATACCAAAGTGTTTATAGATATTTGTAAAGATTCTTCATGTTTATCACAGTCTGAAATTTATTTAATAGTCAATTCAACACAATTCGTCTTTAAAAAATATTCATAAATATTAGAAATATGAAAATATTCAATATTTTCAAAATCATCGATCAACGATCAAATAATTTTCTTCACAACCTATACATTTGCTAGAGTTTTTCTATGCCTTTGACTGATTGGTTATTGATTACACACGAATAATGTAGCTAGACATATCCTCTGACTTCTTCATCTTCATGGTCTCTAACTCATCTCGTATTGTTTGAAGACTGTTTGACTTGGTCGATACCCTTGAACATCTTTGGCAAAGTTATGCTTCCTTCGAAATTGATGCACAAACAATCTTCTAAAAGTCGACTCATCAACATCTCAATACAACATGTATAAAATTAAGCTATCTTTCAATCTCCTATCATTCAATGCTTTATTTTCAACAACCATATATCCTGTGGTAGTTTTTGGTTCTTTGAAACCTTCTTAGACCACATCTCAAACATCTTAAGACCCAAGTAGAGCTTTCATTTGGATTCTCAATTGTCATACTTTGTTGTTTTTGTGAGTTCGGGTAGTGGAATATTATTGATTACACTTGTCATTTATAATATCTCTAACACTCCCCCTCAAGCTGGAGCATACAAATCATATGTTCCAAGTTTGTTACAGAGATAGTCAATTCTAGGTCCTCGCAAAGACTTAGTGAATATGTCTGCCAACTGGTTTCTTGAGTTAACGATCTCAGTCTTGATATCTCCTGATATGATTTTTTCTCTAATAAAATGACAATCAACTTCAATGTGCTTGGTTCTCTCATGGAAGATAGGGTTAGCGCTAATATGAAGAGCAACTTGATTATCACATATAAGTGTCATGTGAGTGATATCTCCAAATTTCAATTCACTAAGTAATTGTTTAAGCCATACAAGCTCACAAGTAGCTGATGCCATAGCTCTATATTCTGCTTCTGCGCTGGACCTAGCCACAACACTTTGCTTCTTACTTTTCCAAGATATCAGGTTGCCACCAATAGAGACACAATGTCCAGAAGTAGACCTCCTATCAGAAGGGGAACCAACCCAATCAACATCTGAATAACAAACGATTTTTGTATCGTTGTTAGGACCATATAGCAAACCTTTTCCAGGTGATCCTTTAATATACTTCAGTATGCGAAAAATTGCATCCCAATGGTCTTCACATGAGGAGTTAAGGAATTGACTCACTACACTAACTGCGAAGGAAATGTCAGGACGTGTAATAGTAAGATAGTTTAATTTACCAATTAATCTTCTGTAACGTTCAGGATCTGAGAAAGGCTCCCCCTGATTTGGTAGGAGCTTGATGTTAGGATCCATAGGTGTCTCAACAGACTTACAGTTCATTAACCATGTTTCCTCCAAGATGTCTAACGCATACTTCCTCTGAGATATGACAATATCATCATTGGATTGTGCTACTTCAATACCCAAAAAGTACCGGAGTTTGCCAAGATCTCTGGTTTGAAAATGGTGACAAAGGTGTTGTTTCATCTGAGAGATGCCAAGGTAGTCTCTTCCTGTGAGAACAATGTCATCGACATACACTATTAAGTAGATACATCCATCACTTGAGTGATGATAGAACACTGAATGATCCACTTCACTGCGAGACATACCAAATTGTTGAACAACACAACTGAATTTACCAAACCAGGCCCGAGGAGACTGTTTTAGGCCATATAGGGATTTGCGAAGACGACATACCAATCCAGATGACTCCCCCTGAGCAATAAAGCCGAGCGGTTGCTCCATATAAATTTCTTCATGCAAATCACCATTAAGGAAAGCATTTTTGACATCAAGTTGGTAAAGAGGTCATTGTCGAAGAGTGGCCATGGCAATGAATAGACGAACATAGGTCATTTTTGCCACTGGAGAAAAAGTATCACCATAATCCAAACCAAAAATCTATGTGTAGCCTTTGGCAACCAGTCGAGCCTTCAAACAACCAATTGTACCATCAGGACCAACTTTGATAGCATACACCCACCTGCAACCAACAACAGACTTTCCATATGGTAATTGGACAAGCTCCCAAGTTCCACTTTTCTATAAAACACTTAATTCATCCAGCATGGCTTGACGCCAACCATGATGAGTTAAGGCATCACCCACAGATTTGGGAATTGACACAGAAGAAATGGATGAGAGACATGTGTAAAAAGATGGAGATAATCTGTGGTAACTAAGAACAGTATAATGGGGGGAAGGGTTACGAGTGAAGCGTATACCTTTACGGAGTGCAATGGGTAGGTCAGACTCATTTGCTGGAGCCGGAGGAGACACAGGAGGCGGCATTGGAAGTGAGTCATGAGACGACACAGGATTGCGGCGACTATAAACCTGAAGGGGTGGAGTTGAAGGGCGATCCTGTGGGGAATGAGAGTCTAAAGAAGGAGAAGGATTACAGTAAAAAGGAATATCAACAATAGCAGGTGGAGGTACAGACCGAGAAGATAAATGTGAAAAGTAAAACGAAGATTCATCAAAAGTGACATCAGCCGAGATGAAATGACGATTGAGGGAAGGGGAAAAACACTTATAGCCCTTTTGTGACCGCGGAAATCCTAAGAAGACACATTTGTGAGATCGAGGAGATAACTTATCAAGACCAGGACTAAAATCATGAACAAAACATGTAGACCCAAAAACTCTAAGAGGTAATGGATTTAAAGGGTCTTGAGGAAATAAGATAGAATGAGGGATTTTGTTATCTAGGACAAAAGACGGCATGCGGTTTATGAGATAACATGCAGTGAGAACTGCATTACCCCAAAAACGCGAGGGTACTTGACCATGGATTAGAAGTGTACGAGTTGTTTCAATAAGGTGTTTATTCTTGCACTCAGCCACCCCATTTTGTTTAGGGGTATAGGCACATGAGGTTTGGTGAAGAATGCCATGAGAAGCCTGTTTAAATGGTTGAGAAAGGTATTCACGGCCATTATCACTGCGTAAAGTGCGAATAGAAACCCCAAACTGAGTTTTTATTTCATGGAAAAAATTTTGGAAAATAGAAAACAACTCAGAACGATTCTTCATTAGAAACAACCAAGTACACCTGGAATAGTCATTAATAAAGGTAATAAAATATTGAAACCCTAAAGTTGAGTTAACACGACTAGGTCCCCAAATATCAGAATGAACCAATGAAAAGGGGGATGACGCTCGTTGTGAAACACTACGAGGAAGGGAACTACGAGTATGTTTACCTAACTGACAAGACTCACACGACAAACTTGATAATTTTGACAAACTAGGAACAAGTTGCTGTAGTTTGGCAAGACTGGGATGACCTAATTGAGCATGAAGAAGGGATGGTGACTCCATGATTACGCCAGCATGTGGAGAAGGGCGGAGATGATATAGGCCATGAGACTCACATCCTGTGCCAATCATGTGTTTCGAACTCCGGTCCTGCAACCAAACAGAGTCTTTGGTAAATGTAGTAACACAATTAAGTGAACGAGTTAGACGACTGACGGACAATAAGTTGAAAGGAGACCCAGGGACATAAAGTACATGATCAATGGATATGGACGGAAAAATATGAACAATACCAATACCATGAGATGAGACTGTAGACCCATCAACCATTGTTACCGAGGATAAATTATCTGGATATGAAAGGAAGAAAACAAGGACTTGTTACCAGTGATATGGTCTTTGGCGCCTGAGTCGAGGACCCAAGATCCGAGAGAGTGAGTCAGACCAAAACAAGGAGTACCTGTGAGTGTAACAGAAGCAGATGTAGAGGAACTAGAGTTCTGAAGGTCCTCATACCATCTGAGAAATTCCTGAAAGAGTGTAGGGTTGTCTATGCTATTTGATGAAGTAGGATGGTCTGCAGACGGCGATCGGGGAGGTGGATCAGAATTAGCCATTGCTATAGGTCGAGGAGGAGGTCCATGAAGTGCCTAGTTTGCCACAATGGTCACATTTTGGATGTCCTTTACCTGACTGGCGAGACAGACTTCGATCATCACGTTGGATAGCCATGGAGAGGGAGAAACCCTAAAAATAACGTGCTCCGATTGACGCAACGACCACAGATCCAAAAAGAGGGCGAGGAGGCGATTCAGATGGAGTGGTCGTCGGTCAATTCTGGGACTCCGACGAGGCTCCAGCGAGACTCTGGCGACAGCTCCGACGACGGCTCCGGCAACGGTGGCGGCAACGGCGGCGATGGCGACTGCGGAGGCTGTGGAGGTTGCAACCGTGGAAGAGGCCGGATCAAAACCTAAGCTCTAGATACCATATGAAATAGTGTTGAGATGAGGAGAAATCTCCCTTGTGTTGAATATACACATAGGGTCCTTTATTTATAATAGAAGGAATATGGGCTAAGCTCAAAATACAAATAAGAAATATAAACAAACTAAATAAGAAATATAAACAACAGAACTAAAGATAAGAGATAAATATAAACTAAATATAATATTTCTAACAAACTTTAATACCAATTTGTATTAAGGAGGACAAGGATAGATATTGTTATCTTTTTATCAATGTATATTTTCTCTTTGTTGTTGAATAAAGCATACAACATTCTTATATTAAGTCTCACAATAAACTCTTTAAATTCATTCACTGAATATTTTCATAATAAAAAGTTGTAAGTTACATTCAAAACTAAAATTAGGACTAAGAATAACAACTTTTGAACATTCAAATTCTTGTGAAGAAAAACTTTTTCATAAAATATTGAAAGTTAAAAGTTTAATGCTTAACAACTTTACCTCGTATCAACACATTGTTGTATTAGTAATATTATGTGATTTCTTTTCCTTTCTGCTTTATATAGTGTTTATTATCTTTTCTTGCTTATGTATGAAGTAAAGGCAACAGACCCAAAACATGCACAATGACCTTTTTTAAATAACTAGAACGATTTTATGTTCGACCACTTAAGTAACTAGATAATTTATGTCGGGTTGTTCAACATCTAACATGAATTATCTTGTTTAAGTTTGTCCAAAAGTAGTCAAAAGTAAATTTTTTCTTATATTTACATCCACGTGTTCTTTCATCATTCTTGTCACAACCAGAATGCGACGGGACGATGAACCGAAAAAAAAAAACATGTTTAGTAAAAGGGTTTTGTAATCATCACCATAATTTATTCTGAAATAAAAATTATGAAAAACCATAAAATAATACATGGTTTACGAAAACTAGATTTTGGGTTCGAAAATCGATTACACACAGGGAAGGTATTAACATCCTACCACATCTGCTTAAAAGTAGTACCTTTAATTAATTGTACAAAGTTGTCGTGATTTTCAAAATGTTTAAGTTTTCCCAAAATAACATTATAAGAATTTTTTATTTTATTTTAAGGGTCTTGCAAGGATTTACCTTACTTCTACCTATTCTCATTTGGAGTAAGAAATCAAGGTTACATAGTTCTTTACAAAGATTATTTATTTGAAAATGTTGGTGTTTTTAGTTTTTGTAGATTTTTTACTTTTTTTATGTTTTTAACATGATTGAGAAAAAAAGAAGATAATTATTTAGTTGGTAGGACTCATCAGTTTAAAGCATTATTTAATTATTTAGCAAATTAGAGGTAGTAAGTACAAGAACGCTGCAAATGATCACACGAGTACTTATATTTTTAAAGAAATATTTAATTATTTAGAAAAAAGGAAGGTTATTAAGCAGTAGAATAATGCGAACGATCACACGAGTGTTCATATCCTAATGAATGCGAAAACATTTTTATATTTTATTTTATAGTTTATTATTTTTATATAAAAAAGTAAACACATATGATAGTAAAATGCACATAAGCAAAGGTGTAGAAAGCAAGCAATCCTCTTGGAGAGTGTTATTCCTTTAAAACTTTCATTGCGCCAACAAATTCTTCCTTGGTAATTGTTGTTAGCAGAGCCCCCTTTGACCTCTCTCTTTATGTCTCTCTATGTATCTCTCTCTTTTTCTTTTCATTTCATGAGTTGTGTATTTATATACACATATTATAATGAAATCGTAATCTTAGTCTTAACTATAAATGAACTATATAGGGAAAGAATTGGTCTTGACAGCAACATATTGCAACAATCAAATCGTAATGTAATATTCAATATATTTATTCTAATTATCACCATATATATATACCTCCTTTACGAGTGAACATCATATCTTTATTTAACTGGAAAAACACCTGATGCAACAAATCATGAGATAATATCAAGATATTGATTTTAATTATTATTAGAAACTTTGCCTATAATTCTCCTATAGAATCAAAATATGTGATTTTGAAATATTCTCTCATGACATGTCTTGTGAGGAGTAAAATGTAAAGAGTGGGGGTAAAGATATGCATACAAACTTTGGTTGTTGGGCTTGTTGAAATTATTGTTAGGGGAGAACAAGTTTTGCTTAATCCAATCTTAGTGATATTTATGTTTTTGATGATGACAACACATAATTAATAACACATGTGTATTCTATATTACATGTTTTGTGTTTACATGTTATATACTTTTGCTTACTGTGTTAAATCTGTATAAGAATATTTGGGAACATGATTGTATTGTTCATTGCATATCACTGTGATTTTATATGTATATGCATGACATAAGTTTTTGGAAATGACAAACCACAAGCACTATGGTTGAACTTTAAAATGTGGCAAAACAACAGTTTTAAGTCAGTTACATTATGGGATGAATCGATTAAAACTCGTGTGTTTGCAAAAAATCTTTTCAAGTGTGATGTGAGATATTTTAAGAAGAAAATTTTTCAAAACTATGCTAAGTATTGTTGCTTAATCGATTGCATGCGATTTGTATTCGACTAAGTTAGTTGATGTTTTGAAAAACTGTTAAATGCTTGACACAACTTGATACACAAGGAGCTAGCACTATGACCCACATAGGACCTATCACAAGAGGAATGGCCAAAAAGCTTCAAGAAGAGTATTCTCCAAAAGGTCAAGTACTCTTTGCTATATTTGGATGGGACATTGGAGATCAAGGAGATACTATAAAATTGCCAAAGCATGGAGAAGGGTAAGATGGTCATTGCTACAAAAGGGGAGGTGTTATTATCAAAATATGGGGCTACATTAGAAACTCCTCCTTCACATTCAGATTGTGGCATTTACACGTGATAGAATAAGCTTTCTAGAAGAGCATCACATTTTGCATATGGTTGTACACGTGGAGGTAGATCCACATTTCTTGGAGTCACATTTTTTTCTTTGCATTGCCGAAGGTTAGTCTATAAAACCTTCAAGGCAACCATTGTAATACACTTTGGAATATATGAGAAATTTCTTCAAATCTGAAATTCATCTCTGCCAAGCAAATGCTTACCAAAGTCACTTCTTCCATCAACTCTCTCCCACCTCTTAGCTTTCTTCCAACAATGGAAGCTGCCTGAAGCTAGGACCACCTCATTCCTTCTCTGCCGCAACAAACATCCACTTCCAATCCATCAATTTCCGCTGCCAACTGCTGGAATCTCTTTCTCTTCGGATTCTATCTTCAATCAAGCGATGGAGAGGCTTATCAAGTGGTATTCAGAGCCTTGTTGCTGATCCACATTTCAGATAAGTCACTGTTCCATTGCCTTCATCCGTGTTGTGCTGTTCTACTTCTAATTTCACTGTTTCATTGAGTTTTCCATACTGTCTCTGTGTGAGTGAGCTTTTGGTGTTCATTCACTTGTTCCTTAGTGTGTCTTTTACATTTTAATCGGTGCATCTCAAGTGTTTTCAGTTTATTCAGCTTTTAATTTCAAATTTTCCAGTTTTGTTACTGTCATGTGCAAGCTTTTGCCGTTTTTAATTTGTCATAGCATGTTTCTGTTCAGTGAGCGTGTGTCCAGTGAGTCTAGTGCTGTGATAGCTCTCTATTGATCTTAAAAGCAACTAGACATAGTCTAGCTTTGATCACATGAGCTTAGCATTGAAAGCCAAACTTCTGATCTGAGATCTGCGTCAGGATTTTTTTTTCCAAATCTGGAAATGTTTTTAAACTTTCTAATTTGGCCAGATCTGTAACGTGTGATGTTTGCTGCAAGTTTACTTCATGAATTTCAACTTGATCTAAGTATATACAAGCCATTTACATCATTAAATCATTGAATCTGATTTGAGTTGCTGCAGCAAGAGCCGTTATGAGTTTTGCTGTTTTTCTGGTTTAAAGTGAACTCTGCACCGTGTTCTGTCATTGCATTCTCAGTAGGTTGAGTCAATTCTGCTAGCTTAACTTTCTAGAGCTAGATCTAAATCAAATTCTCTGAATTCTTTGTGCTTAAACCAGTTTGAATCCAGTTACATTTGATTTCTTTGAACTGCTGCAGTTTTACACGTTTTTTTCTGCATAATTGGCAAGTGGAAGGGTGAATTTACTTATTTGCTGGGTTTTGTGCATTTAGAACCTCAGAACCACTTTGTTTGATCATTTAAAATGTGTCCAAACTGATTTTATGGTCAGATCTACACCAATGCACAAAATCACTATATCACTTCCTCATTTGGCTTGAATTCATCTAGTAGCATAGCCAATTTTCTTAAACAGTTGTTTTATGTTGATTTGATGAGCTAAACATCTGTTAAAAGTGCATCAAAACTGGGATGTTACTGTTCATATGGTCAATTTTCGGATTGGCTTATAGTCCTTGCTTGAATACCTCATTTTTGGTCACTTTTAGGAAGTGTCATAGCCAAATTCTGCTGTAGTTTGTTTTGTGAGTACTTAGCTGCCTGCATACTTTCATTATCACCATATAAACTTGCTGGAAACCATCATACATACTATTTCATGTCAATCATCCCTTAATTCGAAAATTCCAGACCTTACCAAAAAGTGCAGACAGCTTGAAAACCATTTAAAGTTGAGTTTTGTTTTTTATTGTGTGGATTGGCAAAAGCTGGGAGAAAATTATCTCTGTTTTTCTACCCACTGTGACTGAAAAATAACATCTAAAAGAAGCTTGAAACTCCCGCAATCCAGTAGCTAACAAGTCAGTAACAGCAGAAACATCTATATGCAATTTCTTTGAGACATTTCATCAAACACTTTGCCAATATTGGAGATTTAAGGTGAAAAATTTGTATACTGCAACATGTGTGTCTTTTTATTGCTTTGTGAATCTGTTCTAGAGCCATTCTAAGGTCCTTTTGAGTGCCAACCTTTATTGCAAACCAACTTAATTGCTTGATTGTCTTGATTGGAAATCTGTCACCAAGTGTTTGATGAAAGTCCTTGGTGCACATTCTGTTTGATATTTCCAGCAGTAGCAAAATCTATTTTCTGTGGCAATTAACATTGATTTGGTGGATTCTTTGTGAGTGTTTTGTGGCTGCAGAAAAGCTTCGAGCAATTACCTATTGTTGGTAGCATATTAGAAAGAAGATTGGTGAGGTTAAAGTTGGTTGAAGGGTGGCTTGGTGTTGCATATTTCTCACGGCAGAGTGCAGAATTGCTCCAGATTTGTTGCAGCAACAGCAACTGCTGGACAGAGTGCGAAACACCATGAGTTAGCATCACTTTTGACTGCAACTGTGAGTTTTGTGTGGCTGCCTATAGTGCAAGCAAGATTTCTTTGAAGAGAAGCCAAAGTTGCACTTCCAATCCCCTTCCATTGTTATTTTCTATTGCTGAAAATTGTGTAATTTTTTGTTTTTGGTTTTTACTTGTAAAGGTCCAATTCAAGCAAGTGAGGTGGTAGAGTTCACAAGTGCTCTTCCCTCATTTGTCAACTAGACTCAAGAAGTCTCATAACCTAAAATTGATTAGTCGGTGAGTGTGTCTTAGATCCAAAGTCTAAGCCTCACCATAGGAGACCTCACCTTTATCTTTCCCATTTTTACTTTCAAGTTTTATTGTTTTCATTCAAGGACTAGGAGCGCGCCTAGAGTCCGAATTTTAGAGTCCCAATCCTTGTTGTTTTCTTTGTGTTTTCTTTGTTGTCTTTAAGACTTAAGTGGATTTAAGAGTGATTTTGTTCTAAGGACTCTAGTAAGTAGCTAGAAGCATATTTGGCAAGGACAAGGCCTGGTTATTAAGTGACCCTAGTGGTTCACCACCCTTACCTGGAATATTGCTTTCAAGTGAAAATCTCTAGTCTTTATTTCAAGAAAAACATTTAAGTCCACCATAATGTCTAGAAGACATTCTCCTAGGCTTAGTGATAGTGAAAAAGAAAATTTTTCCCTTCAAGCTTTAGTTAATGAATTTAAGGAAATGAGAAGGGAAATAAAAGAAGAGAAAGTCAATAGAGAGCTTCAAAATGCTGTTATTCAAGATGAATTGAGATTGATAAGGGAAAGTAAGTCTAGGGGAAGTCAGAGTGAAAATTCTCAAGAGGGAGGGAATTCTTTAAGTATGGGTGACTATTACCCTCATCAACCTTCTACCTCTAGGAGGCATAGGAGAAATTCTCATGCACCCCCACCCCCTAAAGAAGTCCATATTGTGTTGCCTCACTTCCATGGGAAGGACAATGTTGAGGCTTATCTTGATTGGGAAATGAAGGTGGAGCAATTATTTGCTTGCCACCAAGTAAGTGAAGAGAGAAAGGTTTCTCTAGCTACCCTAAGCTTTCAAGGGTATGCAATGTATTGGTGGACTGCCTTAGTCCAAGAGAGGCTTAGACATCAAGCCCCTCCCATCCATTATTGGAATGATCTTAAGTCTGCCCTTAGAAGGAGGCACATTCCCTCCTACTACAATAGGGAACTCATGGATAAACTCCAAAGGTTACAACAAAGGTCTATGACAGTTGAGGAATATAGACAAAAGATGGAGTTATATATGATGAGGGCAGGCATAGTAGAGGGTCCAGAAATTACTTTAGCTAGATTTTTAAGTGGGCTCAACTTTGACATAAGAGATAGGGTTGAACTTCTACCTTATAGAGATTTGAATGATCTTGTTCAAATGTGTATAAAGGTAGAACAACAAAACTTGAGAAAAGCTTCTTCTAAAAGAGTTCAAGTTCAACCTACTTTTGAAAAGAAAGTTTTTAAAGAAAAAGAGCCATTTAAACCTCTAGCCAAAATAGAAGAGAGACCCAAGAAAGAAACACCCACACACACAAGAACAAGTGAGATCAAGTGCTTCAAATGTCTAGGAAGGGGTCATGTAGCTACTCAATGTCCTACAAAGAGAAACATCATTTTGAAAGGCAAGGACATTTATAGTAGTGAAAGTGATACCCCAACTAGTGAAAGTGAGAGTGAGGAAGAAGAAAAAGAAGAGGAAATATATGCTGATGATGGACAACTTCTCATGGTAAGAAGAATCCTTAGCAACCAACCAAGCCTAGAACATTTATCACAAAGAGAGAACATCTTTCATACAAGATGTAAAATTCAAGAAAATCATTGTTCTCTCATTGTTGATAGTGGTTCTTGTTGCAATTGTTGTAGTACAAGGTTGATTGAGAAGTTGAAACTTGATATTATACCCCATCCAAAACCTTATAAACTTCATTGGCTAAATGAAGATGGGGATATAATAGTCAAGAATCAAGTGAAGTTGGCATTTTCCATTGGGAACTTCAAAGATGAAGTTTTATGTGATATAGTGCCCATGGAAGCATGTCATGTGTTATTGGGGAGACCATGGCAATTTGATCATCAAACTATCCATCATGGTCTAACCAATACCATCACCATCCATCAAAAGGACAAAAAGTTTGTGCTTCACCCTTTGACTCCTACTCAAGTGGCTAAGGATCAAGCACAAATGAAGTCTTTGAGAAAGCAAGAACATGATCAAAAGAAAAAGTCCAAAAGAAAGGAGAGTAGAGAGACAAATGTACCACCTAAGGTCACTCAACAAGAAGTTCTTTTAAACAAAAAGACTTTACTCAATACCCTTCAAGTTGAGCAACCTTCATACCTTCTTCTTTGTCAAGGGACACTTACATGCACATCTAGTAATCTAAAGACTTCAACTCTTTCTCCACCCATTCAAAAACTTTTGAAAGAATTTGATGATCTATTTCCAAAAGAAATTCCAAAAGGGCTTCCACCCATAAGAGGAATAGAACATCAAATTGATTTCATTCCAGGGGCAATTCTTCCTAATAGGCCAGCCTATAGGACAAACCCCCAAGAAACTAAGGAGATTGAGACACAAGTCCAAGAGTTGTTAGATAAAGGCTTAGTTCAAAAGAGTCTAAGTCCATGTGCTGTACCAGTGTTGCTTGTACCAAAAAAAGATGGAAAGTGGCGCATGTGTTGTGATTGTAGAGCTATCAACAACATCACAATCAAGTATAGACATCCCATTCCTAGACTTGATGATATGTTGGATGAATTGCATGGAGCTCAAATATTTTCCAAGGTAGATTTAAAAAGTGGCTATCACCAAATAAGAATTAAAGAGGGTGATGAATGGAAAACTGCCTTTAAGACCAAGTTTGGATTATATGAATGGTTAGTTATGCCTTTTGGTCTTACAAATGCTCCAAGCACTTTCATGAGACTTATGAATCATGTCCTTAGGGATTGCATTGGGAAGTTTGTAGTTGTCTACTTTGATGACATCTTGGTATATAGTCAAAATTTGCAAACTCATGAAAATCATTTGAGAGTTGTTTTAACAATTCTTAGAAAACACAAATTATTTGCAAACTTTGACAAGTGTACCTTTTGTGTTGATAGTGTCATATTTCTTGGATTTGTGGTCACCAAAAATGGGGTTCATGTGGACCCAGAAAAAATAAAGGCCATCCAAGATTGGCCTCCTCCAAAGAATGTAGGAGAAGTAAGGAGCTTCCATGGGTTGGCAAGCTTTTATAGAAGATTTGTTCCTAACTTTTCTAGTCTTGCTTCACCCCTCAATGAGTTGGTGAAAAAGGATGTTACATTCCATTGGGGAGAAAAACAACAAAAGGCTTTTGAGCTACTCAAAGAGAAGCTCACACAAGCACCCATTCTAGCTTTGCCAAATTTTTCCAAAACTTTTGAGCTAGAATGTGATGCTTCAGGATTTGGCATAGGTGCAGTATTATTACAAGAAGGACACCCAATTGCATACTTTAGTGAAAAACTTCATGGTGCCTCTTGTAATTACCCCACCTATGACAAGGAACTCTATGCACTTGTGAGGGCTCTTCAAACTTGGGAACATTACCTTGTTGCCAAGGAGTTTATCATTCATAGTGATCATGAATCACTTAAGTATTTGAAGAGTCAACACAAGTTACAAAAGAGGCATGCTAAATGGTTGGAATTCATTGAACAATTCACTTATGTTATTAAATACAAGAAAGGAAAATCCAATGTGGTGGCTGATGCTTTATCAAGAAAAATTAATCTTTTAGCCACATTGGGAGCTCAAATTCTTGGGTTTAATAACATTCTTGAATTGTATTCACAAGATCTTGATTTTGCTCATATCTATGAGGAATGTCTCAATAAGCCTCAAGGAGGATTCTATGTGAAAGAAGGGTATCTTTTTAAAGAAGGAAAAATTTGCATTCCTCAAGGTTCACATAGAAAACTCCTTGTTAAAGAGACACATGAGGGAGGATTAATGGGGCATTTTGGGGTAGAAAAGACCCTTGGCATGTTGAAAGAAAAATTCTTTTGGCCTCACATGAGAAGGGATGTTCAAAGGTATTGCTTTAAGTGTATAACTTGTTTAGAAGCTAAATCTAAGTCAATGCCTCATGGACTTTATACTCCTTTGCATGTTGCTTCCACCCCTTGGGAAGAGATAAGTATGGATTTTGTGTTGGGTCTTCCCAAAACTTCTAGGGGTTTTGATTCTATCTTTGTGGTGGTAGATAGATTTAGCAAAATGGCTCATTTTATACCTTGCCACAAAGTAGATGATGCAAGCAACATTGCAAAGTTATTCTTTAGAGAAGTGGTTAAATTCCATGGTCTACCTAAGGTAATAGTTTCGGATAGAGATACAAAATTTCTTAGTCACTTTTGGAGGACCTTATGGTCTAGATTAGGGACTAAGTTATCTTTTTCTACTACTTGCCATCCTCAAACAGATGGTCAAACTGAAGTAGTCAATAGATCTCTTTCCACTTTACTAAGGGTAGTTCTTAAAGGAAATCACAAATCTTGGGATGAGTACCTACCTCATGTTGAGTTTGCCTACAATAGAGTAGTTCATGGAACTACTAAATTATCTCCTTTTGAGGTTGTCTATGGTTTTAACCCTTTAACTCCTATGGATTTAATACCCCTTCCAAGTTCTATTGATTTTGTTCATCAAGATGGGGTATCTAAATCTAAGTTTATCAAAGAATTACATCAAAGGGTTAGAAGTCAAATTCAACAACAAAATGAGAAATATGCCAAACAACATAACAAGGGCAAGAAAGAGTTAATCTTCAATGAAGGTGATTTAGTTTGGGTTCATTTTAGAAAGGAAAGATTTCCTCAACTAAGAAAATCCAAACTCAATCCTAGAGGAGATGGACCTTTTAGAGTGATAAGGAGGATTAATAACAATGCATATCAAATTGATCTTCCTCCTGAATATGGTGTTCATGCTACTTTTAATGTATCTGATCTTAAACCTTTTGCAGGGTATGCTAGTGAAGATGAAGACCCTTTGGATTTGAGGACAAATCCTTCTCAAGAGGGAGGGGATGATACACAAGGAGCTAGCACTATGACCCACATAGGACCTATCACAAGAGGAATGGCCAAAAAGCTTCAAGAAGAGTATTCTCCAAAAGGTCAAGTACTCTTTGCTATATTTGGATGGGACATTGGAGATCAAGGAGATACTATAAAATTGCCAAAGCATGGAGAAGGGTAAGATGGTCATTGCTACAAAAGGGGAGGTGTTATTATCAAAATATGGGGCTACATTAGAAACTCCTCCTTCACATTCAGATTGTGGCATTTACACGTGATAGAATAAGCTTTCTAGAAGAGCATCACATTTTGCATATGGTTGTACACGTGGAGGTAGATCCACATTTCTTGGAGTCACATTTTTTTCTTTGCATTGCCGAAGGTTAGTCTATAAAACCTTCAAGGCAACCATTGTAATACACTTTGGAATATATGAGAAATTTCTTCAAATCTGAAATTCATCTCTGCCAAGCAAATGCTTACCAAAGTCACTTCTTCCATCAACTCTCTCCCACCTCTTAGCTTTCTTCCAACAATGGAAGCTGCCTGAAGCTAGGACCACCTCATTCCTTCTCTGCCGCAACAAACATCCACTTCCAATCCATCAATTTCCGCTGCCAACTGCTGGAATCTCTTTCTCTTCGGATTCTATCTTCAATCAAGCGATGGAGAGGCTTATCACAACTGAAATAACAATCATATTTTTACATGTGTTGACCAAGCATTAAATGAAATTCGATTGCATTAATTGTGCATTCAATAAATTGTTGTGATTGCTGCTAAACTATTATAACTGAAAGTTGTATTCGACTACGTTAGTAGCAAAGTCGATTAAAATGTGTCTGATGTGTGTATTACTATAAATTGACGCTGATTTGAATTCTGTAAGAATTATTGTGCATTTGACATTTTCATATCTTTTACAGAACGTTGTATGATCTTATAGAGAAAGGAAAAGCTCCAAGAACCAAGATTGATTGTGGTAATCAAAGACTTGAGGTTTCTTGAGAAGCAAGACTTGTTGATTTGAACGTCTGATCAATCTGCACAACTGGGTGTGTTCTGTGCGATCAGGATTTGTAATCTTTGAAGATTGGTTTGGGTTCCCTATTGTGATTATAGGAAGAAGAACAATGTTCTTGACTTTGAGGGTGCCTCAAAGGGTTAAAGAACAAAAAAGGTGTTCTTGCTGCTGGTCTTGTTTGTTTGTTGCCTATATTTAGATGAGAGGGTTAGAGAGGTGTTTTACACTTTTGACGTGAGGTCTCTGTAAAAACCTTGTTGTTTAAATCTTGATCTTTATAGTGCATTTGCTTCCAGTGGTTGGAAGGATACTAGATGTAAGCAGGTTGGCCGAACCAGTATAAAAATCAACGTTTAAATTTTCTGATCCCTACACTCTTTTATTAAGTCGATTAAGTTGTTTGTATATTCGATTAAGCTTATTGTTGCATTGCATATCTTTTAACTTGCGATTCAAGAAAAGTGTAAAGACATCTTATTTTGTGAAAAAGATTTTAAAAACTTATATTTTTACACTTCACCAATTCACCCCTCTCTTGGTTTGAGAAACTAAGCCGTTCTATTTTAACAGGGCTCATGAAAAGGGTTAAAAAAAATGCTATTTCATTTTAGGTTTAATACCTATTTTGGTCCCTCTTTTCGGGGGGTTTGTTCAAAGTGGTCCTTCCTTTTTTAAAAAGTTCATTAAAGTCCTACTTTTCGCAAAAATTGTGCAAGTTAGTCCTTTTTGCTAACGGCATTAATTCTGCTAACGGCAGAGCTGCCCAGCTGGCAAATATTTGATTATGTGTTACATTTTGATTTTGCTAGCACTGTTATGTGTTAAAAAAAATTATTAATTGTGACATGGAATATAATAAAATTAGGGTTAAATTAAAAATTGAAATTGGGGTAATTTTGGTTAATTAGGTAAACAGATTGTTGGTGTGATGCAAATTTTACACAAATTTGCAATTGCGATTGAGCTTGCGATTAGGGTTCATCAATCTTCAAGATGATTGGAATTGAGATTTTCTGGGCTTGCGATTGGAATTTAAATTTTAACCTGTCTGAATAGTCTTGCTTCCTTTCTTCACTCGCTTCATCACCTTGAGGATCGATTTGGAATCACCACACCGAGTTTTCATAAGACCCATAGAAGTTTTAAAAGTTCACTCCCGCTGGGAAGGGAAGAAGAACGATACCTGGTTTTTGGGTTTCTTCTTTATCCCGAATCCAAGCAAAGAAGGAGAAAAAGTCATTAGAAGAAGAAGAAGCTTCTGCTCTGTGCCAAAACAGAATAGTTGTTTCATAGAAGAAAGAATAAGAAGAATAAGAAGAATGTCGTCGTATATGGGATTCAGGAAGGCTTCAAGACCAAGTGCATCTCCCAAATCCGACTCTCCATACTCTTTTGGTTTCACCAACCCCTCTCCTATCCCTCTCACTTCTTGAATTTAAACCCTGAAAGCTTTATCTTTTTAGTGGGTTTTGTACTCACGTTGAAATGGGATGAGGAATTTGAATTGATTTGCATTTAACCATTTCCCTTGCTTGTTTTCTGGAGCTACGAGAGTTTCTTGTATATTAGAACATGCGAATCTTCCGCAAAGGGTTATATTTGGTTTGAATTGTTTTTGTTAAAGAAGAGCGAGGGTGCCTGGCATATGTAATTTGTTGCTTGCATTTGGAAGGGTTCAAGCGTTTTCGGTTGCTTGATGTATGTAAAAGATCGATGATTGAAGGTTGATGAACCTTAATTGCAAATCCAGAAAATCCCAATTGCAATTGCAAATTTGGGTAAAATTTGCATCTGACCAACAATCTGTTTACCTAATTAATCCAAATTACCCTAATTTCAATTTTTAATTTAACCCTAATTTTATTACATTCCATGTCACAATTAATAATTTTTTTTAACACATAACAGTGCCAGCACAATCAAAATATTACACATCATCAAATATTTGCCAGCTGGACAGCTCTGTCGTGAGCAGAATTAACGCTGTTAGCAAAAATGACTAACTTGCTCAGTTTTTGCAAAAAGTAGGACTTTAGTGAACTTTTTAAAAAAGAGAGGACCACTTTGAACAAACCTTCCGAAAAAAGGGACCAAAATAGGTATTAAACCTTCATTTTATTATAACTTTTGTGCTTATACTTTTTATTCTTTTTTATGCTAAAATTAAAGTTTGAAAATTTAAGGAAAGTTTATTTCGTCCTCTGTCTTTTTTTTCTACCATTAATTGAAAACATTTTTTCTATATTCACTTGTGAAAAAAACGCTTTTTATGACGACTTA
Organism: Vigna mungo; assembly: GCA_036885675.1. NCBI lineage: Eukaryota > Viridiplantae > Streptophyta > Magnoliopsida > Fabales > Fabaceae > Vigna > Vigna mungo. The sequence goes on from CP144699.1 coordinate 34,029,011, forward strand.
TTATGATAAGTGAAATATACCTATCATAATAAGCTGACGAGTGATATTTTCGTAATAAAAGGAAATGTTATTATGATGTAGTTTAGAACATCTGTCAAAATAGATAGACGAATATATTTTTGTAATAAAGTTCAAAATGTATTATGACAAGTTTAAGAGAACCTGTCATAATAGGTTGGGCGCAGTGTGTTTTTGTAATAAACCTATTATGACAGGTAATAAATAATCTATCATAGAATGTTAATACCTAATTTCTTACTTTCTTCCCTTTTTGTTCATCATTTTCATGCTTCTCTTCGTAATCTTTTCATCTCTTCGCGGCCTCCGTTGCATGAACATTGTGGTTTCCGTTTCCTCGTCGTCGTATCAGTTTGCCATCCTAACTGTCGTCTTCGAGAGTACGCAGACAATCAGGATTTGTTTTCATATTCTATTTTTTCATCCTCAATTATGTGAACGTTGTTGTTTCATGATTGTTGGCCATGTTTGATGATTCCCTAAACCTTGTATGCAACGTGAATATAGGTTGTGAACATGATGCAGGTTTTCATCTTCATTTTCCTCTTTTACTCTCTTATGTTCGTCATTCTTGGAACCTGGAGTTTTAAAAATCTGCTTGTTATTTGCCTCTAGGTGTCTTTGATCGTAGTTTTTATTATTCGTTCGTAGAGTAGTTATCGTTTTCGTCGATGCCGACATCAAGGCATTGTTGCAGGTATGCCGCCGAAACTCTATAGAGTCATGGAATTAGGGGTTTCTCTAATGGTACTTGATCGTTTTTATTATTTTCACTTGTTGAGTTTTAGTGAATGATGATACCAAGGTTTTTTGGCTAGTGCTCGAGTGGTTTCTTTTGCTTTTTCTTTTGATTATCCTTTGCGGTTTGATTAGGGTTTTTTGAGCCTATGTCGCTCCTTAATGTTGAATTTGAGTTCTTGTTTTATTTTCAGTTGTCTCTTGATTAGGGTTTGTTTTGTCTAATGCGAGTTTGGGTTGATTGGAAATATTTAATTGGTTTTTAAGTTAAGGATCGGTTGAGCTTTTCAATGAAAACTTAGGTTTTGTATATAGGGTTTCTTGATATGGTGATCATTTTCTTGATAGCGGGAAACTGCAGATAATCTCGATAGTTTCTTGAAATTATGGCACTTGATGTTGCAGTTTGTTTTTCATTAGTAGGAAATTGGGGTAGTTTAATAGTTTCTTGATAATGTGATTAGTTTTTATTAAAGTGTAATGCAAATTCTAGAAGAATGTAGAAGCACCTTAGAAAGTAGAATTCAAATGTAATACAAGTTCTAGAATGTTGTAGAAAAGCCTAAGATAGGAAGAAAAATCAAGAATAGTCTACATGTGTGAAAGTCTAGAACATCCCACATAAGTTATGGCTAGTATGTTCTAGAATATTCTATGGGTCTATAAATACCCATGAACTCTACCATTTCATGCACGTAGACAAGAAGCCAACATCTACAACAACTAAGACAACTACAACACTTCTTCCAACTACTACTTCTACATCTTACTATCTCCACATTTTCTCTACCTTATCAACTACTCCTTTCACAACCTTTTAGATACTAACAGTGGTATCAGAGCTACGTTCGGTCATCTACTGGGCGTAGATAAAATTTTCAACTACCTTAAACAAAACTATAACCCCATTTTGTACTACCTCCAAAATATTTTCTCAACTCATAGCTACTACCAATCAAACATCATCACTTCCGGTACCTATTTTCACAGGAGAAAATTATGATTTTTGGAGTGTCAAAATGAAGACATTCTTCCGCTCTCAAGATATATGGGACATCATAGAAGAAGGATTCACTATTCCAGAAGACACCTCCACTCTTACTGCAGCTCAAAAGAAGGAGTTGAAGGAAAACAAACAGAAGGATTCAAGGGCTTTATTTGTTCTTCAACAAGCAGTTGATGACACAATTTTTCCAAGGATAATTGGTGCCACAAGTGCAAAACAAGCTTGGAACACAATACAAGAGGAGTTTCAAGGAAGTGAAGAGGTACGCAATGTTAAACTTCATTCTCTAAGACGAGAGTTTGAATTATTAAGAATGAAAGAATCTGAGACCATCAAAGACTACTATTCTAGAATAAAAGAAATAGTTAGTCAGATGAGAGCCTATGGGGAAAATATTCTTGACAAAAAGATCGTTGAGAAAATTTTAATTTCAATTCTCCAAAAATATGATGCAATCGCAACTGCGATTGAACAAACAAAAGATTTGGCTACGTTGTCAGTAACACAACTAATGGGCTCTCTTGAAGCTTATGAACAAAGGTTGAAAAGGCATGAAGAAGACTCGGTTGAAAATGCCTTTCAATCAAAACTAAAATTGCGGTCTCAGAAAGAATGTGAAGGAAATATAAGTAAAGGAGAAATTTCTAGAAATAAAGAAAATTCTAGAAGCTTCTCTATGACTCATCAAGGAAAATATCCTCCATGTGGCATCTGTAAAAAGACAAGTCACTTGGAAAAGGATTGTTGGCATCATGGAAAACCTCAATGCCTCTATTGCAAGAAATTTGGTCACATAGAAAAGTATTGTCGTAATAAAAATAAACATCAAGCAAACTTTGCAGAAGAAGATAATCAGGAGAAACTCTTATTCTACGCCAATCAAGAATCTCCTGGTGGAGAAGGAAGTTGGTACTTGGATAGTGGATGCAGCAATCACATGGCGAAAGATCAAAGCATCTTCAAAGACATTGATAAATCTGTCAATGTCAAAGTTCGGCTAGGAAATGGCACAACAGTGGAGTCTCGAGGCAAAGGAACTGTCATGGTGGAAACAAAGAAAGGTACGAAATTCATCAAGGATGTTTTACTAGTTCCTAATCTTAAAGAAAATCTTTTAAGTATTGGCCAAATGATGGAGAATGGATATTCTCTTCATTTTGAGAAAGATACATGCAAAATTTATGATAGTAAAATGATAGAAATTGGCCAAGTAAAAATGGAGAAGAGAAATAGAAGCTTTCCTATAAGCTTCAAACCTGTAACTAATATTGCCATGAAGGTAGAAGTTGATGACTCATGGCTTTGGCATAGGAGATTTGGCCACTTCAACACACATGCCTTAAAGCTTCTATATCAGAAAAACATGATGAGAGATCTTCCATTCTTGAAGGAGAATAATGAATCGTGCGAAGGATGTCTCCTCGGAAAACAACACCGACTACCATTCTAGACTGACAAAGCATGGAGAGCAAAAGACTTATTGGAGTTGATTCATACCGATGTTTGTGGACCAATGAGAACGCCTTCACATCACAACAACAGGTATTTCATCCTCTTCATTGATGACTTCTCTAGAATGACATGGGTCTATTTCTTAAAGGAAAAGTCAGAAGTCTTCGGAGTATTCAAGAAATTTAAGGCCCTTGTTGAGAAGCAAAGTGGGAAACAAATAAAAGTACTCAGAAGTGATCGTGGCAAGGAGTACACATCTCACGAGTTTGACAAATTCTGTGAAGATGAAGGCATAGAGCGACAACTTACAGTTGCATATACTCCACAACAAAATGGCGTGTCAGAGAGAAAGAATCGCACGGTTATGGAGATGGCAAGATCAATACTAAAAGAGAAAAACATGCCTAACACTTTTTGGGCTGAAGCAGTCTACACTGCAGTTTACATTCTAAATAGATGTCCAACTAAGGCAGTCCAAGACAAGACTCCTATTGAAGCTTGGAGTGGGAGAAAGCCATCAGCAAAACACTTACGAGTATTTGGGTCTATCTGCTACATACATGTTCCTGACCAAAGGAGGCACAAGCTTGAAGACAAGACTATACGAGGAATATTCTTGGGATATAGCACACAATCAAAAGGCTATCGAGTCTACAACCTACAAACAAAAAAGCTCATCATTAGTCGAGATGTTGAAGTTGATGAAAATGCTTCTTGGAATTGGAAGGAAGAAAAAGTGGTTAAAAGCAGCATTCTACTTCCAGTGCAACGATCTCAAGAAGAAACTCAAGAAGAGGCAGAAAATTCAGGTATGCTTTCTCCACCTCCACAACAACAAGACTCTTCACCTGAATCTAGTCCAAGAAGAGTAAGATCTTTGGTAGACATATATGAAACTTGCAATATAGCCATGATTGAGCCTAACTGTTATGAAGAAGCATCAAAGCAAGAAGTATGGGTCAAGGCTATGGAAGAAGAGATTAAAATGATTGAGAAGAATAACACTTGGGAACTCGTAGATTGCCCTCATGGAAAAGATGTCATAGGAGTGAAATGGATATATAAAAGAAAGCTTAATCCTGATGGAACTATACAAAAGCACAAGGCAAGATTAGTTGCTAAAGGCTACTCACAACAACCAGGAATAGACTACAATGAGACATTTGCTCCAGTTGCTCGCTTAGATACAATTAGAGTCTTAATAGCCCTTGCAGCACAAAAAGGATGGAACATCTATCAACTAGATGTCAAATCAGCCTTTCTAAATGGAGTGCTCGAAGAAGAAATTTATGTTGAACAACCATAAGGCTTCATCAACAAAGGAAATGAAGGCAAAGTACTAAGACTTAAAAAGGCATTATACGGCCTAAAGCAAGCTCCTCGAGCATGGTATAGCAAGATTGATAAATACTTCATCGATCAAGGATTCAGGAGGAGCAAGAGTGAGCCAACACTATATACTAAGGCACAAGGTCAGTACCATCTCATTATCTCTTTATATGTCGATGACCTTATCTATACAGGAAACAATATGGAGATGATGAAAGAATTTAAAGAAGACATGATGAAGACATTTGAAATGACCGACCTTGGCTTGATGAACTATTTCCTCGGAATAGAGGTGAAACAACAAAAAGAAGGCATATTTATCTCTCAAAAGAAATATATTGAAGCTCTACTAGAGAAGTTCAAGATGAATGGTTGTAAACCTGTCGCTACTCCGTTGGTGGTAAACGAGAAGCTACAAAAAGATGATGGAGCACAAGAGGCAGATGCATCACGCTACAGGAGTTTAATTGGAAGTCTCTTGTATCTCACAGCCACACGACCAGACATTATGTATGCTATAAGTCTTCTATCAAGATTCATGCAAAAGCCAAGTCATATTCATTATGGAGTAGGAAAAAGAATTTTAAGATATCTACAAGGCACGAAGGAGTTTGGCATATGGTACAAAACCATGACTAATTCAAGATGATTGGCTACACAGATAGTGATTGGGCAGGATCAGTGGACGACATGAAAAGTACGTCAGGATATGCTTTCTCACTAGGATCAGGTATTTTATCTTGGGCATCAAAGAAGCAAGCAACAGTGGCACAATCAACAGCAGAAGCAGAGTATGTAGCAGCTGCTGAAACAACAAGTCAAGCAATATGGCTACGAAGAATACTTGAAGAAATGGGTGAACCACAAGACGAGCCGACTATTATCTATTGCGACAACAAATCGGCAATTGCAATAGCAAAAAATCCAGTCCATCATCAAAGAACAAAACATATAGCCATTAAATATCACTTCATTCGAGATGAAGAGACAACTAAACAAATTAGACTCGAGTACTGTCCAACAGAAGACCAAATTGCAGATATCTTTACGAAGGCATTACCGCGACCAAGATTTGAACTACTACGCACTATGATGGGAGTTACCGAATTTGCATTAAGGAGGAGTATTAAAGTGTAATGCAATTTCTAGAAGAATGTAGAAGCACCTTAGAAAGTAGAATTCAAATGTAATACAAGTTCTAGAATGTTGTAGAAAAGCCTAAGATAGGAAGAAAAATCAAGAATAGTCTACATGTGTGAAAGTCTAGAACATCCCACATAAGTTATGGCTAGTATGTTCTAGAATATTCTATGGGTCTATAAATACCCATGAACTCTACCATTTCATGCACGTAGACAAGAAGCCAACATCTACAACAACTAAGACAACTACAACACTTCTTCCAACTACTACTTCTACATCCTACTATCTCCACATTTTCTCTACATTTTTCTCTACCTTATCAACTACTCCTTTCTCAACCTTTAAATACTAATAGTTTTTATAGTGGCAAATTACAGGTAGTTTATAAATATTGTAAGTTGCTTTAATGGTTTCTTGATATCGTGGGAAATTGTTGACAAATGTGGCTGATAAGGTAACATTTGCAGCAACAGCAGACTATGGTGATTTAGTTTTTGTTTATCTATTGACCTGTAGTTATTTAGCTTAATTATACTGAGTAGCTGTATCTTTATTCCCAACATTGATGGGATAAGAAATTCTTCTTTAGAATTGCGAAAAAAAAAATCTTGATAATTCGGTCTTTTAGAATATGGTTTTTGGGAATACAATCTTATTAGCTGTTGTAAAATCTTATCTCGGGTTTTGAGAAAAAGTGGTGACTTTTTCATTCATTCATTTGAGTCATCGTAAGTGGTGTAATTCTCCACTTTTCTCCTCCATTTTTTTTTAAAATTTCATTTACTATATTTCGTTTTTAAATTTTGATTAATTGTGTGTATTCTTGAGTTCGATGTATGAAACTATTCTGGTAGTTGTATGTGTTCTTGATATTACATCGCTCATTGTAACTATTGTTCACTTGAACACATTTTTTATGTCTTTGCCCATGCTATTGGCTTTCTTGTTGTCTAATTCATTGTTTCTAATTGATGTACACATAAGGAAACAAGGGGAAACATTTTTTTTCCAGATTTATTAGTTACTAGTCTTGAAAATATTAGGTGTTACTAGTTTTGAATAAAGATATTGTTGAGTTGATATTTAAACATGATAAATTAATTGAAGTTGATATAACTATTGTGGTACGTTGAACTTTATGATCCATGTGGTGAAGATGAGAAAGTTTAGGATTGTGGTTGTTTTGCTTCTTGTCTCTTCTTATAGTGGATTATGTTGATAAAGAGAAGAAACTTTGAGTGTATTTGGAATAAGATATTAAAAAACTGACTAAATACTTATCTAATTGTTCATCATATTATTGTTTTAACTCCATTATTTTACTTGTAGATTTTTAATGATTCATCTCTAGTGGAAGGTCTAGACATTGAAGACATTAGAACCAAGTGGACTTCTTTTATTTTAAGTGTTAGTGAATTGTACAAACTTGGCTACAATTTAGTAGTATATGTAGGTTAATGTAATATTTGGATTGAATATATAGTTTTATGTATAAATAATGTATTCAATATTATTAGAGTACTTTATGTATGAAATGAATTCTATTTTGTTTGTTCAATTGAATTTGTTCCTTTTAGGAAATATTGATAATAAATTGATTGGATGAGATGATAATAAAGAGAAATTGATTATAAATTGATTGGATGTCAAATGTAAACATGTATTTTTTTTTTTTAAAAAATAAAGTTTAATGACATACATGACAATGTATGTCATAATAGGTTAATTATAAAAAAAACATGTATTATGACAGGTAGACAATGACCTATCATAATATATAAGAGATATTATGACAAGTGAAAATAACTATGTCATAAAATCTTACATATTAGGATAGGTAAATCGAACTACGTCATTATAAATTGGCTATATTATAATTGATAACTGAAAGTTTACTATAATAGATTGATAATATTATGACTAGTGACACAAAAAGTATAATGTAGTATGACGTACTTCTTCGCAATGTAATGAAATACACAGACTTATTATGACTGTCAGAACTATGACGTCAATCCATTTATCATAATAAGTCAATTTTACCTGTCATAAAAAGTCAGTTCTGCACTAGTGATTTTTTTATTTTTATCTTTTTTATTTTTTTAAAAATGAATTTATTTACTTTGATGAAATTGGGTGTTGACAATTCTCACTATAACAAAACACACCAAAACGTTCGTACTTAGGGTTTAAACTTTGTTGACAAAATGATAGTGGTTTGATGGTACTTTTTGAACAAAGTCTTTTTCTTTAGTGATGGACATCTCATGAAGAATACTTTTGCCTGATTGGTTTCGTCGTTGAGATTTATTTATTAAAGTTTCCATTTTTATTTGTGACCTAGACTTTGTTTTGGAAAATCAATGATGACTTTGCGTGAATTTTCATTTTTTTTTTGTATACTAGGTTAATCAAATTGAACATCGATTCTTGGTTCATTTTTTTTAACCAATAAAAAAATACAATGAAATGGTCTTTTTTTAAAAATGTTTCAGTTTTCTATGTTGTTTATCATGTGAATACTTTTTTTAGCAAATTGAAGAAGAGTTATATTGATTAGTGGAGTCAAATTTAGGATAGAGGTTGAATTAATCAAGAGAAGATTGAGATGTACAACTTCAAGGGGGTTAAGGGAATGATGAACTTCTGTTTTAATGTCCTTAATTTATACAATTCAATCTTCTTTTGGAGTGGTCTAATCTATGTCTTAAGTTTGAATTATCTATTCATCAACTCTTTTTCAACTTGATCAAAATCATTCGTTTGATAAGAACACACAAAATTGTAAATTCTCATTTGATTGTAGTGTTTTATCCATAACTTTTTAGGTTGGTCTCTTATGTAAATTTACTTCTCTGCTATAACGTTGGGCCTATTGTGTAGGTGTGATTTCTCTGCATTTGTATGCTCAACGTTTCTAGTTTTTTCTTTTTCTCTGCCGGCCTTCTTAACAATGAGAGTCTATTACCAACATTTTAATATTTTCATATAACACTATTTCTTTAGTCCCAAGAAATTGGAGTAAGCCACTGAGGAAGTTTCCCAGTCTTCTTTATGTATATATAGCTGTAGCATCAAAGTACTCACCTGCAGCCGCCTCTTCCCAATCAAGACAATTACTATGATATTCTTCCATTAATTAAAGCATTTTTCTAACTTTTCCCTCATACTTTATTTAGCACATAAGAGACAAATTTTATACGGTATTTTTTTGTCCATACGTTGAACAAAATCATATCTGCTAAGGATCTAACTGTTTTAAATATCAATTCGTTAGTTATGTTATATTAATTAATCACAACACCTCAACATCCTTTTATAGCAGAAGAAAAATACACAATGGGAGAATAGATTGATTTGAAATAAATAAATTAATAAATAACTAAAGAGTGAAAGAAACGTTATGGTGATTAAAGTCCACTGCTCTCTCTTTCTTGATTGTTTCACATTTTTTCAATCCGATATGATGCTCTCCCTTTCTTGATGGAACCAACTTGAATTCCTGCTTTAGCAGAGATTCCATCTCTTAGTGGTAAATTTATTTTGCCGTGTGCAAAACACAAACTCATATATAATGCCATAGGGTTAAGGTTACTTAGCCATTAACCAAACGTTGTTAGTCATGTCGGACAACCAAAGTAGCCTGCACAATAAAATAATATAATACAGTGATGTTTGGAAACTTTTTAGTTATTACTTAATCCATTATGGCTGTCCATCAAATAGACAATGAAAGAAGACAATAAAAAGAAGTCCACATATTGATTCAAAGTGGATCACGCATGTAAACTATTTACTTGTTAACATTGTCATTTTGTCAATTCGTGCGGGTCCATACTAGATGGAACGTATAACATATTTGATTAGAACCTCTTTGTTTGAGTAGAATCGTTTACGTGTGTGGTCGAAGTAGGGCCATACAATTTTGGCGTACCTTTAAGTTTTAGTAAATAAGATGTGGTTGCCAACCATATTTTTCATGTTATCTCACTTCAAAAAAATAACCTGTTATAGAAATTCATCGTGCATGAGCTGACTTTGTGTCTACTATTTTTTTACCATGAAAGTCATGACAGCAATATTTTGTTGCAAAGCTTCCGTGATGGACTTTTTCAGTAGATCACCACCCTTTTCCGGAAAGTTGCTGACAACCTATATATATATATATATATATATATATATATATATATATATATAACTTTATTTTTATGTTTTTCTTTCTTCAAAATATGATTTTCTGGGAAGCATGTACATGTTCTGAAGTTTCACCCAAACCACAATCAACCGCCGATAATCAAGTAAAAACTAAAACATCTCAGAAGTTGAGACATCCAAATTAATTAAACAGATCATGTTCTAATACTCAGACAGCGTAAGAACATCTGACCGACATCTCTGGTTAATGATACCACACTACTTAAGCAGCAGGATACCAACAAAATTTAATTCGCGTGCAACCAAGAGATGAGGAAACTGAACGTCTACTGAAGTTGAGACATAGTAAAAGAGACAAACACAACGAGTGAAAAAGACAGATTTGACTCTTTTTTTCTACATTCACATTGAACGTGCGCATTAGTGACCCTACATATTAGACTAGGAATTTACTCCGCAATATTACTATAATCGAAACTTTTCGCGGATACTTCGTTCGTGATAATCTTTGGTTCACCACTTGAGCGGCCTCTGCATTATTTATAAGCGCGGTTAAGCAGTGCACTCAGAAATACAAACCGAGAGAGTTAGGAGAGAGATGGGGATGAATAAAGGTGCAGGAGGGAGCAACAAGTTCGAGACAACAACGATGATGATGATGAAGAAGAAGAAAGCGTTTGCAACGGTAATTCCAGCTCCAAGGAAATCCGTGAAGAGAATGGTTTTTGAGTCCTTGCTCCAACTTCTCCTTCGTTTGTTTTCGTGCGGTGCAAGGAAGAAACCTAAGTTGACCAAGATCAACAAATCCCAAACAAACCCAATTGATGGAATTAACTAAGATCAACGCATTTGTTTGCAGTTAGAAACTAAGTGCTTCTCCCTTATGCACCATCGTCCTGGCCGTCACCAAGATCTCCGACAATGCTCTGTTTTTGTGCGTTTTCATTTGTCGCTTGATTTAGGTTTAGTGCTTGTATATATATTACCAATCTTTCAGATTCCGTCATCAAATTTTTCTTTTCTTTGGAAGCAATGTTTTAAATGGCTGTCGGAGTGGTGATTGTAAACATGTTGCGATGTATAATATATATTGTGAAAAAGTGTTGATGTATGCATTCGATGCGATCGAAAAACCCTTTTGAGCACAGAAGCAGAGAAACAGAGTATATACGAATTCAGGCGCACGTAATCGGAAACTGGCAAATCTAGTGTGCGATGACAGAATCCTGCGACATTGGACATGAATCACGTAACTTCACATGTCATAATCTTAGATGTTGCCCACATACGGAAAAACGTGTGGGGTCATGATCGATATTCTTGTTTGGAATCTTGTAAATTCGTTTTTTTGGGATATCCACAAGACTTTTTGTCGAGATGCGTAGCCATTTGAGGGAATAAAATCTTATGTTCCAAGCACGAGTGATACAAATCACAAATCACAAATCACCCATGTCTGTCTGCTCTCTTAATAAACTTTGAGACATTGAAATAATAATAAAAGAAAAAGTGAGAGAGATGGAAGATGTAATAAGTTGTATATAGTAAAATAATAGGTATAACACTATATGCGCTTTGAGTATTGAGTTTTGACACACACCCTTTCTTTATAAAAAGAACTGTGCAAATGAATTATACTAAATAAAAAATAAAATGACAGATTTAGAAACAAAATAAAATAAAACATCTCAACTAAACTACACTTCCAAATTGGTAAATAGAATTTTTATAAAATTATTGTGTTTGATAAGCTAGTTTTTTTTTAAAAAAAAAAAAATTTAACTTATTTTATTAATAAGTTAAATATATTTGTAATCCTTCCACGAACTCAGAGTTGACGATAGCATCAACATCAGAACTTCCAAAAACTGCAAAAATCTAATTCGACATTTTTCTCAATCACTTGCTTGTTTGTCGATTTCACATTACCCATTTTGGAGGTACCACTTCATTTCTCACCTACTTCATGCTTATTTGCCTTTCTAAGTTTGAAAAGAAAGAGAAATATTGTGTAGAAATGCCCCAAAATTATTATTGACAAATGTGTTCCCAAATTTTAGATATTTATTCTCTGTAGTCTTAATCAAATTACAGAGGAGATGATGAAACTTGTAGCATGAAGATGATTATGTTTCTCATGAGAACTTGACATAATCAATCCACTCAGAACTTCACTTTTGATATGAAATAAACCCTTTAGCAGCTTTGGATGTCTTTATAAGACCTGATGAAGGAATCCTCAATGTTGCAATGCAATTATTGAGACCAATTAGACAAAGATAAACTCCACCTATACTGTGTTAAGTAGGAGGAGTTACCTAATTTTAGCGAAGTGATTATAGCATTTCAATTCAGTGTCTATATAAGCTTTTGAAATGTTCTTGATTGAGTCCAGATCGCTAGAATGTTTAAATTCATATTTAAATAATACTAAACAGGTGACAACCTGACTTTTGCTATTTTTACTTAATAAATTGTAATAACATGTGACGATCAATGCATGTTATCTCACAAAACCTTGAGTTGTCTAGTAATGTCCCCTCTAATTCATTTATGGATGAATTATGAATGTTTGGATACACGTAAATAAGTATTTCTTTACACTTGACTGCAACACACAATGTAAAATTAAGTAGTTAATTACACCAATCTGAGTACTATCCTTTGAAACAGTAATTTATCATAATTAGTAATAACCTGATATATGCATGTTTCAACAGTAAAGTATTTGGTCTGATATGCCAATTACCTGTAGGCCTCTAGGAATTTCATATGTTGTTTTGTATATGATAGAATTTCAATTTTGCTGTTATGTATATGATAGAGTTCCAATTCTGTTTAGGCCTTTGTGTACGTGTTGACCAGAGTCATTTGTCTGTTTAATAGTTTCTTGGTTTGTAAGGTATAATTGGTGCTTGAAGAGTAAAGTTCTCAGTATTATAATGCTTATATTTTTTGGTCTAGTTGTTAAAGGGAATGATTTTTATAGTTCAGTTGCTACATTATATAATTTTCAAAGGGGTAGTTGACATAAGGATGATATTAAGGTGTCTTAGCTAGTATGAAAAAGCCTCTTTGTATCCTAATGAGCTAAAAATACTTGTGTGAAGGTAGGTTAGTTAAATTTTCATTTTCTTCCTTTTCCCTGTAGCCTCAATGACAGAGTAATTGTTAACATTGTCAGAGTTCTTAAATTTCACGCAAGGTCGTGCTTCCCCCATTAGGTGTTGTAATCATCATTCAAGTGCGTTCTGTTCAGGCCATTGTTTCAGTAATTCAGTCTTTAATTTGTTCCATTGGCTATATAAATTATGTGAACATGTAATATCTGTGTTATTATTTGGTTCATATTTAATACAGGATTTGGATGTATTATTGGGCCTCCTTTGTCTTTTCCTTTTTTTTTTTTGCCTTAAATTTCCCTTAAATATGGACCACTTTAAGAGTAATCCTTTAACTTTGGTTGATGATCTTGCATCTGAAACTCTACCACAAATAAAAAAGAGGTTTCAAATGTTTGAAATTTTTTCACAAAAATAGGAAAAGACGAGGACAACATTGAAAAGGCTACATGTAAGTATTGTGGCAATAACTACAAAGTTGGAAAACACCCTATTACTAAAAATAATTATGGAATTTTGCATTTAAGTCAGCATGTCAATGCGCGTAGAAGTATTGTAAACTTATATATGGATCTGAATCTTTACCAAGAAGGAAAGTTTGGGACACGGAAAATCAATCAAAAGATTCATAAGTTATTTGCGAGAGCCATAATTAAACATAATCTCCCTTATAAGTTTGTTGAATATGAAGGAATCAGGGAGTGGATAAAATACATTAATCCTAATGTTGACATGAAATGTAGGAACACTACTGTACCATATGTGGAAAAGGAATATATTGAACAAAAGGATAAAGTTAAGAAAATCATGTATAGGGTTCCTAATAGAATTTGTTTAACCTCTGATGTTTAGACTATAGTTACTTATACGAGATATATTTTCCTAACTGCACACTTTGTTCATGAGGATTGGAAATTAACAAGTAAGATTCTTAACTTCTGTCGAATGAAACCACCACTTGAACTAGAAAGTGTTATGTTTGATTTCCTAAAGCAATGTTGTATTGATAAGAAAATTTTCTCAATTGCCTTGGACAATGGATCTGCCAATAATAATTTGCAAGACATTCTAAAAAGCCATCTTTGTGTTCATAGAAATTTATTTTGTGATGGTGAGTTTTTCCATGTACGGTGTTGTGCTCCCACTCTTAATTTGATAGTTCAAGATGGTTTAAAGGTGATTGACAAAGCACTCCATAGTATTAGAGAGAGTATTAAGTATGTTAAATTATCAGATGGAAGAACTCTTAAATTCAAAGAATGTATTAATGATGTTATCATAAATATGAGCATGAGTTTGAGATTAGATGTGACTACAAGATGAAATTCAACCTATTTAATGCTTGAAAGTGCAATTAAATATAAGAAAGTTTTTGAAATTCTCCAAGTGGTTGATAGAAATTATAAAAATTGTCCATCTTCTAAGGAATGGAATAACGAAGAGAAAATGTCAATTCTTTGAACCACTTTATGAGATTATAAACATGATGTCTGGTTCATCTTATCCTGCTTCAAACTTGTATTTCATGTCAATTTGGAAAATTCAGCTTATCATTGAAGAGAATTTGTTCAATGAAGATGTCACCTTAAGGGATATGGCTTGGAATATGAAAGAAAAGTTTCAAAAGTATTGGAAGGAGTATGGTATTGGGTTAGCTTTCGGAGTTATTCTTGACCCACGACTAAAGGCTGATTTTATAACATATTGTTATAAAAAATTGTATCCTCTAACCTATATAGAAAAAATAAAGTGTTAGAGAAGTTCAGTAGATTATTTAAAGAATATGTAAAGAACTTTATATCCCCAATGTTTCTCTTTCCCAATTAATCCATTTTGATGTCTCAATCCAATACTAAAGGGAAAAAGTTTAAGAGATCAAGGATTATTTTGGTAAGCATTTTATACCTAATGTTCATTTTTTTTTTCAGTTTTTCTAGTTTTGTTTTGATAATTAATATGTACTGCATTGTATGATTTTAAAATGTATCTGAATGAATCAAAATCCATCATTGGAAAGAACAAGATATATGTTTATTTAGATGAACCAATAATAGATGATGGTGTTGTTAAATTATATTAATGTTTAACAATGGTTCATGTAATTTAAAGTATAACTTTGAATTAAAGATTCTAATGTGATGATTATTAGAATATAAGATATTAAAGTTATTGGGATTATTTTAGAGTTATTATAATTAATCCCTCTCTTCTCACTTCAAAAGGGCATTTTGGTATTTTATTAAAGTTAATTAAAATATCATAAAAGAAGGAAAAAGTTTTGATTACTGTTGACATGAGTTAAGTTTCTGAAAAGAAAATAGAGAACGTAACATTCTTTGGAACGGAAAAAAGAAATTGTGACTTTGACATAGGAAAACATCCTTGGCAATTTTTATATCATTAAGAAAGTATTAAAGAGAAGTAAGAGAAGGGAGAAACAATTGACAGGAAGAACTACACAATGGATCCACGTAAGTTCTCTTTTACTATGTATGAGAACAATGAGTATCATGAAAATTCAAGATCCTGTGTGTTGTTTTCATTTAATTGAAAATTAAAGAATTGCTTACAAGTGTACAATGAAGATTTTGATGTGCTCAAATATGGGAAGACTAATGAGAAAAAATTTGATATATTGTCTATAATAGCTCGAGATGTGTTTAGTATTTCCATTACTACAGTAGCATCGGAGTCAACTTTTAGCAAAGGTGGGCGTGTACTTTCGAAATATAGAAGCTCTATTCTTCTTGAGCATGTGCATATGTTGATTTGTACTCAAATTTGACTATATGGATTTTTTGAAAATCCTAGTGGTAAGTTTATATGTTATTATTTTTATCATTACTTTATATGAAATTATTAACTCTAGACTAGTTGTTTGATTTTATTTCAATTGGTTGTGATAGATGAAGTTGTTGATGTTATCTTTGGCAAATAAGGGAATTATTGATGAATCTAAACTTTTTGAAGATGTTGAAAGTTAACAACAATGATACTTCTTCAAGTTCTATTATATAATTTATCCAATTTATATCAATTTTCTCGTGACATGGATTTTCAAGTATTGTGTCCTTTGATTAATTGAATTATTCTTGGATTTTGTAAATAGGGTTGTACATGTCATTGAGTTCTTCTACAGATTCCGGCTTTATGCCTCCTTATGAAAATATAAATGTATTATTTTTAAATTTGTAGTGCATTTGTTTTCAAATGAACTTTGGACTTGTTAACTGATGTCATTATTCTTGTGTAAGGTTTCATTGTTCTTGTGCAAGCTGAATATTGGGTTTGTTTGTGGGAATGACCAACAATGATGATTTTTCAGCATGGTTGGTTGGTTTATATCTCTCCCTGTTATGGAGAAAGACTCGCTAGGTTGTGGAAATGATGACCAAGGAGAGTTCTTTGTCCATAACAGGAATTTCAATGGAGTGGACCTCTCTAAACTCATGAAGAAGAAAGGACATACAACACAGGTTTGCTCAACCTCACAAATATTTGGTTAAAACTTAAAAGCATTTTCTTAAAGGCTTTTGGTATTGTTAAACTAAATTGTGTTATGTGTTTGACAATTACTCTACTTTTTTTTTTCAATCTTAAGAGTTAACCAAAGAAGATTTTAAGGGCTCTAAGGTTGTTGTCTTTGTCAATTGATTGAAATATTATGGATGCTTAACATTTTGGTGTTATTATCTTGTTATGTATATTTGTTAGTGTAATATTGATCTGATTCTTGTTGTCATGATAGGGATTACATTCATCAGTTTTTTTCAGGACTAAATTAATTGTTCATGCAATGTAAATTCCACGAGAATGAATCATAGGATAAGAGTGAATATGTATTTGATACTCTGCATTCACTTTAACTTATTTTTCGATATATTAACATTTTAATTGTTCTATTTAAATGAGTTTATATTTTTTTCATACTAAAAGAAAGAAGGTCATGGGTTTCCCCTATAAACTTTTTTAATAAAAGAATTTTTATTTTGTGAACTTTTTTTATCCCAACTCATGTGAACTAGGATCAAGTCTTATGACGTGAGCTTATTTGACAAGTCTATCAAAATCATATATAACATAAATATACGAAATAAAATGTCAGTAATTGATTTAAATTTTATAAGAACTTGTAGAATTTTAGAAGAGAATGTATTCGTTTTATTATTAATTTAACACTTTAATATCTATCTATATTTATGTTTATATATATATATATATATATTAAGAAAATTAGCGTTAAGGAGACTAACTAAAGTAAGATGCATGTGTTTAATTTCCAATAATAAAAAAATATTAGCTACTAAATTAACTTGCAATGGATTCTTGCAAAAAAGAGAGAAGAAAATGGGTAGGCCAACCTTTTAACAAAAACCGTTTGTTTTGAAAGGTCTTAGGCCCAATATATAAAATAATCCTCATAGTTACTATGTACATCGTCTGATTTACTAAATACACCTAAATCTGCAATTTTTTTTTTCTTTTTTCTCCCTTAAAATGTTGAGTTTTCGCTGCTTTTTCTTTTCTGCCTCATTAGCAGTTTTATTCCTATATCATATTTCAACTCTCTTCTGTTTTATGTTCAGGTATCTTTTCCCTTTTCTTCGTTCATTTTCTATTTTGGGTTTATTTGTGTTTCTTTCCTAAACTTTATCCGCTTTATTAACATGACAGGCGGCTTTAAAACTTATAGAAACATATTTTAAATGGAAATTTAAGTTTAAGTGAATATTATGTTAACTATTAATAAAAAATTAAATAATAAACATTTATTTTAAATGTAGAAATATATTATTTTAACATCTTAATAATATAATATTTTTACAACAGGTTTTGCCTTTTACTTACAGATGATGGCTAATATATGTTCTACACAAATTATATGAAAACACAAAGACAGTTTTTGGAAGAGCTATATGACATAAGTTAAATTTATCAAAGAGATTTAGTATATTTTTTATTTAAAACTTTGAAAGAATGAGTTTGTAAATTTTTTTTCATATATATATATATATATATATATATATATATTCAATGTGAAATTGAAACCTAAATTTAAATTTTTTAAATATTTTGCTTCATTAATTCTCCTATCTATGCATAAACTGGAATGAGATGATAAATATAGATTATTGATTTAAGATAACTTAACATATGAATAGAAAAAGTATGTGGGAAAAAGATGCGACTCTTGTGGTTTGGTTGGGAAATTACGTTTTGAATTGAATAACTGACATTGAGGAGACTTTTACTTTATTAAAAGTCAACGTAGATTACGCGAGTTGACATTGTGCTCAAATTCAACGACAGTGAATCAATAAATGTCAAAATGGTTATTCCTAAATTTGGACCACAAATAATTCAGTACACGCTTTGGAAATTAATCAGAAAATGATAGTAACGTTAATTCGTAATAGCTTTTGGTTTGAGGTAGCAAAATACATTACGAATGTGGAAAGGAAAATTACACCATAACGTAACCAATCCAACACGACATCGCCATCTCATTTCTAACTTCGACTTCATACATGATGCTGTATATTAGGTTATTAGATATCTATTGTCATATTAAAAATTATAACAATAATAAATAAGCCTTGTAAAATTTAATCTAAATCAATTTTAATTCTAACACTTAATATAATTTAAATAAATTTTAGATTTTCTATTCAAATAGTTAGAATTGGTTAAATTACCGTCTAATTACAATAATAAGTTAATACTAACTAACATTATTAGTTAGGGTTTTTCTATTTTTTGTTTTTTTTTTCTTTTTCCCAAGAATCTTATATATAGGATTTTCATTTTCATTCCCAGAGTGTAACAATAGACAGAGGAATCCATATACAAACATAGAAACGAGTTTTCTCTTACCCGATTAACCAAAGCTTTCACCTTGCTTCTCTTTTCTCCATTACCAGCGTTTCTCTCTTGTGGTAGAGAGCTTCTCGACACTTCTTTCTTATGCGACGCACCATTTCTAAAATGGTATCAGAGCAGGTTTAATAATTGCTCTGCTTCCATTGTGCCAAAACTCCTTCAATCACACTTCTTGCTTCATTCTTGGTTCCTTCTTACCGTGATGGATCACATCAATCAACCAATCCTCTAGCCCTGTTTTTCTACATCCTGGGGAGAATCCAGACCTCACTCTCATCTCTCAAGTCTTAAATGAGACTAATTAGTCTTCTTGGAGTAGGAGCATGAGAAGAGCCCTCCTTTCCAAAAATAAAATCAAGTTCATTGATGGATCAATCAAGAAATCTCAAAAAAGTGATGCTTTATTTGATGCTTGGGAAAAATGCAATATGATGGTTCTTTCTTGGATCGTAAAAATACTTTCTTCATAGATTGCAGAAAGTGTAATATATGTTGAAGATGCCAAAGAGTTATGGGATGAATTGAAGGAAAGATTCTCAAAAGGTGATTATTTCAAGATTTTTTATTTACTCTAAAACATTCATTCAATCAAACAAGGAGAAAGAAATGTAAGCAAGATTTTTACATATTTAAAGGTTATTTGGGAAGAGTTAGAATCCCTTAGACCATACCATGTTGTACATGTGACATTCCTTGTAATTGTGATCTATCAAAGATTTCTCTCAAATATAGAGAAATAGAACATGTTATATGTTTCCTAAAGGGGCTGAATGATACCTACAACATTGTGAGAACTCAAATCCTTTTAATGGATCCTCTTCCTAACAACAAGAAAGACAAGAGAGACAAGACCCTGGACAATCAACCAGAGTGCTGAAACCAAAATTTTGGCTAACACTATTGATAAAAATAATAACTGGAAACAAGACCAGACCTAGAGGGACCAAGGACGTGGTGCTGGATCGCATGGACAAAGAAGAGGAAGAGGGAGAAATCCCAACTATGGAAAACGGTGTTCCTACTACCATAAAATGAATCACACTGTTGATGAATGTTATTCTAAACATGGTTATCCACCTTGGTACAAAAGAGCTGACAGCAATCAGGACAAAAAAGGGACAAACTGATTGGAATTTTGCAAACATCTACCTGAGTAATTCTGTCCCAGAAGATGTTCAACCTACTCACCAGGTCAGCAGCAATGCTGCCTTCAATTCTTTTACCCCAAAGTAAATGCAAAAACTACTTAGAATGATAGAGAAAGTTGATGTGTCTTCACATAAGGTCAATCAAGTGTAGAGAAATACAATAGAAGACAAACAAGGTACCCTTTCTTAGATTATAAACACTGGGGCCAATGATCATGTGACCCATGAGAAAAAACACTTTGTCACCTTTTATAAAATTAATCCCATATTTGTCAAACTCCCAAATATCTCAATTGTCACTGCTGAACATGCAGGAACTGTTCAATTTTCAAAAGATTTCATTATCTTTAATGTCTTATATATTCCTGATTTTTCTTTTAATCTAATTTTTGTCCAAAGTCTTACCAAAGACTTAAACTGCAGTCTAACCTTTTCTTATGAGATGGGTCAGACAAGGGAGAACTCTACATAGAAGATGATTGAGTGTGTTAATGTTTGCAAGAATCTCCATTACTTATAGACTTTTCTCTAACCAAGATTCCATTCCCAAGTCTGTTTTCTCTTATGAACGTGTTGATGTAAATTTGTGGCACTATATGTTAGGTCATCCAAGACACAAAATGTACAACAAATATGTTCAAATTTTCCTTATGTATAAATGACCTCTGATACTGTTTGTGATACTTATCACTATGTTAAACAACATAAATTGCATTTTCCTATAAGTGTTTCTTTGTCCACTGCATGTTTTGAAATAATTCACTGTGACATATGAGGTCCTATTTCATCTTCTATGAAGATATTTTTCCCTACAAAGACCAGCAAAACAATAGAGAAGCCAACAATAAGGAGGCAGACATAACTATTTTTCTTAATGACCTTTTATGCAACTACAATTTTGTTGATGAGGAAAGACTTGTTGAAATGGATGTAAGACCCATGAAAAATATCTATTTTAATAAATAGTAGTAAGTTTTAGCATTATTATTAGTAATAATAATGAATAGAAAATATAATTAATGTTAGAAAATTTTAAATTTATGATAGAAAATTATAATAATTTCAGAGTGGGGGGATTTAAAATTTTGAGAAATTATTTTAGAAGGTTTTGTGAATAGTGAATAGTAAAAAGTAAATATTAAAAAGTGAATAGTAAAAAGTGAGTAGTAAAAACGAAATAAATAAATAAATAAATCAAGCAAATAAATTCTAAAGTATTAAGGAAAGGTTGGTAAGTGGTGGTTGAGATTAAGATGTTAATTTAATAAAATAATATTAAAAAATTAGTAAATAGTAAATTTTTTTACTATAAATAGCCAGTGAGGGAAGAATGATTCCACACAAGAAATAAGAGAGAAAGAGAGAAAGTGAGAGAAGGAAAGAATTTAGAAGAAAGTTTTAGAAGAGCAGAGGTTTTGGAGGGTTTTCGGTGAAAATACTTCGGAGTAAGAAACTAAGTCTGGAAAAGAGGTAAGGGGAGCTAACCTTTCTATGTTTTAAGTTAATAATATTGTACTACTATTCATGTTTTGAATTATTATGTGTGCCTATGTGTTGGTTATATAACTGTTTAAGTATTAAATTTATGTGTTATTATTGATGTAAAACTATGTTGTTGTTTTGAATCTGTGAATAAGAAATTTGTTAATAACATGTTGAGGAACACTTTGGCTAAAGAAAGACCAGGTTCTTAAGTTGTCCATTGTGACGCACCTCTCTTTCCTGGAAGTCTACTCGATGTGTTTTTAACTAATCCTTATTAAACATATTATATTCTGCTGATTTTATTTTTGTAAAATACTCAATGGATATGAAATTTGTGTTGAATGCATGAATTTATGTTGGATGTAATTGAATGGGAAATTGCGGAACTATGAATGGTGTTGTGAATATATATATTTGGAGTTGTATGTTGTTGGAAGCATGAAATCGGTTATATTGACTTGAAATGCATGTATGGAAATGTGTATGTTGTTTGAATTGAAGATTGATGATTATGAACTGTTTGAGACGTTTTTGAATGATGAATTATGCATGTTGGAACTGTTTTGGTGTGGAAATCTGTTGTGGTATTGTTTGGAAGGGAATCAAAGATCTTAGGGTCACTTTTTAGTCAAAATAGAGGAAGTAAGGGGAGCTAGTTCTTCTTTTCATTTTAGTAGTATGCCTTGAATGTATGATAATTTTGAAGTTGTATGTTGATGTTTTGAATTATTATGTGTACCTATGTGTTGGTTATATAACTGTTCAAGTATTAAATATATGTGTTAAACTATGTTGTTGTTTTGAATCTGTGAATAAGAAATTTGTTAATAACATGTTGAGGAACACTTTGGCTAAGGAAAGACCAGACTCTTAAGTTGTCCGTTGTGACACACCTCTCTTTCCTGGAAGTCTACTCGATGTGTTTTTAACTAATCCTTATTAAACAGATTATATTCTGCTGATTTTGTGAAATTTGTGTTGAATGTATGATATTATGTTGGATGTGAAATTTATGTATTTGAGCATAATGAGAGTGTGGTAGAGAGTGGAAAATCCTTACCGAAGATCCATCTTGAAAAGTTGGACAGAGTAGGAAGGATGTAACTTCAGTGATTGTATTTATATCCGAAGATCCAGTTTGGGGGACAAAGTAGGATATGATAATTGAGCTAGCAAGTAAGTGCATCCTTATCCGAAGATCCACTTTGGGGGATAGAGTAGGATAAGATGTAGCTTCAGTGATTGTATTTATATCCGAAGATGCAGTTTGGGGGACAGAGTAGGATATGATAATTGAGCTAGCAAGTAAGTGCATCCTTATCTGAAGATCCACTTTGGGGGACAGAGTAGGATAAGATGTAGCTTCAGTGATTGTATTTATATCCGAAGATCCAGTTTGGGGGACAAAGTAGGATATGATAATTGAGCTAGCAAATAAGTGCATCCTTATCTGAAGATCCATTTTAGGGGACAGAGTAGGATAAGATGTAGCTTCAGTGATTGTATATTTATCCGAAGATCCACTTTGAGGGACAGAGTAGGATAAGCTAGCAAGTAGGTGCATCCATATCCGAAGATCCACTTTGGGGGACAGAGTAGGATATGATGTATCTGCGTAAAGTACCACTGCAAGTGTAGAACTTGCTAAGAGTTTGATATTCATGTGAATATTTGGATGAATATAGTTTATGATGATTATGGTATATTTATGGTATGATTGAGTAATTGATATGTATGCTATTAATTTAAATATACCATGTTGTTTTCTGTTGCATTAGCTCACCCTTACTTGTGTGTGCATGTGAATGCGATGATCGTATAATGTGTGATGTTATACGGGAGCAGATGGAGGAATGTCGTTTAATCCAATTCAAGTGAGGATAGAGACAAAAGAATAGTTGGTAAGAGTTCGAGTTATATTTATAGATGAGAAGTTGAAATCTGAATTTTGTATATCGAGGAAAACTTTTATTCCTCGTTTCTATGACTGTTCTATCATATCAAGAATGTAATAACTATATTATAGTTTAATAATATAATTATTGGAATGTTACAATGGACACCAATGACCAGAGGCAAACAGAGCAGGATGACACTAACAATAATAACGATAACTACTTTGTTGAAAATGAGGAAAATTACAGTCACAAAGATCCACTAGAGTAAAAAGGGCTCCCGAGTACCTAAATGACTACATGCATCAGGTTAATCAATCCCTATCTATGGAAAACAAATTTAAAACTCCTTATCCCATTTTTGAGCTACTATCTTGTGATTACTTGTTAGAGAAACACTTAAATATACTTTGGCCATCACTGCTAATAAGGAACCACACTCCTATGATAAGCCTAAAAACACACGTGAATGGGCAGAAGCTATGCAGAAAGAGATCAAGGCTTTACAGGATAATAATACCTGGAATTTAACACAACTGCCTCCAGGAAAAACTCCCATTGGTTGTAGATGGGTGTACAAGACTAGAACAAAGTTGATAGCACCATAGAAAGATATAAGGCATGCCTAGTAGCTAAGGGCTATACCCAACAAGAAGGGATATACTATTTATACACCTTCTTCCAAATTGTCAAGCTCACTACTGCTAGGTTACTAATTGCTCTTGCATCTTTAAATAACTGGTTTCTACGCCAGCTCGATGTGGACAATGTTTTTTAACATAGGGAGCTAAATGAAGAAGTTTACATAAAGCCACCACCTGGTCTAAATGTCCATGACATGGATCAGGTTTGCAAGCTTACTAAGTCTCTATATGGATTGAAACAAGTTAGTAGACAATGGTTTGAAAAATCGTCCTCCTTTCTTATTTATGTTAATTATATCCAATCTAAATTTGATCACTCACTTTTTATTAAGAAGACACCTACAAATTTTACAACCTTACTTGTCTATGTAGATGATATCATACATAAAGGTTCTTTTGCATAATAGATTTTAGATAAAAAAATCTTGGAGAACTTAAGTACTTCCTAGGGTTTGAAGTAGCCAGATCTAAGAAAGGGGTTCATCTATGTCAAAGGAAATATGCTCTAGACATCCTTGAAGAAACAGGAATGCTAGGATGCAAACCATGTCTTACACCTTTTCTAAGTGATACAAGTTCACTATATAAAGTAGAAAGTTACTTGGATAATTCTAACTCTCGAAGATTAATAGGGAAATTACTCTACCTCACTAATACTAGACCTGATTTATATTTCTTTGATATTTTGTTAAGTCAATTTATGCAATCACCCACTAACTACCATTATTGGGTTGTGCAACATATTCTTAGGTACATCAAGTTCAATCCTTTAGACGGACTCTTCTTCGCAGTTGATTCACAAATATATATAAAAGTCTTCAATGACTCAGATTGGGCAACCTGCCCTAACACTAGAAGATCTACTACGAGTTTCTTCATCTTCCTTAGTTCATCCCTCATCTCATGGAAATCCAAAAAGCAGAGCATCGTTTCCAGATCCTCCACCGAAGTAGAATATTGTGCCCTAGTAGTTGTTGTGTGTGAGATACAAGGGATCCATTATCTTCTTCAAGATCTTCAAGTTCTGGCTGCTAGCACTCTTATTCTCTATTGCGACAAAAAATTAGCAAGGCATATAGCTCATAACCAGAGGTTTCACAAGAGAACAAAACACATTGTCATGTTGTTCATGAGAAGATTCAGATTAATCTATTACATCTTCTTTCCGTTCGCTCGAATGAATAGTTAGCTAATATTTTTACCAAATTTTTTCATTGTGTGAGGTTTCGATCCATCGTCCCCAAACTTAGATTAATGAGTATACATCATCCAGCTTGAGAAAAGGGTATTAGAGTAGTTAGAATCAGATATATTACTTCTTAAATGTAGTAATCAATTAATACTAATTAATACTATTAGTTAGGGTTTTTTATTTTCTATTTTCCCCTTTTGACCCAAAAATCTTATAGGATTTCCATTTTTGTTCCGAGAGTGTAACAATGGACATAGAAATCCATATAAAAACAAAGAAAAGAGTTTTCTCTTACTCGATTAACCAAAGCTTTCACCTTACTCTCGTTCCTCCATGACCAACGTTTCTTTTTCGTGGCTGAGAACTTCTGGAAGCTTTTTTTTTTGGCACACCATTTCTAAAATATTCGATAATATCTACTGATAATTATTCATTTACTAGTTTTCATATATATCCAGACAATGTCCGTTTTGGAGAGATAATTAAATAGATACAGTTAAAACATATTCATAGTTAATTTATCTTAAATTGGAATGGAGTTTCTATAGTATTATTCTCTTATGAATAAAACATTTTGTAATAAAAAATGTCATAATTTTATTTTCTTTGAGATTATTAAAATAACTAATAAAATATTCCTTGTATTTTAATTTCAAACACTTAAAATTTTAAGACACTAGTTGAATGAAGATAAAATCAATTAAATATTTATAAAATTAATTATTGATCAATAAAAAGTTCATCTTTTATTGGTAACGAATTTCAACTAATAATAAAATTAAGACATTATATGAGAATAAAATGAAGGAAAGTTACTTATTAAATACATTGGGTTAACCCGTTAGAATTTTCCAGTAACTAATATTAAAGAAAAGTGATACATTGTTCTTCTAGTTACTTGTTATATACTTAAATTAAATCATGTTAAAGTAAATTTATTATATATATATATATATATATATATATATATATATATATATATATATATATATATATATATATATATATATATTTTACACTGATTCATGAGGAGTAGGACCCAGTTGGAAGCTTCTTGGTAAAATTGTGGTAATTTCACATGACTATTGAAGTCAAGAAAAATAATAGCAAGATATAGACAGCTTGGCCGATGTTTTTAATTCTCCAAAAGTCCATCCTTTAAAACAAAATTTATGGTCATTGACTTCGACTACTAAGGAAGTTAAATAAATGTTCACCTGTTTGCATTGGTTGACTTAGGTTTGTTTGTTTTTAGTTATTTATTAAAAAATGGCTTTGCTTGTTGAGAATTTAATAAAAATTCAAAATTAGATTTTATTTTCTACAATATAATTTTTTATTCTGTTTAAAACTTAGTAAAAAACTTCTCAAATTATTACAAATCGGCTTTTTCTTAGTAAATACCCTATAAGCTTCTTAGAGTAATATTGTAAGAAATATTTTTCATGGAGGAAAATTAAGGGAGCTCTTGACATGTATAAATATAAACCCTCATATAATAGGAAAGGTCAAGAGGAAAGAGGAATTTGATTACAATATGTAGACAGACAAACACGAAAATCATTAGACATAGTTGACAACACCAATCTGTTTAAATTATATATGTTAATCTTCAAGCCACACGTGGTTGAATTTTTCATCAACAGAGATGTGATAAAAACCTGTTTAATAAAAAATTTTCAATTATATGTATATCGAATTCAAATTTCTTTTCAATTTTTTTAATATTATATGTTTTTAATCATATTCCATTCTCACCTGTTTTTTCTTTTTCTTTTTAAGAAAAAAGGATTTAAATACAAACTTATTATTCTGCTATAATTTCTATATGTCTTATCTTCTTCTTTTTAAATAACTCTCTCTTATCTTACTTGATAATGAAATATTAGTTTAAAATAGTTAGAATTATTTTTTTATCTCAAGCTTTTGTTTATTGATTTTAGGTTAAATATGTCTTTTGATCCTCATATTTGTGTCTAATTCTCAACCGAGTCCTCATATTTGTTTTTTGTCCCAATTGAATTCAAATATTTGTTAATTTGGAAAATAAAGTCCTTTCCGTTAACTTTCCACTGATGTCGTATAAATGTGATGACGTGGATGCAGACATTAATAGCTCATTTATACTGATTCAATTATGTGAAAATTGTATTTAAATTAAAGGATGACATGGTAAAATTAAAAAGGGAATTAGGGATTTGGAAATCAGAATGCGTTCTTCATCCATTTCTTCACCCCAATGGCTTTGTTATCAGAAACTAGTAGCTTTCTAGTACCCAGAAGCTGTTATTTTGTTAAGAAGAAAAACAATCTCTCCCATTTTTCAAAATGGAAGACGACCACCAATGGAGCTCTCCAACGACGACGACTTCATCTTCAAGCGCAAGCGCCGCCGCATTGACGCTCCACCGCCGCCAGAGGCCGATGAATCGGCGGCGGAAAACCTTCAGAGAGAGCGTAAGAAACAAACCCTACTCAAGCTCAAATCGAAGTACGAGAAAGAGATTTTTCAATGGGAAGCACTGCCGAACACCTTGCTCGCACTACAACAACGCACCGCTCTTCACTCTCCTCAACAACAACAGGAGCAACAACGACTAAACCAAGCCCAATCCCTCCCTTCCCCTTCCTCCTGAACCAATTCCGCTGGTAGCTCCCTCCTCCGCGACCTTCTATTACAGGTAAAACCCTAATTTTCTAAATATAGGTTCTACATGAGATTTTAGAATTGAATTGGAGAGATTGTGGGTGCGACAATGAGCTTAGTGCGTGAATTGCACAGGTGGAAGTGCAGGAAGCGATAATTCGTGATGTGTCAAATTTATGCAACATAGGAGAAGCTGTGTGCGACAAGAGAGAAGAACAGTTCAAACAAACCTTGTTTGATCTTCCAATTTGGGTATCACCAAATGACCTCATGGAAGTGCTATGTGGTGATGATGATGACGATGATAACAACATCAAGAAACAGGAAAAAAAACAATTAATCAATTAAAACAAAATCCTAAACTAAACAAAGTGAAAACTAGAGGCATTTGAATCGAATACAAGTAAATTGTGAAAGAAAAAACAATGAAGGAGTGGAAAGATTTGCCAGGATCAATAATTGAAAAGTTAAGGAGCTTGGGAGAAGGAAACGCGAAGAGAGAAACCTGATGAAAGGTCAGTTAAAAACTATTTAGTAAAAAATCCCTAAATGCAAATATCCATGTCATAAACTAATTTTTAAATGCAATTCCACGTAATTGAATCATTATAAATACTGCATCCACGTCATCACAGTTAGACGGCCTTAGTGGAAAGTTAACGGAGAGGGTTTTATTGCCTCAAATTAACAAATATTTGGATTCAATTGGGACAAAAAAAAATATGAGGACCCAGTTGAAAATTAAGCACAAATATGAGGACCAAAAAACATATTTAGCCTTGATTTTAATGAATATAGATAAAAAACAATTATAGTATTTGTTTATTCATAACCGATTTTTCATTGGGTCTTGATTACATAAATTTTTCTTTTTGTAACTATGTCTATGAATTTTTTATTAGATTATGATAAATTGATTTAAAATGTTTTCTTTTCTTTTAGAGTAATCTCTAACTAATGATATAACTTATTGTTTGATATGTTATCTATTTAATTTAAAGTTTGTCATTTAATTTTGATTTAATTATTGGTAAATATGAAAAAACTAAAGATAATCATTAGATATGAACAATTTATTTTATATTTATAGTTACACTAAATTAACAATAATTAGATATAAAATTTTTGAATGTATTATTTTTATTTCTTATTTCAAACTTATTTATCATATCCGCCAATATATGAAGAAGTGAATAGCAAGATGAATTTTTTTACTAGAGTTATTTTATTTTATCTATAGAATTGGAGATGAAAATTAAAATAAATTTGGAGACAAAAATAATTTTGCAGTTGTAATTTTAGATATAGGTGAACCTAGAAGTGTCAATTTAACCTATGGTTCCAGGGTCAGTCCTAATCCATTAATGAAAAAATCTTATTTTAAGAAGCTCCTCAAGTAGGGAACCAGAAAAAAAGTTCTAACCCCTAAACCCCCTCTCAAGTGGGTTAAGTCAGGGTTAAAGTGGGTTTAACCCAACTGCAAAACTTTAATTAAAATTTAGAAACAATATAATTTATATATACATAATTTTATTCTCTCTATCTCTCTGATATTTTATATATATATATATATATATATATATATATATATAATATTTGATTAAAAAGATAAAAAATGAGGTTTTATGTAAATTAAACTTGTTGATAAAAAAAAATTAATATTGGAAATTTACATTTTAATCTTATAAACAGGCAGTCAAGTACAGAAATATGTTAATTAATTATAAACAATTCATTTAATATCTATCAGTTTTTCATTAATAATTTTCAGTTTATTCTTACAATTTTTACTTACTTCTAAACTACTCATACAACATGTTCTATTGGTGGTCTGTTAGTTGACTAATGTGAATACTTTTATATATATACATAGAGAAGTAAAAATAATTGTTTTTCATATATTAAAATTAGCTTAAACGTTATTATCTTATTAAATATATTCATTCTGTTGGTAATATTTTGTAAATTAAATGTTATTATTTATTTAATTATTTCTAAAACTTACATAAACTAAAATAATTATTTATAACAAAATTATTTATAAAATTAATAAAAATTATTTATATTCATTGCAATATGAGTTTCATGGATGATAGATATAATTATTTTCTATAAATACATTTTTTATAGTAAATGATAAGTTGTAATTCAAATAAAGATTTCTAATATGAATTTGATGATTTCTAGTCTTAATTTGGCTTGTACAAATGCTTTTTTTTATTTACTTTGCTAATGATATAAGATAATTCTTATGACAATTTTTTTTTTCAAAGTATAAAATAAATTGAAAGAATTTAATTAGTAGTCACTTAAATTATTAGAATTTTCTATTCCTTTGCCTTTCAACATGAGTTTTCTTTGAATTTCTGTTTTTTTTACGTTATCTTTGTATTGTTTGCATTTTGTGCCAAATTAATTATTTGTTTAATTTTTGGCAGAAGAAATCTGGATTATTATAGGTGTGAAGCGTGGAAAAATGGAATTGTTTTCGAAGATTAGAACTTTTAAAAAAACAAAATATTATATCATAATTTAAATTCAATATATAGTTTATATATTCAAACAAGATTATTTATAGAATTTTAAGTACGAAAAATAAATATTTATTTTATAGGTTATTGATGATTCTAACAATAACACAATGCTCAAAAATAAAAATATTAATATTAAATGATAGAAATTCCCTCAGGCTTTTTTGTTATTTATTGGGCAGAATTTATACTAGTTTAGGTTGTGTCAAAAAGACATACACAACAGAAGGAATCTTTTTGATGAAATTTGAAGGTTGTCGGGGCCAAGCCAATAAAAGACGCGTTTAATGTGATATATAGAATCAACTTCAATAAGATGAAAGTTGAGTTTATAGATGTAGAGCCGAGCCGACTTTCTTAAAAATTCTTTTAGAAATAGACATTGATACATTCATATTTCTGGAGAGGACTGTTTGAAGTATAATTTATAATATGGAAAAGGGTTATTGTTGCTAGTTTTTCCACATTCACATTGAACCTCATTATAGAAGGTTTGATTTCCATGATATTTCCCTGTCTTTGTCTTTTATGTGTGTAGCTAGGGAAACATGTGCTCTATATATAAGCAGAGGGAATAGCGGTAGGGCTGTTATAGAAGCGCATGCAGAGAAAGAGAGTGTGGGAGAAGAGGAGAGAGAGAGAGAAAGAAGACGAAGATGGGGAAGAATGGAAGTGCAGAGGTGAAGAAAATGTACGAGGCAAGGGTCCAGAACAAGAACAATGCATCGGTAATACCAGCTCCAAGGAAATCCGTCAAGAGAATGATTTTTGAGTCTGTCGTTCACTTTTTCCTCCGTTTGTTTTCGTCAGGTTAAAAGGAACAAATCCAAATGTATTACTTTATATGTTTTATTTTTCGAATCCATTTGTTGCAATCGGAGACAGCTAAATATGGTATGTCAATAATGCTCAATATCCTCTTACAAAAACTGAATAGTGGGAGGGAGAAAGGAAAAATTGAGAATTAACGAGTTGATTTAGAGTGTTTTTAACTTTCTTTTTGTTATTCGCAAATATTTAGTTTAATAAAATTTTACATTAAAGGATCAAGTTCAAGAATCTGAGTAAACAGTTCAATTTATATTGTTTTTCTTGAACATTGACAATGGGGTTATCCTTCGCTTCACATTTATGATAAAATGAACATAAAGATTACATGTACGTAAGATTAATTAAATATTCACAATATCCGTGGAAAGAATTGGTTGGGGGTATAGTATAAGATAATTATCTCTCTATACAGGTGTGTGTTAAAAGTCAACCTAGATAAGATGAGTTTGCTTTCGAAATTATTGTTGATAAATTGTTGGAACACAAAATTATTAGCTTTTTGGTTTAACGCTGAAAGAACATTGTCAACGTGGAAAATGTCGTTGCAAAGTCTTCTTTTTCTTTTTATTTGTATTCTTTCTTACTAGTTGAATTTTGAATTTAATCCATAATTGAGATGACAGAGCGCAGATAGAAATCGTAGACAGTGATTGAGTTGGACATACCAGTAATAGCATTTAACATGTTTGTTTAATTAAAAAGTAAAAAGTAATATGTAAAATAATGTAAAACTGTGTCAAATAATTTTTTTTCTAATGTTAAAACCATTTAGGTGTTTCTGTTTTCGTAAGGTATTTTCAATTTGGTCCTTTTCTTTTAAATTTTCCTAATTGAGTCCTTATAAATGTTAATTTCAAACAAATTAGCCCCTGCCGTTAAAAATCGTTAACGGTGTTAAAATTGTGTAGAAAATTGTGTAGAGGTGGATAGATGACGTGGTTAAAATTCTCCTTTTGAAGTGTTAAAATTGGCAGAGGTGTTAAAATTGTGCAGAGGAGAATGGAAAACAAGAGATATAGAAATTACTTTTTTTTATCCCTCTCTCGCTGTTATATGCTTCTACATTATTTCTTTAACATGTTACATTAAATAATTTATAAGTCTTTGGTTTCATTCTCCACTACTTGAACCTTTTAATGGGTCACATGGACCTGAGTAGCTAATAGAAAAGAATCAAGACTGATACTTCCTGCACCCCCCTTTATTGTTTACTACACCGTCTTAAATTATAAAATCCCAAATTTATCCCTCAATAATTGACGTTAACAACAATTCCCAACCAAAAGGGGAAGAAAACTGAGTTTCTTAATTTCAAGAACAAACTGTCTCCCTCACAGGAAACAGAGAAGTCTTTGACAATTTAGTTAACGTCGTTATCTGAATTCATCACTTCCCAAACTAATCCTTTTTAACATTTCGGAATTACTGTTCCATAATGTATTT
The DNA here is from genome assembly GCA_036885675.1 of Vigna mungo. Lineage (NCBI taxonomy): Eukaryota > Viridiplantae > Streptophyta > Magnoliopsida > Fabales > Fabaceae > Vigna > Vigna mungo. The sequence continues at coordinate 34,061,670 of CP144699.1, forward strand.
ACGGATCTAGAATATAAAAGAAATTCTAGAACGACTATTATTTTGGAAGGTATTTTTACATTTGAAATATTTTTCGAAACAATTGATCTGAAATATAAAAAAAAAATCCAGAACAGATATTATGAAAGATAGTTTTTGTATTGATAAATATTTTCCAAAATACTCTTTCAGAATATATTTTTTTTAGATATGCAAATACCTTTCAGAATAGTGATTCTACAATACAAAAATCGAAAGATATTATTAGATCTAAAAATATATTTTGAAATACTCAGTTCCAAAATGTGTTTTCTTATACTTTTTGGAGTTTCGAAAAATATTTTCAAATTAAATGTTTTCTAGAATCAAAAATATCTTTCAAAATATTCAATCCGAAAAATATTAAAAAAATAGAATGTGGAGATTTATATTATAATTTTATTGAGGGGTAATTTGGGAATTCCACATTTCATAGGTGTGAGGAAGAAAAAAGTTCACTGCAGGAAGAAATACCCAAGAATCAAAAGAGACTTAAAAAAAATCTATTTTGATTAATGTAAAAAAAATGTATTATTTGAATTCCTCTTATTTGTTAACGCTTCAGTTCTTTGATTGGTGTTAGGTTTATATTCTTGGTCATATGCGTAATATTTCATCTTTGGGCTTTGAACATGTTTTCTTTGAGCATTTCTTCTTGCACCTCCATAGATATGAAATTTCCAAATCTACCTTTTTATTAGGATTTTCAGTTTCACTCCACCTTGATTTTGCCAAGTTAAATTCATAAATAATTATGTGTCCCTTACATTTAATATTTTAAGTTAAGGAATAATACTTTTCTATAACATCGATGTTTAAAATTTTATGTCTTTTTGTTAATCAATAATTCGTGCATGCTGTATTAATTATATTTATGTTTATAACTTCTTTTTGTATAATATGGTATTATAATTGTTTAATTGTATTCTTTTTTTATTTCATGATTGTTTAAATTTTGCAATTGAAATGTTAACAAACATAAACATTTTGAAAAGAATTAAATAATACATGTATTATTCAATCACAGTCTGTCAAACATGTTAAGTTGCTTAAATGCTATAATAATTATTTAAACAATTACTTTTAATCAAATAAAAAACTATTAATAAACTTTAAAATAATTATCAATTCCTAAAAATGAAATTTGAATAAGGTGTGTGTATATATTATTTTTAAAGTGTTTACCAAAATTAAATTTGCTACAAATATTACTATTATAAAAATTATTATTATTCGTATTATAGAAAAAATTATGTTATACTTTAATATAACTTAGCCCGAGATGAATGTTTACCCCTCTTATGTATGTTGAGGTGTAATAAATAATAAGAGTTAAATAATTTCCTTTAAACAAATAGTTGTTTTTTTATCATTTTCATTATTAAATTTTGGGACTTTGAACTATCCTAATTAAATATCTTAAAACGTAAATTTGACAAATACATGCACCTGACCTAAGCAATTAGTAGAGAGGATGATGGAAGAGAGGGAGGCTTATTTCATTATCATACACTCATCCTAGAATAAAACTTCATGCACTCTTTTATTTTCATACCAGATTGGTATATGATTTTTTTTTCATCTAATATGTCTACGTTGACGTGTATATCTATTTTCTTATTATTTTAATATTAATTAATTATTTTATAAAAATATAAAAATCAATGAAATATAATATTATCAAATATTTAATATAAAAAGACATGTTTATTACATATTTATAAAAGAATATATATATATATATATATATATATATATATATATATATATATATATATATATTTGTATGAATTTTAAATCAGAATATCAAATAAAGGTTGAATTGTAAAGGCTTAGAAAAATAAAAACTCAAAAATCTCCAAGTTTCTCATGTTGTCTGAAACATCATCATATCCTCCAACGTTTCTTTCTTCTTTCTCTACCTTCTCTCTTATCTTTTTCCATAAATTGACCGTTTGATCTTGAATTAGGTGGTGCCCTAACGATCGTAGAGTAGAGGGCCTTGTTTTCAACCGATCATTTTCTCCAATCGGACCGGTAAGTGGTTTTCCCCATTTTCCCTTCATCTTTGGGCTGTAAACATGCAATTGATCTTGCTGCATGTAACTCATAGCGTTCTTCCTTCCCGATTCTAGTCTCAACTTAGTTCTAACAATTGTTTTCCATCATCAATTGATGATTCATAGGTAATCTAGCATTTTGAAAGTAAAGAGAGGGCATTGGAGTCTCTTAGAGCTCGACTGTGCTACCAATTGAAGGTAAGGGAAGCTAGGTCTTTGATTTGTTGATTTATTAATTTGGATTGCATGAGTTAGATTCTGTTGAATTTATGAAGTAAAATGCATGAGAAATTGATATGTGTTTTTGGGTATGTGTTGTACTGAAAATGTGGAATTACTGTTGTGACTGTTTATGCTTGGATGAATTCTGCTAAATGTGATTGATAATGGTATGAAAAGTATGATTGATGTTGGATTGAGTGGTTAAGGGCTGTGAATTGTCTTGTGCATGTTACTAGCTGCAAAATCTAAGTTGGGTATAATGTTTTAGACTATATTAGAGGAAGTGAGGTGGTGGTTTTGAGTTCTAGGAGTTATAGCTTGAATTAAGCAATTGGGACAACCTAAGTAAGTCCAAAGTGACTTGTTAGAAATGTCAAAATGACCAAAAACACTCCTCAAGTGGTAAATCTAAGTTTGAACCCATAGCTTGAGGGAATTGAGGTTTTTGAGTGTAAATCTATGCATAGTTGCTAGAGATTGAGGTTAGGAATGTTTATAAGCCTTTAGACAAGTTTAAATACACCTAAATTTCGAATTAGGATCATTAGAAATCCATTAAAAGGCCTAAAACGAAACTTAGGGGTGTGAGTTCTTCCAAATCTGCAAAATCTGCAGAAAATTCTACAGAATCTACGCCTAGGTGCCTCAAAAGGGCGCTGGGCGCCCTTTTCTGCTGTTGCTTTTGTTTTTGACATTCTGGGAGTTCCGAACGTCCGTTTTGGACGTTCTTTAGGTCGTTCTGGGGGTTTTGGACCCTTCCGGAACTGTTGGTGATGGTTTCAAAGCCATTTTCTTTGTCTAAGTATGCGTTACAGGGTTTTGGGTTGTTTAGTGATTCTTCTTGGACTGTTATGATATGCTAATGTATATTAAATGGTTTTTATTTGGATTTCAATGTGATAACATTATGGTATTCACTTGTTCATGTCTTGAGTTAAGTTCTAAAGTGAAAGTATGGTTGATGGACGTAATTCCATGATCCTCAAGGGAGGTTACATGGTGGTGCCCTTTAGTTATTGTGATTGACCGTATGAATGGCCGGAGTTCAGGATGGGGTTTATCTTGACATTCTAATGACCATCCATGCTCAATTAGAGAGTGATGAGTCATGTGGTGAGAATAGCAGGAGGTCCTAGGATAGGCGCTTCTTGGAAGGCCTATACCGCTTTAAAGGGCTTACACTTATGTGTGGTCGGGTGAAACCTCTCGGCAATGGCTTTGCAAAGCAGTAGGGCCACAACAAGTGCACAAACTCCTGGAACTCGACATTTCATACTAGTCTGGATGGTCAAATCACGTGGTCGGTCATTGGTATCAATAAAATACATTTGGTCATAATCTGTATTGTTTATGGTCCTTGCATGCTGAAATACTTGATTGATAACATGTTTTTTTTTATACCTAGCTTACCCTTGCTTGTTTGTGTTGTGTGTGCATGTCTTTCTTTTGCGATCATCATCCACTTGGATGTGAGCAAAGGTAGAGGAGGTGTTTCTGGAGCAAGCGTTGGAAGGAGACGATGTAGCTATCCAGTTCCTAGAATTCTTTTTATGGTCTTCTCTATTTTGAGATACTCTTTTGTAAGTAAAGTTTAAATTTATGGTCAATTTTGGATAACTGTAAAATTATAACTTTATCTTTCTCCTTAAACTGCTCTATCATATTATAATGTTTAATCATTCAAAATTATATTATCATATAATTTATGTTACATGAATAAAAGTAAAAAGAAATTCTATAAAATATTTCATAATTACACTTAAATAAAATTTCATGATTATCAAAATATTTATAATATATTGTAGATATTAATGAAATAAAACTCATAAAGTTAAAAATAAATATCTTTTAAAAATTATAAAAGCAACACAAATATTTAATTTTAAAAATATTTTAAATGTCTATATAATAATCTCTTTTCTTATACATCAATACAGATTATATTGAACGAAATAACATATAAGAAATATTTTAAACTAATATTAATTTATATTTAGATATAAATCTTTCATATTTTCAAATTCAATTTATGTTATTGAGTAAAAAGTTTATGAAAACAACATTAAATTATTATATTATAATAAATAAAATATTTGTATGTAATTGCGTTGGTAATGTAACATCTCATTTATATAGAAACTATATAATATAGAATTTCACAATTATAATATAATAAAGCAGTAAGAGCTATCAGATGAAGTATAATATTATACAGTCATCCCAAAATAATGGTAGAATTAAAATTGTACAAGTTTAAGAGTATTTTAAAATACAGGATGTATCTAAAAAGGTCTAAGAACTAGAAGTAGCAGCATCAGTCTCCTCCAACGTCTGCTCCAGGAAAAGCCTCATCCCCCTTTGCTCACATCCAAATGGATGATCATCGCAAAGAAAAAGGGCACAACACATACAACACATACAAGAGTAAGGGTAAGCTAGGATCCAAAAACATGTTAATTATCATTCAGCAGTTAAAAGGTAAGACATATACATACATGTGATTAAATCAAACATCCTATCATGTTATGACACTACTAGACTATGACCAAATGTGTTATTCTGATACCAATGACCGACAACGTGATTTGACCATCCGGACTAGTCTGAAATGTCGAGTTCCAGGGGTTGGTGCACTTGTTGTGGCCCTACTGCTTTGCAAAGTCATTGCCGAGGGGTTTCACCTGACCACACACAAGTGTAAGCCCTTTACAACGGTATAGGCCTACAGTGAAAGCGCCTATCCTAGGACCTCCTACTACTCTCACCACATGACTCATCACTCTCTACTTGAGCATGGATGGTCATTAGAATGTTAGGATAAACCCCATCCTGAACTCCGGCCATTCATACGGTCAATCACAACAACTACAGAGCACCACCATGTAACCTCCCTTGAGGATCATGGAATTACGTCCAATAATCATACCTTTTTAAATTTGAAACTTAACTCAAGACATGAACCACCAAATACCATAACATTATCACATTGAATCCATATAAAACCATGTACATGTAACCCTTCAACTTTACATTGCATACAAACATATATGTAACACTAATTACACTTCAAAAGACTACAAACAACCTAAAACCCGGTGAACTCATACTTAGACAAGGGAAATGACTTTGAAACCATCACCAACAGTTCCGGAAGGGTCAAAAACCCCCAGAACGACCTAAGGAACGTCCAAAAATGATACCCGGAACCCCGAAAACCACTCAAAACTGTCCTAGATGATTTCTTGACAACAATAATCGATTATTACATATGATAATCAATTATTTACGTATGATAATCAATTATTACATGTGATAATCGATTATCTACGAGAACTTTGAAGAAAATATGACTTCCTGACTAGAATAATCGATTATCAAGTGGGATAATCGATTATTCTTATCAGTTTTTGACAACAATCTGATTTTTCTGGTTTTAATGCATCTGAGACACTTTGATGAACTTTTAATCCTCCTAATTCGATCTATATGATGAATTAAACTTGCCTAATCAATTTTAATACTTTCTAACCTCATTATCTAATGGTTATGCATTGATTTAGATTCGACATCTTTATTTTCTTCAAATTATAGACTCCATTCTACATTTACCATCATAAGACTATTTTTGACCATTCTAGGTATCCAATTAAGTCCCAATTATCTCACCTAAGCTATCTAAACTGACTAGAATTACCAAAATTGTCCAGATCTAAACTTGACCACCTTAGTTTCTCTTAATATCACTCAATACTATCATAATCTCTCAACTTTTGTCTACTGACCCTGTATAATAAGTTTCACACCCATATCACACTAAATTTTAATTACGTACCACATAATACTCAATATCAGATCATCAATCCACAATTCAACAGTAGATATCAGTTCAACAGGAAATACACATTGGGCACTCAATTTAACATGCAATATTAAACTCTTCCAACTCAACATTATCAAAATACAACAACAGCTTTGCACACATAAAATTCACATATTTAACACAAGACCTCAGTTTGTTCTTTCTATAAAACATAGAACAGAAATCAACCCTGGCTTCCCTTACCTCTCAGCCGAATCGCTCAAACTCTCAGGAAGATCAACAGAGCTTGGCACCATGAGAAGTTTCTAGAATCACCTAAAGATCGAAGAATTGGGAAATGGAAGATAAATTTCAGAACTTAATAGGAGCTAGAAATTGGGGAAAAGTACTATAAACCACATGCAGTAAGATTAGTTCCATGATCATGGCCCTAAAATTTCACAGAGAACGAAAATTCAACTTACCAGTTGAAGAATGGGGAAATTGATCGATTGCAAGAGTGATTCTTGAAGCTTGAAGCGCCTAAGTAGCTCCTGATCAACAATTTAATGGTTTAAATCTGAGTTAAAGTGAAGAGGAAGTGGGGAGATGAAGGAGAGAACAGGGAGGGGAAACAGTGGTGCCTCAGACAATGAAATAAACTTCAATTCTGAAGTTTTAACATTTTTGAAAGGGTAATATTTCAACCCATCATCTACTGCCACGTGTGCCCCATCAAAATTATTATTTTCTCAATCCTTACAGGTAAAATTATATTAATGAGAACGAATTAGAAAGTAAAAATAATATAATAAAAAATAATCAAAAACAATATTTAACATAGTAAAAATAAATAACAGATAAAAATATTGAAAAAGTTAAAAAGTATCAAAAGTTACGATACTCAATTCAATAAAATTGCATAATGAGAAAAAAAATGTGTATTTAAAAGTATCATAAGATAAAAAATATCTTAAGAAATTTGAATTTTTTTTCAGATATTAAAATAGTCAGACCATTAAGGAGAGATAATGAAAATTATTTTAGTTAAATAAAAGTTTTTCACATCAAACAGAAAAAAGTTAAGGATTAAAAAGAATAAAAAAAATATAAATTTTTATACTTTCTAGAAAAATAAAGACTTTACAATTCAACACTTGAAATTGAGAGTCTTTTCTTTTTGAAAAAAGATAAACAAAATAAATAAAAATATTAAAGAGTAAAAGGAATCAAATATGATATTAAAAAGGTAAACAAAATAAAAAAAAAATATTAAAGAGTCAAAGGAATGAAATATAATATCTAAAATTAACTTTGTTCACTGAAATTATAATGCGTCAAAAAATACCTTTAAAATATAAATGTATTTTGTAAATATAGAATAAATTAAATAATTGAAAAATAGAAGAAGGATATATATATAAAAGTTATGAAACCTGATTAAAATTCAATAAATTACAAATGTTTAAATAATAACTTTTCGCAGAGTACATTTTAAATTTTAAAACTAATTAATTGGATTGGCGTCTATTTTATAAAAAAATTTGTAGCAGATTTTATTTCATCAGTCTTTACCAATGTTGTTTTTACTTGATTGTATTATTAGGCAATTGCTTCATGTTAACTCATTATTTAAAATATATAAAAAGAAAAAAAAACTTATATGGCGTGTTCATTTTCCATCATCCGTCATCCACAAAAGAAGTTCACACATGGAATATAAAAACTTCCCTTGCGGTTCTGTAGTTAATATTTTACCAAAATAAAACAGTTCCAAACTAACAACGTGAAACTAAAATCATGATTTATAAAAAAAGTACTCACAAACCTTTGTCAATAATGGAGGATAATTAATTTAAGAAATTTTCATACATTATTTTAGCTTAAAAACTCAGTGTTGGAGAAGAACAGAAAATGGGACATTTTTCTTATCAACTAAGCTACGTTAAATCTGTTATTATGGAAATGCAATGCATCCTTAAAACACCGAAAGAGAAACAAATAACTTTCCACTAGTGGAATGTTCTTTTCTAAAAATGAAACTCTGTTCTTTGTTTTATTCCCTTCTCACTTGCGCCAACAAATTAATGTCTTCTTATTGTATAATTGCATATAAATATCAATTTAATAGTTCATTTTTAAAAATTGGTTAAACAGTACATAAATCATATTGTATTTCCTTGTTTACCCAAGTTAATGTATTTTTTTCCACTTTAATTTCTCTCTCTGGTGGAATATCATGCTTTAAATTATGATAGTACATTTTCTTAAAAGTGGTTACATAAGTTATTTTATTATTCTTAAAGAATGACAGAGAATAAAAAAAAAAGTCAAAGTTCTTAAACAATGGGGCAAAAAGAAACTTCTACCGCGTTTTGTTTTTATTTTTAAATATTCTTTTCATGTTTTCCCCTTCCCACGTTAAATAATCGACCTACGTAAGCCGCTACATGTCATGGTTAGTTCGTCACACATTTATCAATATTTATAAGTAAAATAGTCATTAAAAAAAGTAAACTTTATAATTTTCAAAAAATAAAAAATTATGTTAAATAAATGTAAAAAAATGTATGTATATTAAAATATTAATTTTCTTTTAATTATATTTCACTGAATGCTACTTTTCAGTCTAAGAAATTTATTTTATGACTCTCAAAATATAAATAAGGAATGAAAATTTTATTTAGTCATAAAAATGTGTTAAAACTAGTATTTTATTCTGTACATCATATAAATCAGACAAAATGACCAATAAAAAAATATTGATATTTGAGGAAAGTGAGTAAATATTGAGACGAAATAACAGTAGTTTAAAATGATTAAAAAAAAGTTGTCTATAACTGAAGAACATTTTTGGGAAAATGCAGAAAATTAAACCATTTTTAAAAACATATTATATGTATTATTAATTGTAATCAAAATAAATTTTTTATAAGTTTATTAAGATGAATAATGAACTTCGTTTGAATAGAAAAATGAGTTTGAAGCCGAAGAGGAAAAAGTTATTCGAAAGTAATCAGTTACAAATTTTCCTATAGAAAAACATTATTTTCAGAAAGAGCACATTTACATATCGAAACTATTGTCTCAAACACAAATTTTATTTTATGAACAACTTTATTTCTAAAAACAGCATAGGGTCTTTTTTATATAATAGATTTTTTTTGTACATAAATACGATGAAATTTTATTATAGAATGATATATTTTTTAAAATGATTTTTTAATAAAGTTTTGATTTAATAATAAATATATTAAGGATAAAGTTATTTGAAAGTGTAGTGAAATATAATAAATAATGTTTTGTTGTGTGAGGGGGTTGTCTCTTAAGTGGGAACCCCATTCACATTGATGAAGGAAATGATTATTTAATTAAAGTGGGTGCTATTTAATTAAGTGGAAAGAGGTGGCATTAGCGTGGGTGGGAATGAGAGGGTTGAGGTTGTGCTGCGAAGGTGTTGAGTATGAGACGAAGGTGGAAGCTGAGCCAAAGGACAAAATCCTTGTTCCTAGTAAAACAGAGTCCTTCCACAAACCCAGGGAAGCAACTGTCATCCCTGCAAAGAGAGTGTGTGTCAAGAAAATGATGTGCTGTTGCTTTATCCGCTGCATCTGTCACAACTGCTGCAAAACCAACACCAACCCTCACTGTGCTGCAAGTAATTAACCTTTTCAGTTATGCTCTGTTTTCATTTTGGTCTCATTTCTTGCAGCCAATTATGGAAACTAATCGCAACTGGAAAATGAAACACTGATCATATCATAGTGGGGAATGGAGATTGTTCTTTAATGCTTCGTGCTTTAATAAGGAATAAGAGTGATTATGTAATTTGTATGACATCATTGCAACTTTAGCATTTGCAAATGTTTTCTGTTCGTTATTTCAAAGTTAAGGAAATAAAAGTAAGCTTCTTGTTTTAAATTTTCCTTGTTGAGTATCTTTTCTAGCTCTATTAATTCTACCCTTTTAAGTCTTAACTACTCTACATTAAAAAATGTTGATCACAATATTTTTAACACATAATTTATTAGAATTCATGAAATTGGGGTGAAATGCTTATAATAAAATTAAAATTTATCTTTTGAATTTTGATAAATTTGGATCAATAATTTTAAAACGTGTCTCTGAAATGGACCCAACCGCGTATAAGCAAAAAATTATCTTTTGACTGCACTAAACATTATCAAGACAGAGTCCTAATTTGAAGGACTATCCACAAAATCCAAACAATTTTTTTTTTCTCATAATAATATGACAAATACAAAGTTTGATTAATTTTGTTAATAATTTTTTTTTATATAAAACTTGATTGATCATTCTGAAATCTCTTTTCTTATTTTTTTTTCTCATTGACGAAACTTTTGTCTTAAAATCTCATATAAGATATCCAAATTAAATTACCTAGTATATGTATGTTCGTAAAAGAAGCATAACTTGTGATAGATGGTGAAATATAATATTAAAAACGCTGCTTTTTTTACCATTTTTTTCTTGGGAATCTGGTTTGTGGTGGGATTCCTGACATGGTTTTGATTCCATAAACTCCATGTTTGAGTGGCTCATAGATGATATGACAAGAAAGATCAAAGTTTTGATTTGATTCTATTATGTTTTGATGCCGAAGCTAATAATGTCTAAACATAAAATCCAAAGGAATGGAAGAAGTCTTTTGTGCTGTCATAGACTTGCATGATTATGTAAGAAATAATACAGGCGTTTTTCTTCATCTTTACTAAAACTTTTATGTCATTTTTAAAAACGTGTTATTGACGAAAATTTCTAGAACCTTTACCTTCTTAGATAAAATAGTAGTTTAGATATTATTTTAAAGTATAAGTTTCCTCAACTATCTTTTGTTGTCCCATGAAGCAAATTGATCAAGTAGTCTGGACATATTTTTATAATAGATTATGACAGCTCAAAATCGTAAATGTTTCTTTAACATAAAAATTTAAATTACGTAAGCGGATTCTGGAATGAAGAAAATTGGGTTTAAATATATCAATACAATTGAGTTTGAATTTTTAATTTTTCAAACTTATCCATATCCAACTTCAGCAAAAGATTATCTTAAATCTCAATGAAATTCGTCAAATGTATATTTAAGTTTTCCCCTTTACTTTTTATATGATAATTTTTTATTGAAATTTAGGAGCAAATTAGTACGAAACATATCTTAGTGTAAAAATTATTATTTAAATTATATGATTTTTTCTCTGTAAAGGCCTGAAAATAATTTAAAATTCATTGCGCCTTAATATTTGGGACAATCAAGCCCATAAGTCAAGGGGTGCCTTAGCCTTAGCCTTAGGGAAAGGCATTTTCTGAAAATCAGATTCTTCATTTAGCTATTTTTCTTTCTCTCTCTAGAAACTCTTTCACATAATTGCTTTGCCTTCTCTAGAATTCCAGTAAAGTGAACTGTTTGATTCTTGATTTGGTGCTGCCAAATCGTTCCTAGCGTAGAGGGCGTCGATTCAAAAATTTAGTAGCAAATTAGTACGAAACGTATCTTACCGTAAAAATTATTATTTAAATTATATGATTTTTCCTCTGTAAAGGCCTGAAAATAATTTTAAAGTCATTGGACCTTAATATTTGGGGCAGTCAAGCCCATAAGTCAAGGGGTGCCTTAGCCTTAGCCTTAGGGAAAGGCTTTTTCTGAAAATCAGATTCTTCATTTAGCCATTTTTCTTTCTCTCTCTAGAAACCCTTTCACATAATTGCTCTGTCTTCTCTCTAGAATTCCAGCAAAGTGAACCGTTTTATTCTTGATTTGGTGCTGCCAAATCGTTCCTAGCGTAGAGGGCTTCGATTCAAACCGAACAGTTCTTCATTCCAGTGGGTAAGTCACTTTCCCCTCTTTCTCCCATTGTCCTTGAGCTTAGGGCATGCAACTTTACCTGTTGCATGTTACCAGTAAAGTTTCCTTTCCATCTTTTATGCCTAAACAAGCTCTAAAAGTTGTCCTCTACCACCCATGTTGTGGTTTATAGGTTGTCGCGTTCTGTCAAGCAGGACACTATTAGGGCGTCTCAATTGAGTTGTACTGTGAGAACAAAGGAGGTAAGGGGAGCTAATTATTTTTGTATGAGTTTATTTTAAAAAAATATATGCATGTGAATGTTGAACTGGTGTGCTCTTGTGAAACTGTTTTATGACTTTTATTGTACTGAGTGTTATAACTGAAACTGTGAAATTGTGCATGTTGTGATGTGATGAATTTAATCTGTTTTTGAATGAGTTTAATCTATGGAAATTGGTGTGTGCTGATTATTATTTGACTGGGATGAGTTTGTTGGCTGAAATTGATCTTGTTGGAAGGTCCGGAGTAAGGGTTCTGTAATAACATGTATATGGGTATTAAAGAGGTGTACAAGTACTGTTTGAAGTTGCTGTGAGAGGAAGTGAAAATATTAAAATTAGGCATTTCAGGTTTAGAGCATAAGAGAGCAGGGTATATAACTTAGATAAAGAAATGGGGTTGTTGAGAGTACTTTGTTGGTAGGATAGAGGGGATTTAAAAACCTGAGTTGGCATATCCCTGATCATAGAGCAGCCCTGACCTGGTCCAGTCAGTTGTGACTAGTCATATGTGCTAGCGCCGAAGGTGAGTTTGACGCGTTTAGACATATGAACCCTCTCCGGTGACCAATTAGGGAAAAGTAAGATCTCTACAATCCTTTTTATTTAGTTAGGATTGAATATAAAATATTATAATGTAATATATATTAAAAAGTTTAGGATTTTGATATAATATATTAAATTTTATACATGATATATTATACTGTATGTTAATTTTATATAAATATATTATAGGTATAGTGTTTACGTGGGAAATATTATGTGACTTTTCATGAGGAGGAAGTGATAGATTGTGGTTACTGTGAAGAAAAATAAAGAAAGCTTGAGTGGTTGGGTATGTGAGTAATGAGGATGAAAGGAACGGGAGGATGGGTGTGCATGGGTTGCTGAACCAGGGGATGGAATTTTGCATAGAAGTTACATGGAAAGAAAGATATAAGATTTTATAAAATAAAAGGAGAAAAGGGAGTTAGAAGAAAAAAAAAAAAACTACGGTAAATGTGGGTATCAAAGGGAAAAACAGAGGGGTTGCTGGATCAAGAAAAGTTAAGATAATATATGATATTAATATAATATATATAAAAAAAAGGTGCAGGGATTTCGTATGTTAACAAATTATATTAATATAATATAATTACATATAAAAAGTAGTTGCGTATTAGATTAAATTCTATTAATATAATATAGTTTTATATATAATTAGTAGGTACGTATTTTATATATATATATATATATATATATATATATATATATATATATATATATATATATATAATATAATATAAAGTAAACATAGTTGTTTTTTATATTGAAACGTGAGTGTTAATCAATAATTATATTATTTATATAAATTGATGCATTTTATGAGCTATTATGGGTTAGTTGGAGTTGTTTGGTTTTTGGTATTGATTAACTTAAATCCAATTGTGGAGATGTTATTTTCATAACTTGTGATTGGTGAGTAATGTATATTGTTGAGATTTTGTATATGTTGATTGGGGCAAAAAGTATATGATTGCAAAGTGATAAAAGTACAATCCAAGTGGTAAACCAAGTTCCATCTGTGTAGAATCTCTTGGTGAGATTCTTAGTATTTTAGAATGAAAGTAGGCAAGATTCTTAGTATTTTAGAATGAAAGTAGGAGCTCAGTCCTGGGGTCTTCTTGACGCTCCAATGGTCTTTCTTCTCACGTAGAGAGGAATGAACCATGTGGTGAGAAATAGCAGGAAGTCTTAGTCTTGGAGGCTTCCATCATGTTCTAGGGCGCGGAACAGACTAATCTCGTGAATGTGACAGGGCGGAGGAGCCTATATATCACAAGCCACCACGGATACATGGCCCGCCATAACTCGACTATCATTCTAAAGTCCGGACGAGTTAAGTCTAGTATTTAAGAGTTACCAATAGCTAAAATTCAATAGTAAATTAATTGTCAATAAATTTTAATAAAGGAGTAGAAAATTGCTTGGTAATTACTGTTGATCATAAATTTGTCAACAAATATCTATCAGTACCTCTAGGTAGATTTTGGTTATCCATAAAATCTTTCAGTAATGTTAGTATTCTTTCTTCTCCTTGTTTTTCTGTTTTTATTTTCTATTCATCTTCGTTTTCTTGATCCTCCTACTATTCTCCTCCTCCTTCTATTGCCACTATCACATCCACCACCTATGCCTCTAACACTTCTTCCAATTTTGGTCGCCACATCACCAAGTCGTCACCCCATGCCATTCTTATTGCTATTGTGCAGTTTCTTCCTCTTCTCCTCCTCTTTCTTTTCTTCTTTCCACCTATATTTTTTTAATATATAAAACAATCACATCAGACTTGATAAAATTTTATTGTTTATTTTGTAGACAAAAATATTTAAAAAAGTAAAAATTACAAATTACCAATGAAATTATTACAGAATTGGATCTTACAGATGAATTTTTTACTAACAAAAATATCTGTTACTAATTTAAATTTTAAAATTTTTCTGCAAAATTCATCAATAAGTTTACTTTTATAAAAAAAATTACTGATAATTATAAAAATTCGTATCATAATCATATTAAATCATATTAAGTAAGTAGTTTATCTTATTAAATGTAGGTGTTCAAAACATTATTACATCCTTTTAATGGTTGATGTTTATAACAATTCCACACATCTGGCATTAACTCGATTGTAGTCTTTCTCGCTTTAAGACTATTTTACTTGTTTAGTTTATAAATATATTTTTTTAAATAGTTAACTCTCAATAAAAACTAAATATATAAAGATTTAAACATAAGACATTTAAATCCAAAAAAACTCGTTCGTTAGGTAAAAGATATTAAGATTTAAGTATTACATAAAATCATAAAATTCAATATAAAATTCTCAATATCGTCATTTCTTAGATGATCAATGTCTATAAAGACTTGATTTTGACGTTAACTTAATCTCTATACAAACCTTTTTATAGCATAAATTATAACATAAAATATTTGTTTCAAGTACAAAATATTTAAAATGTTATTTTGTTTTTCCATTTAATAGTTACATATTTACTCTTTTGTATCCTTTTCTCTTCATAATTTTACCAATATATGATTGATAGTATTGTTGTTGACCATTTAATCTCTATGATGTAAACTCCGAACCATAATCCATGGTCACTGTTGTATGCTCATATCATCATGGTTGTTATTATTACTATGGTGAAAATAACCATTCTTATTTTATATTATTATATAATCACTATTATCATTGTATTGTTTTAGGGCAAGAAAATTATTCTACATCATTTTTAAATGTAAATTGTATATATGGATTTCAAAATCAATTTAGAAAAATTATTGAATGTCAATTATAGATTGATGTAAAATATGTCAACTTATAAATTGATTATGACTATAAGTGATGTTAAACTATCCACGTTCTGTCTATTTTACTTTACTTTAGTTATTATCATATTAATATTGAATATATAATTTTTTAATGTTCAGTCTATTTTGAGAGTAGTTCCAATTTGTAAAATAATTTTTGTTATGTCTAAACAAAAATATAATTTAAATTTGAAACTATTTCAGATTGTGGGGTCGAGAGTAACTCCTTCACACTTTATGCTGTCTTATCCTATTCTTACTCTTCTTATAATGTTCTTCTTTAAAGTCCAAGCTGAGTAAGTGTTATTCTTACTTTTTTTACAATGTCTTTCTATTCTCCCTTCTAAGCTGAGTGAATGACTATCTGTCAAAGACACTCTGATGCTTAAGTCAGTTAACTATATATCAATAGATTATTTCACTTAAGTCTTAAATGTATAATAAATGCAACCACTTATTTCTTTACCTTGTCTATGTATTTATAGATTTTGGAGTGAGTTTTTGATTAAAACTGACCCAATGTCCAATAATATGATTTACTTTGTTAATCATGATGAGTTTATACAAATGACTTTAATATGCAAAATACTGAGTGATTCCTACTCCATCGGTCACATGTTATTGTGAATTATAGAATACTCTTAATGAAGATTGGTCGACCGATTACTTTAAAAATGTGTTGATGGGATGATCTATATGATACAAAAACCATCATAAACCAAATGCCATAACATAAATGAATAAAATAAATTACAACGTACAGACTTTAAACAATTTTAATTGCCTAATACCATATTTCATGTAATAAAAAAATCTACAACTATTACATGTTTAATTATGTATTTCTAGCACTTAAACATTTGTTTGCACATCGATTACTAATGTCATTGGTGAACTCCATGGTTAAAGATTCTTTTCTCTAAATACATGAAATAAAAAATAATTATAAATAGAGTATAAATATACGTATAAATTCTAAACTTATAATAAATTTTGATTAGAAATGGGCATCTTAAGGTTAAATAATTTCAAAGAAAGAAAAGAAAATGAAATGATTCCTGGTTGGGTGGGATCTCTAACCTGAAATAGTAGTTGAGTTGGGGAAAAAGCACCATTACAGAGAAATATTAGACCCTACCATTTATTCAATATATGTCTCAAAGGTGAAAAGAAAGGAGTAATAAGAATATGATATATCCACTACCACCATGTCGATATCCAACCGTTACCCAACGGAACCTCTCCCCGGTACCTAAATTCAAATAAACACTCTGAAAAGCAAAAGCAAAAGACATTCATTCCCTCACTTTCCCTTCATTTTCAAATGCTACTATATCAAACTTCAACCACTCACTCCCTTCTTCTTCTTCTTCTTCTTCTTCTTCCTCATACTACCAATTCTACTATCACCTTTCTCAAAATGGGTTGCTGCGTTAGCAAATGCAGACCCGACACCAAACCCTCCCAAGAACAACATCAAAACCACTTCAACTTCAACCTCCTTCAAGACAAACTTCCTCCACCACCTTCCACCCTTTACTCCTCCACCAAAATCTCTCCCTCCCCTCCTTCTCCAACCTCTTCCACTTCCTCCATTTCCTCCTTCACATGCACCACTTCCAACACCATCTCCTCAGCCTCCTCCCTCTCCACCGCTTCCTCCTCCTTGAGCTCCAAGGACAGGTCCTTCTCCAACGAATTCCTATGGTCCTGCTACAAGGACAACCCTCACATCACTCGCATCAACTCACTCAGGGAAGCCTCTCTCTCCTTGATGCCACCAACTAAACCCAGACCTCATCATACAAAGCTCACAAACGTAAACCCATCACCACCTCCCAAACCCAACTCGGTTACACGCGGACAGTCTCCACCGCCGCAATCGTTTTCTATGCCCCAGAAAAGGGTTCGCTCAAACTCCCCAACGAATCTGGGCAGGCAGAAGAGTTTCCGGAAGGACACGGAGAGGTCTATTACTATTAACTATGCTTCCGACATGCACAGTAGGACTCTAAGGTCACCCTCTCCGAGCAGAAGATATATCGGAGACAAATGTGGGAGTGCTAATTTTGCAACGGACAACGTTGTTTCGAGGAGAATGGTGAACAGTTCGAAAGTTAGTTTTCCTTCTGGTTTGCCTTCAAGGAGGAAAGAGAATGTTAAAGCAGAGAGTCCAGGAAGAGTAGTTAATTCTGTTGGTTTAAGGCAGAATGAGACATGTACTAAAGTTGATGAAACTCTGGCTAAGGATGACATGGACTTAACTCTGATGGAGGATATTAACAACCCTCTTATCTCCTTGGACTGTTTCATCTTTTTGTAGAAAACAGTATGTCCTACATTTTCATATATTTTGGTGTCCATATAAAGTTTCCAACCAATTTTCTGCTTCTTTTTGTTTGTTTGTTTCATATTTTTAGTCTTTTGATTGTTTGTTTGTTGATTGTGACAAAATTCATAACTGCCCTAGAAGTTCAAAGGTTGATGAAAAACACTGGTGTGTGTTTTCTTGCTGGTTTGAATTTGTTATGTTTGAGCATAACCAGAGAGAGAGTCCTGTATAATGTAACTTTGAGATGTGATCGATTTACATTTCATTATTTAATGTTTTAATATAATATATCAATACGATGACTGTTCAAATTAGACTTGTATATTGTTTTGTTTATACTTTTATTTAATTAGTTCACTTTATTGCTTTATTTTTAAAATTTTGTTTATTCTTCTAATCTCTAAAATTAAATTAATTTTATTATTTGCTTCCAAAATTTGCAAGCAACAATCTCAGCTATTAAATATATGTTAATTTCTTACCTCTTAATTGTAAAATTTATATTGATGAAAAGTCACATTCGAAGTGTGTAAAGGACGAAATTAATCTTTTTAATGAATAAAATCGAATAAATTAATTAAACAAAAAGATGGACTTAATTAAAGAATAATATAGTGTTTTTAAGTATTAGAAGTGGGTTAAGAAGTAGGCAGCCGTTGGAAGAGTGGTAAAGTGGAATTGGCACTAGCAGACACATCTACAAGAAAGATAGCAGTTGAGAGTCTAAAGCTCCCTTTTGTGGATTTGAAAATTATGTATATTTTTCACAACCATTATTCTACATATCACAATTACTTTTTAACAACAAAGTATTAACTACAAAGATAATATATAAATTTGAATAGAATAATTTTAGAGACGTATATGGGATGAAACGACTGATAACAATGATGAGAATTTTTATTTATCGAATAAATTAAGTAAATGAGCAAGAGTGTGTGTTAAAGACGACTTCATATAATGGCTTCCAAACAGGATTTTATTTTATTTCTATTTTGTTTTTCATTTTATACGTAAGTTGTGATTATTATTTAAATTTTATTTTCAAATTCATTTAGAAGTAATTTTTAAAAATATGATTTTATTATTTAAATTTGAGTTAAATAGTGTTTTTTATTTCTTAATTTTGAGTGAAAATTAGAATTAGTATTTTTTTCATAATTTCGACGAGTTTACTATCACAACTTTAGAAATGTATGGATTCAATTCTTTTAGTTAAATTTTGTTAAGTTTATTTGATGTTTCAAATATATTTCATGATTGCATTTGAATTGTTTATATTGTTTGACATATTTTTTACTCAATGTTAGTTGAGAAGCTTGTTTAAAAATCTTAAATAAACTTAACAAAATTTGGTTAAAAGATTAAATATCAAGTTCAAAGTTTCAAGATAAACTAATTTCAATTTTCACTTAAACTTAAAGGATAAAAACATATTTAACTCTTTAACTTTTAAGTTAAAGTATACTTCTAATTATTACTTTAAAATTTTGAAAATTATATTAAAGTTGCATTTAAAAGAATGCCTTCAATTTTTTTCATTTAAGTTATATAATTTGAATTTTTCTCTAATTTAGGTTAAATATTAAGTATTCTTTTTATGTAAAGTGAAAGTGAAGCATGAATTTAAAATAAATTTGCTGAGCTTAAAAGTATAAAATATTATTAAATACAAGAAAAAAGAACAGGTTGCTAAAATTGGTAAAAATATTTATTAAAATTTTTCTTGTAAGCAAGTCTTTTTTGTTAATTCTTTAGGTATTTGTTTGGATTCTTGGTGGGGTTTTGTTGTACTGGTTTAAGTGTTCTTTTATAAAATAGTGTAAAATTTTATCAAAATTACTTTTATAGACAAATTTTGAAAAACATAATATAAATGGATAAAGTGGTATTTTCCACTTCAAACTATTAAAAATGACGAAGTTGTGTTTTATAAGAATTTTAACTTCATATAATAGTCGTATTTCTTATTGACCACTTCACTTTTTACTGTTATATATTTATAATTTTATATACTTTTTATTTTAACTCATGGAAGTAGTACTTTTAACATATGATTTCCATTTTATTATTCTTTACTTATCTTTTTTTTATTTTAGTCCGTTTTAGGTTTTGTTTTTCAAATTTTTATATACATTTATCTTTTTATTTTAAATTATTTCTTAATGATATGGTTGTTGAACTTTTTAAAATTTTTATGTTTCCTTAAATTTTTATACAGCCATTTATTTTTTAAATATTTTTTATTTTTAGATATTTTTTAATAATATAATTAATGAATTAAAAATAATGTTTTAATTTCTTTTACTTTATTAAAAAAGTTTCGTGTTCTTATTTTATATAAAAAATGATTTTGAAATTTTTAGATAATTCTATTATTATCTAAACTATATTTTTTTTTAATATATACAATTTACTTAAGCTTAAATCCTTAATTAGTACACATGTTAAGAGGGAAATTTCAGTTTAGTACCCGCTTTTAAAAAGTGTATACATTGGGTTCCCATGTTTTGCAATTTGTGTCAATTTAGTCAATTATGAAACTTCAAACAAGTTTGTAACAGCAATTGGAAGGTGTGCAAAGGTTCAAACAGTTAAGAAACATGCTGCAACTCAAAATGACTTGTCCACTTGTAATTTTCAAGCCAAATTGATGATTAAAAGGGACTAAGTTGACACAAATTGCAAAACATGGGGACCCAATGTATACACTTTTAAAAACGATACTAAACTGAAAATTTCATCTTAACATGGGAACCAATTAAGGATTTAAGCCATTTACTTATTAACACTTTACATATATAAATATTCATTTAAGAAACCATAACAATATTTTATATTTTGAGATATTTTTTAATAATTTGATTAATATATTAAAATTAAATATCAACAAAGATCTCAAAATAAAAAATATATGATTGTATAAAAATTTAGAAAAACATAATTTTTTTCAAAATTTATGAAGCATATTATTAAGAAATATTTAGACTAAGAAGATAAGTTTGTATAAAAACTTGAAAAAACATAAAAAGTATAAACTGTGGAAGAGAAAAAAATTGAAAGTCAAATGCTGATAGTAAGACTTTTATATAAAACTAGAAGTTGTACTTTTTTGGAACACAATTTCATCATCTTTAATAATCTGAAGTTGTATTTGAAAAACACAACTTTATTTATATAATTTTTAAATTTGTCTATATTAGTAAATTTGATAAAAAATTTGCACTAGTGAAAAAATTTATACGATCATGAGAACACATATGAATTCCTTTTTATCTATACGATCACCAGAGCATACATGAATTCCTTTTTTATGTTGTGTATTATTAATGTCTTTTTATTGTCTTCTTCTTTGCTTGCAATTTGGTGTATATATAAAATGGGTTGATAATAATTTATGGACGATGTTAATGAATGGACAACAAATTATAAAATCATTATTAATCATTATATTAATTAAGTTAGATATTATTTTATAAACTAAAAATTACTAATATATAAAATAATCTTTATTATTAAGAAAAATATAATTAATTTATCAATTAGATTTTAAATTAGTATCTAATATTAGATAAAAAGAATTAACTATTTTAACTATTTACTATTAGGAGAAACTCTTAAACACCTATAAAGCTTTATTTTTTAAAGATTTTGGTATCTTTCAAGAGATAATAAACACGTAAACACAAATAATTGTGTCTTTGCATGAGTTTTGATTTGGGGTAGCAACTTCTTTTTTAAAGTTATCTTCTTGTACCACGTATCTTTTTAAGTATAAACTTTTTCAAACATAATTTATCCGTTTATATATTTTTCCCCATACAATACCTAGATTAGTAATTTTCATACAATACCTAGATTAGTCATTTTTAAATTAATTTACATGGTTGTTAAGAAGACATTTGATACTAAGATATCTTCAAAGCAACTAAACCATTGATATTCAATTTAATTCGGTATTTATATGGATCCCATTCAAATTTATAAAAGAAATTATAAATTCTTAAAAGATGTTTAAATTACTTTAACAAACTTTTATTATTTTTATCAATACAACCAAAATGATAAAAACAATATTGTATTTTGTATCGTATGTTCGTCTAGTCAATCTTGAACTGTCAATCAACAATTGAACGATCTAAGTCGAGTTCCTTTGAGTAATTATTTTGGGTTTGGACTGAGCTTTTCTAAACCGACTACTCGGGATCAAGTTCTTCTGGATCAATTACTTGAGGCTGAGCTCCTCTAGGCATAGCTCTTTTGGTCGATCAATTTATTAACTTTTAGCATCGAAATACTTTGTAGATGTACTAAACTTTACTAGACAACATGTTCGGTATATAGCACAACCCATCCGATCTATGGCACAACCTCCAGTCAACACCCGAAACATATTTCAATTTGTTAAAAATTGACTTAGTCATTTAGGAGTGGATTTGTGAAGTAATAAAGTTAATTAATAAGAATATGAATAGCTAAATAAAGGGAGAAGTAAGCTATTGAATAATAGATGGAGACTGCCTCTACAAAAATACTGGGCTACGAATTGGTCCACTAAAACTGATTTCAAATATTAGTTCATGAACAAAACACATATTTTATATAGAAAGAAAAATTCAGTTCTGCACAGAGGTCTAACATTGCGGCCCAGTATATCAAGGCCCAACATCAGAGAATTAGGGCCAACATAATTGCCTCTTAACAAGTTGTTTATGCTGAACGTCAACGTTGTTTTCTTTTCACACCTCAAGCAAGATGAGGGGGAAAAACAGAGGAATCAAATGAGAAGGGAAAGAAAAAAAAATAAAATTGAAAGTATATAAATGTAGTAAATGACATGGTGCAAAAAAGTGAAATAAAAAGAGAGTTGAAAATTAAATTTAAAACAAAGTTGAAAAACTTCTCTTGCTTTTTATGTTGTCTCTTCCAAAGTTGCTGTCTCCAAGATAAAAAAATAAAATAAAATAAAATTACAGCATGATACGAATATACGCATGCTTTGAAAGTTCCAATAAGTATCGGATCTTCACAATATGTTGGTGGGTTTAAAAGGACAATTCAGATATAAAATGGGAAATATTCAAATTTGAGTTAAGATACCTATATATGATTGTGACTGGCAAAAAATAAAATCTCATGTACTAACACGTCGATGTGCTAAAAAGACAAGTTACGAGTTCTTTTTCCTTTTTTTAGTATACGTGTGATCTTTTAGCTAAGATTAGTTGACTTTTTCTTTTTCTTTTTCAATAAATTTGTAATATCTTGGATATTTTATTTTAAACCGTGTGGATATTGTAATATATATATTGTTTCAAGTTATGTAACATTGGAGTGATTTAATAATAATAAGTGTCAAAAGTCAATTACACAATAATTAACACAGCATCTTCAGCACAAATTTAAGTTATATGTTGTGATATTGCTTTTAAGATTTAAAAAAAAAACATATTAGGATGATTAATAAAAATAAGTCGATCATTAAGTGATTATGACATTATTTTTTTTTAACTTAATCTCTTATGTTTATAGTTTTTTTTTAAAACATATTATTTAAAATTTTCATTTTTATTTAATGTGAGATTTTTAATTTATATTTAAACTTTAATACATTTACATGTAGACTTTCAACTAAAAATTTAAAATTTTAATAAATTTCCTGAAGAAAAAATAGTTAAATATTAAGTATTTTTTCTTTAAATAAAGTCTTTTTATACTTTGTTTATGATTTATCTTTTCATTTCGCATCTTGCTATTATGAATAATGATTTGTTTGTTCTTATTGTGAGTTTTTTTTTTTTTTTTCTGTGACCACTTCTATGCTTCGCCGATAAAAGGCCTTGTATTATTTTATAGTTACAAAATTGTTTAGTGTCGTTTTAATTTGAAATTTTTGTGTGTTACATGGTCCTTGAAAGTTGTGGAAACTTTTGGGTCATATCTGCAATTTGGTAGAACCTTAGATTCTGAAATATTACGTAGGCATGGGGTTATTGGATATGGTAGGCGTGCGTACTTAGATTCTATTCTATATAAAATACTAAACTTTTTTCTCTTAATGATATTATTTAGTGCAACAACGTGAAGACAATAAAGAAAAAAAAAAACACTTGAGACTTTTAATCAGTCATTTCTTATATTTTCAATTTTAAAAAAGGAATTAATTGAATATTTGCTTAATGTAAATGTTTCTACAGTATTATTTAATCACAAAATGGTCACGTATAATTAAATTTTATAATAAGTATTTACAAAATCTATGTACTATGATGATGATTAGCGATAACTATAGTAGAAATGTGAATAGCTAACTGATATTAACAAGAATAGGAAAATTAGTTTTAAATCATAATTAATTTTTATAGTTTTGTTTAAACTCAATTTTTTTAATGTAATTGTATATTTGCTATAACTGACATGGATGGATTAGATCATATCTTTAATGGGACATGAAATGAATTTTTAAAAATTTGCATTTAACACATGAATACTTTTACCTTTGGTATTTATTATTATCTATGTCTTGATGTACTTGACTCATATCCAGGTTATGTTTTTATGTGCTGTTTTAATTTCTTCTTAAGTTTAATTTTTCTCTCTGTGTTACCTAAAACTAAAATATAATAAATTCAGGTGAAACATATTCATATTCAAATTCAACAATTTAATGGACATTTTGTACACTAAAATATACGAAAACTTTCTCAAATATTATAGACAACTGAAATTTATTTCAAATTTCAATAACAATTATATATCTTTCTTATATATTTCATCAAAGTTATCTAAAATTATAAAAATAAACAATTATTGACATAAATGAACCTCTCCCACTTTTGTATATGTTTTCTGATTCATTTAGCATTAACATTTATACGGTATATTTTTTATGTTACAAGCTGATTTTAAAAAGAGAATTGTAGAGGAGATGAATGTCTTAAGGCATGAAAACATTAGGCTGAAGAGAAGGAAAGAAGAAGGAAACTCTCGAGAGAGCTATCTAGGTACATAAGATCCCATTACAATCTACGTTAACTTGTCACCTTTCACCACACAATTGCCAAGTGACCAAATAAAATTGTGAATGAAATAAATTATCATCTTTAAATTAAAAATAATTACACATCTACGTTAACTTAAATGAATATATCAAATAAATATAAATATTAAAAATAAATAAAATTAACATATATTTTCTACTTTTTAATTTTTTTAAATAATCTTTTGCACCTTGTTATAATCAATTTAATTAATTTAATTAATGTTCAAAATTAAACACATTATTATACACGATTTGAACACTATTTGTTTTAAAACAATAAAAATAATTTAATATTTTTGAATTTTTTTAACTAGTTTTTTTACATGGCGTTAGAATATATTAATTTGAGTTTAATAAAATTACAATTTGAGTAACTCTAATATTTAAAAACTAATTTTACGTTTTCTAGTAATGTTAAGCCCACCATTGAAGTTCCTTTTCAATTAGAATTTGTAAAATGTTGTACATTTAACCTACGAACCTATGCGATCTACGTAATCACCCAGCCCAACTTCGCATTTCCTACATGGTGTCACAAATCAAAGACATTGATAGATATACGTATCTAAAGTCCACGACACTCTCATTATAAAGTATCTTCATGGATAAACTTCATACCAATTCTAGTACGTAACCACTAAAATTGTCTAATATATTTCAAATAATATAATCTAAAATATAAATATATTTGAGATTATATAATCCCAAAATGCAACTTTTATATTCTAGATTATATATTTCGAAACACGAAATAAAATATGGATTTCAGGGTGTACAATACAAAATTTCAAAATATAAAAAAATCATAAGCATAGATTAAAATTATGGAGTTGCAGAAAGAAATTGTTGTTTTTGTATTTTTTTCTAAGTCCTGTTTACTTGAGTGGATTTGAGGGAGAATAATTGAGTGGATTTGAAGATAATTATTTTTTGTTTATTTGAGTGAATTTGGAGGTAAACGAGAGTGAATTTAGAAATAAAGTTTGTGCGAATTAGTATAGGATTTAATTTATGTGACAGATTAAAAAAATTTAATTCCAAATTCACTCTCGATTACCTCCAAATTCACTCAAATAAACAAAAAAAAAATTATCTTCAAATATTCTCAAATCTACTCAATTACTCTCCCTCAAATCGAAGAAAGCCTTCATCTCAAATTCAATCCAACCAAATCCTCTTGAATGAGATTGTACTGTGTCAGGTCAATTACATCAAATTTTTTGAAAAGTTTTTTTTGTTAAGTAATCTTTACAAAAATTAATTTAAAGTAAAATAATATGTCTGTCCAAATTAATTCAAGACGTAAAAAAAGAAAATAACAAATTTGTTGATAAGATGTTTTAGGAATCCAAGTGAGTTTTAGTTTCAAATTAAATAAATATGAGCACTGTATAAGAAAAGAATCTATAAATTTATTACTTTAAGATTATAGATTGAAAGCAGTGTAAATTCTTTATGAGAATTTGACTCACGTTTGTATGAACCTTCTCCTTGAAAAAATTCATAAAAATAAGTATAACAATGAAAGTTAGATTGAATCTTCACTCATCCATACTAAACTCATACAAAATTATACTAGCTAAATTAAAACTTATTCCTAGATTTTTCTTATAAGAATTATACTAGATAATTGAACATGTTTCGCTTAAGGTGGTATTTGTTTCAAATCATGATTTTTTATGTTTAAGAATTTAATTTATGGAAATGACTTGATAAGTTAATAGATTGATTCACTTAAGAATGTTTTTTTTTTTTTCCTTTCAGTATTATTTTATATATTTATTATAATAGAATGGATTAGTCTATTATTTTATAGCACTACAAAGTAGTAACTTATTTTACGAAATATTATTATAACAATATGAGTTCAAATTAAATTTACACAATTTGAGAAAAAAAATATCTAGACTATTTAAACATTATTGTACAATATTTTAATATTTAAAAAAATCAAATTATCCATCTATACAGTTAAAAGTAATAATTTTAATAAAAAATTATAAAAATAAAAGAAATAAAGAGTTATCATTAATAAATTACAAATCAACTCATTTTCAATTTAGTTTCAACCCATATAACTTACCAATTAAGTATTTGGATTCAATTTTACTGATATTTAATAAAACTAAATTTTTTTAACCACGACTTAAAATCAATCATTGAACAGTTCACAAGTTAAAATTTATTTTAACATATCTTTATAGACAATCCACTAAATTTAATAAATAGTAAATATAATACATTTAAATATTTGATCTTAAGTCAAATTTTGGGAAACCTGTTTATTACCGTTGTACTCAATAAAAATTAAATTAATAAATATATTAATGGTGCAGAAATTAAAAGACTTAAAGCCAATCAAAATATTTTAAAAAAGCAGTAAAAGTACCATGGCTTACATTTTAAAAACTAATTTAATTCTTAGAACTAAATCAATTGACTTTCTTATAAAATAAATTATTATTTTGTCAAAATTATATTATATATATATATATATGTATATTTATGTTTATCTAACAAAAAAAGTTTTATCTTTTAGGTATTGTAATGATACGATTTAATATAAGTTTTTAACTACATCAGTTTTAATGTGTGTGGTTCTAATTTTTAAACATTATATATAATTGCCTGTTGCTTAAATATTATAAATCTATAATCTGAATTTTATTTACGTGATAGAAAACGACTAAACGTGCCCTTCTATTTCCTAGGATACCTCAGTCTAAACATTCCCTTAATCTTGTTTTTGTCCTCTTTGATTGAGATGTTTAGTTGTTAATGCAGCCGCCATGACCGTGAAATGAATTTCACAGCACGGAATATGTTGTTCAAAGATTCTGTGTCATTGATTCCAAAATGTTTTCCTGTTATTCCAGCCCTCAGCTCTATAAGTACATGCCATGTGCATTGTCCAATACACGTTCCCTGTTTTTCCTAGTCTGAGCTACTATTAGATAATCACCTGTGTCTGTGTTGGAGTTCCCTGAATCCTTCCTTAATTTGAACATCATCATGGATTCAGGTTTGTTGCGATCAGAAGGTGGTGTCGTGTCCCACTTGCCCACGAATTTCGTTTGGCCAAAGGAATATTTGGTGGATGCCCAAGGCGAGCTCCAAGTACCATTGGTGGACCTTGATGGGTTTCTGAGAGGGGAGGAAGAGGCCACACAATGTGCTGCAAAGCTCATAAGGGAAGCGTGTTTGAACCATGGCTTTTTCCAAGTTATCAACCATGGGCTTGATTCATGCCTCATTCGTCAAGCACATCATCAAATCGACACTTTCTTTAAGCTCCCAATTCACAGGAAGTTGAATGTTCACAAGACACCAGCTTCCATGTGGGGCTACTCTGGTGCACATGCTCATCGCTTCTCCTCCAAATTGCCATGGAAGGAAACCCTCTCTTTTCCCTACCATGACAACACCTCCGAACATGTTGTAACCAACTACTTTAAATCCACCATTGGAGAAGACTTTGAACAAGCTGGGTAAGATATAAACATATCATGTTTTTTTTTCTTCTTCTTTTTCTATATATCTCTTTCTTTGGAGACATTATTATATAATGTGGTGTCACGTTCGTTCCCAGAGTGATATTCCAGAAGTACTGCGATGGTATGAAGCAGTTGGGGTTGAAGCTGACGGAGCTATTGGCCATAAGCTTAGGCGTGGATCGGTTGCATTTCAGGGAGTTGTTCTCAGATGGATGCTCCATCATGAGATGCAACAACTACCCATCTTGCCAACAACCGAACCTTACGTTGGGGACAGGACCACATTGTGATCCAACATCAATAACCATACTTCACCAAGATCTTGTTGGGGGACTTGATGTTTTTTCGGACAACCAGTGGAAGACGGTTCCACCTCGTCTCGATGCCCTTGTAATCAACATTGGAGACACCTTCATGGTAGGCCATATAAACACTGGCACATTCCATTATATTATTACTACCTTCCAGTGCTGTTCTTCTTTTTAACACCATTCATGAACTCTATAATATTTCTGTTTATCTTTTACCTTTTCCTTTAATCCTATTTCCTGTCATCACCCTGCAACGACTCATTTCCTTGGAGTTATATGGAGTTGTACGTATCCAAATAATTTAAGTTGCAGGGAATTATATATAGGCTGGGCATAATCATATATCTTTTTTTAATCAAATTTTATATTATTATGTAAGATATTTAACTTTTGCCTATTTATTATATTAAAAAGGTTAAAAGAAAAAAACTTTGGAGAACTACTGCTTTACATATGGATCGGTCCGAGAGTAAATGGAGTACTTGATATAATTTTTTTTTCTAAAATAAATGAGATTAAATATCTTTTGGTCTATGATGGAGTCAGTAAAATGGTTATATGTGCATTAGAAGAAGATAATGTAAGGTTTCTATGCTTTTTGGAAGCAAAAGAGAGATGGCATAAAATATTAAATATATTTAAACTGTATGATTAATCTTTTTGAAAGGAGAGTAGACTGAAATTTAATAAACCACATCCAAAAGGTTGACATTAATTTAAGAATGAAAATATAACTCATTCTGGTTTTGAGTCTCGATTTAAATATATTCACTTAATAATTGGAGTATTTTATTTTTATCCCTTATAAAGATAAAACATCAATATTTTATCCAGCGAAGAATATATTTAAATATTTACACATGTTTTAGCGGATTTGATTAAAGGATTTGATGGGCAGTTTAACCTATTACGGTGACGAAAGTGCAGGCCAACTTTTTATCCACACTGTTTATGACAATTGAATATGAAAGGCCTGTGCATTTAGAATTCATTTACAAACTTGTTAGCATTTAATTCGGCCGATTCTTAACATGTCATATTGTATAACATATCACACACAAACTTCAAGGTGTTTTGAAAGTCCAACATCATCAACCATTTGGGGAATGATAATGAAAAGAGTAGATGATATTTATGATTGGAAAGGAAGCATGCATGGTGTAGAGTGAGGAATGATATGCTGTTAGTTGTGCAGGCATTATCAAATGGGAAATACAAAAGTTGCGTGCATAGGGCAGTGGTTAACAAGTACAAGGAGAGGAAGTCGTTGGCGTTCTTTCTGTGCCCTAAAGAAGACAAGGTATTGAGAGCCCCAGATGAAGTTATTGAGATGGATGGGACGAAGCAATATCCCGATTTTACATGGTCAGATTTGCTTCATTTCACGCAAAACCACTACAGAGCAGACCAAGCTACTCTGCCAAACTTCTTCAACTGGTTCCTATCTTCCAAAACTACACACTAGCTTTTCGCTAACCTACAAATCCATTCTGTTCTTCCACTTTTTCTTTTTCAATCTCCCTTCTAAATTCTCCCTGTACTTTTCCCACCTACACTCCAAAACTTTTCTACCATCTCTTCCATTTTGCTTATCATCAATCTTTTTCTAATATTGTTGTATTTAAGCTTTGTTTTATCAGTAACCTATTATTGCTTTCTGTCCTTTCATTTTATTCGTCACCCTTATATGCTGAATTAATCAAATGTCTCCCTATATATACTCTTATGTTCATTTTAGGCTTTGTTCAAAGTAATTTTCTAGTGCAAAGAAAAGCGAATATTTTCTCTATTTTTATCCCATGATTTGTAAAAAAAAAAAAAGTTGTTTGAAAAGAATCTTTCAACCCATCTTACAAAATGTAAAAAAAAAAGAGATAAAAATTATGCAAAACTATATAAAAGAAAAGAAATTACAGTATAATCCTTATTTAATTTAATCTACTTTATATATAAACTAACATAATCGATTATATATTATGTATAAAAGTTCTAACAGTTATAATATATAATAACTGTTACAACATACTATATATAATAAATTTATATAGCAATAAATTAATAGTATTAATACTAAAAAAATAGTTATATAAATAATAATTAAGAAAAATTCATAAAAAAATAATAATATTTACTATTATTATAATTTTATTTTATTTTTTATATTATTTTATTATAATGTTGAATGCTTGGTATTGATTATGTATTGAATTTTTTACTAAATTTGTAAGATTTCATTTTAATAGCATAAACCACTAAAATATATAAGAGTTAAAAGAAGATAACTACTAAAGAAAACTATCAATTTTCAAAGAAGAAGATTCTACACTTGGAGAACAAAGGCCTATCTAGATTGTTGTTTCATTCTCAACCTTCCCTTGATACACTAGAAAGACTTTTCTCCTAAGCTCACACAATTTAAGGTGATCATTGCAAAAGAAAATTACACATTCAAATAAACAAAGACAAAAGCAAGAGAAAACTAATGATAAAAAGAAACCACAAGATATATTAATATTGCATCATACATCACATTTCACCTAAAGTAAAACAATCATCTTATCATGTCATAGACTTAAATATAACTATCCAGATATAGTATGAATGTCGATTTATAATAATACATGTGTGGTGGAGTAGCTGACCTACTCAAAACTACCACATAAGGTTAGTCTGTTAAAGTGACCTTTGCCAAATAGAGAAAGACTCCCAGACTATAGGACCTTCTACTACTCTCACCACATGAATCGTCTGTCTCAATTTGAGCTTGGATGATCATTAGAAGGTCAGGATAAACCCCAACTTAATTAAGTCCGACCATTCATACTAACAACACTTGAAACCACCAATAAGAAGTTCCTCCTTGGAACTCATTTCCACAACTTTTCATCCACATATACAATTTCATATAAATATTGCAAGCAATCACATGATATCACTAAGTATCCATCAAAAGATCACAAAGTAGCCTTAAACACACAAGACCGAAGGGTGCTCAATGCTATGCTCACTGAAAAGAGGTGCCCAGAAAGGGGTACTCAATGTCAGGCCCACTTGAAAGTAGTGCTCAGGCGCCGAGAAAGGGACGCTTAACGCCACACCAGTTGACATCATCCTATGTTTTATGGCTTTGATGCACTAGAGACTTATTTCGATTAATCAAATTGGGTCTTTAAACATTAAAGTTAATGTGAAAACATGTTTATAGGTAAAACCAAGTACCCCTTTGATCATTAGACCTAAGACTATGTGCATTAGACCATTCACAACTCCAAAAGTACCCAAACTCGATTCTACACCTTGTAACACCAAATTCTGCAAACTAAAGGTCTGAACAAGTCCTAATGGACTTAATAACATTCCCTGAAAACCTCATTTTAATCACAACCTCTATACTTTAAGTTTTCACTTGTTAGAACCTCTAATTTGGACTAAAATGCAACAGAAAAACAACACATTAACCAGTAATTGCTCCATATAAGATTCTTGGTTTAACTTACATCTAAACAAGTTTATTATAACTACAAGACATACCTTGAACCTTAGTTTTATATCATACTTGCTTCATTTAGATTTCTACTTATTAAAACCTCTAAAATTAAACCTAAAATCACCTTATTAGCTAACACCTATTTCTAACTCAAATTTTTACTTTCTCTAAGTCTCAATAAGTTTTAATTAACTTGAAAATATACCTGAAATACCATATTTATTAATCAAACCCTTATCTCACAAACTTGTCTATCAAAACCTCTACTTTTAACTACAATACCCATAACTTTGATAACTCACAACCCCATGAACATGGCATCTAATTCTAATCATCAATGGAACTTCATAACATTCTATTCATCACAACAATAACATAAAAAACCTCATCATACCAAGCATTCAAGCATCATACTATCAATTAACATCATCCAAGCACAATGAATACTAGAACGGATATCACAGTTACAATTAAATCATCCTATCAATCACGGATCATACTTGCAAATTGAAATTTTAAGAATGCGCACTAGTTCCCCTTACCTTTTTAGAAGAGCAAACTGTTTTAGAAGACCTTATATCGCTTTCACAACTCAAAAGAGCTCTATCTGCATCTACAGATAATAGAATCATGATCAGGGTACGTCGTTAGAATCATTGATCAGTAAAGAATCTAAAATAAGACTCAAACCATACATGCAACAAAACCAAATATCACATACATTGGAAAATGTGAAACCAGAGAAACTAACTTACTCTTTTTTAGAAACTGAACAGGTAGACTTGAAGATTTCACTTCAAGGATCACACAAAAGCCTTCGATCTTCAAACAGATGAAAAAAGTGTAAGAACCTTTTGAGAGAGAAGGACATGACTCTAAAAATGTAAATTCTAGAAAAATTGTGTATTTTAAAAATATTGAAACTCATTTATGATGACATAATTTATATTAAAACCTTTTAATATTAAAACAATTGAGTCTCATTATTTTTAAGTCAGTGTTAATTCTAAATTATGATTTTCTAGATCTTTACAAAATTTGTATATTAAACATCTTGATAAAAAGACTAAATATTAATAGATAATAAAAAATGACAGTAAATGAAACGATTAATTTGATAAACAATAAATTTTGTTAAAATAAATTTTAATATTTAATTTGATATGATATTAACAAAATGATTTTAAATTTAAGTTAACTTTAATTACCGAAAACTTTATAAATAAAATTTCTTAATTATAAGTGGTAGGTCTTATAAAAAGTTATGATGAATGTAGGAACGCTGTCGGCGAAAAACATGAGATATTATACATTCTGCAAAAGATACTCTCGGCCAAAAGATGACCCAAAGCAGAAAAACAAATGGTAATAGTCCATTTGGAATACTCTGTACACGACAGGGTGTTCATTGTCATCTTTTACAAATTTGTTTATTTCAATTGCTGCCCTGTAAGTGATAAATGTTTGGCCCATGATGTCTTTGAAAGGAAAGTATATAACACAATCCCAGTGAAGCAGTTCCAAATCCATTGGGTAAGAAGCAGTGGAGATAGCCATGAAAAAAGTTACTTTGAAGCAGTGTACGTATAATTTTTTTAAAAGTGATTTCGAGCCTATTTTGGCGTGAGAACTGTATTCCATTATACGCCAAAAAGAGTTCGTCACCAATCTGAAACACAAACTGCAAGCAGACACTTTGATGCCATTCTCATACCTTTTTCCGTACTTTTTACCTTTTTATTTATGAACTGAAAGAATAACGGGACGGGGTAGGCGCAATACTGATTGATTGAAACATACGTACACAGATGACAGATTCTTCTAAAGAACTTGCTACAATATTACACAATTTCTCTCTATAGGAACCTTATAAGTCATACAATATCATCAAACATTTTTTCCAATGCATCAAAACATGTCTTTAACTTTTATTGCTTCAATGCTACCAAAATAAAAAGATTAAATATGTTTTTCTGTCTTAAGTAAAAATTAGAATTAATTTTTTTTTAAAATTTTGATTTAATTTAGTCTCTAATTTTAAAAATGTATAAATTTAGTCCTTTAACCAAATTTTGTTAATTTTATTGAAATTTCAAACGTGTTTCTCAGTTGACATTAAAGCAAATATGTGTCAAACAGTGTAAACAATCCAAATATTATATAAAACGTGCTTGAAACATCAAATAAACCTAACAAAATTTAGTTAAAAAGACTAAATTCATACATTTTTAAAGTTTGGAGACTAAATTAGACCAAAGTTTTGAAGATGGACTAATTCTAATTTTTACTGAAAGTTAAGGACCAAAAACATATTTAATCCAAATAAAAAATACACCTCTTCCATAAATTCAAGGATTGCTTCTCTCATAAAGAAAAATCTAAAGTTTAATTTTTAACAATAAGGTTCATTATATAACAGCATCATGCTTGTTGATCTAAATATTATTATCTCATTGGTTGAATGTTTTATATTAATTAAATTCAACACTTCATTTGCTTTTCAACTTGTACTTGATATTACTAAATGGAAGGTCATTAATAATAATAATAATAATAATAATAATTATACATTTAGCAATTACATCTGATATGTCTTAAGCTAAATGGTCTAATCCATTAGCTTGCGAGTTTCAACTTTAACCTATATAGACATCTAGTAAAAAAGAGTCAATTAGACTAGAAAAATCTATTTATATTTTGGTTACTTTTTTTAATCACAAGTCCTGAAGACTGCTCAGTCAAACCAAAACCCATTTTCCAGCTCTATCTATATCGAAAGTAAAGATAATGAAATATCATAAAATATGCTTATTATTCTTTGCCAATTTTTACTTCCTGTCTTTTTTTTTTTTTTATCACGTCTCATTTCTTATATTATTATTACTCCACGCATAAAAGTTTTATCTATTTTATACTTTAATTGATACATTTAGTTATTTATTTTTATTAAATATTTTTGTTACCTACTTTAAGTGAGAAATTTAAGTTCATTGATGTTGGAATAATTTTCTTCTTTTTATCCCTGTCTTCCGTCTCCCCAAAAGCTTTAACTTTTTTCCAATGCAAACAATAAATCTCAGCAATTGCTTAATGAACAGCAAGTTTGTCGGTAACGATATACACAGTCTGATTTCTCACTTTCGCGTAAAAGAAAAAAGACCTCAGGAAATAATTGAAGAATTTTATAAGGTATATTAACTTATTTTTATAAATTTCATTATCTAATTTATGATTATATGATAAGAAGATAAAAATAAATATTTAATTATAAACTTTATGAAAAATTTAAATATTTTTCAATGTCCTTATTAAAATTTTTCATTTTATTCACTACTCAATTTTTATATTTTTAATTGAGTTACTATTATTTAATTGATAATTACTATCATTATTATGCATGGTTACTACTAACATGTCTCCATGTGAAAAATATATAAAAATTTAACTTAGTTAAGTTTTATATTAATTATAAATCTGAATATTTTCAATTAAACTGAGTCGCTGTCATTACTTGAAGTGAAATTATTATATCATTTTATACTTATCACGAAAAAAAGTCAAGAAATTGAACAATAAAATAAATAAAAATTAAATATATTTTCATTCTCATAAAATTAAAATTAATCTTTTTTTATAAAAAAATTTAATATATTTTGATCTTTAAACTTTAAAAATAAATAAATAAAGTTCTTTTAACATAATTATGCTATTTTTTTAATATAAATGAATAAAATTCTTTTAACATAATTATGTTTTTTTTTTATGTTTTCAACACATTTTCCAGTGGATATTGAAATAAAAATATGTTAATAAAATGCATTTGAGATGTATAAAATTTAACATAATTAGATTAAAAAAAATATATCTATTTTTTTAAAAGTTTTAGATAAATAATTTTAATTTCTCATAATAGTTCGTAGATTAAATATCTAACTCAATAAATAATGTTCCAAAATCCTAATTATCTTTATTAAGTATTATTATTTTGTGTCTTTATATGGTTGATTTGATTTTTATTTTAATATTTAATTTATAAAATAAAATAATGTCCTTCCTTTTTAAAAAAAAGATATATAATAAAGATTTAAAACCTTCATTTTTCTTATGGTTTAAGTTTGTGTTCTTTTATTTATGACTACATAAATCGAACGACCATATAATTTCTTAATGACTAATACCTAATTGAGAAATATTTAAATACTTAATAAACAAATATTTTTAATAAGATTTAAATTGAAAATATTCAAATTTTTAGGAAATTAAACTAAACTATTTTTTTTTTATTATTAGACACATAGATAATAAGGAAATAGAATAATAATGACATCACCTTAATTAATTGTATTATTAAACAAGAGATACTTAATTAGAAAATATAAAAATAATGAATACTTAATTAGAAAATATAAAATTTTTGAATCCTGGGCAAAATTGGAAGTGAAATTTGCTACAGACTTCAAAAATTTAATTAAACATTGCTAACATTTCTTATTATTATTTTTTTTTTAATTTCAGTTTGTCGACGATGATATTTCATTCTGAACTCAAGGGATGGTTCATACATATATAATAACTATCTTCTTGGATGAATTTTAACCTCATTTTGATTCCGAGAATCAAAAAGACAAAATATATGAAAACAGAGGCCATGTATACCCATAGGAAGGACCCTATAGAGGAAAAGATGAGAACACGACTACGGACAAACACCAGCAAATTTTTGATAGTTTATCAGATGGATGATAACGAAAGACAAATCACTGTCTTTTTTTTTCTCAGGGGGATTCATAAATTGTGGTTTGGATGGATTTCAATGGGGCTTGGTAGGTAGGGGACTCCCTCACCTGGAGGCCACCCCTTTTTAACAACAATACATAAAACATCATACTTCCATGGACCACTTCGTAGATGAAATTTCATGTACAATTATTGTATGCAAAAGACAAAAAGTGACATCACTATTTGAGGGACATGATGCCTTTTTCTACATGACCCATAGGTTGTACAAATTAGTGGAGGAGGGTCAAAGATCTTTGTTGCGCTTGAAGAAAAACTCATGCAGTATTTATTAGGATAACGATACTTAGACAATTTTTTATGATAATATTTTAATATTATCTACGTGTTATTTTGTGATTAGTTCAAAATTATTCTACAATCAATAATAATAATAATAATCATAAATACCAACATAGACCAATCACAAAATGACACATAGATAATGTTAAAATGTTGTGAAAGTACCATTATCCTAATCATTATTTTCATGTGTTGTAAATAGTGTTACCACCTCGTTAATGTACAAATTTGGTTGTAACTTGCCTACTGATCGTAATCCTTAACAACACCTTGCTAATCAATGGCTTTTTCTCAAATCCTTACATGTCTTTTCAACCTGTTTGGAGATCATGAAAGTGTCTATTGTCACATTTCCTTAATGTTTTTTTCTGTTTTACTTCTGATTATTTAATCAATGTCTTCATTGTTTATGGTTTAGTGTTTTCTAGAACACTGACTAACATATTTCTAGACCCACATATGTTATCTCAAAAATCAATATTTTTCGTCTCTCCGTAGATTATATGATATAACCTAGTGTTTATACCCGTGTTGGTGTTTTTTTAAGTTATTTTAAGTGAAATAAAATATAATTATTTATTGAAAGGTAGTGAAAAGATAAGTATATGTTATTTTTTGTAAAGGGTGCAAAAATTTGTGTCTTAATAAGTGATCTCTTGTTCTTTTTAATTTAGAAGACAACATTATCATATTTTTCACTTCATAAGAATATTGGAAAAATACTTCAAAAACTCATTATTATGGACAAACTATTTATCTTTAGTCATACGTAAAACTTAAATAGTTAGCCAAGTATTTAGTGAGACATAAGTGATTACATCTTTTTGCTTGTCATTTAGTGGGCAACATATCCAGACACTACCATAGCATAGTTGTTGATGATTGTCTTTTTTTTTGTTTTAATGTATGTCAAGCAATGGATTTCCATATGTTAGGGATAGATTTTACCGGCTTCACTCTCTTACACACATTAAAACATTTCATTTCCATCAAACACTAATGTCAACTCTCTAAAGCACTCAACTCCAATTTCTTAGTTGAGAGAGTCTAAGTTTTCTTACTACGCACCAATCTCTTGCTCTATTGGTCGGACTAGCTTACTGATTAGGCTAGCAATTTCTGGTAACAACTCTCTATTCTTCTCCAAATCTTCCAATCACCTATAAAATAAACCATATATATATATATATATATATATATATATATATATATATATATATATATATATATATAAATATATAAATAAAGTAAGACTAAGTTCATAAATTGATAAATAAAGGAATGACAGGAATGCAATGACAATAGTTTTATAATAGTTTCATAAATTGATTCTTAGTTTTATATTAGATATAGTAGATTACTAACAATACTAATACTAATACTAATAATAATAAAAGTAATAATATGATAAGTGCCACTTGTTTATAATATTGAATTTATAATTATCTTGTTATAATTTTGTGTAACATCCATACTATAATTATCTTAATTTTACTTGTTTTGTAGGTATATAAGAAATTAGGGAATCAAAGTTTTATTATGAAGAAAAATAAAGAAAACTTATCCTAAAAAGTTTACTCAAGCCGGAAATGGTGGTTTTCCTTGTATATCTATACGGCAAATGTATCTATAAGTTAAAATGTACAGAAGTAAAGAGGTTTTGAATGATTATTCTTTGATTTTTATGATATATTTTGCAATTAAGAACAATAAATGTGGATTTATTTCAATTAATCCATTTACAGTAGAAAAAAAAAACATAAAATTTGTAAATATTCATCAGACGTCGTACAATGTTGTGTGCGGTTGTCATATGGCAGGAGACAATAAAAGTATAATAGATTTGGATACTGTGGTCTAGATTTGTTTAAAGTAAACTCCGTACTGGATTTAATTTAGCTTTAAACCAGTTCAGTTAGATTCAACATTAAAACAGTTTTATTTGAACTGATTTTTTTGGCACAACCCTAGCTAAAATCATGTTTATAACAAAGGCCGGACATGGAATCTATAGTGATGAAGACCACCAAGCAAGTAAAAACACCAGAAAAACGAACCAAAAGTAAAAAACAAAGCAACATACATAAAAATCTAAGTAACTAACACGAAACTCAATGGAAACAAAAAACCACTGCAATCATATTTTACCTTGGAGTTAGAGAAGAAATCTTTTTATCAGTAAAATAGAGTAGAAGTTAGTATGGCATAGGCTCAAACAGAATCATAATATTTATAAAAACTCTCAATTAGGGTTTCAAACTCTCATGTTTCATCATTCTATTAGGAAACTTGCTGAAGAAAAAGAACCAATTCACCCTACGCCTATTAATTACCTTCGAGTTCTGCCATTTCTATTAAGGAGTTTCTAACTCTGACATGACAAAGTTCAAAAGACGAGCATAATGGGTGAACTTTAAGACAGAGAACTAAAAAAGAAAAACTCGAGGTGGTGAATATCCACTCTTTCAAAACCCTACACTGTAGGAGGACAAAGGAAGACGACACCGTAGGCTGAGCCAAGAGAAGGGGGAATATCTATGGGGAGCTGCACGAAGAGTGAGACGAAGGTACCAGAAATCTTTGGGAAAGTGAAGGCTAGGGTAAATCCAATGTGTGAAAGACAAAGGTGAGTAAAGATAAAAAGAAAACATGAAAATTATTAGAGACTGAAATTTAAGAGAGAAAATAATTATATATATATATATATATATATATATATATATATTTTAATTTTATACTTTAATACTAATTACATTATACATTATATGTCATTAAATAGTGAAGATTGAAACTATTATGAGAATGGAATGGTTTATTTTCGGAATGATCAAATTGGTTAAAATTTTTTTAATTAATTTTTCTATCTATTCCAACTAAACTTAAGCTTAGCATTTAATATCTTTGGAATGGATATGTACTTCGCCAATGAAGAGAATGAATCATTAATCAATTATTTCTCTTGAGGGAAATTTTTTTATCAGTTTCTAATTCTTTTTTTTTCTCTAAAGAGGTTTTACTTTCGCACACATCAATCATTTAATATTTTGAATTTAATCAAATGGTTAAAATGATTTTAATATAGACTTTGTTATAAGAAATAAACAGACATAGAGACAAATATCATTTTCTACTCTAACATATTAGAATTGATTTTCTTTTTTCTAAAAACACGAAAGATACTGAGAGAGACTATTTTGAAATCTGAATTCCTTCTATAAGAGTGTTTCGACAACTCAAAGAGAGGATATAATAGAAACACACGTTTCCGTGATTTTATTACGTCTCTGAAATGCATTTTTTTTTCTTTTTTCTTTCTCATTTTGCTTCTGGCTATTAAAATTTATCTCTGTTTCTGCCTCTGATTAAGACACAGATATTATGGTCTTTATATTTTGTTTTTGAAACATAATTCTCTAGTAGTGTGCTATAATATCTTTTATGTTTGCTTAATTTTAAGAAAGTGACAGTTTGTGCAAACCTTATTCGGAACCCTCAAAACTCTTGCCACCATTAAGAAATTTGAATAAAAAAAAAAGGGTTAAATATGTTTGTAGTCCCCATACTTGCAATTTTGGTTTTAGTCCCTCTTTCAAACTATGGTACAATTTAGTCCTTCAACTTTACAAAACTCTGGTTTTAGTCCTTTTTACCAAATTTTTTTAACTTTATTTTTTTTTTGTTTCAAAGCGCATTTCTCAGTTAACATTGAAGCAAAAATGTGTCAAACAGTGTAAACAATCCAAATGCTATAATAAAACGTGCTTGAAACAAAAAATAAAGTTAAAAAAATTTGTTAAAAAGGACTAAAACCAAAGTTTTCTAAAGTTGAAGGACTAAATTGTACCATAGTTTGAAGGAGGGACTAAAACCAAAATCGCCCTAAAGTACAAGGACTAAAAACATATTTAACCCAAAAAAAATAATAACTTCTTAGCATTGAAGTTTGGCAGAAGGTAGATATATGGTCACATGCAAGGTGGGTCAGATGCAAAGGTGAGGAGCTGTGATTTTTTGTTGTATGTGATTTGTGGGCGGAATCAAAATGGTTATGGGGGTAAGTTTTGTTTGGTTGAAATTTTGTTCCACCAAAGCAACCACATAATTTTCATGGATAAAATGCTGCTAATGATTCATGAAGTTCAGGCAAATGGCACATTTTATGTCCAATCCAAAATCAGATTCGGTGGTTGTGTTTGAATACACATAGTTATAATGATAGAATTTTGTAGAACAATATTTAAAGTAATTCAATTATTATCCATCAAACTTTTAATCTAACAATTATTTAAATCTAACTCAATCGTATGTAATTTTGTAAAATAAAATTTACATTTATTTATATACTTGAATTTGTTTTATCTCTAGTCTAACACACCTATACATTTTGTGTGTAGGATTAGACATTAATAAGTGGTTTGATACTGACATCAATAAACAATATATTTTATTATGATAGATTCTAACTCATAATTCTAATATCATATTAAGAAATAAATTTTAAATGTAACTCAACCTTACAATATCAGTTTGTAAGGTGAATTTATACCTATTTATATACTCTAAATTAGTCTTATATATAATCATGTTATATAGAGATTATGAGATTATAGATTCATAAATTTGTTTGATGAATGATAATTTATAATTCCTTATAACAAGCAAACATTATGTTGAAAATTTCATATTAATTATAGATAAAACTAATTTATAATATATAAATAAATACAAATTTTATCTCACAATTGTAAGATTAAATTAAAATTAAATAAAACTAATTTATAATATATAAGTAATTGTAAACTTGAATCTTATCATAATCTCATTTAAATATTCATATACTTAATTAATAATAGAATAGTAATTATTATATCTCAAATTATGAAACAATAACAAAGATAATATATTAATTATTAATTTATACTAATCTATAAATAATTTAATATTTAAGACAGGCAGATGCATTGTATAATAGTTCATTGTTTAGGACTCTGAACCTACATCAAAATCCGAGAGAAACCTTGAGTAGGGTTGGTAGAGAGAACAAGGTAAGGGAAAGTCAAGATTTATGTGGGTGTGTCACGTACGGACCACTTTTCCTACACAAAAGAAAATTACACTATAAAACTTTTATGGATTCAAGACTCTTACTTTTAAAACTATAGATAACAATGATGCCCTTATAAAAATGTCAATAACCTCTGGTAACATTTTGTAGGTTCTTTTGTAATTAAGATGACTGGATAGTGTATGTTTGTGTTTTATGACCTTTTGAAAACAATTAATGTATTATTATTATTTTATGTTTCGAAAGCATTATGAAATTGATTGGGAATATTTATTTTGATTTGAAGGAGGATTAAACATAAATGGGAGCAATAAGTATATATATAACATGGGAAGCAACAATCCATGATTTTGGAATAATACACGGATATGGTGATTGAACTTGAGAAGAGATTGGTTTGAGTAGGAAAAGGAATCTGCTGAACATAACAAGGGAGAGATGAATTGTATTGACTCTTATTGTGAAGTCAGCCTGCATAAAGATACAAATTATTCTTAGAGCTGAAGAATTCAATCTCTTTTGTAGTGTGAAGGTGCTAGCATCCGC
The DNA here is from genome assembly GCA_036885675.1 of Vigna mungo. Classification (NCBI taxonomy): domain Eukaryota; kingdom Viridiplantae; phylum Streptophyta; class Magnoliopsida; order Fabales; family Fabaceae; genus Vigna; species Vigna mungo. The sequence continues at coordinate 34,104,563 of CP144699.1, forward strand.
GCAACACTTCACATGGAGATTAATCTAAGATAAGGTTAATCTAAGAAGAAGGGGAGCATTAACTGGACACACGTGTACCCTGTAGAGAGGGAGGAAAATGCTTGCCACCTTATTTTAGCATCTAGGTTGTGGATATTGTGTGATAGGTGGGTAGTGGTTGGCACAAAACATCATAACCAACCTTTTAATCTTTTGCAACAATTCAACCTTAATGAACTAAATTGCAAGGGGAATGCGGTTTCGAACGATTTTATATATAGGGTATCGATAGTTTGGAATGTGGAATCAAAGGAACAAAATAGTATTTAGGGATGAGAGAATTGATATAGAGGAAATTATTTGTGTGACACAAATGAAAGCTTCCACTTCACTTAGATACAAATATCTAAAAAACTCTTTTCCGGATTTGTATATAAACCCAATAGAGTGTATAAGAGCCTTAAAGGGTTTAAGGTGGTACATAGGCATAGGGATGAAAATTTTATGCCAAACTCATTGATTTGCTCTAATCCAATACATTTAAAATCCATGTTATAATTTATTTAAGATTTATAATTCATTCTTTTAATTTAGATTTTCAAATATGGAAAATTTTAATTTTCAATTTAAATTTTCAATTGGACTGGACTGAAGGTCGAAATAGATTAAGTTAGACAGAAGGTTGACATATATTAATCCATGTTCAAGATCGAGAAAGGTCAAGTCAAGTTAAAGGTCGAAATGGATTGGCTTAGACCAAAGGTTGTAACAAACCAACTTAGGCCAAAGGTTGAGATAGATCAGACTAGGCCCAATGCTAAAACGGGTCAACATGGGCCCAATGCCAAGACAAACTAACTCAGATTGGAGGTCGAGACAAACTAGCTTGGGCCGAATGTTGAAATGGGGTGGTGTAAACCGATGTTTAAAATAGATCGATTGAGACTGAAGGTTGAGAGGGACTAGTTGGAGTAGAAGGTCAAGATGTGCCGGATCAGACCGAAGATAAAGAAGGGTAGACATAGGTTGACCAACGAGACGAGTCGAGTCATGCCAAATGCCGAGACGAGTTGGCTTGGAACGAAGGTCAAAACCGGTTGGCCCGAATAAAAGGTATTGATGTGCTAGCCTAGATCAAATGTCGAGATGGATTGGGCTTAGCCGAACGTCAAGACAAACTGATCCAGACCGGAGCTCGAGATAGGCTAGTCCGGACCAAAGGTCTAGAGGACCCAACGAAAACTGAAGTTCAAGATGGATTGAACCAAACTTTAGGTCAAGATAGGCTGATTGAAGCAGAAGGTTGAGATAGACCGATTGGACCAGAGGTCAAGACTGGTCAACATTGCCAAAAGGTTAAGACGAATCTACATGGGCCGAAAAGCGAGCTGGATCAGGTCACGTCAAAAGTCGAGACGGGTCTATGTAGGCCAAATAGTGAGATAGTCGACCCTGGATGAAGGTCGAGACACGTCGATCCGAGACGAAGGTCAAAATCTTCTAGCCTAAGTCGAAGGTTTAGGTCGAGACAAGCTGACCTTAGTCAAACATCGAGATGAATTGACCTAAGTCGAATGTCGAGACATGTTAGCCTAAGCCGAAGGTCTAAACGGGACGACCTAGACTGAAATTCGAGACGGACTAGCCAAAATAGAAGGTTGAGACGGGTTGATCGGATCGAGGCTCAAGATTGGCCGACATTGGAAAAAAATATAGATAGGTTGACTTGAGCCAAAAGTCGAGGAGGACTGAGCCAAGCCAAATGGTGAGACAGGTCGACCCTGGATTAAGGTCGTGACAACTCGAACTGAGACAAAGGTTAAAATCGACTTGCCTAGGCGAGTAAGCCCAAACTAGAAGTCGAGACTAGCTGGCCTTAACTAAACGTCGAGAGATTGACTTGGACTAGTTGTCGAGATAGACTAGCCCAGGCCGAAGGTTGAGACAGCCTACACAGATCGAAGTTCAAGACAGATCGGGTTAAGATGGGCCAACATGGGGCGAAAAGCGAGATGGGTTGGGTGATGCCGAAGGCGAGATGAGTCGGTCCGGGCCAAATGGCGAGACAGGTGAACTAGGACAAAGGTTGAGGAGATGACACGCAACGACGATCAAAACCGGCTGGCCCATGCTAAAGGTCTACGCAAGCTGACCCAGACCAAAATCAAAGGTGGAGATGGCTAGCCCGACCTGAAAGTATAGAAGAGATAGTGCAAACCGAGGTTCAAGACTGACCGAGACAAATCGAAGGTCGAGATAAGTAGGCCACATCGAAGGTCACAATGGCTAACATTGGCCAAAAGTCTAGACGGCTCGGCTCGGGCCAAATGGTGAGACACTCTGAGTCGAAACGAATGTTGAGATGAGTCAGCCCTAGATGAAGGTTAAAACCTTTTGGGTCAGGCCAAAAGTATAGAAGGTTAGCTCAAATCGAAAGTCGAGATGGGCTAAACTTAACTAAACGTCATGATAGACTGACTTAGATCAGATGTCGAGATAAGTTGGCCCAAACTAAAGGTCTAGACATGCCGATGCAGACCAGAGTTCAAGACAGACCAACCCAAACTGAAGGTCGAGGCAGGTCAACCGAAGTAGAAGTTTGAGATGGGTTGATCGGATTGAAGGTTAAGACAGTCTGATATTGGGCAAAACACGAGTCAGGTTATTCCCACTCAGGACGAAGGTCGAGACGGGTTGACCTTATAGGGAGGTTTGACACTCGCACATACACATAAGTCTCCACATTGATAAGATATTGTCCGCTTTGGGCCAAGCCCTCACAGATTTGCTTTTGATACTACTCCAAAAGGCCTCTTATCAATGGATGTATCTTATGTGTATATAAACTCATGTCCATCTCTTATTTTTTCTGATGTGGGACTTTGTTTGTACCCAACATCCTCCTCTCAAACAAAGGACCACCTCCCCTACAGCAGAAGTCTTCTTTCTTATCCTCGAGTACACCATGGTCAACACTTCTCTCTCCCAATCCATGGTCAAACACTGAGCATCTCTTGCTCTCCACCTCTCATGATTCACTTCCAGGCTATCGCCCAATAGCCCACCTTCCAGGGCTTCACCCGATCATGAAGGGACGTAGTCGTCTGAGCTTGGTCACCAGACCAGAACCATGGGCTCTGATACCATTTGTAGGGAGGTTTGACACTCGCACATACACATAAGTCTCCACATTGGTAAGATATTTCCGCTTTGGGCCAAGCCCTCACGGATTTGCTTTTGGTACCACTCCAAAAGGCCTCTTACCAATGGATGTATCTTATGTGTATATAAACTCATGTCCATCTCTTATTTTTTCTGATGTGGGACTTTTTTTGCACCCAACATCCTCCCCTCAAACAAAGGACCACCTCCCCTACAGCAGAAGTCTTCTTTCTTATCCTCGAGTACACCATGGTCAACACTTCTCTCTCACAATCCATGGTCAAACACTGAGCATCTCTTGCTCTCCACCTCTCATGATTCACTTCCAGGCTATCGGCCAATAGCCCACCTTCTAGGGCCGATCATGAAGGGACGTACTCGTCTGAGCCCGGTCACCAAACCTGAACCATGGGCTCTGATACCATTTGTAGGGAGGTTTGACACTGGCACATACACATAAGTCACCACATTGATAAGATATTGTCCGCTTTGGGCCAAGCCCTCACGGATCAATGGATGTATCTTATGTGTATATAAACTCATGTCCATCTCTTATTTTTTCTGACGTGGGACTTTGTTTGTACCCAACATCCTCCCCTCAAACAAAGGACCACCTCCCCTACAACAAAAGTCTTCTTTCTTATCCTCGAGTACACCATGGTCAACACTTCTCTCTCAATATCCATGGTCAAACACTGAGCATCTCTTGCTCTCCACCTCTCATGATTCACTTCCAGGCTATCGATTACTAGCCCACCTTCCAGTGCTTCACCCGATCATGAAAGGACGTACTCGTCTGAGCCCGGTCACCAAACCTGAACCATGGGCTTTGATACCATTTGTATGGAGGTTTGACACTCGCACATACACATAAGTCTCCACACTGATAAGATATGGTCCGCTTTGGGCCAAGCTTTCATGGATTTGCTTTTGGTACCACTCCAAAAGGCCTCTTATCAATGGAGATATCTTATGTGTATATAAACTCATGTCCATCTCTCATTTTTTCTGATGTGGGACTTTGTCTGTATCCAACAGACCCATGTTGTAGGTCTAGACAGATTGGGTGGGCCAAAGGTTGAGACACACTGACCCTTGCCAAAGGTCGTGATAGGCTTATCTGAACTGAAAGTCAAGGTGATCTAACTTAGGTTGAGAGAAGAGATGGGTGGATTAGGTCACACAAAGTACATATGATAAGCCAACCTACGAAAGTCAAAATATATATATATATATATATATATATTCTCCCGTTAATGAACCCCTAAAAAAATCTATCCGCACCTGCCATCGAGACAAAAGAACACCATTGAGAAGGTGAGAACTCATGAGGTCTTTTATATACCTTTTAACATCAATACTACATAGGTAATCAAGCTCAAAGTATCATTAAACATTAATTCATCGTCTAATGGACGTTGAAGACTCATACAAATAAAAGGTTAATATCGAGTATGAAAGCACTCGATATTAAAAGTACTATTTAACATCAGATCTTATATAACCGATGTTGAATAATAAGTTTACTACTACTTCACTTCTAACACCAGTCCTTAAATAACCAATATTAGAAGACATCATGCTTTCATCTTTCTATAATAGTGAAAACTGTAAGAAGTAAACGCATATTGTTTTGCCAACAAACAAAATGTCTATTATCAAACCTCTTTATGTTTGACCACATTAGAAGCCATCTCTATAGAGTTGCACCTATTACTGTTAGAATGTGAACCTAAATGTCGTGTTGCTTCAAATTTATGTAATAACTCCACAACAGTAAAAAAATATCAGAGAAAATAATTAATACCGAGAACTCAATAACAAATAAAATACACAATCTTGTAAAACGTGTGTAGCACCAACTTTTAGAGTCAATTTGTATCCAAGTCTCGAAAACATTTTAATGCAATATATAACGGTGTCTTGGAACATTCCTATTAATGAAGTTCCTCAACATGGTTGGCATACTCACAATCATGCATGTTGTTAAAGGAATGTAAATACAAAGAATCAATTTTACAGCATGACTACGTGTCCTGTCTCTTTTTGAGCTACTATTATTTACCTTTGTATTAATCATATACCAACACATCTTTTTCTATGCCGAGCCCAAACATTTTTCTCTTTTGTATTGGACCGTAAGACGAACTCACCTTAGACAGGAAAGCAACTGAACTGGTCAATTACCTTGAAAACTTGGAATCCTAGAATTCATTTTTCTTTTCCCCCTGAAAGGCCAATGTTTGAAATAGCAACGGCCTCTTAAATTTCATAGGACTACGGAACAATACAAGAATTCAACGTTGCCTTTACCATATTACCAAAGGATATTAAACTTCTCAAATGACCTTTACTGACTCCAAAATACACTAGAGAAAAGTTTCACCCCACTCTAGTCGTTTATCAAAATAAAAACTTGGCGCAATCACTAATCCAGTTCTTATCTGTAATGTTAACTATCCACGACAATGATTCTTCTACATAGTAGTTCTCTATAAGAAAAATAGAATTTTAGGTCTAATAGAATCTTAGCTAAGAAGGTATCAAAGAGATATTTATTCTCCTAAACCAAAAGACAAATCCAACTATAGTTAAAAACGAAGTAACAATGGAAGCTTGACTTCTACGGCCTGATGTTTGCGCAATTCAAAATTTTTGGCCGTGTCAGCTGTTGGTTAATCTCAGTTTGATGATGAATTGGATACAGCAATGGCTTCAGCACGAGACAGTACAAAAGTTGTGCTAGTTGCTTGCTTAGTAATGATCTCAGCAGCGTCACAAACAATTCGTCCGAGCTGCCAAAAAAGATGTGGAAGCGTTAGCATTCCGTATCCATTTGGTACAACTGAGGACTGTTACATGAACAGCAACTTTTATGTTGCTTGTAACACAAGTCACAAGCCTCCCAAACTATTTCTGTGGAATGTGACAAAAAATATTGAGATATTAGAGTTGTCATTGAATGGCCATTTGCGGGTAAAATCCCCAGTAGCGTATGTCTGCTATGATGAAAAGGGTGTGCTAGTAGATTCAGGGAATTCATCTATGACTTTGCAAGCATTCCCCTTCTCCTACACCCAGAACAAGTTCGTAGGAATTGGATGCGACACCCTTTCAACCATCAATGCAACAATTGGGAAAAACTACTCTGCTGGAGGGTGTTTCTCTCTATGTAGTAGTGTAGAAAGTTCAACCAATGGATCCCAGTTTGGCATTGGTTTCTGCCAAACCTCCATCCCAAAAAACATTTTGGCATATGAAGCTCGTGTCCTGAGATCAAATTTGCTTCATAAGGATATGAATATTCCTTGTAGCTACTCTCTTTTGGTGGAAGAAGACTCTTTCTTGTTTTCCACGGATTACTTCATCAAACTGCAGAAGAGAAGAACAGTTCCCACAGTGCTTGACTGGGCTGTTGGGAATCTAACATGTGAAGAAGCTAAGAATAATTTGACTAGTTATGTTTGCCAAGAAAATAGCGTATGTATTGATTCTCAAAATGGAGCCGGGTACCTCTGCGGATGCTTAGAAGGTTATGTGGGAAATGCATACCTTAAGGGTGGATGCCAAGGTATGGATTATGTTCCCTCCATGTGATTAGTCTAAATGTAATTTGATTGCTTGATAAATGAAGGAAATATTAACTTTTTTTTGCCTTCACTAGATATTGATGAGTGTGCCAATCCGAGTCTAAATGATTGTTCAGACATTTGCATTAACCTACCCGGGAGTTATAATTGTTCTTGTCCCAAGACCAGGAAGCACCAGGGAGATGGCAGAAAAGGCGGAAGTGGCTGTGTCTCGAATCTACAACATGTGGTTAACGAGATTGTGATAGGTACGTGTTATTTGTTTGGTTTACATAGTAGTACTCAGTGAAAAGAAGATAACAAGACAAATACAAAAGTAAAGCAAGGCATATGAAAAAACATGTGCATTTTGCTCCATTATTTTTGAGATCTTTGATCTGTTTGATTTTATTTTCTTTCACTTGTAGTCTATTGATTTGTCTTTTTGATTGCTTTTACGCTAAAAGTTTTTGACGTTTTGCAACTTTATGTCAGTACATATTCCATAGGGGAAATCTTGATTCACAGCTCTCCAAATCTTTGAAATAGAAGTGACATTTGTTTGCAAGTAGATGGTATGGAGTGTCATGAATAGTATCCGCTACCGAAAATAAAGTTCTAGGGAAAGTGACCTTTATATTAAAGTAATTCGAGGATATACGTGAATGACTTCATTCCGAAACCATAACAAAATTTAAAGACTGATCCAATAAGCAACTTTTTCAATGCAGGAACTGGCATAGGCCTTGTGCTGTTGTTAACTGGTAGTGGTTGGCTATACCATATATTTAGTAAAAGAAAACGGGCGAGTCGCTCAGCGCGATATTTTAAGAGAAATGGTGGCTTAATGTTAGAGCAGCAAATTTCAAAGATGGAAGGATCATCTGAGAGAGCTAAAATATTTACTGCAAGAGAGCTGAAGAAAGCCACTGAAAACTTTCACGACAGCAGAATCATTGGCAGAGGAGGCTACGGCACAGTTTATAAGGGAATTCTTCCAAATGACCAAGTTGTTGCCATAAAGAAATCAAAACTAGTAGATCACAGCCAAATTGAACAATTTGTCAATGAAGTGGTTGTACTTTCCCAAATAAACCACAGAAATGTGGTCAAACTCCTAGGTTGCTGTCTGGAGACAGAAATGCCACTGCTAGTTTATGAATTTGTGAACAACGGAACACTCTTTGATCACATTCACAATGAAAACACCACACTTTCCTGGGAAACACGTCTAAGAATAGCAGCAGAAACAGCTGGTGTGCTTGCTTACTTGCATTCTTCAGCTTCCATACCGATCATCCATAGGGACTTCAAGTCAACTAACATACTCTTAGATGACAAATACACAGCTAAAGTTTCTGACTTTGGAACCTCTAGATTGGTTCCACGTGACAAGTGTCAGTTGACAACATTGGTTCAGGGAACTCTTGGGTATCTTGATCCTGAATACTTTCAGACCAGTCAACTAACTGAGAAAAGTGATGTGTATAGCTTTGGTGTTGTACTTGCTGAGTTGCTAACTGGAAGAAGGGCACTTTCTTTTGACATGCCCGAGGAGGAGAGGAATTTGGCGTTGTATTTTCTTTCGGCTGTGAAGGATGATTGCTTGTTCCAAATTGTTGAGGATTTTGTCAATGAGGGAAACAGTGAGCAGGTGAAGGAAGTTTCTAACATTGCTCAATGGTGCTTGAGGCTTAGAGGTGAGGAAAGACCTACCATGAAGGAAGTTGCTATGGAATTGGAAAGTCTCAAAACCATGACAGCCACAACTTCACTGATTAATGCCACATCGAATGCAGCAGAATACGTTATCGTTGAAAGATCAGGTTCAGCAGAAAAAGACACTGCTAATTGTCATTATACTTATGCTATACGTGCTGGACCTGAGGATGATACCATTTGCAACGATGTGATGTCACCGTTATGGGATGGTAGATGAAGTGTGCATACTTGGAGGTGCTTTGTCTATGGACCAATTCGAAGATTCAATATATACATATTATGCTGGCCATAATAAAGCTTTTTAATTTCATCGTCCCTCCGTTCTGCATCAAAAGTAATATAAGGTATCGTTGATGAGTGTTATTTTCAGAAACGTTAACAATTGGTTCGATAAATGCTATGATGTACAATTGAATGTTCTGTCACCATTTTTCAGATTATTACTAATGAGAATGCTTTCCCCTTTTGTATTTACACAAATGAATGAATGGATATATATCATTACCAGTAACTTCATAGAATTAAATTAATTCAAGAACTCGGTTTAAAAAATTGTTGATTTAAGATCTGTCAATGTTGCATAAAAATGAACTCATTTTTGCAAAAACTTTTATAATTATTAATAGAATTTACTCGATAAATTTAATCATACATAACAAATGCGTGAAAGGTAAAAAATATAGTAAATTAAGAACTAAAAGTATATATTAATTATTTTTTAACAGATACCTTCGTTAATCAGTTTTTGCCTTCCACAGCCGGCTGTCCTGGTCCTAGCTAACAAATCGACACAATCAAGGTCTTAGAAAGGTTGAAAATACAGCAAAGAAAGAAAAATGTGATGAAAAAAACAAAGTAAAACAGTTGAAATGAGAAAGAACACAAAACGAAAAATAAAAATATTCTATAAGTATATAAATATCATTATTGATATATTAAAATTGTAGAGCATGCAGCCTTGTTTGAATCCATCATCCAATGCAGTGACAGAGTTAATCCTCTTGATCTCTTTAGATTCTCTCTAACCACCATCATTACAATGGCAGAAGAGATAATGTCCAGTACAAGAACTTGAAAAACAAAGCCATGTCTATGCACTCTAAGCAGCTGCTGCTGCAGCTGCTTCTCGTTGCCTTCCTTATTGCAAAATCTAAAACTCAAGCCATATCAAAGCCAAACTGTTCTTCAAACTGTGGCGATGTTACCGTTCCCTTCCCCTTCGGCATCTCCGACACTTGTTCCTTAGACCCCTCATTTGTTCTTACTTGCAACCAAATCTCTCCCTCATCACACACCCTCTTCCTGCCACACACCAATATAACTGTGCTTAACATCTCACTCAACGGCCACATGCAAATTTCATGGCCTGTAGCCAGCGACTGCTACGCCGACAGAGGCAAACTCGTGAGTCAATCATTTCAAGACCTAAACCTCACAACTTTTCAAGTCTCTTCCAACAGAAACAGGTTGACTGTAGTTGGGTGTGACACGCTTGGATTAATGGTGGGAAGCGATTTGGAAGGAAAGAACTACACCACGGGATGCATTTCCTTGTGCAACAGGCTCCAAGACATCGAAACAAACGGCACTTGTTCCGGCACCGGTTGTTGCGAGACCTCGATTCCACGCGGGTTGTCGAGTTTCTCCTACGGTTCAGGGAGTTTGTTCAAGCACTCGCATGTAATAGACTTCAACCCGTGCGGGTATGTGTTTCTTGTGGAAGACGGGGCCTACAATTTCTCCTCCACGGACCTCGTTAAGTTCGACAAAACCACGTTTCCCGTTGCGGTGGATTGGGTGGTTAAGAACCAAACGTGCGAAGATGGTAAGAAAGAGGCTTTCAGTTACGCCTGTAAGGCAGAGAACAGTGAATGTTTCCATTCAGTAGAGACATCTGGTTACCTTTGCCGCTGCTCAAATGGTTTCGTGGGAAACCCCTATCTTCTTCATGGTTGCCAAGGTATTAGTAGCTGAATGCACTTTTGATATATATATATATATATATATATACATAAGTAAAAGAGTAATGAATATGAATGCATAATTGACTCGATACTATACTGTAGATGTTAATGAATGCATGGGATCCAACGACTGCGTTGATGGGGCCAAATGCAGTAACTCTCCTGGTGGTTATAACTGTTTATGCCCAAAAGGATTTGAAGGAGATGGAAAAAATTATGGAACAAGATGCACTTACAAATCTACCATCAATTCAAGGAAAGAAATCATACTCATAATTGCTCTGAGTGAGTATATATACACTCTTGTCTGGTAAATCACAACAAATTTCATCCTTAATTATGTAACAACGTATATAATATTGCATCTTCTGTACTTATACAAGCAATATTGTTGAGAGATTTCTCATCCCTAATCAACAATAATAAATTCAAGTTAATTATCATTACAGTATATGTCATTGGTAACTTTGAAGATGAGCCAACATAACGAAAACGCTAATTACGTTTCTCTTTGTTTATACAATAGGTGTGAGTGTAGGCCTAGTGGCCCTACTCTTGGGATGCTTTTATGTGTATTGGGCATCAAAGAAAAGAAAGATCATCAAACTTAAAGAACAATTTTTTCAACAAAATGGTGGTCTTTTCTTACAACAACACATAATCAACCATAAAGGATCAATTGAAACGGCTAAAGTGTTCACTATAGAGGAGCTAGAAGAGGCCACCGACAACTTTGACGAAGACAAGATTCTTGGCCAAGGTGGACAAGGAACAGTTTACAAAGGAGTATTGCCTGACAATAGAACAGTGGCAATTAAGAAGTCTAAAATCAGTGATCCGAATCAGATTGAGCAATTCATTAACGAGGTGATTGTGCTTTCCCAAATCAATCATAGGAATGTGGTAAAACTCTTGGGTTGTTGTTTAGAGACAGAAGTTCCCATGCTTGTTTATGAATTCATTCCCAATGGTACTATTTATGAGCACCTTCATGATCATAATTGTTCTCTAAAACTTTCATGGAAAACAAGGTTGAGAATAGCAACAGAAACAGCTGGGGCCTTGGCTTATTTGCACTCAGCTACTTGTACACCAATCGTACACAGAGATGTGAAAACTACAAATATTCTTCTTGATCATAATCTGATTGCAAAGGTTTCTGATTTTGGAGCATCAAGGATTTTCCCCCTTGATCAGTCTCAACTAACCACTCTGGTGCAGGGAACATTAGGGTATCTTGATCCTGAATACTTTCACACAAGCCAATTGACAGAGAAGAGTGATGTGTATAGTTTTGGGGTTGTCCTGGCAGAGCTAATAACAGGAAAGAAGGCACTTTCATTTGATAGGCCAGAGGCTAATAGAAACCTTGCAGTGTACTTTATTTCTTCAATGAAAACAGGTCAATTACTTAACATTGTGGACAACCAAATATTGCATGATGCAGATGTTGAGCAACTGAAAGAAGTTGCCAATATTGCAAATCGATGTTTAAAGGTGAAAGGAGAGGAAAGACCCAGCATGAAAGAAGTGGCAGTGGAACTTGAGGGACTTCAAATTGTCGGAAAACACGGATGGGAAAGTCTTAGTTCATCTTCAGAAGAGACTGAAAACTTCATAAACTCAGCACCATCCGTTCTTTGTGTTGAAAGTGGCATCAATTTAGCTTTTGATAGCTTAAACCAGATTTCCACGTCTTTGGGGAGAGGAAGATGATTATTAATTGGCATTATTTTAAAGGATAAGTTTATTCTTACTTAGGATTGGGTAATAATATATGTCTAAATTGAGAATAACAAGTATCACCTAGCAAATCGATTCAGACACACTTTTTTTTCCACTTTAAAATGTAAATAAAGTGCTTTAAGGCAGAGGGCATAATACCAGATCAAGTAAGGTTCACAACTTTAATCAATTCATACCATTTTTCCTGCCCAAGAGAATATTGGGATTCCAATAGGTTAAACCATTTATCCATATGCTTCAGTACAAGCCATTTAAGCCATATAGTTTGACTTATTGCTTCACACCAAACGCGTAGTAGTTAAAACCATTTATAATTAATTTTTATTTTTATTTTTTCTTTATCTTTATCTTTTATCTTTGTGACTTCTCATCTACTAGATTTCACCTTTAGTTTTCTTTGCTTTATTATATTCTAGAATTCTTTTTTAGAGGGTTATGATAGATTTCATTTCTTGAATTTCAAGTTGTTTGTGTGTATCAATATTTTTATCTCCATTTATTATTAGTATTTTTCTTTCTTGTTTTTATTCTATTTGTTGAATTTCTATTATGATTAGAAATGTGTTTCTTTTGTCCAATTTAATTTTCAATACTTTTTTATTATGGATTTTAAGAGCTTTTATGCATATATTTTGGTGAGGATCTAGAATTTTTGTATTCTAAAACCTACAAGCTTTGAAGAGGCCGCAAAACAAAAAGAAAGAAAAGACAATTGAGGAAAAGATAAAGACAATAAAGAAAAACAACACTTGAGAGCTAGAGATTGTCTAAAAGATAATGATATCATTTGGAGTTAAACAGGTATTCAAGACAAAGTTAAATCCCGATGGTACCATACAAAAACATAAGGCAAGCTTGATAGTTAAGGATTACAATAACCAGGAGTACTACAATAAGACATTTGTTCCAGTAGCACGACTAGACACAATAAGAGCTCTAATAACATCTGCATCACAAAAAGGATGAAATATCTACTAATTAGACGTCAAGTCTGCATTTCTCAATGGCGTCTTTGAAGAAGAGATCTATATAGAGCAACCACCGAGATTTTTTATTAAAGGCCAAGAAGACAAAGTGTTAGATTGAAGAAAGCTTTATATGCCTGAAACAAGCTCCTCATTCATGATACAGTAGAATCGACCAATATTTCACCCATAAAGGATTTAAGAGGAGCAAAAATGAGTCTACACTCTACATCAAGACCAAAGGTCAATATACACCCTCTTACTTTCTCTATATGTCGATGATCTTATTTACATTAAAACCAATACAAAGATGTTGATGGAATTTAAAGAAGATATGATGAATGATCTTGGTTTGATGAGTTATTTCCTTCATATAGAGGTAAGCCAGAGAAATGATGGAATATTTATCTCACAAAAGAAATATACATAATATATAATGAAGAAATTCATGATGAACGAGTGCAAACATGTAAGCACACTGCCAGTGACAAAGGGGAAACTAAAAAAGATGGTTGGAGCACCAGAAACTCATGCATCTCAATATAGGAGTCTAGTTGGAAGTCTACTTTATTTGATAACTACATGACTAGAAATCATATTCGCTAGAAGTCTTTTATCAAGATTCATACAAAACCTAAGTCAAACATATCTTTGCGTAGGCAAAAGAATTTTAAGATATTTAAAAGGAACAAAAGAGTATGGCATATGGCATAAATCCACAGACAATCCAATGTTGCTTAGTTATACAGATAGCGATTGGGTAGGATCGGTAAATGACATAAAGAGAACCTCAAGCTATGGTTTCTCATTTGGATCATGAATATTCTCTTAGGAGTCAAAGAAGCAAGCCATAATTGCACAATCAACAACTAAAGTAAAATATATGGATGTTATTAAAGCAACAAGTCAAGCTATATGGTTTCAAAAGATACTCAAAGATTTGGGAGAAAAATAAAGTGGAACTACTACAATGACCCGTGACAATAAATCAACTATTGCAATGACAAAAAATCTAGTCCATCATAGCAGAACCAAACATATAACAATTAAATATAATTTCTAATGGGGGAAAGGGTCAAAACAAATATAACAACTTGGCCAAGAGTAATAACGCAGTGGAAATTCAATCCCCCTTCTTGCGAGAATCTACGAGGAGCACCAAACAAATAGAACAAAAATAGAATCCAAAGCACAAAGAGACACCAACAATTTTTAACATGGAAAACCCCTCCTCAATGCAAGGGTAAAAACCACGAGTCGTCCAGACCAAAGAAAAATCCACTATGATCAATAATAGGGTACAAAAGAGTCTCCAATAATAATACCAAAAGGTATTTTCAATAAGCCAAATTAACTAAGCACAAATGCTTACAAATGAAAACAAAGAAGATGAAAATTCTCCAAAACAGGGTTGCTGGTGCGGGACCGATTTCTCCCAATCTAGACTTCCGATTGACGATCCGAATGGTCCGAATGAAGAACCATATGTCTAGAACCTACTGTCCAAAAATCAGCTCGATCCAACGGTGAACGACTTCACAGCGACAAAAACACCAGTGCAGGTTTAGGGTTATGCGGGAATGACTTTCTCTCTTTCTTTTTCTCTCACTTGGCTTTTGTCTCTCTTCAAATGACTCTCTTGTGCTATACTAATCTAACCCATCTTGTTTTAACCTGATGAGACATAATGGACCACACTATCTGAGCCTATTCTCCACATAGGAAGGGAGTCCAATAGCCCAACAATTTCACCATAGAAACATAGACAAATATGAATATTTGACTACCCAATAGAAGATGAAATTGCAGATATTTTCACAAAGGTGTTACCAAGATCAAGGTTTGAACTACTACACGTTATGCTTGGAGTTATCGAATTTGCATCATGGAGAAATATTAAAGTATAATACAAATTCTAAAAGAATATAGAAAATCCTAAGATAGGAACTATTGAAATGTCATTCAAATTCTTGAACAATGAAGAAAAAACTAAGATAAGAGGTAAAATCTAAAAAATTCTACATAAATGGTTGTAGTTAGAATTTCTAGAATAATCATGTGGATGAAATGAGTCTATAAAATACCAATGTATAGTTCCATTTTAGGTAAGACAACATCTAAGATACAACACACTTCTTTCAACTACTAATTTCGAATTCTCCTATTTCAACATTTTGTCTATTTCATCAACTTCACAATCTCCAAATATTAATATATCACTTAGTGCCTTATTAAATATTTATAGTAACTTAATACACTTCTACTTCGAGGTTAATAGTGTTTGTATATTTAATTTTAATGCCAAATAAAAAGGTGAAAGAATTTTTTAATTTATTTTAAAAATAAAAGGAACTTTACAATTTTAAATGAAAAAGAAAGAGTAATCTGGATCTAAAAAATGTACTAAAAGTAAAATGTAGCTAAATTTATCAATATTTGTTATACATATCAATTCACGTGTAATTAATGAACCAACAACAACAAAAAAAGAAGAAGCTTTAATAGGTAACAAAGGAAAATAACCTAAGCGTTCACTATAAACAGTCGGCATATTGAAAGTGCATTTACAGGGTATTCCTTGTTGTACATTTGTCGAAGACTCTTTGTCTTGTATCACTTTTAGCCAAAACTTTGTAAGCTGGAACACTCAAGTTTCCAAGAATATTTTGCCACATTAGTTGGTGTTGCCCCTTCAGATTCAGACATAAAATCTTCTGTAAGTATAGAAAATAACAAAGTCACTAAAATACCCTCAAAGTGTTATAATATTAATATACTGTACAAGCACAAACAACGCAACTAGTAGATTGGCAATTGGTAGTGCAGTGCACATGAGACTATGAGATCGATCGTAATCTTATGATATGAATTATGCAATATAATTTATCGTTTAGGAGACATAACAGGGAGATGACTTGGAGAAATAATTTTAGCACGATCGAAATAAATGAAAGACTACTTTGTTTCAATGGAAGAGATTACACTAAAAAAGAAATACTGTTGAAAATTAAATTATACCTTAAATAAAAATATAGAAAGTTGGAAATGAAGAGGATAATGAATCCCACTGCCTACATTTATGTTCAAATCATTTGCATGCTTAATATGTCTCATTAGAAATGCTCAGAAATTTTAGTTTCAATATGATTGGTACTAATAATTAACGTATGAGAAGTCAGTGTAAAACAAAAAAGTTGTTCCATTCCACAATACATAGCAAGCCCACTGCTGAAAACGAATCACTTTGAAAATACCTACTTACGAACAAGATCGAAAATATTATATATATTATGGAAAATATAACCAATAACGACAATGTTACATGAAACAAAAACCCAGCAACCTTGAATTGAGAATTGAAATGCTTCTTCAGAGATTTTACATGTAAATAATTATTATCATTGATAAACTTATCATAATTAAATGTCTTTACAGGAGAGATTATCTTCATACCCAGATAAACTCTGATTCTCTCAAGACTGCACTCTTTCACAGTTCGACGGATCTAATGACCATAACTAACATTAGACCTTTCCATCTATGGAGGGATGAATATCAGATTGGGAGGCTGTGGAAGAAGTGGCAAACACAGAGTTTGTGCCTCCGGAGGGAGAAGAAGAAGGAGAATTTAGCTTCTTGGGAAGCATCTGTTCCCAAAAATAATTGGGAAATCTTGACCCTTGTGATTCTAGAACAACAAAAGTAAGAAGAGTCAAGAACAATAACTGGTGCCTCCAGAAACCTGGCATGACGACGATGAGTGCTACTGATATTACTACGCAGGAACTGCACAGAACCTTCATTTGGCTTTAAATAGAGAAGCTTTTAGAGGGTTTCTGGCAGCAGACATGTTCAGTAATGTACGGAAGCTGCCAACTTGTTTGGTTGGGGAAGGATGCGTAAATGGCAGACATTATTGATAATTCTATGCTGTTAAGCAATCCATGTCGTTCCTCTCATTATGTAATAAACTAGTTGAATGTGTCAGAAATTTTATGAGTAAATAATAAATAATCACTTTTTGACCCTCACATTAGTTGGATGCTAATAGTTAACTCACCGTCTTTGTTATTATTTCTCTCTTTCTCTAATTTAAACATTCTGTACTGGGTACATATATAAGAAACCTATAATTATCTTTCAAAACACAGAAAATTAACTTCAAAGTAACCAAATCTCTTTTACACCTAAATTCTATGTTTTTATAATGATGTATTTGCTGACAGACCTTTGTTCTTAGTTCGGATTCAAATGAAGCATTGATCAAGAGCCAACATTATATTAGAATGAAACCATTATATTTCTTTTTCACATTTTGAAGTCCTTAGATACTACCTTAGCTAAGATAAGACCTATAACCTAGCTGCTTTTAGTTTTGTTATCCTTAAATTTTGGTCATGCAGCTGCAAACATGATCAGAGTGCTCCATTATAGTAATTTGATATTTTTTGTTTTTGTTCCTCTCTTTTAGGGACAAACATTTTAGTAATTCTGAATAGATTAAAAGATAAACTGTTTTAACTAAGGAAAGTTGGTATCTATGAATAAGTGTCCAGAGAAAGAAAAGTGGCTGGCACTTTTTATGCTGATTTCCCGACAGCATGGTGTATGAAATACTAATATAGAAAGATAATGGCATTGGTGGAATAAGTGAAACGTGCATACCTTTTAAGATCATTATGTCAGCGTTATTGCTTCCCTTTGATTAGTTAATAGTTATAGCCTTCTAGGTCACATCTACTTATTGAAGGCTCATACATTTAAAATCTTCTGCATATGCATAAAAGAATGCAGATATGTTAGGTTTGTTCAAGTTTAATTAGTGGCTACTAGCTAGCTCCATAGCTCCTAATTAGGCTCTTTCTTTTTGCTTCCACTGCCTCAACCACAGCACTCATAATAAAACGAAATTTTACAGGGAATAACCAAAATGTAATGACACATAGAATGTTATCATGATGAAGACTTTGACCGAGTAAACAATTAGATTATTCCAAGTTATGTTTGGCACGTTACTTTCTAGTTTTACTTTTCTTTTCTTTTTTTTACTGGTAAAAGGGTTAGTTGGTACCGTCCAGTGTCCCACAAACGGCTTTTTTTCTGCTAGCTTGCAATTTCTTTTGCTGAATGTAGTTTTTTTTTTTTAAAAAAAAATTCTGCTTGAAATAATGCTTTTTAAAATGTTAATTTTAACTTTTATACTTATTCGTTTTTTATTCTTAATTAAAAAAAATCTTTTAATCTTTTTATATAAAGTAAATTCTATTATATATTTTTCATCTTTCACTTATAAGTTTATTACATAAGATATTGATAATAATTACTTTTCTAATACTTTTATATTATACTATTTATGTATAAGTTATGTTATATATTTTTGTATAACACCATTTTTATATCATACTATTTACTTTAATAGTTTTCTTATTAACGTATTTATTTTCATCGATTTATATTTGTCAATTATTCTTCAACAAATAAATTTCCCTAACTTGTAATTTAATAAGATGTGAGGTTCATGAATTGGGTGATGTTATATGTCTTTTGCGGTTCTAAGGAGATACGCACTGAACAGGTTCTGGATTAGCTTGGTCTTCCTGCTTCAAAAGAAATTACCTCAAAATGGCATTGTGATGTTACTTTTCCGCATTTCTAATTGAGTGAATGTTTAGCAATTTGTATAGGTTTTTACTATAGCTGTCAAAATGGGTCATAACCCGCTAGTCAACCCAGCTTGTCACAGGTTCGGACTAGGTTGGGTTTGAAAAAATTGTATTTCTTTTATGCGGGTCAGATTTCAACCCGGCTCATTTAAACTCAGTTCATGCGGGTTGAACCTGTGGTGGGCTGGGTTGGCCCACCAACCCGTCTACCTAATTTTATTTTATTAAAATTTAATTTTAATTTTATAAAAAAATATTTATTATTTTTTTTGCTTGAAAAAATTATTTAAGTTCCATATTTTTAAAATTAATTAAACATCTATGTTGGAAGTGAAATTTGAGAGTGATATTTGTTTATATTTGAATTATAAAAAGTTTGTAATTTTTTTATTTTAAAAAAATTGTAATTAAGTGGGCCAACCCGAGTCGGGTTCGAATTTTTCTGGCTCACTAATAAATGAGCCGAGTTGGGTTGGCTCACTAAGTGACCAATCCGTGGTGGGCTGTGTCGGGTCCGGTTACCCATTTTGACAGATCTAGTTTTTACTTTTTTTTTACAAAATTAGCCAAATTCGGTGAATTATTATAAGAATAGACAAATTTTAAAAAAAAAATTATGAGAATAGATAAGTAGTATTGGAGAAGACAATATTAAGTGAAGAAGTTGTATACCTTTCACAAGACTTTTATTTGTCTATGAGTTATTGTGAGTTCAACTTGAAAGTTATTAAAACCTCCTTTGAACACACTCACACACAGACAAAACAGAAAGCACAAACACAATATATTCAATACATTTACAAAAAAAAAAATTATAAAAATATCATGCAAATGAAGTAAGAAACGAAGAAACAAAGACTAAGAACTATCCTCTCGTAGACCCAAGTCGCAGAAACGAAGCATCACTGCATATATTGTCATACTGTCGAATGATCACTACAAACTCCCTGCACCGCCGCACCACAAAAAGTCACATCACAAACGGATATAGAAAACAGGGAAATGAAAAGAAACAAATTTAGTGAGAGTAAAAGGTAGGAATTTGAGAAAGAGAAGAAGAGTTGGGAGGTGGAACAGGAGGTGGGAATCTTGAAAGAGAAAAGAAATGTTGGAAGGTGGGGCTGATGCGAAAGAATAGGTAGAAATTTAGAGTTTTATATTAAAGTAATTAAATAAGATTAAAAAGTTAAAAAATGTTACTTTTGTAATAAAAAACATTGTGTAAGTTAGGGAGGTAGAGGAAGAAATCAGCTGTGGTGGAAGGAGCAACACCATGTTTTACCCAATTAGAGAAAATCAACTAATACCTAAAATAAATCTGATTTATATCTTTAATTAGGTTCAACTTATTATAATTATAATCCTCACTTTAATAATTTTCTAATTTGATATCTAATTATCATTAAATAAAAATCATAACTTTTTAATAGTTCATTAATATTAATATTAATAAAAAGGAAACTTAGTCTCGAATTAAATTAGAATTCAGAAACGTGAATACTATTTATTAAAATTTGATGTAGAAATCAATTAGGATTCAATTTACCAGTTTCTTGACTTTTAATAATAAAATACTAACAAAAAAAACAAACTCCTAATTCTAAAAGGACGAAACATAAAAGGTAATTTGATTTTAATTGCAATTAAATCAAAATCTTAACTTTAATATATTCTTGATATTAATAAAAGAACCCTAATTTCGTATCATCCTAATAATACAGTTTATTGGTCTAATAAAAGTATAAATTTTTGTTTTAATCAGGTCCATGTTATGATTTTAGTTTAGGTATGAAGGCATGTGGGATAATGTGGGTAATGGTCATAAAAATTACTATAAAACTCATAAATATACTTCATAATAATAACAATAATAAATAGGGTGATAAAAAATAGTTGTTGCAGATCAAATCCCTTTCTATGTCTACGAGTTTTGCAGTTTTAAATCTACCCTAAATTTCTAATCATTAACAATCCTTGTCCTATTGTGTTTTTTATTTTTTAATTTTGTTACATTATGTTTTAAATTTTTTGATATAATACTTTATATTTTAGAACAGTTTATTTTACTATTTTTTAATTAAAAAAGTGACTGACATATTGATTGATCTATTTAACGTTTTAATTGAAAAAACAAAAAGAAAGTTATTTAATGTTAAAAATCTTGAAAAGATAAGATAAAATTATAATATATAAGTAAGATGTAAATCTAATTTTACTTTTTCGTATAGTTGAGTTAAGTTTAAAATCTATTTTGTAATATCTGAATTAAATATTTTTAAATTGAATAAATGAATGAACTGTAGTTAATAGTATTTTTGAAGCAAAAGTCTTAAAAGTCGTGCATTCACACTGAATAAGTGCGTCTTTGTTGTCATTATACGAACGTGGTCCAATTGATATTTTCCTCGGAAAATGACACTCAATGAAAGCGAATTTCCTACTGGAAAATCAACATTCCCTTAATTAGTAAGGGTACTGATAAGAGAAATAATATTTTCACAAATACAAATATTTTATATTTATTTAATATTATCTTTTTTTATTTTATTTTTTATTTTTAAAAAATATAAAAAATTACATGATTATTTTATTTTTATGATGTGTATCAAATAAATATAAATATGTGTTATTTTATTTAGAAAAGTAGAGAAGTTCCAGTAGAAAGGAAGTTCCTCTCTAGAAAAAGTTTAATCAGGTTGAAAAGCTATTATGTATAATTAAATGTTGCTTAAGTTATGCATTTAAAAC
Organism: Vigna mungo; assembly: GCA_036885675.1. Taxonomy (NCBI): domain Eukaryota; kingdom Viridiplantae; phylum Streptophyta; class Magnoliopsida; order Fabales; family Fabaceae; genus Vigna; species Vigna mungo. The sequence goes on from CP144699.1 coordinate 34,126,081, forward strand.
ATTTTACACCTATTAATATATGAATTAAACATATTTATTGTCTACTAAAGACATTAAATTATCTTCAAAACATAATACTAAATGATTAAATTCATTTTTTCTACGATTTTTTTAGAAAAAAAATTAAATTAAATTGCTTTACGATTTTTGCAAAGGGAAATTTAGGACTCTCGTTACCACTATTTCATTGGACAAAATTCATAAAATCGGAATTTCATGTTCAACTTTAACTTTTTTTTGGGTGAATTTTAATTCATTGAGTAAATTAGGAAGAAAAGCAACATGCAAAAATTTAACAATTCTCCTCCAAAAATCAATAATATTTAGCTAATATAATTGTTGTAAAATATCATAGTGAAAATAGACCATACCAAAGTCGTAATTAAATATTGTTTCGGTAGTGGATCCGGTCACACTCACCTACACATTTACTTCTCACTCCTTCAAGCCGTCCGCTCCTCTGCCGCTTCTCCGCTTCTGGGTCTCCTCTCCAAACTGGCCGGTCGGGTACCTGTTAAAGATGCTCCGACGCTCAAGTTAGATTTATGGTCGTTCGGTTTTTAAGTTCACAGTATTAAATGCTATTCAATTCAAGTTACCTACCTCTTACTGTTGACCTCTATATATAGTGTTAGTTTTGGGCCCGTGGTTAAGACTTTATTAATCACGGCCCAATAACCTTTTTAATCAAGACCCAAACATGTTAAACTCTTATTAAAATTAACCTACCCCAAGGTCATCGGGGATGACCGGCCGGTCCTGACTTTCTTGGTTATTCCTGAGGCCGGCCGACCATGGGTCCCTATGGGTCGGCCTGAAGCCGGGCCGGGTGACCAGTACATCAAGCCCCCCAAGCCCTAGGCAACTAGTTGCCGTTGGGTTTAAAATGGTGTGGAACTTTGATTTGGAACTTTGAGCGGGAAAATCAAGCCCGCCAAGCCTTAGGCACGTGGTCGCCGCTGTGTTTAAAATGGTTTGGAACTTTGAGCGGGAAAATTTTGGAACTTTGGGCGGGAGAACTCGTGTCGCTTTGCGATTGGTTGAGTGCCTCGGGCAGTGGAGGAGTCCTTCAATCTGGGCCCTTAATCGTGGTCCCTTTCAACGGTGGAGATGCATGGGCGGTTATAAAATTTTTTACTATAAATAGGGGGGACTGTTTCACTATTTTTCACCTTTCTCTCTTCTTTACCACTCTGACCGTCGGCTCTCTCAAAGATTTATTTGTCTTCAGGTAAATAAATGGCTACGGTTTCCTTGTCTTCCTCTACAGGGTCAGCAGGTGGAGACGGTGGGGGCTCCTCCAACAGTGGCGGGGTCATCGTCCAGCGCGAACTCAGGTTCCTCGCGGTCGGGAGGTGACCGGGTTTGGCACGGCGCCATCCTTTTTCTCCTGGAAGGCGGAGTAGTGGTTGACGGAACGGATCCGTCCCCGGCCGGGGGGTGGCCGACCATAAATGGGTATGCTTGGGCATCACCCGAAGTAGCGGCCCACGAAACCGACATTAGAAGCCGGAGAGACTTACTGGCCTGGTCTAACCAGTCCTTTGTGGTTCGGGACGAAGAGGACGCCCGGTTGATTCGTCTCGGCGTCTGTCGTCCTAACGAACGTGTCTTCCACGGGAAAGAGTCAAGCGTCGAGGATTTCTTCTATGTATATACCTTTTTATTTACTAGGATGTTCGCTCGGATTCCTTTTTCCAATTTCCAGGCGGCAGTACTTCGCCGCATGAACGTCGCCCCCTGCCAGTTGCACCCGAACGGGTGGGCCTGCATCCAAGCGTTCATGGTGATGTGCGCGGCTTTGGGCATCAAGCCCACTCTTAACGTGTTTTTCCATTATTTTCATGTTCGGCCACCACCGAAACACGGATGGGTCTCATTGACATCGGTACAAGATGCTTGCCTTTTTAAAGCGTATGCCGATTCATTCAAAAAGTTCAAGACGAGTTATTTTAAAGTAATAATAAAGGAGGTCGGTCGTTCCCAGTTTCGCGACTCCGCCGGCGAGCCTCTGTTTCCTTACTACTGGACTGAAAGCCCCGCCAGGGTTTGTGCTGTTTCTACCGATGACATGACCCCCGCCGAACGGGATGCCGTGAAAATCATCAATGACCTTCCCCGCCGTCTCCATGCCCGACAATTGGTCGGCTGTCTTTGCCACGAGGATTTTACCCGCGTGGCGTTCGGTATGCTATTTTTACCCGTATTCTTATAAGTTCATTGTCGACTTAACTAAATTTTCCTTCTTGTTGCAGATAGAATGGCGCTTCCTACTCCTCGCCGAACAAGCTTTATTCCTCCTCCCCCCAAAAGGGAAATTTGCCAGGCTGGCTCCAGCAAGGTGAACACGGCCGCCGAATCCCGCGCGCCGTCCGCAGGGGCCGCTGGCCTGAAGACCACGGCGGCCGCCCACCAAGTCCCCGTGGTGGAAATTGAGTCGTCAGCGGCGGCCACCATCCCTTCCGCGCAGGACAATCCTATCGGACAAGCTGGCGCGTCCGCTCGGGGCACGCCTCAGGCCACTCCCTCCGTTCACACCAACCCGTCCTCCAAAAAGAAGAGGAAATCCAGAGAATCCTCTTCTAAGAGGAGTCGGCGAGAGGGCAGTGATCCTCGCCCTCTAACCGGGGGCCTGCTTGACGCTGCCTTTGGCGTCAGTGACCGGATAGATTTCCGGATGAATTCTGCTCAGAGGGAGATCGTGGAATCTCTTTCTGAAAAAGAACTTACTAAAGCCGCCCTCGAGTTCAACTGTCGCGGCGCCATGTTAAATTGGTATCTCAACCGGTTCGCCGATCGACGTGGAGCCGAGGAAGTTCAGCACGAACTGGCGGCCTCGAAGAAGGAAGCCGAAGACCTTCGGAGTGAGCTGGCCGTGCTCGGCTTGGAGCACTCAAAGTGCATAGAAGCGCAGGCGGCCTTGACTAAGAAGTATGAAGGCGCCTGCATAGAGGTGGCCACTCTCACCAAGCAATTAACCGGCTTGCGGACCAGATTCTCGGAAGTTACCGAGGAAAATGATCAGCTGAAGGTGTCCCTCCAGGAGACGGAAGGGAAGGAAAAGGAGCAGCAGGAGGAGATCGCCCGGTTGGCCGGAGAGGTTGCCTCGGCCAATGACTCCATTACGGTTCTCCGCGCCGATGTCCAGATCGAACATGAGGAAGGTTTTAACAAAGCCCTCCGTCAAGTGGCTTATTTGCTCAAGGCCGACCCCATGACAGTCGGTTTCGACATCGCCCAGGACATTTTTGACGGGGAGATGAGGCCTGTTCCTGTGCCGGATGAAGTGATCGGGGAGGAGGCGGAGGAAGATAAAGCGGCCGATGACGAAGATGACGATGACCGCGCCGGGCAGTAGCGTCCGGGCGTTAGGTTTTTAGATAACAGGGGGAAAGGGATATACTTTTTGCTTTTTGAAAATTGTCCTCTTAATTAGTTCAGCCGGCGCGTTTTGTTGTCGTCGGATTGATGTACATCCGCCCCTTTTGATTTTAATGCAATGAACGTTTTCATTCATTTTAATGCAAGTTACGCCGCTTTTAACTCGTATTGTTGTCGTTTGCTACCCTGGCCGAATCTAGGGGATGATTTCTCTTCTCGGCCTGGACTTCACAGGTCGGGGTGGCAGGGCATTGCCGTTCACCACTCCGGCCAAATCGAGAGGATAATTCCATTCCTCGATCTGGACTTCACAAGTCGGGGCGGCAGGGCATTGCCGTTCACCACCCCGGCCAGGTCGAGAGGATAATTCCGTTCCTCGACCTGGACTTCACAAGTCGGGGCGGCAGGTCATTGCTGTTCACCATCCCGGCCAGATCGAGAGGATAATTCCGTTCCTCGACCTGGACTTCACAAGTCGGGGCGGCAGGTCATTGCCGTTCACCATCCCGGCCAGATCGAGAGGATAATTCCGTTCCTCGACCTGGACTTCACAAGTCGGGGCGGCAGGGCATTGTCGTTCACCATCCCGGCCAGATCGAGAGGATAATTCCATTCCTCGACCTGGACTTCACAAGTCGGGGCGGCAGGGCATTGCCGTTCACCATCCCGGCCAGATCGAGAGGATAATTCCGTTCCTCGACCTGGACTTCACAAGTTGGGGCGGCAGGGCATTGCCGTTCACCACCCCGGCCAGGTCGAGAGGAAAATTCCGTTCCTCGACCTGGACTTCGATTGCTTGAATCCGTAAAGGTTTTGCGTTCGCCTCTTGGTCGAGGTCAGTGTTAGACGTTTCGTCGTTAGTCCGAATTGACTTGGAAAATGCTGCGAATTTCATTACATAGAGCATGTGAATACATAAAAGTTTTTAACTAAAATAAAATTTTAAATGAGAGGCATTCCACGTGTTGGGTATGGGCCGCCCGTCCGGTTTACTTAAACGGTAGGCACCATTTCCCAATGCTTCTGTGATCCGGAAAGGACCCTCCCATTTGGCCGCCAGCTTGCCGTGGGACGTGTTCTTCCTAGCCTCCCCGGTCTTCCGCCAAACCATGTCTCCGTCATTAAAGTTCTTAGGTCGCACCTTCGTGTTATACCGCTGCTCCACCATACGCCGACAGGCTTCCGCTCTCAGAACCGCCCGGTCTCTTCGCTCGTCCAGAGTTTCCAGCTCCACTCTGAGCTCTTGGTCGTTCAAATGTATATCCTCCATCTGCCGACGTAGAGACGGTTCCCTTAACTCAACTGGCAGCATGGCATCGGTTCCATAAGTCAGGTTGAATGACGTCTCCTCGGTGGTGCCGTGGGGCGTGCATCGATACGCCCAAAGGATCTCGGGCAACTCTTCTACCCACGTCGTCTTTTTCTCTCCTAGACGTCTTTTCAATTCCAGAACAATGGCTTTGTTCGCGGCTTCGGCTTGACCGTTCGTCTGCGGGTGCTCGACCGAACTAGTGGTGTGTTTGATGCCCAAATTCTGGAAGAAAAGTTCCAGCTTCCGGTCGATGAACTGTCGGCCATTATTGGTCACGATGGTCCGTGGCAAGCCGAACCGACAGACCAGCTTCCAACAAAACTTCTGTACCTGGGCTGCGGTGATCGTGGCGAGCGGCTCGGCTTCCGCCCACTTTGTGAAGTAATCGATGGCGACTAGAAGAAACTTCTTCTGAGCTTGGCCGGGTGGGAATGGACCGACGATGTCCATTCCCCACTGGGCGAAAGGCCATGGGGATACAATGGAGTGTAACTCGTGGGGTGGCGCGCGTGGGTTGTTAGCATGAGCCTGACATCCCACACACTTCTGAACAAAGACCTTGGCGTCGTCCTCTATGGTCGGCCAAAAATACCCGGCCCTGAGTACACGCCCCTTCAGGGCCCTCCGGCCAGTGTGAAATCCACAAATACCGTGGTGAAGCTCGTTCATCACGTAATGAGCCTCTTCTGCGCCGAGGCACTTAAGCAACGGCGTTGAATATCCGCGCCGATACAAGTCTTTCCCGATGGTTACGAACCGCGCGATCTTCTTGGTATCGGCGACAGATAGTGTTGAACCATCATCTTGAGCCTTCATCAGCTCCCGAATCTCCGTCCTCCAGTCTGTCCCGTCGCCCTCTGTTATAGCGTGGCATTCGATGGACGGCTGGAGCAAGACTTGCCTTATAATTGTGGTGAGTTGACCCTTTTCTTTCCCTGCACTAAGCTTGGAGAGGACGTCTGCCCGGGCGTTCTGCTCCCGGGGAATGTGCTGAATTCGAATGTCCTCGAACTCCCGGGCTAAGGCCGTCGCCCGGTGAAAATATTTACGTAGGTTCTCCTCCCTTACTTGGAAATTTCCGTTCATCTGGCCGACCACCAACTGGGAATCGGTCCGACATGTCACCTTTCTCGCGCCCATGTCACGGGCCAGCTCCAAAACGGCTATTAAGGCCTCGTATTCGGCCTGGTTGTTGGAGATCTTGAACTTGAACACCAAAGAATGCTCGAGGAGGAAACCGTTAGGCCCCTCCAACACTACCCCGGCTCCGCTGACCGTTCGTCCGGACGCTCCATCCACAAACAGACTCCAATCCTCATTTGCTCCCGACGGTAACTCGGCGGCAAAGTCCGCCAGGTGTTGGCCCTTGACCGACCCCCTAGGTTCGTACCTAAGTTCGAATTCGGACAATTCAACTGCCCAACCGACCATTCTGCCCGCGAGGTCGGGTTTTCTCAAAATCTTGGATATGGGGTGGTCGGTCTTAACCACTACTTGGTGACTTTGAAAGTAAGGCCTTAACCTTCTCGCTGCATGGAGGAGAGCCAAAGCTACTTTCTCGACCTGATGGTATCGGGTTTCGGCAGCCTGCAGTGCACGGCTGACGAAATACACTAGCCTGGGCTCGCAGCCGCCCTGAAGTAATGCGGCACTCACAGCCGAATCCGACACTCCCAAGTATACTTGCAGTTCTTCTCCCGGCACAGGTCGGTTCATGACCGGAGGGTTCTGGAGTATCAGCTTGACATCTCGGAATGCTTGCTCACACTCGTCGTCCCAGTTGCAGGAATTCCCCTTTTTTAACTTTCGCAGTACGGGACGCACTCGTTCGGCCATTTTGGGAATGAAACGCGAGAGGGTCGTCAACCGACCGACCAGCCGCTGGACCTCCTTCAAATTGGTCGGGCTCTTCATGGTTATAATAGCGTTGCACTTGTCCGGATTGGCCTCGATTCCTCGTGACGTCAACATGAATCCCAAGAACTTACCGGCCGATACCCCAAAAGTACATTTGGCCGGGTTAAGGCGCATTCCATACTTTCTGATCTGCGCGAAAACTTCTTCCAAATCTTGTATATGTGCCTCTGCTCCCCCCGACCGTACTACCATATCGTCAATGTATACGTCCATGCAACGACTGATCTGTTTGGTAAACATTCTGTCCATCAAACGCTGATAGGTAGCCCCAGCGTTCTTCAACCCGAAAGGCATGACCTCATAAAAATAACTGGCCCTTTCGGTGATGAAGGCCGTCTTCTCCCGGTCGGGCGCGTACATCGGTATTTGGTTGTATCCCGAGTAGGCGTCTAGGAAACTCAAAATTTTGTGGCCGGAGGCCCCATCGACAAGGGCGTCGATGCTAGGCAAAGGATGAGAATCCTTGGGACAAGCTTTGTTGAGATCAGTGTAGTCCGTACACATCCTCCATTTGCCGTTCGGCTTCTTGACCATCACAACGTTGGCCAACCACGTGGTGTACGTTACCTCTCGAATGAAACCCGCTTCCCTCAGCTTCCCGACTTCCTCCTCGACCGCCCTCCTCTTCTCTTCGTCAAGCCTACGCTTCTTCTGGGACACCGGCCGGGCTTCCTTGAACAGCGATAGTTTATGGGATGCCACTGAGGGATGAATCCCAGGCATGTCGGCCGCTGTCTAAGCGAATAAATCTCTGTTACTCCAGAGGATGTTTCTCAATTGCTCCTCCACCTCGGCCTCCAGGCCGTTGGCGATCGCCGTGGTTTGGTTCGAGTCTTCGCCTATGATTACCGGCTTGGTTTCGCCTATCGGCTCGAGCCGATCCTCCGTATTCGTTCTGGGGTCCAGGTCGGCCATGGCTACCTCAGAGCGGCGGGCCTTCCTCCTTTCCTCCCTTGGGTATAGCTTCAGTCCAGCGGCATAGCACTCCCGGGCTGTTTTCTGATCGGCTCTGACCGTGCGTATGATTCTCTTATGGTCAGGGTACTTTAACGTCAAGTGCGGGGTCGATACGATAGCCCCGAATGCGTTAAGACAGGGTCGTCCAAGGAGGACATTGTACGACGTATTTGCCTCCACCAGCAGATATCTCACCCTTCTCTCGTCCCCTTCTCGGCCGGTCCCCAACCGGGTAAGCAAATCAACGTAACCCCTTGTGTCTACCCTCTCTCCCGCAAATCCAACAATTTGCTCATTATATGGTACAATCAGGTCCTCTGATATGTCCATCTGCTGGAAAGTTTTCCAGTAAAGGATGTTGACGGAACTTCCTTGGTCAACCAGTACCTTCCTGACCCCATACCGCGCGATCTCGGCGGTTATCACCATAGGGTCGTCTTGTTCCGAGTCGGGCGCATGGAAATCATCATCCGTGAAAATGATGGGTGGCATCGTCCTTCTGGGGGCGTCGACGGCGTGGACCGACCGTAGGGCACGGATGTGTTTTTTGCGTGCGTTGGATGAGGAACCCCCGCCGGCAAACCCTCCAGAAATGGTGTTGATCATTCCTCGCAGCGGGCGGTCGTTCCCTCCTCCTCGACTCCGGCTTCGTCTCCTGTCATCAGGACGGCGCTCCTGCCGCCGGTGTTGCGGGTCCCGGTCATGGGCACCTCTCCTATCCTCCCTTCGTCGAGGACTTGCCCTCCGGGGGCTTCTCTCCCGGACGGGCGAACGATCCGGCCGATACGTCTTCACGTATTTCAACAATTTCCCCGCACGGATTAACTCTTCTATCTTGTCTTTCAGGGTGACACAATCCTCAGTGTTGTGTCCCAAATTCTGGTGATACAAACAGTGTTTAGTACCGTCTGCATGAAACGGTGTTGGCCGCTTCTGCGGCGCCTGCAACAGCTGGGTGCTCAAAGCCTCGTGGAAGATTTGAGCCCGGGGGGCGTTCAATGCTGTGTACTGCTGAAAACGGGGCCCTCGAGGGCCGTCCCGAGGCCTGGGACCCCCGGCCCGATGGGTCTGGTTCTCCGTCCTCTTTCCCTCACTCTTCTCCCCCTTGACCTCCCGAGTCTCCTTTTGGTAACTTTGTTTCATCTCCTCCACCCTAATTTCGTCAGCCGCCCGCTCGCGCAGTTCCTTCATTGTCTTGGGTGGTGTTCGGCACACGCTTTCTTTGAAGGGACCGGGCCTTAATGCCGGCATGATATGTTGCAATGCCAGTTCTAGAGTCAACCCCTTGACCCTCCGGACGGTTTTTTGGTACTTGTCCATAAAGGTTTTCAATGGTTCTTCCTTTCCCTGCTTGAGATTCATCAAGTCGACGACAGTGATGTCCCTGGCTATACATGCGGCAAACTGTTTCTTAAACATAGCCTCCAGCCCTTTGAAACTGGCTATGCAACCGGTCGGTAATGCATTGAACCATTCTAAAGCTTCCCCCTCCAAGGAAAGAGAGAAGGCCCGGCACCAGACGGCATCGCATCCGGTGCGGAACGACATGGCGTTAGTAAAAGATTTGACATGGGCGTCCGGGTCGGTGGTACCGTCGTACATTTTGAACTGAGGCGGGACGAACTGTTCGGAGATATGCACGTCCATAATAGCCTGAACGAAAGGGACAGGCACGGTCGGTCCCTCGACCCCTAGCGGCGGTGCCTTTTCGTCCTTGTCCCCAGTCGTCTTCTCCCGTTTCTCCTCCTCGCGGGAAGGGGCGCTACTGTGCTCCTCCCTATCGTTCCTCGTCCCAATCACCGTTTTCTCCTGCCTCCGATCCTCCACATCCTCCTCACCACGGGCGGCAATGGCCCTGGTGATCTGTGCCGCGCACTCCGCCCTCACCGCCGCCATTTCCTCCTCGTGCTGCTTCCTCATCTCATCCAAACGTCTCTCTAACATCCTCATCATCTCTCCCTGCTCGTCAACGTTAGTGGTTCTCGTGGTCACCATTGGTTTTTTTTCCCCGAGCCCCACGGTGGGCGCCAAAATGTTTCGGTAGTGGATCCGGTCACACTCACCTACACATTTACTTCTCACTCCTTCAAGCCGTCCGCTCCTCTGCCGCTTCTCCGCTCCTGGGTCTCCTCTCCAAACTGGCCGGTCGGGTACCTGTTAAAGATGCTCCGACGCTCAAGTTAGATTTATGGTCGTTCGGTTTTTAAGTTCACAGTATTAAATGCTATTCAATTCAAGTTACCTACCTCTTACTGTTGACCTCTATATATAGTGTTAGTTTTGGGCCCGTGGTTAAGACTTTATTAATCACGGCCCAATAACCTTTTTAATCAAGGCCCAAACATGTTAAACTCTTATTAAAATTAACCTACCTCAAGGTCATTGGGGATGACCGGCCGGTCCTGACTTTCTTGGTTATTCCTGAGGCCGGCCGACCATGGGTCCCTATGGGTCGGCCTGAAGCCGGGCCGGGTAACCAGTACAAATATGATATTTGAACTTACAATTATAAGTAAAAAGAGTTACAACCTTAATTATCTATGAGTTAAAATTTTTATTTATTTATAAATATTCTATCCAATAATTTTTGTCGAGTAATATTTGTATAAAAGTATAATTGAAATGAGAGGATTTAAGTTGTTAGAAAGATAACACTTTTATAATAAATGGAGAATGGAATTATTTCTTATGATGATCATAAAATTGATAGTTTGAAGAAGTTTAAGCACTTGATTTTGATCCCCAGATTTAAAGCTTAATGGTTGAGTGATTGGAAAGACAGTGAAATTAGGCCTCTTTTTGGTCTGTTTGGTATTATTGTGCCTTCAAAATATCTCCTTTATGAATGCTCTCTAAACCCTGTTATAGTTAAAACAGTATATTCAAATTAAACAAAATTTTAATATATAACTTGTTACAATTCATTCTTCACACTTTATAAGATGATGTGAATAAATTATTTTAAATTACTTAATCACCAGTAACATTTAATTTTTGTCTTTTAAAGAAATTTGACAGAGTTGGGATTCAAAATATGGATTTGGTTGATATATCTTTTCTTACTGTTTTTATGATGTTATTACTATCACTTTACTGTTGACACAGTTGTCTTTTAAAGCTTTAGATGTTGAGCTAACCCATTTTCATAGGTTCAAAAAATTAGGCATACCTATAGGCCCAAGTCACCACCTAACCATGTAACACAAATAATTACCAATTTATACATATTTTTATTATAAAAGAAAAGGTAACATTTAACAATTAAGGACCAAAATTGATAAATTAAAAAAAAGAAACTTAATTAACGAAAAAGAATATCAAGAGACTAAAAATAAATAATGTCCATACTAGATATACAAAAAATATTACACCTAACACATAACTTTTTTAAAAAAAAATTAATATAAAATATGGTGTAGTTTTATAATTAACATGATTTTTTATTGATATGAATTTAATAACGACACTGAAATTGTATGGTATGTTAAACTGAAATTGTATGGCATCTATGACTAATATCTTTTTCAGGAAACCGTGATGGACTGGGGTTAATCCACTTACCTAATTTTATTTTATTAAAATTTAATTTTAATTTTATAAATAATATATTTATTATTTTTTACTTAAAAAAATTATTTAAGTTTCATATTTTCAAAATTAATTAAACATTCATGTTGGGAGTGAAATTTGGAAATGAAATTTTTTTAGATTTGAATTATAGAAAGTTTGTAATATTTTTTATTTAAAAAAATTGTAATTAAGTGAGTCAATGAGTCAACCCGTTTACCCATCAATCTATGGTGGGTCGGACCGGTTCAAATTTTTCTGGTTTGCATATAAATGAGTCGAGTTGGATTAGCTCACTAAGTGACCAACCCGTAGTGAACCGGATCGGGTCAGGGTGATCCATTTTGAGAGCTCTAGTGATAAGAGGTTAGGGTCCAATAGAAATGAGGAACATGGAAAGATCGTTTGCTTTAGCTGGTCATTTACATATATTCTTTATATGTTTTTCCCTTGAACAGTTGCAGAATAAATTTGGATATTCTTACATATTTTCTTGACTTATTTGCTTCTGTTTCCATAGTCTTTGAAAAAGTCAATATTGAAGGCAGCCTTATTATTTTCCTTTTCGCTTTTCCATTGTTTCTCTATTTTCTTTCTTTCTTGACAAAGATTAATAGGTATAGAGGAACTATTCAAACTTGGTTTTCCGTGACTTCTCACATCCTAGTCTCTTGTTTGATTTTGTTCACTTGAATTTGCATAATTAAGTTTTCCCGAATTCCTTGGATTGATCTTGTACTAGTATTTCTTGATTAATAAATCACGTTCCCACTATGATTTATGGTGCAGTTATCTGAACTTGTGAATGCTGAAGGCTATAGTGAATCGATACACTTAGTAGCAGAGTTTACATTAAAATCTTTGTATTCTTGTAAGGTATGATTCTACGATTATTTAATTAGTTCCTTGAAGGGCTGGATTATACTTTAGCCACTCCTACACGACTATCCTCTTAATCCACTAGTGCTCTTTGCTCCAATGTCTTAATAGATATGCTTTTTTAATTTATACGTGGATGATTACTCTATCAGTCACTACGATTATTATTAGCATCACTTACTTTAATCTTCAAATAATTTTTAAGTTACCATTTTCTCTCAAGACTGCTAATTTTAAATTGAATGTGTGCTAATTTTCTTGATTGGTGTGTTAACTCAAAGGCTTGTTGTATCTGTGATTTCAAGTCCTTGTTTTCTTAGACTGTGAAGAATCTTGTTGTATCCTTGCCTCATAGTTTTCAAGTAAAAAATTATTCTGTACATGAAGAACTTTGACTATAAACATTTGTAAATTTAATCTGTTTGGTAAAAAGATTTAGTTAGAAATTCCTCCTCAACGCTTTCTGATGGTTAATGATGTTCATGTTCAACAGAGAGGAAAAAGATGTATTTGGTATTATCATCAATGTGAGAGTGCATCACAGTGTGGTGTCCACAATTCTTGTTGTAAGTGAGGAACATTTGGCCCACCCTCGTAGTGAAAACAGTGTTGGAACTTGAAAACCACTTGAGTGTAGTTGAGAGACCAATGAATAAACATATAAACATAGTAACTGTCTTGTTATCATGTTGCATTAGTTGTTAAGCATTGTCATTAGCCAAAAAGAATAAATCACCATTTTCTTATCTGGACTTGGGCATCAAACTTTCATGCAGGTTTTGCAGATTATAATGGAATAGACATCATAAGGATTCAGCACAGGTGCACATCACAATCAACTTTGTTTGTGGAGATATTCATCTATGACTAAAGTGGGTGCCTTGGAACGTCACACTTCTAGAGTACTTGATATATGTCAGGTATGCTGCAAGTCATAATATAAAACTCTTGCGTCAATGAGTCAGGACTATTTGCTGGGTTAAGCGTAAAAAATATATTGATGTTGGTATGTTAAAATTATTTTTAATATATTTTAAAATATCAAATTCATAGTTCATCAGTGCATTTTGAAGACACTGTAGAGAAACAACACAGAAAAATCTAGCAAAGAATCCAAATTCAACATCAATGCTTCTTTTTGCCGTGTGAATTTTTCAAGCTTATAAGATTTTCATAGGTAACAAAGATTGAGAAGGAAGAACAGAATCAGGAATTGCACGAATAAAGACAGAAAATGACATGCAATTAACTATATATGCAGCAATAAGAATTTAATCTTTGATTTGGTAGTTACTTCTTGAAAGTAAAATTAGATTATTAATATATTTTGCAGAGTCCAGATGGTTTAACAGTTGTGTCAGCTGGAGCAGATGTTTTGGAATGTATTTGGGCCACCTGTAAGTAATAACTATGAGACAGATCTGGATAACATTTTGTCTCTCAAGGTTTCTCCAATAAGGTGATGGAAACAGAGACAATTTTCTTCATTCATGGTTATGTTTTGTGTAAATAGTAACATTGACATTGGTCTTAATACATTAGCATTTTTTAATTTAACGTTACTGAGAGAAAGAGAAAGAGAAGTATATAATACTAGTAGCATAACATTGAAGATTCTTGTATTTGTTATGACAAAATAACGGGGAAATCCTCAAACTAGCTTATGTTGTTTTATTAGTGATACACCTGTTTACGAGAAATTTATACGATATTAAATGTATAATTAAGTTCATAATGTACAATACTGCTTTATGAATTGTATATAGTAAGATAAAAAAATAATTATTCAAATAGTTCTTTCTAAAAGAAGAAAATTACAATTATAACCACAACGAAAAATATAGAAAGAGTAATAAAATATTTATCTAAAGAGATTAAATAAAAAATGGTTTACTATAATAACTAGAAAAAATGAAATATCGATAAAAAAAAACAAAGATAAATTATCACAGTAACTCTATTGAGCACAATCTACACAGTTAAAAATAATACTAAACACAATTAGTTTTTAGGTTGTTAATCATTGCACCAAATAGCAAATCAGGTTTTACAAAAGGTGGTATATAAAAGCAAGATTGAGTGTCAGTGAGTGGTATACATTTCATGCAGTTTTGGAGCAAACTCCTGCAAACAGGGGCAGTTTTATGAAACCCCAACTATTTCTCACAGTTTACATAAAACCTCAGTTATTTTCGGTGATTTTTACAAAGTTTTTACAAAATCCCAGTTATTTTCTGCAGTTTTTACAAAATTTCGGTTAGTTCCGAAGGTTCCAGAAACCTTTGAAAATAGGAGCAATTTTATCGCCGATAATTTTGTGATGATTTTTCCAATAATTTTCTGCAATCGTGAGAAATGTTTTTTCAAGGGTTAAAACTCCCGATAATTCTAAAAAAACCTCTAAAAAAATTATAGATTTTTGTAGTATAGGTAACTCTTAGTTATTGAATACAAATGTGAGATCATTAATTCTTTTTTATAAAATCATAAAATTATATACGGATTTTTCTATGTGTAATTATATACAAATTTTATAGATTTTATAACTACATATAGATTTTATATATGAATTATTCGTATATAACCTTATCTACAACCCAATTACCTACGGATTTTTGTCCGTATATAATTTTATATAACACCACTTTATATACGGATTTTTAAAATTATATATGAATTTTGACTATATATAATTGCGATTTTTCTTAGTTATGATCATTTAGATCCGTCAAACTGTTAAAGAGCGCAGTCTTGACAGAATCAGAGTTTATCTGGGTATGAAGATAATCTCTCCTGTAAAGACATTTAATTATGATAAGTTTATCAATGATAATAATTATTTACAAACACCAATTAATTGTTAACTACAAACAAAGTCCTACATAAAAAAAATAAAAAATAATATAAGTTTATATACACATAAAATACTTTTATTGATAAAAGACTATTTAGAATGATACGAAAAACACTAAAAACCTTTTTATTTTATATAATCCAACCATTAACTAAAAAGTTAAAAGGATATGGAAATTAAAGAAGTTAAATAATTATAATAATATAGATGGATGGAGAGTTGGGACACGGAATCAATATCCTGGAAGTAGGTAGCAAGTTGTGCTGAAGAGTGGAAAAAATGAATAAAAAAGAGAAGGGGGAAAATGTGTTTTAAAGAGAAAGAAAGGGAAACGAGCATTCAAAATATAGCTATTGTTGGACCACCTACATTCAGAATTATGCAGTGTTTGGGAAATATTCACTAAATTTATTGAAAGTGAATGGTGATGGACCACTTATTTCTCGAGCTCTGTGTTGAATTTATTCACTAAATTCATTTCATGCTCATTTCTGGTTCATCTTCTTTTGAGTAGAGAAAGGTAACTGATATTGTATAACTTTTCCTTGTATCTTTTCGTTTGGTCCCAATAAAAGCAGACTAAGCGTACAACGAATGTTCAAAACATTGGTCATCCATCCCAACTTAACATGGTTTGGAAAAAGAAATCAAATATCAGTTAGGTTATTTAAAATTTCTGAAAGTGATTAGGTACTATTCATTATCGTTGAATTAAGTTCTTTGCATAATAATGAATATCAACAGGCCACCGTTTAGTTGAAAAAAATGTTCTTTAACTTTGTTGACTTTTCTTTTATTTAATGTGCAATAGATGTGTAAGGTTCCCTCCACAAGTGTCAATATACTTCCACTCACACCTGAACATCGACGACAAGTGCAAACAATTACTTTCTTTACCATGTATGCTCAGTTGCTTGCTGATTAAACATTTAATAACAAGCGCCTGGTACAGGCAAAAGACAAAACTATTGAAATTTTAGTGCAATGGAAAGATTCAAATAGAGAATGGGTCATATATGTTTTCAAATGAATGGAAAGAAAGTATGCTTTTATTTAGTGATTTATATTACATAATTGAAAACAACAGTTCAAGAGAATTCCAAACCAAAAGAATAAAGAGAAGATGTGGCTCAACAGTTCCTAAAGCAAATAAAACATATAGAAAAATGTAGTTTATATTATTAATATCGTTTTTTAAATCAATGAAATTTCTTTCAGAAATATTATAACAAAAGTATACTCACTGAAAGCAATTAATATTTTGCGGTTCCTCGTGCTAACACTGCCATTTCCATTGATCTTCCCATCTTTGTATCCCTTTAGACAAGTACAATTGTAGCTCCCTGCTGGACTGTTGATGCGTTTTGATTTCCCCTTTAAATAGTCGTGGGATTCCTCAATGCATTCATCAACATCTAACAAATAATTAACGAGTTTTAAAGAAAAAAATGTTCACAATTTGTGTATATGTTGTCATTAATTTGTACACTTGATAACAATTGTACAATGAAACAAGAAATACGAAATAATTAACAGTCCGGTTTCAAAATAATTTATGTTTTAATAACAATTGTACAATTGTACAACGTAACACAACTCATTGCATGCTTAACATAGAAGGCTGTTCCCCCTGCAACAAGATGCTCAAGGTGTACAAGCCAAAAAAATCCTTACGCAGAGCCACAATCTTACATCAAAAGGGAAATGAAATTTGAACTACTTTGGCCAGTTGATACAATGAAAACATGAAAAAACAAAAAAGACAAACAAGAAATCGTAAGAGATGCGGACTGATCATACAGAAATGAGAGAGGGGTTGGGAGGAGAAATTGGTCCTCAAAGCCAGCTGGAGAGTGATATGGAGGAGGTAGGATATTACCACGCCTGAGAGAGGACCTTCACCAGATGATTCACTTTAAGCACCTCACCAACGGAGCTTGAGCATTGGAGACTCACCACCATCACCACTTGAGGAGCTTCTTTGTCATTCGTGAACCATTTGCCTTCAACCTAGATCTCCAGCGCTTGCGAAGGTTTGAGCAATCCGAAGAAAATCCAGTAACTCCTAGGTCTAAACGTATGACTCATTGGTACCCATTAAGGAATATTGTTGGAGGGTGGTTATATACGATTGTAATTGCTGTTTTGAGGGGTAAATAAAAAGTATTTTTCTCCTTTCTGTTAAGGAGTTCTCTCTGTTCTCAAATGTTCTCAAATAGAGAGAACTTTCGTTATCTCATCAAATCCAATCTAAGAGAGCCTGAGAGAGTAGAGTCAAAAGAAAAGTCTTGAAGCAGGTAAGTTCCCATATACCTATACCTTATACCTAAGCTCTTTGGACTTGCTTACATGCATGCTTTCCTTATGCATGCTTGGAGATAAACTAATGATATTTGATCACTATTTATAATCGTGGTTGTCTTGGTTGTGGTTTCATCTTTTTATCAAACTGCATTTTCAATGCATTCATCACATATAAATAACAATGGAACATAGGTGTATATCCCCAACATCAAGACTCCAACACCCTCTTTACTTACACCCAGAAAACATTCCAGAAAATTGTAAGAAGAAAACATAGTCAGAATCAGATGTATCCTCCTTTCATATCAGTTCTCATATGAAACAAAAGAAAACATAAAACAGAAGTAGTTTTTTCTCCTTGCAAGCCCTAGGTATCTGGGTAGTAGCATCTGATGTAGCCACCCTCAATCTCGAGACGCCTTCCACCTGTGTTAAACAAACAAACAAGCTGGAATCAGATTACAAATCCCATGCCATTTTATTCAAAATTTGTCCTCTCGAGCAAACTACCACCGTTCATCCTTTTGGCATAATCATCAACCATTTCCCCCAATCCCCAATCTCGCTTTGAATCGGGCCGCATTTCCTGATCGCTACCGCATAGTCGCACTCCATCATCCTGTCTAAACCTGCAAGGAAGAAACGGTGCAAGTCAGGAATCTTCACACCTTTGATCACAAACCCAAACCTACAAATCGATATTCTGCATCGTAGCCCAAATTCCAGTAGCCCGTTCTCTGCAGATACAACATCATCTCAACAACCCGAAAACCAAATTTGCCTCAGCTCTTCCGTTTCCTCCATTCCCTGTCAACGCCGACAGCCCATATTCACCCATCAACCACCAAAAACTCCAATAGCCAAACCAGATAACGCCGACAGCCCATATTCACCCATCAACCACCAAAAACCCCAATAGCCAAACCAGATAATGACGTTAAGCCTTCATGCCTCTGTTCATCTCCCATCATCAACGAAGGAACCGAATCCTTGAGCAAGAAATGCATACACACCAGAAATCAGAAACCCATATTTAGTCTCCGCTTATCTGGAATTTGGTTGACGCCAAGAGAAGGGGATTTACCGTAGGGCTGTGAGAGTCTGAGAGGGGAGTGGCGGCAGCCCCTCTGTTGGTCGCGGTAGGATCAAGGGTCTCCTGGGTTTAAGAGAGAGAAAGTAGAGGATGAACTTCCGTACACGACGCGGTTTCCTCCGACGTGGACGGCGGCGGCGACCGGCCTTGTTGAAGCGGCGAAGACGAGCCGTGAAGGAGCACGGTGCTTCTCTCTCGCGCGAGGAGGGAAGGGAGAAAACCTGGTGGCTGGCGACGACTCCGCCGGCGAGCAGAGTCACCGGAGCGGCCTTGGCACACGGCTTGTGGTCTCGGCTTCGACGATGGCGGCAGTGTGCGTGAGTGGCGGAAGTGAGTTCTCTAAGGTTTCTCAGGGAAGAGACTTGAGTCTCATTTGAGTGAAATGGCAGAATGAGATAGAAAGGAGAGAACCCCTAATTTCTGCTGCTGAGAATCATTGGGCCAGATCCTTTCACTTTTTTTTTTTCTTTTTAAAAAACAAAATAACACAAAATAACCATTTTCCGCACCCCTGTCTTTGCTAAGTCGCACCCCTTCACTTTGGGGCTCAAGCCCATTCAGTTTTATTGAAGAAAAAACCTTTTACTTCCTTGCAGCCCTCCGTTTCATTTTCTCACCCCCTTTTCCACTACGGCTTTGGCCCAGTCAATTATTAGCACTAAGTTTGATCTACATCCCCTTTTCTTATTTAAGCACCTCTGCACCTTCTCTCTTTTCTTTTAGAAAAATACCAAAAATACCAAAAAATGTTTTAAAGGTTAAGTACGTGTGTGATTGCTTGCATCTTTCTTGTGTTAAAAACTTTTATTCTTTCTTTTAGAAAATAATCAAAAAAATATATTTTAAAGGTTAAGTACATGTGTGATCGTTCGCATCATCCTTGTGTTAAAAATCTTTTCTCTTTCTACTTTTATTTTAAAAAAAATAATACGGAAACATGTTTTAAAGGTTAAGCACATGTGTGATTGCTCGCATCGTCCTTGTACTAAAAACATTTCCTCTTTCTTTTACAAAAAATACTAAAAAATATAAAATCTTTAAACACCAAAAACATCTTCATTTACAAACAAACAATCTCTCAGCCAGAACTACGTGATCCTTGATTCTCCATCTAAGGTGGAGATACGTAGGAGTAAGGCTAGTTCTTGTCAGGTTCACTTCCCAAAAATTCAAATCTTTTCCAAACAAATTCTCTCAACAACTTCCTAAAAAACTAAAAAAATATATTTTGTTTCTTTATAATGTCCTTTTTGAGGATAGTTAAACATTTGGAAAACCACATCACATTCGCGTATTTAATTAAAGGTATTGCCTTAGGGCAAACGTTGTAGAGTGCTAATACATTCCCTACACATAACTGACTCCCGAACCTGGAATCTGGTTTTCACAGACCATGTCTTATCATTTTATGGTTTTTCCGTAGTTTTCTAGAATAAACTATGGTGGCGACTTCAAATCTCTTTTTCAAACCGTTTTCTTTTTTTGGATCATCGTTCCGTCGCGACATCGGTTGCGACACATGGGTAGCACTGAAATGGCTTGTTGAAGATATTTGCAGAACAAATGTAGCCGAATGTAGATGGCCTTTGTTGGATTGTAGTCTCGTAACAAAAAGTGTCAGAGCATGACTCGTCGTATCATCTCTCATTCTCACCACTATTGTACATGGACACGCATGAAGTAGTAGGGTATAGTCTTCCAGATTTTGAAGCCTAATCATATAATATTCCTGTCGTGTCATCACCCAATACAGTTAGCTTATTTTGCTTGGATGATAGGTGAAAAGGTGTGGGGAACACGATGATTGAAGCATCCTTCATTGATTCAACTATCTTTTTATCGATGCAACTTGTGAGAACTGGCAAAGCAACGTGAAGTTGGCTGTCGAGTGAAATGTCCAGCACCCGTACCTTTTTATTACTTGTAGCATTGAAGAATGGAATGCATGGTGAAAGGTTGTGGTTGCAAATGATGAGAAATTTGGTGTTGAGAGAACAAAGCTTAGTCAGGCCAAAGGAAAACGGAATGCTAACAGTGCCACACTTTGTTAAGCAATTTGGCTTTGTCATAGGTTGGGTTTTAGTGGCGGCAACTGCTGCAGTGAGAAACATAACAATATCTATTGTCAGACAACAATAGATAGTGTTTTTTTAAAAAACCGCTATCTATTGTCAGACACCAATAGATAACGCTTTTTTAGAAGTGTTGTTTATAATAGATAACGCTGTCATAGATAACACTTAAAAAACACTATCTATGACCAAAAAAAATGTCATTTATGCACTTTTTGTAGTAGTTGGTTATTCTCATTAAAAGTATGTTGAAATAATGAAATCACCCTACACATATAACGCCTAAAAAGCGCTATCTATGACAAAAAAAGCGCTATATATGCACTTTTTCGTAGTAGTTGTTTATTTTCATTAAAAGCATGTTGAAATAGTGAAATAACCATACACATAATGAAATATTGTTGTGCTCCTCACTTCAGCAGATGCATCCGCTGTTAAAACCGAACATATGAAAAGCCAAACTGCCCAACAAAGTGTGGTAATGTTAACATTCCCTTTCCCTTTGGCCTGACTAAGCTTTATTCTTTCAACACCTCATTTTTCATCATTTGCAACCAAGGCCTTTCACCACCCATTCCATTCTTCAATTCTACTACTAATAAAAAGGTATGGTTGTTGGACATATCACTCGATGACCAACTTCACGTTTCAATGCCGGTTCTCACAAGTTGTGTCGTTAACAATATTGGAGATTCAGTGAAAGATGCTTTGGTCATCGTGTTCCCCACACTTTTTCACCTATTATCCAAGCAAAATAAGCTAATTGTATTGGGTGATGACACGACATAGAGTATTATATGATTGGGCTTCAAAATTCGGAGGACTATACCCTACTACTTCGTGCATGTCCATGTACAAAAATAGTGGTGGGAATGAGAGAAGATACGATGAGTCATGCTCCAACACTTTTTGTTGCGAGACTACAATCCAACAAACGCTACCGACATTCGACTACATTTGTTCTGCAAATATCTTCAACAATAACTTCAGCAAGTCATTTTAGTCCTACCCATGTGGTTACACATTTTTGGTGAAGGACAGTGCCAACAATTCCTCTATGACACATTTCATTAATTTTAACAGAAACAACAAGTTTCTTGTGGTTGTGGATTGGATAGTGGGGAACAGGTGCCCAGTTGCTCAGAATAATTCTTCAAGCTATGCGTGTAAGTCAAAGTACATTGAATGTCACAATGCTAAGGTGGGATCTGGTTACCATTGTAAATGCTCCACTAGTTTTCGAGGAAATCCTTACCTGTTCCTAATTGATGCCTACAGTAGAGGAATTTGAGTAGATCTTATATGTATTTCTCAAGAGAAACGCTTCCTACAACTACCTTGGTCAGTATACCCCTATCTCCCAGCTAGTGAGAATCACAAAAGTGCACCCTATGAAGTTGGAAAGCGAATTTGTACTTAAGGGTAAAGTGAACGACCTTACTCAAGGATACCTAGAGTGATACTTGTTTTTTTGTATGAAGAGGAAAGGTGGGAAAAATTACGGATGTATTTACTCTTATCCTTTATGATGTCATGCTCTTCCCTAATATCGGGGACTCTTAATAAGTGTTATGAGCTAAAGGGCAGGAAGGTGTTATGTCGCTTATCGGTGGTGTATGCATGATTTATCTCTCGCATGAGTAAGGGAGCCTTGAATGTCACATGTCCTATGAAGGAGCGACTGCAATGTAAACCAGAAAGGAAATGGGCAAATGAATGAGCTCAACTTTATGCAAGCTTAGAGGAGGAAATTTTTAGATGGCGCGTTGTCTTGACAACAAATATCGCGTACCGTACACTGTTGCGATAATTACACCAATGTCCCCCTCATGGCTATCCAATGAGGTGTATTAATCACAATCTCTTATTGGCACAAAAACAATTTGGGAGATCACCAGCGCCTACATCTCTTGTAACATTACAGATCATATGAGAAAAGAACATTTGCTGAAATGCTTCATCAAGTTAGGAATGCTTGGGGAAAAGTTGTTTGTTTGGAGGGAGACCCAAGATCATGGGCTGTTAATGAATAATTCCTTTCACCAATGGATCATAGAGAGGGCTGAGATAATCAAGTTGCCATTCAAGGTTGTCATTCAAGTTAATTTCCCCCGACCTAAATTGTGAAAAGCATTTTCATAATGATGAGCAGCAGACGAAAGCAGAAGCGAAAAATTGAAGAAGGAAGGTTGGCAACGAGCTAAAAATACATCAAGAATTGATGATTCAGATAAATGAGCATATTGTTGAACAAGGGGGAATTGAAAGAGAAGTCTCTCACAACTAGCTTCCATCGCCAATGAAGTCATTGAACAAGGGGCAATCTTTTCACAGTTTTATAATTTCTGGCTAGAACAGTTGTCTTTTCTTTTTCTTTTCATTTTTATTTTCTTTTTCTTAATTTGTTTCGTCTAATAAAGTAAAAAAAAAATTAAAATTAAAAACACAGCTAAACATCCAAGATACCCTAAAGGACTCGAACCAGTTAAGAAATCTTGGAGAACCGAAGAGAAGTCCAAGAAGCGATGAAAGTCAATATCCAACAACTACAAGGACAAGTGTATCAAATCCTAGAGGCCCTGAATGCCTTACAAAGCCCTGGAGATTCGTGCGTACCACAACTACAATAGAAAGTTCCAGAGGCACAAACTTTCCCTCCTTATTGGTCTTCCCTCAAATTACATTCCACCCTCAAGAGTAGACTCGGGGCATGTTGACACTCAAAAGGGCGAAGAGAACACAATTGAAGGAGGAAACGAGCTTGGAGCAACCACTTTCATGGACCTTAGGGAAATAATTCAGCTAAGTATTGTGAGCAAGATAATGACAAAGCAACTCGAGTCAAAATCTTTTTCCCCTGTCGTTACGCCAATGGATGTTGAGGCTGACAGGCACAAATTTGAAATGCCAAAAAAAGGATGAGAGTCATAGAAGGTGGAGGAAGCTCTAAGTTTGAAGATGTTGTAGGG
Organism: Vigna mungo; assembly: GCA_036885675.1. Lineage (NCBI taxonomy): Eukaryota > Viridiplantae > Streptophyta > Magnoliopsida > Fabales > Fabaceae > Vigna > Vigna mungo. The sequence goes on from CP144699.1 coordinate 34,149,386, forward strand.
CTATGCTTAGTCCCAGATTTGGTGATACCTTCAAAGCTTAAATTGCCTGGATTCGAGAGATATAGCCAGACCATTTGTCTCAAGAGCTATCTCATGGTGTGTAGGAAGAAAATGGTTGTTTATGCATGTGATGGAAAGTTGCTAATTCATTTCTTTCAAAGTAGATTGGCTGGCATGACACTAAACTGGGGCAATCATCTCGAACATTCGTGCATCCGGTCTTGGGAGGATCTGGTGGATGCTTTTCTTGAGGCAATACAAATATAACATGGATGTGGCACTTGATAAATTACAATTACAGAGCATGGTAGAGAAGGAGTCAAAAGTGTTCAAAGGACATGTCCAAAGGATGAAAGAGATTGCTACTCAAGTAGAGCCTCCTATGAGTGACAAGGAGAGGGTTGCCATATTCATCAATACTCTGCAATCACCCTTCTACGGGCATATGGTGTGTAGTGTTCCTTCAAACTTCACAAACTTTTTGATAATCAAAGAAATAATTGAAGTTAGTGTGAGGATTCGAAAGTTCGCACAAAGTGATACCATGACAACAAATATGAACGAGTTGGGTTTAAGTTTGGGAAGAAAAGAAAGGAAAGAGTTCAATCACCTCTTATCGCTCATATCCCATATCCTACCCTTCATTTGAAACAATTGCAAGACGAATGGGACACTTGACCCAAACTCAACTTCCCACCAAGTCGTCGGGCAGAAAAATGTTTGATCAAGAGAAAAGCTTGCGAGTTTCACTCCTATCCATATGACTTATGCAATGTTTCTTCCAAGTCTCCTGCATAAAAGGATTGGTCTCTACTTGTTACATGAAGCATGTAAAGCCTCAATTCCTCAAAACTCATGATAAGAAAGGTGATTACCATGAAAGGGATATCAGACATTCCAAAAAAAAATGTTGGGCACCCAAGCATAAAGGCAAACTTTGATTGATTCAAGATAGTTAAAGTTTGAAGAAAGTCAACCCAACATTGGGGCGAGGCTTGAGAATGTCTCTGCAGACGCCATGAAGAAATGTAGGGGGCTTTAGGACTACACAAGAATGCATAAGTTATTGCACGACTGAATCTAATGTTGGGGTCTATGTTCACTGATATCACGTCTTCATCCGCAACCTCTAATGAGATCATTCGCTACAGGATTTCTCCAAGAGGTGCTGGAAATCGAGTCCTGAAAAGGTATTGCGAACAAAGAAAAGAAGAAAAAACAAAATTGAAAAAAAAAATAAGATGAGGGCAATCTTGAGTCACTTGTCCTTCTTGCGAATCGTCAAACTCTTGTTTTTCGAAAATAACAAAAAAATGAAAAAAGGTAAATAAAAAAAAAGGTTGTAGTGTCAGACTTTTCCGAGGTCCAATGTCTAATCAAAGATAACAATTTGACATTTTTTCTTGACACATTTGTGCACATATTGGTTGAAAATCTTCACCCCTCACTTTTCCAAAATAAAGGATCTTCCCCAACAAACATTGTCACTACCTTCAGTAACAAAGTAAACCTTTACTCTGGGGCAGATTTGCCTAGCCAAAATTATTCTTGCTTGCGCTAATGGGGTGATCCCTAAATCCATTGAGGCAAACAAAAGAACAAAAAAAAAACAAAAAAAATAATAAGTCCTCTAGAATGAAAACCCGAAAGGGCAGTCTAGAAAGAAAGAAAAAAAGAAAAAAAACGACTCATGTTGAGGTCATCTGGTCGTAAAGTTAATCTTTTGAAAACAAAGCAGTCAGAATTTGAAATGATGTGTGGCCTTCTTGTCTTCATCTAAAAGCAAAAAATATATCCATTGTCACCCCATTTGAGCCAAGAATAAATTCTTTTTCAAAATTTTTTCCCAAGCAAGGGTTATCGCCAATAGGAGTCAACTCGGTTTGCAAATAATGAGTACTCATTGGTCAAACAAAGAGAATCCATCAAGAAGAGTAAAAAAAAAAAACAAACAAAAAGAAAAAATCAATCACAAAATGTTGTTGAACAAAAAGAATGAAAGTCAAAGGTCAAGAAAAAAAGAGCAAAGTGCTCAAAAAGTTAAATGGTTGATGCAATGTCTAGATGATAACCCTTATTTCGAAAATATAACCGACAAACATTCATTTGGGCCTTTATACATTTTCTTCTAATACCTTTTAGCCCATAGCCATGCTACAAGCCTAATAAAGTCCACACAGATTGAATAATGATTGCTAAAATTTTCATAAAGCTTAATTTTGCGAAAAGACGAATTGACTTTCAATGTGTCGTAAAAAAAGGAGGGGGTTTGAAAATGAATGAACGAAAAAAAGAAAAAAAAAGTAATGTCTCAGGAAGAGGGGATCACCCTGTCATCTAACCAGAAGCATGCGAAAAAAATAAACAATCGGGGTCATCCTTTTAGCCTGTCCTTTTCATGCTCACGAACTCTTCCAAACAGAACCCTATGTCAAAGAACAAACTGGGGAAGTCTTATGGATCTCACCACGCGCCTTCGCCATGAAATTCATCAACCCGTAATCTCAAGACTGGGGCAGCTTTACGGGTCTCCCTTGAATTTTCACCCTAATTTTCATGGATCCAAACCCCAACTCATTTTCCCAAACACCAGACCGGGGCAAAATTTTTGGTATATCGTGTTTTGTCTTAACACTCACATATCACATCTCCTTTGAGGGTTGTAATGCCCACGTGCCTGTCCCAGCCTTCCAAAAAATTCTAAACAGCTCTCGTTCTCTTCAAAACCATCCTCTTGCCAATAAATTCAAGCATGTGTGTATTGATGTCTCGAAAGAAAAATTCAAAATATAATAATCTCAAATTTAGATCTCGGATGTATGACATTACTCGGTTTTCACAAAACACTGAAAATAAATACCAGTTTGATGATTGCAAGTAAGATGACTGACTCAAGCCAAAAGAAATGCAAAACAAAGAAATTTTTTTTCATCAATCCATCAAAAAGAAAGTCTTTCTGACCGAAACCCTTTTCATTTATATGAATGGTTATCGAATCCTTCTTCTTCAAAAATACAAAAAGAATATCGTTCAGATTTTCTCTTTCAGGCCATATTGTTTCAAAAATCAAATTTCTATCAAAATTACAAAAAACATTTCACAAAATTACGAATTTCAAGAATTTCAAAATTTGAAAGCCCAGTTCCTACACTTGCCCCTAAGCCCAGTTTCCACACTGGCCCATAAGCCCAATTTCACCTGGCCCATAAGCCCAGTTTCCACACTGGTCCCTATGCCCAGCTCGCCTGGCCCTAAAGCCCAGTTTCATCTGGCCCATAAGCCCAGTTCTTACACTGGCCCCTAAGCCCAGTTTCCACACTGGCCCATAAGCCCAATTTCACACTGGTCCCTAAAGCCCAGTTTCATCTGGCTCGTAAGCCCAGTTTCCACATTGGCCCATAAGCCCAGTTTCATCTGGCCCATAAGCCCAGTTCCTACACTGGCCCCTAAGCCCAATTTCCACACTGGTCCACAAGCCTAGTTTCCACACTGGCCCACAAGCCTAGCTCGCCTGACACCCTAAGCTCAAGTTTTTCTTTTGTATTTCGGCTCTCTGCTTCGCAATGGTCAAATTTAAGTTTTCCTTCTGCGATTTTGGCCCTCTGCAAGGCAATGGTCAAATCCAGGCTTTAGTTTTGTTATCGGTCATCTGCTTCGCAATGGTCAAATTTAAATTTTCCTTCTGCGATTTGGCCCTCTGCAAGGCAATGGTCAAATCTAGGCTTTAGTTTTGTTATCGGCCCTCTACTTCGCAAGGGTCAAATTTGAGTTTTCTTCTGCGATTTTGGCCCTCTGCAAGGCAATGGTCAAATCCAGGTTTTAGTTTTGTTATCGGCCCTCTGCTTTGCAATGGTCAAATTTAAGTTTTCCATCTGCAATTTTGGCCCTTTGCAAGGAAATGGTCAAATCCAGGCTTTAGTTTTGTTATCAGCCCTTTGCTTCGCAATGGTCAAAATTGAGTTTTCTTCTGCGATTTTGGCCCTCTACAAGGCAATGGTCAAATCCAGGTTTTAGTTTTGTTATCGGCCCTCTGCTTTTCAATGGTCAAGTTTAAGTTTTTCTTCTGCGATTTTGGCCCTCTGTAAGGCAATGGTCAAATCTAGGTTTTAGTCTTGTTATCGACCCTCTTCTTTGCAATGGTCAAATTTAAGTCTTTCTTCTGCGATTTTGGCCCTCTGTAAGACAATGGTCAAATCCAAGTTTCAGTTTGTTATCGGCCCTCTGCTTCGCAATGGTCAAATTTAAGTCTTTCTTCTGCGATTTTTGCCCTCTGCAAGGCAATGCTCAAATCCATGTTTAAGTTTGTTATCGGCCCTCTGCTTCGCAATGGTCAAATTTAAGTCTTTCTTCTACGATCCTGACCCTCTGAAAGGCAATGGTCAAATCCAGGTTTCAATTTGTTATCGAGCCTCTGCTTCGCAATGGTCAAATTTAAGTTTTTTTCTGCTATATTGGCCCTCTGCAATGCAATGGTCAAGTCCAGGTTTTTGTTTTGGTGAATCGTCTTTCTTTTGGCATCGGTCAAGCTTTTTGCTGCATTGTAACCTCCTTCTTGAATTTGGTCATTGTATACTTGAATTGGTTGAAACCCAGACGAAATTAGTATTTCTATCTTTACTTATCTTTTACTCTGATAATATAAAAACTTCGTTTGGCATATTATCTAGTAAAATCTAAGTAAAGAGGGACAGATGTCAATACCCAATTTCATCCGGGTAGTCAAATAAAATGTCTAGAGTCAAGAAGAAATAATAATAAGAAGTAGAGACCAATTTCATTTAAGTTTATTTTCTTTTTTTAGAACAAAAAGGGTTTTTTTTTCCTTTGTTTCTCGATTATTTTTATTTGTTGCCTTCATCATTTTATTTTTCCTTTTTATTTTATTTTATTGTGTTTCATTTTCGTTTCCTTTATTTATTCCTTTCATCTCTGTTTTACCTTTTTGTTTTTCGTTATTCCAGAGAAAAAAGATATTCTTAAATATAGATTAAAACACTGTTGCACAAACAAAATCAAAAAAATAATAAAAAAAAGAAAAAAAAGAAAAAAAATTAGTAAACTAGCCCTTTTCGGAATGTCAGTCTTGTGCTTTCGCCATTTTCGGTCTAGGGAAACACCAGCCGAGCTTTCCATCCTATAAGGCTTTACACCTTACGTTGCCCCTCCTGCTGCCCTCTTGTTGCTCACTAAGCCAAAATCCTTTGCGCATAGCCGCAATCTTACGTCAAAGAGGGATGGAAATTTGAATCTCTTTGGCTAATTAATCCAATTTAAATGCAAAAAAGGGAAAAAGACAAGGGATATGTTGGGATGATTCAGAAGCAGAAGAAGACAGCTGAGACAATGAGGGGGATTGGTTTTGACCACGCTGCCTGAGAAAAGAGCAAGGGGAGGCATTATTCATTCACAATCACAAGGAGACCAAAGAGGAGAGAACACTATCACAACAGAGAGCACACTATCACAACGGAAAAAAAGAAAAGACCACCAGAGACGAGAAGGATATACACATCCAACACCTGACTTTGAACCTCACTATCAGAGAATAATACACAGAGCACAAGATTATCATAGCAAGAGGTCATTGAGGATATCTTTACCACTTGTCTAAGAGAACCAAAGAAAGGAGAGCCAAAAGGAAAAGTCTTGAAGTTGCGGAGGAGTCTTGAGGCTGCAAGTCTTCAAGCTGCGGAGGAGTCTTGAAGCTGCGGAGGTAAGTCCTCATATGCCTATACTTAAGCTCTCTGCCTCCTTATGCATGGTTGTAAACTCTTTGAACTTGCTTATGCATATGCTTTCCTATACTTAAGCCATGACGAGCCAAACCAGATAATGAAACT